>OX465285.1:92961951-94161951 GCA_949987705.1 Thereva unica
ATCTGGACGTTGAAACTTACCAGACAATATGTCCATAAGTCTTCTCCACCCAGCCTTCTCGTAGCCTCAGGTCCTTGCAAGCTGTATGCTGCCTTAAATATTGATTAAGTAGCAACAAATCGAGAATCCCATTAATCGCCGCCGTGATGGTTGTACACAGAGCCCTCCGCGCGACTTTACACTCTTTGGCCTTGGCCTAGATTGGATTGCTATATCTTTTGCAAGAGCGGAACACGAGAGTTGTATGTCAGCACAGACCTAATCACTCGCATGTACATAAATCCAGCGACCAATGTGTGGCTTCCAGTCCCAACTCTTCCGGAAGGCCTGCTTGCTGGCATAGAGAGCTGTTCTTACTCTTTCTTCGATGTTGAGCCTGCAATATAGCTCTGGGTCTAAATTTAAACCAAAGTACTTGCAGATCGGAATAAGCTCGGTACACGCCCATATTTGTAGGGATTTTTTCTATAGGTGAAAATAGCAGCTGCAAGAGGAGTCCTCCCTGGAGTCTGTATCGGCACGCCGCCCTTACTGCTCTACCTAATTTGCTGTAGAGGGTTCTAGTGTTTAGTATGAAGTGGATGCACTGACCACAACAATTGTGGCTGCCGCATTAAACCAAAGCTACTTGTTTAGCCTCGATGGTGACTTTGTTGAAAACGCCTTCTGTGTCCAGGAAGCTTTCTTTCCAGCCGTTCAATTAAGGTAGTATTGGATGGCGTCGAATCCAACCCACACTCCATCTCGGCCGGCGTTCCCCAAGGATCGATCCTCTCACCTGCTCTCTTTCTAATATTTATTAACGATCTGCTCTCAATCCCCTCCAACCCACTCCACAGTTTCGCCGACGACAGTACTCTGCGTTACTCTTACGCCAACGCTAGACAAGCAAGTGCCAGACCTTGTCTCTTAGACCGCGAACTCATGTCCAGCTCTCTTAACGCAGACATCGAGCTCATTCTTGACTGGGGCCGCAAGAATCGGGTCGAATTTAACGCATCAAAAACAAAGTACTGCCTTATCTCCACCAAAACCTGTACCGACTTTCCCTCTATTTCAGTGGACGGGGATAGCCTAACACCTGACTCATCTCTTAGCATCCTGGGAATGACTCTATCTAATGATATGCAATGGAATGGTCACATATTCCAAATTGCCAAACAAGCGTATCAATGCCTAGGATTCCTTAAGAGATGCAAGTTTCTCCTTCAGCCAGCTGCTCTAGCCACAATCTACAAGTCCTACATTCGACCCCATCTTGAATACAACTCGTATATCTGGGCGGGCGCTCCTAAAACCACCTTGGCTTGGCTGGATAAGGTGCAAAATCGCGCCATCAAACTCATTGGTGATAGCACTCTTTGCTCCTCCATCGACCCGTTAAGCCACCGTAGGAACGTAGCTGCACTCAGCAAGTTTTATCGCTATTATTACAGCGAATGCTCCACTGAAATAAAGAACCTCCTGCCTACACGGCAACTTTTTTCCCGCAACACAAGACTAGCCAACTCGGCTCACCCCTTCACCCTGCAGCCCTCCCCTTCACGCACATTACGGTTTAGCTGTTCGTTTATAAATAGAACAACTCGGTTGTGGAACTCTCTTCCGCAGTCGGTTTTCCAAGCTCATATAACATCTCTGAGTTCAAACGCAAGGTTCATCGACACCTACTCATGCACCCCCCAGACCCCTAACCTATCCTTTCTATTCTATCCTTCAGATCAAGCTTACTACTATACATTGCACCATGACTCGAACGACATGACTGACTAGTAGTACAAAGGGTGACTCCTAAGCTTCATCGTATCACAATAAAAAAGGAAGATTCCCAAGAAATTGGTTGTATTCTAGGGAGTATTCGTAGTAGATTAAGAATTAAAAAAAAATAACTTTAACAATACACTTATTACATATTTATAAGCCTACAACGTACATGAAATTTTTGATTGGGCCCTTGCTTCTAAAAAGGTTGCCTACCCCTGCCTACAAAATAAAATTAGTTCTTCTCGACTAAGGAATGCCATGACAGGGGAGGAATCAGGAATGTAAAGAGGGAAGAAGAAATAAGGAAAGTTATTTAGGTGGGAAAGTGGAAAAGGCAAAGCACCGTGATGCTGCTAGGATTCGAACCCGGAACTCTGGGATGGTAGCCAGACGCCTTACTCTCTAGGCTACCGAGGCCATTATGAAATAATAATTAATGACTTCATTAAAATTCAAGGTTAATGGATTTTTTTTATAATTATTGCATTAATATAATAATAAACCTCGACACGGATCCTCTACCTTCTTCAACGTTATAGCTTATACCATCCTAACAAAGTTAAGCTAACCTTTATGATTTTAAATCACCCACAATGATACTTTATCACACAGAGACGACGACCTTTTTAATTTATCCAATTATTTATCCAGCGGTGTAGATCTTTTTTTTTTTTGATCATAATTCCTTTTTGCCAGATTCATTCATTTTGAGATTCATTTCGCCAGTGTGACCTTAATCACAATAAAAGCAATGTCAAAGTGTAAACTGGGCCATTAATTCAAGCAAATATCATATTCAATCAAATCCAATTACAACAGACACCTAATTACCACCTGCAGCAAACCAAAAACGAAAAAGGATATCATAATTAAAATTTTTTATCTTCACAAAAAACAAAAAAAAATACTGCAACAAAAAATCTCCAACGCAAATAAATAACTCCGAAAATATCATATAATTTAATCAAATCTCAACCCACGCAACTTATTAATTTTTCATTCTCGATGGGGGCCTCATCTCCTTTATTATCATGATTAAAAGCAAACAGAAAAAAAGATATACACAGGACGAAAAAAAGGACATCTTTAAAAAAATAAAAAATACATACAAACGTAAAAAATAAATTCGTATATTCTCTTTCAGCACACTTCAACACCATGATTATCTAATTCTCACAAAAGATGGTCTCCATTTATTCCGGTTTAATTTCCGTCATAAATTTTGTGTTTTCGTATTTAATTTCCTTTCCACTGATTTCTTTCATGGAATATTAAAAAAAAATTAAAGGAATCTCAACTAGGAAAAAAACATGTTTTTTACGATTGCTTTTCTCTGATTAGGACAAGACGCGGACGACGTTACTGAAGAGTCTAGCAGGTGAATCCAGGTAACTACCTTCATTTCAGCGGCCACAGAGCGCCACGGTAGAGATGGCCCCGCGAGAGGTGATTGTTTTCGCTTAAGTCTTCATTTGGAAAATTAATAACGAAAAATTTACTTCAAGGAATTTCTTTCTTGTTCATTCTTTTTTGATGATGATGATGACGGCGAAGATGATGAAGTCAGCAGTCCCCTTCGTCCTGGGCGCCCGTCAATAGGCGAGCGATGGGAATCTCAGTTGTTTTCTTCCTTTTCTTTTGTAAATGATGATACTTGTAATATCAGCGCCCCGGTAGATTCTATCACAAAAGGCAAAGGTTAGAACACTGGGTGGGGAGATAGGAGCGTGGGGGGGGGGGGGTAGGCGAAGGAAATTTGGTCCTTACTTAACAATTCACGAGATTAAAAGGACCAAGTCACCAGATGCCCTTTTAATATTTGACGTTGTGCGAGGCGGCGGGTCATTAAAGGAGACTATTTATGAATTTTCGTAATTTCTTCCTATTATCCTGCCTCGTCGCCATGGTGAAAAAACAACAACAACTAATTGCAACAACAACAAAAACAACAACAAAAAACAGTAAAGTATTCTAGTCCTTGTGTTTAATTTTTCATAATTACAGCTTTTGTTGTTCCCCCCCCAAAAAAAGGACTCTATATCTATATTTTTTTTAGGGGAACCAATCCTCGGTTGTTGCTTCTAATAACCCCTCCCTCCCCCCCTTCGTGTCTTTATTATTATTATTATTATCATTTTTTTTTTTTATTATTATAAAAATATGAAAACAGCCTTAATACCGGCTTTGTTTATTGAACCATAACTGTTTGAGTGAATTTAAAGGGAAAAAACTTATTCATGTAAACAATTTCCCTTTTTGCAACAGGATTTTTTTTTTTTTTTTGAATCCTCCTGGAGATGGCCTCATTACAGCGCAACTTTTCCTGCTCCTTATTGCTCCCTCTTCATACACACGCACACAAGGTATTTTTATTTTCATTTTTTTTGGTTGTTGTGTTTCCTTGCTTGCTTTTCCCTACCATAAGGAAGAAAAGGCAAGGATCCTCCCTGTTTTTTTTTTTTTTTTTTTGATATTCTTGTGGAAATTATGCGACAATTGGGATTGAGGAGGGCAGGCACAACGTAATCCCTGATCGGGAAAATTCCTGAAATAAAGGAGGCATGAAAATTAAGGAAAAGTGATTTTTATAGAGGGCTTAACACCGATATTACCCAAGTGGTAGATAACTTTGCAATTTGTTTTCGGAAGGAAATGGTTTTGTTTTTTTTTTCTTTATGGTGTGAATGTGGAAGGAGAATTTTTTTAATAAAGAAATTAATCAAAATTAATAAAATTAGGAAAATGGCGAGGGTATAGTACAACGGTCGGCAACCCGAATGCATTGGCGTGCCATAAAACCGAAAATTAAGACTACTGCACATTAAGCGTGCCACCAAATAAAAAACCATTGTATATAAATATAATTTTATTTCTGTAGTAAAAACTTTTCATAAAACAACTTTAAGACCCACATTTACATGCAGACCGGCGACAGGCTGAGACTTTTCAGACCAGGTCGGCAGGTATGGCCCGATCAAGGCCACACATTACCAGTCTGACTGAAGGATGGGGCCTTGAGGCATCCGCCTGACAGGTCGTGGACTGCAGGTGACCTCATGATAATACACACAGGCGAATATGATAGTTTAGCGCGACATGTTGTTAATTCAAGTGAAAAAATCTTCATTGTCTCAACGATAATTTCAGACTTAATAGAAGTTCAGAACTTCAGGCCCGGACTGACGATAAATATCCACAGACAAAGATTTTTGTCAGATTTGCTGCACTGGAAGCGCCATCCAGTTGGTCATACCTGGCCTCGAGGCGAAAAACCTTCAGACAACGACCTGCCGGCGGCCCGTATCTGAATGGCGGAATGAGTGTTCGAGTAAAATGTGTCCTCGGCGGATGCGGTAACATATCGTCGATCCAAATGCAAACTATCGAAAATGAAAAATGCCTTTTTTTTGCTTTATTATAATTTCACTCTAGACGCCTTTGTGGTGGCAAAATATCGACGCCGTATCCCTTCTCCAATCTTTTCAAACTACGGTTGCAATGTACCAAAAATTAACTTCTTCAAAAAAAGTAAAATTTTGTTGTTTTTTGACATTCCTGAAAACTTATTTGACATTCCTGAAAACTTATTCGATAGTTTGCATTTGGACCGACGATATATTCCTTACATATTGTGTACGTCTATGACCTCTGACACATACATATGTATCAAAGTAGCAATTGCTCGTGTATTTGAAAGGGCACGTCAACGCGATTGTCGACTGTGGCGTGCCATCACAGATATTCTCGCGTGTAGCGTAGTAGCACGCGTGCCATTGGCTACTGACCGCTGACCTAGGAGGTGATCGTATTGATCGTACTGAGTAGTTTGTTTGTTGTGGCTTACGTAAACTTGTAGATTGAGTTGTATGCGGCCGCCACATAGTTCCCGCTACGTAACGTTAACGGAGTGTTACTGCTTTGGATGGCTCAGCATCGTCATCACAGCTGGCCTTAGCCCGTCTATAGATATCGACTTGGTTGTGCTGTTTTGTGATTCTAATGGGAAGCTCAATAAGAAAGAACAGTTTGATTACTAGGTATGGGCGCTCACCCTCCCTTGGTATGGCCTATATGTGTTTAGCTCAAAAAATTATCTAGGCGCCTATTTCCAAATAATCTAATATTGCTGTGCTTTATGACACTTAAATTTTATGGCTAGTTTATTGTGTATTTCTTTGCATAGCTCTAAAAATGTATCTGGCCCACCCATTACTACCATCTTTTTAGTTTGTGTATCGAATAAAGCTTTTAGTTATATGTCTGTACTACCGTGAAAAATGTTTCATCATAAAAATTAATTAAAATATCGACGTACACATATATCTCCTTCAGCTGAATAAAATTGAAATAAATTTTTATTTTATACGTAAACAACTTGATGGTAATTTCCTTTATATAAGTATATACTTTTGTAGTCCTCCCATAAAACAATTTAAATGTCTTTGAAATCTTATGAGTAAAAAAAACCCATCAAAAAACTCCTCCAATTTTATTTTTATTTTAATGGCTTCTCTAGGCCAGGAAATATTCCCTTTTGTAAAAAGTCAATTTCTCAAAACATAGGACTTGAACGTGTAATACTCCACCCAGAGCAGAGTTCTTGAACGATAGATTTTTCGAGATAAAAGAAGGATTTCTACATGCATACATAAGGGAATGACGAAAGTCTAAATCCATAATGGCAATCGTTGTCTTAACGTATTCATTCCTAATTATACATAATTCATAACTTTTCCCATAAAACCTGGCAACTCCTCAACGATTCAACATAAAAATCACCATATTATAAGGAGCGAACGGCGGCAGTGAAAAAAACAATGCCTACACCTACTTTCGTCTTCATGATAAGTATCTATTACCCACTTTTCGTGGATATATTTTTTCACTTCGCTCTTGTTGAAAAAGGATCTTAAAAAATGTCTATGTATGTGTGTGTATATGTGTGTAGGAGAAGGGGGGATAAGTAAAGACTGAGGGGGGAATCGCTTGTTATTTATAATAGCGGTATCATAAAAAAATCATGATCGCCTCCTGCTGGAGAGTAGCTGAATGCGTTCCTGAAAAAAAAACTCCCATAAAAGATAAAAGCAAGGAGTAACAGTCTTAATAACGAGATTCTATAGTCTTAAAGGAAAGTTTAAGACAAGAATTTAGGGAATACGAAATGAAGACACCATAGCATGACGGTGGGTAACAGGAGCAACAACATTGTACCTAAAGGAGCCATAAGGAGGTGCCTAGGAAGTCGCACAGAAAAAAACACACAGAAGGACGAAAAGAACAAAAAAAACGCAGGCATCCGTAGTTAAACCGAAGGCACAAAGTCCTGACATTGTAATGTTTCCCCGCTTTAGATAGAAAGTGCTAAAGGAGTGCTTACTTCAGTAGCATACTGATGCGCTTTAAGTACATCACTAGCAGCTAGAATGCGATCTTACACCCCGTATATACTAGCATCCCCCGAAATGCGGTCGGTTATGCTGCTTCCAGGACGAAAAGTAGTTCAAAAGAAACTTTACATCGACAAGAATAGAATTTTAATGGCGCATTTTCGGCTGGCATCGATTCCTTCTCAATCGCTACCAATATTTGTTTTATCCTTCGGCTTTAAGGAGCAAGAAGAAGAAGACGAATAAGACGACAAAAATGGAAAAATGGGATCCGTTTTTTTTCTATACCAATGGGTCTTGATGATTTTGCTGAATTCCTGGCAATTCTCTAAAAGCAAATCGAGCGGAATGTTTTCCTTTCCTTATCCTCCATTTTTCTCTCCTTTTTTTGTTCCTTGGTAGCCATCTTATTCTCTAAAAAACATACTCACATTTTCAGTCCAAGTGGCGCGAAATTGGTCAAATATGTTTTTATGAGAGAATAACTTATGTCCTTGTATTCAGGATCAAAAAAAAAGTATTGTGAACGTGGACAAAATTTTAAAGTCTCTCTGTCTGTCTTTGTTAGTCATTGCTTAAAATGGATTTAAGAAAATCGAAAAGGAGGTAAACACAAGGAGTTCTTCGAGGTAAGAAGAAAGCACACACAAACTTACGTACACGGTAAATGATGCATGACGAAGTGAAATGTTTTTTTCTGCGCTCTTTCAAGTCCTTTTAACAAAATAGAGAGAAAAAACGCGAGCGAGTATGGAGGCATTATCCTTGTGGGAATTTTATGTATGAATTTTGTTAATACAAGGAGAATTTGCCATTAACCTTACATTATGCTTCTTGTCCCCATGTGTCTTTGAAGAGTTGACTCTTGACAGGCATATCATCCTAATCTGTCAGTGTAAAGAGAATGGTATTTTAAAAGATGTTTTGTTGTTGAAGGAGCGGTGATCCTGGTACTTTATTTTTTGCTAAAGTTACATTTTGGATGATGCATTGATGTGACTGGCAAGTTTACTTTGCTCGATTTATACTCTTTGGTCGAATATTGCATTGTCATTTTCTTGATAAGTTTACGTTTCAGTTCATGACATGTGTTTGGTGTTTTTTGTTTGTTCAACATTTCAACACAAACTTCCATTTTTTTGACTGTTTGTTGAAAGCTTCTTTTTCACCAAATTTTCACCGTGTTATTTTGTTTTAGTCGCAGTCATCAGCAGTCATCAGTTTTTAACTTCTCAGTATAGGAAGTTATTGTAATCGGTCCGAAAATCGAAATCGAAAATTTCAACGTATTTTCATCTTTCAAGGAGCATTTTAAGCAAAAAATTGGGAGGAAGTATGTGTGTGTGTGTGTATGTGCGTACGGATGTGGTCATTTTTTCCTGCACGATATCGCGCGAACCAAAACTGATATCGACTTCGTTGAGGTGTCGTTCGAAGCGTATCAACCGAAATATGATCTGAAAAGATTTTCATGAAATTCGGTCCAGCCGTTTTTTTGTTTAAGCGACGTAAGTGATTTTTGTACCTGCACGATATGGCCCGAACCACAAAAGATATTGACTTACTTGAGGTGCCGTTCGAAGCGTATTAGCGACAATATAATCTGAAAAGATTTTTATAATATTCCGTCCAGCGGTTTTTTGGTTTAAATGACTTAAGTGATATTTGTACCTGCACGATACCGCGCGAACTAAAAACTATTTCGACTTAATTGAGGTGCCGAAAAACATTAACACATCAATTTTATATACATTTTCGTCATCCTAATCTTGTAGGTGCGCACATTTAGTTTGACATTTTAGCGAAAATATTGATAAACAATTGTGACAAATTCTCAGTATTATACATATATTCTATATGGCCTATTGTTCATTTATTATTAAAATATCCAATCATAATATTCAACATCCATCATACTGGGAAGTTGATCGTGTGGACCGAACGGGTCGAACCCACATCCCAACTAGTTTGTTGATCAGTCACCGGTGGACTAAGAAAAAAAAACACGAAACATATGTTAAATGAACATGTCATGACTATTCGGGATGGTGCGATCATCACTAGCAAATGATGGCTTCTAAAAACTGCCCTGGAGACAGAACATGGAAATATGATCAGGCGAGGGAGCACCCCCTCCAAGATAAAATTGAAATGTCATCGTTTCGAACTCTGCATGGTATGGGTAGTTCTGCTTTTTCATAAACGATCTTCTGTGGGTATCAAGTGCTTCTTCTTCTTTGACGGCTCTACAACCGGGATCCGCTCCTGGCCTCTCGCAATTGTTCTCTCCACCGGTACCGATTCTGAGCTGATGTCATCCAAGTTGGCATCTCTAAGCTCTGAGCATCGTGTTGTACGCAATCCTTTCAGCGAAGGTTGGGTCTCCCTAGCTATTGCACTCCATAGGTCCTACCGCAGAGATCGCGTGCTTACTGTAGTATAAATGCCTTAGCCAGAATTGAAGGCTCTGTTAGGAACTGCTTTACTTTTCATTTTGTAATCTGAGGGCCACTTTAACGAACAGAATAGGAAGCAGTGTATCTGACGCTATTCCAGAATCAGATGAAAATTTGAAAGTGATCTTCTCAGCTTATACCCTGTCTAGCACAAAGATCTTGGTCCAACAATCAAGGAGATTATTCCAGCACCCTACATCAAAATTTTAGGAGCATACATCCTACTAAGCATAGGAGAGTTTGCGAAAAAAAAGAACGAAAAACAAACAGAAGAAAGAGCGAACGAACGTTATCTAGGTGGGAGAGGTGAAAAAGCTAAATACCGAGCCCGGTCAAAATGAAGAGGGCTTGGCAACGACAGTCTAAGTGCAATAGGGAGGTGCCCACTGAAGAATATATAGAGGGAAGAAGAAGGAAGGAAAATTATGTAAGTGGGGAAAGTGGAAAGGCCGAAGGACCATGGTGCCGCCGGGATTCAAACCCGCAACCTCTGGGATGGTAGCCAGGCGCTTTACTCTCTAGACAACCGAGCCCCCGATTATAAAGATTTTAAGAGATTCTGCGTGTCCGTGGTGTTATGAGACTAAAGTGCCTTAATAAGGCAATGTGAGGGCGACCCGGTTCATTACAACCTACTGTAAGTGCTTTAACTATTTTTGGCCAATCATAAGACAAAACCCTTAAACAATATTCCCTCTAAATATGAAAGTAAATAGTTCTTCAACTTCTTTAATAGTCCTAATGATTGAAACTAGAATATTGAACATATTTTTACCTTTCAAGGTCACTAAAGAGAGCCGTTTTATACTATTTTGAAAAAAAAAATATCCCACTCGAAGGCTTTAATCAATCAATGTAAGTGAATATGTAGTTTTGAAATTCCTTTGATTTATTGATGATAGATATACAGAACTAAATTTGACAACATTTGTGCCTTTAAAAATTTATTAGTAAATTACTTCATCGGCCTGAGCTGGTCTGAATAAATTACCATGACTGTTAATCATTTGCTGTAGAATATATTTTTGGAGTGCGCTATATACTATCAGTCATATTCAGAATAACTAATTATTATGGCCTATTTTTCTGTATTAACATATCTGCATATCAGAAACCCTTGAAATAGTTGAAATGACTTTCATATCATCCATCTCAATTACATACGTACGAACGAATGCCGAATTAATAATTAATTAGTAAAGGTAAAAGGCAATCGATACTGAAAATTACTGTAATTAACCCCCTGAAAATTATAACGTATCCAAATTTACCTTCCAATTATCTGCAGTATAATTTGAGACCTTGACTTCCATTGTGTCCTGACGGCAAAGCAATGAAATTATAAATATAGATTATTTTTATTACATATATGAGGTAACCTGTTAATATAAACCAGTAAAAAGGATTTCGTAGTACACTTATGATGGATTTTATAATTTTTGTTTTATTTCTAGAATTGCATACATAAAAAAGTCGAATGAACAGGCCATTATGCAATTTTTAGATTTGTATCAAGGTTTTCTAGCAGAATCGAGTTTTGATTGATCGATCCCCGCCTAGGTGTGCACAAGGCACTCGACTATCATAATAATTTACACGTCAGTTAACAAGGCTATATTAATCGATGTAAATAATGAATAAGGATTACATTTTTAGCCAAATACCACGATTTTTATTAACCTTTATCGACCATGACTAAATCACCGCAGGACCCGTTTATTTTCCCAGACGCAACCGTCGCAATACCTACTTATGCCTTAGAACGTCATTTCAAATTGCTTACACAGAAGGTGTTTGGAAGCAATGTTTTTTTTTTACGGAAAATTGCGTTCGTTTAAATCCAAATGAAGAGCTTATGTTTAAAAAAGCGTATTCTCAGCTCAAAGTATAAGATCTTCTCATCTGGCGCGGAGGGTGTTAAAATCCACATTTTCTAAAATACCCTTCAATTTCCCGCTCCTGCATACTAAGCCATGTGTGTGCATAATTAATGCTGGGAAAATACACAAAAGTGCCTTTCTTGTTCATTCTATGGAAATAAATCGTGAATGGGGAAATGAAAATTAAAAAAAAAGAAAAAAAAATGTGGAATCAGAATGAAGGAAATCATAAAATGCTTCTTGTGCTTTTAAGTCCTTTCACTAGTATAAACATCAAAAACCATTCAAAGCAAAATCAAAGAAGTCATTCGTGAAAGGGGTTAGTTGATGATGGCATACCAGGAAAGGATCCAACAATTTTCTCAATACAAACATTATTCCGCAAGGACTATTAAATGTTTTTTTTTTTGCTTTCTTTCGTATATTTTTATGTTGTTGTTGATGGTGGTGGTGGGGGGTTTTCTCATTTAAGGAAACACAGAGGAAAACTGGTTGGGGGAAAACAGAAGCACTTGGCTCTTCTATTAAACTTTTAATAATCCTAAGAGCTCTCTGCACTTAATGAAATTCCCTCGGATTGACCTACCACCGGCACACGGATACTTCATGAAAGGAAAATTTTATAAGGCAGCCTTTTAATCTCCTAAAAACGATATCCCCCGTTCAATGTGCGCGCTGCTTTTACCATTTTTCCTCAACCGAAAGTATTTTATTTTCGGTTTCGTTTTTTTTTTTTACTTTTCCTTTTATCACAAAAAGCTTAGCTCACAATAAACTCTGATTTAGACACCCCGACTCCTTGCATGAATACCACGATAATTAGATCAGTTACTTCCCGGCTTTTATCTATTTTAGATAAAAGCTTCTTGTTGAGATAAAATTTTATCATTTTACAAAGAGCTGCTACTATAAGCAGGCACTACTAGATGGCGCCTGTATAGGTGTAAGTAGATGCGGTAAGTGTGTGTGCTTGAATTTATCCTTTATACTTAAGGATATAAAGTGAAATAAATCATGGGAGCTTGTAGGCCACAGGAGCGTAGCAATTAGGTAAAAAGGGAAAAAAGGTACCTACTTTATTCCTTTGAGGAGAAATTCCTGATAATATGCTTTAAGAGAGTATGGGTAAATGGGTATACGTGCGAGTGAGAGTGTGAGAGATAGAGAGAAACCAAAGGTGAAGAGTGTGGGTTCCTGTAGAATCTAGAAGTTGGTAAAACTTTTAATGTCTATAAACTCTGAACCTTTTCTCGTAATAATATGTTGTTTTTTTTTCTCTACTTTCTTCCATCTTTCCTTTTTGCCTGCCTGACTTGCCTTAGTTTTTGCTCAAATACCCCAAGGAATGGTGGGTATGGGAAATATGATTTACTACCGCTCTGGGAATGACCAGTATGGGCACTTTAACAAATACTTTTACACTACTTTACCATGAGTTATAAAATTACAAAGTGCCTGTTTATAACGCTATAGAGATCGGCATCAGCAGTAGGATGAGACGAAAAGGTACTACTAGAGAGGGTAAACACTCCTCTCATGAAAATTATGTTTTTAGTATATAAAACTCTAGATGTATGATTACTTGAAACATGAAAGTGGGCTGCTCCAAAAGGGAAGAGAAAAAAAAGTATATAAAAAGGAATTTTTAATCTTAAAGTCAAAGTAATTTCATTTCACTGCATAAACTCGCAATTTTGCTGCTGGGAGATTGGGAATTGCTGGATGCCTTTTCAGAGATCGTTTTTTACACGTATTCATACTTTGAAATATTAAAATGAAGTAAACTTCTTCTTCGATTTTTGCGGTAGATATATACTGAAGAATAGTCAGGTAATTTTAGAATTAGATGAGGTGGAAGAGCTAGTTGTACACGTATAGAAGCTTTTCTTGGTTTAAAGTCACAAGGTTCAAGTACGAATTCATTTTTAAAAAGAACATTTAAAAAAACAATCTGTTTCGTTATGGCTACTTACCAATTCTAGTCAGTTATTTTGTAGCGAACCGCGATTCATTACTAATAATCCCTCTCCCAACAAAGCTTCAGAAAAATAAATATCCTAGCAGGCCAGGTGATTGTTCCTTTGAAAGCTTCACTTCGAAGCTTTAAAGCTTCCGATCCTGAGGAGCTTGCAGGCTATAAAAGAAACCGCTTCACCAGGCCAAAGTGAATCTTTCACTAGACTTGTTCCGGAGAGGGCATATTCTCCGGTCCTATACCGTGTCGAGATGTACGATCCGGCACGGTAGGAACACAAACCACATATGATATACCATATACCAACGACATACCGACCACTACCGAATGCCTGTAGAATAACGCCTAGGCGTTGTCGAGGTGTACGATCCGACAGCTTGTTCTCACAAGACCGTAGGCAACTCAAGAGACCCAGCAGCCCTGCCTTAAAAAATGAGGTTTAGAGAATAACGAATGACACACCGTTACAATTCGCTACACATATTGTGGACCTAAATACACGAGGATCCTTGCTGATCTGATGCAAAAGCTTGTACTAACCAAAAATTTGATCTATTACCACCTGGTCGCTATTGGTGTTGACTTGCTTCTGCAGAATTTAATTTAGAGTTTCCTTTCTGGCAATTTAATCAAAGTAGTATTAGATGACCTCAAAGCCAACCCGCACCCGATCTCTGCGGGTGTCCCCAGGGATCAATTTAATCAGCTGCTTTATTCCTTATCTTTATAAATACTTTCAATCCCCTTCAGCCCACTTCTGTTTCGATGACCACGGTACCCTGCGTTACTCTTACGGTTTCGATAAAGCAAGACAAGCACGCACCAGATCCTGTCTTGATGATCGTGAACGAATGTCCAACTCCATAAATAAAGACATTGAACTCATTCTAGATTGAGAAAGCAAGAAACGTGTAGAATTCAACTTCACCAAAACCAAGTACTGTCTTATCTCCAATAAAAAGTGCCACACCTTTCTAACCGTGTTGAACTAATGGCTGACGCCTCCCTGCACAACATAGACGAATGAAAATATTAAGATCTTATATACAGGGGTCATATTTTCTATGAAATTTTTATATTGTAACCAGGGAAGAAGTCGTTCATAATTTACATTATAAAAGCTCAAAAGCTTTGTTTTTTCCTACGTCATAAAAGCTTGAGAAGCTTAAGCAGATATTTTCACCACGACATGATGAAAGCTTTGATTTTTCCTAATAAAAGCTTAAGCGTTGAAAGATCTATTCGGTATTGGCTCCTGTGCTAATGTCGTGTCGTGATTTGTGACAAGTTTTTTGAGTTGAAGAAAGTGACGTTTTAATCGAATTACGATTTTCAACATAGTGGCCTAGAGTGGAAGTGCTAAGTGCGAGTTTAGCCCCCTATGCTGAAAGTCGCAATTCGTCTGAAACGCCACTTTCTTCAACTCACAAAACTTGTCACAAATCACGACTCGACATTCAGCACAGCCATTGTTTCATCGAAGCTTAATAAAGCTTTTTTCCATTTTGATTGGAAGCTTATTTTCATATTACGTCATAAAAGCTTTTAAAATTTTTGGTGACTAAAAAATTTCGCTGTGTTCTGAATTCTGTAAAAAAAGGTTTTGTTATTGAACTATATGAACTCTTTTCCGAAAACTTTTATGCAATTTGCCTGACAAGTCCAATAAATGCATAAAGGTTATAGAGTGAAAATTCATGATTAAATTCACGCTGAAATTTCACATTTTTGTATTTTTTTTTTGTGTTTTAATTTACTCTTTCAGGATAAAAACTTTTTACCAGGATATTCAGTATGTACATATGGGGTAGGTGTGTGCCATATATGCATTAACGCTTTTAATAAAAATTAAACCTAGCATTTAATATAAAAGTGTCACGATTACACATTCGACAAAGCAAGCAATTATGGAAAATGTTTCCTGACTGGGCAACACTTTGAGAGCATTTCTGAAGAATTAACAAAAAAAAAGAGAAAATTAACTCACCATCAATGGAAACCACTTTGCTACCGGTACTGATAGAGCTGAGGTTTTTTTATCGTTGATAAATTGGGAAATTCATTTGCAGTGTTTTTGATTTTTTCCGTGAAATTGTCATTGAAATTAATTTTATTAATTCATTTCTATGAAATTAATACGAAATAAAGGATTGTAATAATAGCGATAAAAATCTGTATTAATTGAAAGAAACAAGGAATTGTATTTAATGGGGCAATCAGGATTTCATACACCCCTTTTACAACATTTAATTTACCGACATCCTTTGTTTGTTTACTGAATTTTACCTTTAAAATCCATGATATATTTGTATGTATAAAAATGTTTCCTACTAAAGTGTAGGTAGACATATTACTGATTGATTGTTATTGGCTCAGTTCTGTGATGGGTGACGGGGAAATAACCAAAAAGGAAACGATAAAGCGTTATTTTGTTTAATCGGAAAACAGAAACATCCAAATTTGTATACACCTTTATGCAAATTTTGATGTATATTTGGAACTCTTTTTTTAAAAAAAGGTAATTTTTTTATTGTTTTAATTAAAATTCGTATATATGTATATTTTTTCCTTTTGTTATATTTTTTTTTAGAGAGAGATTAAAATGTAAAAGTTTTTGTTTTAACAGTTCGGTTCATTGAATAAATGTATTGAAATGAACTACTGTTTGGTTGAGTGCTTTTTTATTTGCATGAATAAATATTAGCTTAATATATATATAGATTTTCGAGGGATACCGAATCAGACCACTATTTGCGGGTCCCTTTTCGTCCCTCTGCCTAGAGTCATCTTATTGGGGTTGCAGTGGGTTGTCCCATTGCTCCCTTACTTCGACTCCCCTAGTTATCGCAAGCAGCTGATTGAAGGGAGTCTGCCTCATGTCCTCCATCCAATGGAGTCCAGTTATGGCAGCCCTTTTCCTCGCCACCGCCGGACAGTGACACACTATGTGTGTGGCCGTCTCAGGTTCCTCCAGGCACATCCGACAGGTGTCATCCTCCAGAATTCCCATTCTTTTTAGGTGATACCTGAAACATCCGTGTCCTGTAATCAGTGCCACCAACCATCTGAGGGTTCTCCTTTGCATATGCAGGATCCTTCTTCTGGCTGCGGTAATCGGCAACGTGAGCACCATCTTAGCCTGCCTACACGTGGTCATAGCGTCCCACCGTCTCCGGTGTTCCTCAGCGACCCATTTCTCGATGCAGTTCCTCACCAACCCTCTGCCAATGGCAGAGTATGGCTCCGGTCCCCAGAATTCCGAGGTTGACCCCTGTTTTGCCAGGTTGTCAGCCTTTTCGTTCCCATCGATGCCTGTATGTCCTCTACCCCAAGCTAGCGTCACGTTGTTTTGTTTCGCACACCTGTTCAGTTTTTGGACACATTCCAACGCCAGAGACGCATTAATCTCTGTCTGATTCATGCGCTTAATCACAGCCTGATTGTCCAGTGCTATAAGGATACTTCTTCCCTGCACCTGACCCTCACTTATGTGATCCAGCGCGTGCAGCAGAGCAAGCATTTCCGCCTGGTAGACTGAGGTGTAATTCCCCAAAGCCAGAGAGCAGGTCAGATTTAAGTCCTCCGAGAAGACTCCCGCACCTGCTCTGCCGTCAATCTTGGATCCGTCCGTGAAGATATATATGTCTTCCGGTCTCCCTTCGGGGAGCGTTCCGTTCCCTATGAGGGTTTTATGATACCTTTCGGTCACCCTCATTTTTGTGATCCCTTCCATGGGCATCATGAGCTCCCTAATCCCTTTAATGCGATCCAGGATCTTCATGTGCCCATATAAGGTTCCTGACGCCTGCCATGCGGCATCACGTCTCATCCGAATCGCTGAGGCTGCCGCAGTCTTCATCACCTGGAGATCTAACGGCAGCAGACCTAACAGCGCCTCCAATGCCGCGGCGGGTGTGGTGCGGAAAGCACCGCTCACACCTACGCAGGCCATTCTTTGCACCTTGTCCAAATGCCTCTTGACGGTTTTCTGTGTGGCTTTAGTCCACCAGACCACCGAGGCATAAGTTATGATGGGTCTCACCATCATGGTATATGTCCAGTATGCTAACCTTGGTGAGATACCCCACCTTAGTCCACATACTCTTCTGCACTGGTGAAGCACCCTTGTCGCCTTCTTAATCTTCTCTTCAACGTGGTATTTCCAGGTTAGTCGCGAGTCCAAGTATACACCCAGATACTTGACCATCCCAGACACCTTGATCCTCGATCCAAAAAGCATGAGGGGCTGAAAATCCAGATCTTTAATCTTCCTAGTGAAGATTATCGCGTCTGTCTTATTGGCATTTATGGTGAGGCCCTGTTCCGTACACCACTGCTCAACCACTTGGAGTGCATTCCTCATGATATCTGCCGTAGTGCTCATAAACTTGCCACGTGCCACAATCGCTACATCATCTGCATACCCAACGGTATGCACGCCCATTACCTCTAGCCGCCTGAGCAGAGTGTCCACAGTGATGTTCCACAGGAGGGGCGATAGGACCCCGCCCTGTGGGCATCCCTTGCTGACCCTCCCTCGAAGCCGCGAGTCTCCTGTCTGAATCCTTACCGCTCTGTTTTTCAGCATGCTGTCCACCCACCTTACAATCATGGGGCTGACCTCGCGCCTCACCAGAGCGTCTTTGAGTTTGTTGAACTGTATCTTGTCGAAGGCGCCTTCGATGTCCATAATAACGGCCATCGCTATGCCTCCGGTATACAGTTCCCCCTCGGCTACTCGCACCAGTTGGTGAAGTGCCGTTTCTGTAGATCTGCCAGCCTGGTAAGCGTGCTGGCTTCTACTTAAAGGGTGCCTCCTTAGCATAGTACTCTCCAGGTGGTCTGCCACCACTCTTTCCATTGTTTTCAACAGAAAGGATGTTAGGCTGACTGGCCTGGAGGACTTCGCCTCGGTGTAGTCCTTCTTGCCTGGCTTAGGGAGAAATACCACTTTGGTTTCCCTCCACACCGCCGGAATGTATCCTGTTGCTAGACAGGTAACGAATATTCCCCTAAGCCTGGGTGCAATGATATCTTTGCCCCATTGAAGCAGCGCAGGGAATATTCCGTCACGCCCCGATGTCTTGAAGGGAGAGAATGTGTCTATTGCACGTCTCACCCCTTCCTCCGTCACCACCCCGTTAGCCTCCTCTCGGTTCATCCTTGTAGCCATTCTGTTACGAATAGTCCAAGATTTACCCGAGATATAGCTTCCAGGAAAGTGAACTTCCATCAGGATCTTGTTGGTTTCCTCCAGCGTCTCCGTCATCCTCCCCGACGGGTCACGAACGAGTCCGACTTTGGAGACCGGGTCCCTGGAGATCATTTTCTGAAGTCTGCTGGCCTCAGATATGCTCTCCATGCTCGAGCAGAAATCCCTCCACGACTCCCTTTTCCGTCGTCGCAGAGTTTGTTTCATTTCTCTTTTCTTGGCTTTGTAATTCTCCCAGGCAACCGGGTCATTGCACCTCATCGCTTGGTTGAAAGCCCTTCTGACCTCTTTCTTCAGTTTCTCCAGCTCCCTACACCACCAGGGTGTGGGATCATGGTCATCCACTGACGTAAGAGGACACGCCACTCGAAAAGCGTTCTCTATCGCTGTCTGCAGGACATGCAACTGAGACTCTGCTTCTCTTGTGGTTTTCGGTGCCCTTGGCACGCGCTCCCCGAGATTCCTGCGCAACATTTCAGTATATCTCGACGTGTCCGTGTTGCGGGGAATTCTCGTTGTTCTAATTCCGTCTCCCCTGCCCGGGGTTCCGTACTCTATCTCAAATGAAATGGCTCTGTGATCTGACATAGTCGTCCGATCCATCACCTCCCAGTTGGTCAATCTTGTCAACATCCGGTTGCTGCATAGAGTTATATCTATGACTTCCCTTCGTCTAGCATCGACGAAGGTTGGTTCTACCCCTCTATTTGCAATAACTAGATTGTTGCATTCCACAAATTCGAGCAAAGCCTCTCCTCTATGGTTGTCGTTGGTGCTTCCCCACACCGTGTTGTGTGCATTTGCGTCGCAACCAACTATTAACCCTGTGCCTTTTTCGCCACAGGTAATAACCAGAATTTCCAACTCCCTGGTGGGCGGAGGATCTGGCGAATCGTACGGAAGGTAGGCTGAGGCTAGAATGAAAGCCCCACTTCCAGTACCTACGCGTACTGCTGTGAGATCTGGTGTGCACAAGTGCGGCAGTAAAACCGCCTGCACTCCGTGTTTCACCAGCACACACGTCCTCACTCTTTCATTCGCATTGGGAACGTACAGAGTGTCAAAGCTCCCAGATAGTCCCCTAATCCTACCGTTGTAGATCCAGGGTTCCTGTATGAGAGCAATATCCAGCTTCATCTCACCGAAGCCTCGCGTCATCATTGCTGATGCTGCTCTGCTATGGTGTAGATTCAACTGGCAAACCTTTAATTGCCGGAACTGCTTAAAGGTAGCACTAATTTTTTAGGGAAAAATTCCAATTTTCGGTTTGGTATAGTAAAAATTATTGGTTTTATTTTAAATATACCATTCTCTAATTTCAAATAAACATTATGTTGTATAACAAGGGGGTTTCTGGAGCACTATTTAACAATAGCGCTTTAAAATTTCAATAATTTCCTAATGTTGTGCAATAAAACATATTGTTTTGTGTTTGTCGGTGTTTTCCGGTGTAAATCGGTGTTTTCTGGTGTGAATCGGTGTTATTTGGTTTACCGATTTACTGTTATTTTGCATCGTGTCGGCTTGCCGTTATTAAGTGGTGGTTTTGGTGATATTTGCTGCTTATTGGATTTTTTTGGTATTAATTGGTGATGATTTGGTGTTTTTCGTGCTAATTGGTGCTGATTATCTCCTTTTTTATGTGTTAGTTGGTGTTTGCTAGGTCTAAAAACAAACTTAATTTATTCAAAGAATAACAGTAAATTTTAACAACAAACTTATCTTATCAACAAGAAGAGGAAAAGCCTTGAACAATTTAACAAATAGTCTCCATACAACCATCCATAATACATTAGTGACCCCAAAGCAGAATACAAAAGACAAAAGTAAGACCTTGTATACCTACTCTATTGATGTATATTCAAGCCTGCTTAGCCTATGGCTGCCAAATAAACTCTGCCTGTCCCTGGCTAATGCTGGGCATTTACCCACGAAGAAGACATGTGATGTGTTAAATGGGAGCAGGTAGCTTGCTTCATCCATGTCAAAAAAATCATGCTTATCCTAATGGATCATTTTAAGCTGGGCATGACGAATGCCAAATCTTAGCTTAGGAGTCTGGCGTTCGTTATAATTTAAAAAAAAGGAAGGGTGGGGCTAATTAAAAAAAAAGGAAGCATGGGGTAAATTAAAAAAGGAAGGAAAGGGGACCTCTAGCCTTTGGAACTTAAGGCACTACAAAAGCTTTTCTTCCAACACTCCGAGAAGTTCAAAGACGGTGTACCACGAACGGTCTGCCAATCAACCCAAATAAGGCTGTCCTGGTACCTTTCTCCAAACACTACAAAGAGGACCACAGTTAAGTACTCAGTCTCAGTAAAGAGAGAGTAAAGTTAGACAAGAGACTGAACTGGAACGCTCAACTGGACTACGCCTTTAGTAAAGTCACAAGGGCCACATAGGACCACCAATGATGTACTGGATGTACAATACCATCGTTGAGCCTGTGGTCACGTATGCCGTTATCGGTTGGTGGCCCCAGACCAAACAGGTTACGTCCATCCTCAAGTGCAGCAAAGTGCAACGACTTGCTTGCCTCTCCATTAGCGGAGCTATGTGGGGCTGTCCCACAGTTTCGATTCAGGCAATCATTGGTTTAACCCCATATCTTTATACAGAAATCCGCCGCCATAATTGTCTTGAGAATGCAGATCTCCACTGGTCACCGACGGGTCAAAGATGGATGTACAGGGGCTGGTGTCGCGGGACCCATTTCGAAGGTCTCGATTGCAATGGGTAAGTGGCCCTCTGTTTTCCAGACTGAAATACATGCCATTGCGACCTGCGCTAGGCTCAACCTTCAGAAAGGTTTTAAATGGTTGGAAGGAATTGAAAGTAGATCATTTATAAAGATTAGATATAGATCATCTGGCAGATTTGATCCTGGCTGTCCCGACAGAGTTGGAAAGGGTTTTAGATTTGACACCATCCTATTACCTTGATTAATAAAGCTGAATGTCATATTCTACTCAGAGCCTTGGAGATATCTAGGACCAGACTCACCAATTCGATGCGGCTTAGTGGTCTAGATTAAGGCGCTCGAAAACTATCTCTAAGGTCCATGACTCGAACCCAGTCGGCAGCATTGTTTTTCGTCTTTTCTTTCTTTACTCCCATCTACATAATTTGCCTTCCTTCTTGTCTTTCCTCTTTAAAACAAATGCTGTGCTGTTTGTCCTGAGATCGCCAGTAACCACAATAACCAAGAAAATCCTCCCTGTTCCACCAGCCAAAATCAATGACTGCTGCCGTAGTATTACATGGAAACCAATGAAATAATACGGCTTTACTCTAATCCATAATTTAAAATTTATAATTAAAATTCTGTTCAGGATTACAATAATTACAAAATCAATTCAATTGATTTATATTCTAAATATTCATAAAAAAAATACTTCTTCTTCTCCTCTGCCCAATTAGAGTTCACCACACAGAAATCTATAATACAATAATTCCATTCTTTCGTTAAATCCAACTTACCAGACAAAATCCCTCCAAAATAAACTAGAGACATTCTACTTAAAGAATTTAAATGACTTCAATTACTTAAGGAGCAACAAAAAAAAAGAAAAGAAAAAAGTAAAAATTTTGTGTCCTTATAAAAAAAAGAGAGAAAGAAAAAAAAAGGAGGCAAATTTCAATTTTATTTCCATTCTTTATAAAGTTACGAAGCGGAAGAATTAAACTTTTCTTTTTTTTTTTTGTTATATTTAAAGAATTTCCACTTTTCCCCGTTCAAGATTTTCCTCATTTCAATTTTTCAATAGAAGAATTTTGTTTTGTCTTTAAAAGGATAGATGAGAACAAAGTAAAAATACAAGCAGTATTTTTTTTTCTTTTGATTTTCCGAAAAAAAAAAGAAAATTTAAGGAAAAACACTTTGGAAAATTGTGCGCGCATTTTAAACAATTTCAATTTTCAACTTCATTGAGCATTCGACGTTGACAAAAATATTTCATCGAAAAGTTTCTTTTTTTTGTATGTGTGTGTGTATGTGTAAATGAAAAATCCTTCCATTTTCGATAAGAATAGCGATTTTTTTTACTAACACCAAAAAAAAGCTCGAAAAGGATGAAAAACCGGGGGAAAACACCAGCGCAAGGATTCGCTGCTTCTATACAAAAGATTCATTAGACGTCAATGTCGATTGTGTTTCATTCTAATTATCGCAAGGACGACGAATTGAAACGACTTCATTCACCTAATTTTCTGCTCCGAATGTCTTAGAAACCGAGTGTTGGGCTATGAATTTCAATTAAAGAAGTTGTTAAGACCCGCTCCACCGCCGCCTGGCCACCCCTTCCCATCCCCTAATTCATGGCAACAGCTCTCGTCCAAGCCGACATTGGAGAGAAAAAAAGGAGTGGAGAGATAAGAAGGAAGATCCTATTTATATATATACCATACATGGCCTCAGGCCAATCTAGCTTATTCTGTTCTGCTTGCCTCTGATGTTGGTGGTTATTTGTTTTCAGAAAGATGTTTGCATAGAATGCTATAAAAGACCAGAAAAGCAAACTAGGAAATAAACTTGACTTAAGCGGATGGAATAAGGACGGTTTGTCAATGTCTATTTTCTGTGGACTTAATATAGACACAAACAACGAAAAAAAAAATAATAATAAAAGAAATCGAAATGCTTTTCAGCGGCAACAACAACAACACCAACAACAGCAACAAAAACCACCAACAACAACGACGGAGAAGAGAAAAAAAATAATAATCTTCGAAGGATTTTCTTTGATACATTAAGACCGACCACCATCAACTTTGTGTGGCTGTGGTTTTAGCTACGGATTCCTCCTTTTTAAAGTATTCCAATATCATTTAAATTATCCTGATTATGATTATTTTTTTCTCATTCATCCCAAAATCCTGGTAAATAAGACGACATTTAAAGGAAATCCTGTTTACTCTCTCTTTGGTTTTTTTTTTGTGAAACACCAATATTTATTTTTAGAAAAATTTCATTTCCAACGAAATACCAATTTTAATGTTTACGGAAACAAGGAATTTTTAACAAAAACTTTTAATTCCAACCACCTTCCGCCCCTCGAAGGAATCCAGTAAACCCCCACCTCAAACAACCACCTTCCATCCCTCGAAGGAATCCAACCCCCCCCCCCCCCCCCCCCCCTCAAACTCACAAAAATCATTGAACCAAAAAATTAATTTTCATTATTTTCTTCTATGTTCGTTCCATAATAATTAAAACAATTTTTCGTTTTTCAATAAAAGCATAAATTCTTATAATCAAAGCGGATCCTTATGGGGGGCCAAACATTAATTGACAGAGGGCGGCGCAGTCATTGCTGCTCATAAATTTTGCGGGGTGGCGTCCGTTTCCCCGTTTGGTGAAATTAATTAAGAAGACAACGTCATTATGCTTAAGGGGGTTCGTTTTGGACATTAATCTGGATTAAGTTTAGTTGTTAATATTAATTGAAATTGAAAATAATTAATTACTATGAAATGCACCTGTCTCGATTAATTAATACCAGGAAAATAAACAAAAATTACGATAAAAATTAGATTGAGGAAATTGAATTTTTTGTTGTTCGTAAATATTGAAAAGGTATTTTTGGTTTTTGGTAACACTTATTTTAGGAAATCATAGAAAAACGTGGTATATAAAATACTTTCCCAGAAAAATATATTATTAACAGTGGCCATAGTTCTCAATGGTAATGGCTGCAGGTCAAGCAGTAGCTATAAAAGATCAGATTGAAGTATACTACATAATTCCTTATCAAATAAAAGTGATAAGTGAGAGTCAAGACATTTGAAAAAAACTGGGAAAAACCCGCCCTGGTACTACGACGTTTTCTTTCTTACAAATATACCTTACCGTTTTGAACCCTACACCTACACCAGATAAGAGGGTGAGGGGCCAAATGTTTCCTTCAGGCGACTGTGGGCAGGATTACTACTGTCTTACTGTTATGTTCAGTTACGGCTGGCGCATCCAGGTAATACGGGGGTTTACAGCTACGACCTTACTCCTTTTCACTCCCCACGCTTGTAATTCTGATAGGCAGATGTGAGGCGAAAGACCTTCTAACCCGCTTCTTCAGTTTCTCTAGTTCCTAGATACAGTGAATAAGATTTTGGTCCTCTCTTGGTGTAGAAATGCTCACTCCCCGAAAAGTGTACTGTGTCGCTTTCTACAGGACATGCAATTAAGTTTCTTCATCTCTTCTGATTTTCGGTGTCTTTGGTATATTCCTTTAGTAGGTATTGGGATAGTTGGGGATGGGAACGTAATTTTTCAAATGGGATACGTGACCTGTGTGATTTCATTGACAGGTGATCTACTTATGTCACGCGTGCGACATAGCGAAAGATGGATCTGGCCGAAATCCATAATCATCCATCAAACAAATGCGACATAAGTAGATCCCTTGTCAATCAAATCTGATAAGTCACGTACCTCCGATAGTACCTATCGCAATACCTACTTCTTATCTTTGTTATTGCATAGCTTATTTTGACCATCTGGGTTACGGATAACACTTGCTGATTTAATACTGCTTGCCCTATCCAGAAATTCATAGGCTACTACAAATAAAATAGTGATCTGACAATGCTGCCCAATCCAACATTTTGCAGCAGTATAGTCTCTTTACTTCGTTTTGTCTAACTTCAACGAAGGTTATTTCTGTTTTTCTGTATACAATAGCCAGATTGTTGCGGAGAACAGACTCAGAGTGTGTACAGAATTCTTTCTAGCTTACCCTCTTCTCTAGTTGGTGGAGGATCTACTTAATTATACGGAAACTAAACTAAGCGTATGTCTGTGAGTTCTGGTGTATATAGGTGCAGTAGTAAGATGTTCAAGACTCTTTGCTTCAATAGTACTCAAGGTCTTATTCTGTCATTCCCATATGGAACCTACAGAGTGCTAAAGATCCGGATAAGCTTAAGCAAGATCTTACTTTTTCCTTTATCCATCCACGGGAGAGTGCTATTAGCCGGAGCGTTTGTATGTTTAGAATAGCCAATAGCCAATTCTTTCGGGGTAGACACATTTGACTTGCCTGCATTAGCTCAGTTTTAAAAAGGTTACAAAAAGACCTCAGCATAGATTCCCTAGTAAAACTAGTATTCACACCAATACATTTAACAACTCACAGGGTCTGGTGTGAAACTATGTAGTACAGAGATACCGCGACCTGACATATCAGCCCTATTCGCGCTACACAACAAGCCATCATTAAGAAAAACTTCTGGAAGAAAATTAACAAAGACTGCAATGACTGCAATCTCGTTCCTGCCTCAGTTGCCCAAAATTTAAAGATACACACGACGCCCTCAAGCTTTCTTCTGACAACAGATTTGAACATATCCATATGGATATATTGGGACCTCCTCTACCATCTCGAGGATACTCGAAAATCCTTACAATCGTAGACACAATACACGAGATGACTTACCCAATACAGGATAAATCAGCTTCAACTGTGGCTAAACGCTCTACCATCGAATGCATTCCAGTATCCTTCCCACCCCTCGAATTACTACAATTATGCAAAACTGATCGATCGGAGTACGCAATTTGAATTATGAATAATGAATATCCATTTGAAATTGGATTTGTAACAAACAAACAAGCCTGGAATACAATTAAAATTTTTAATAAATTTCTTTCGACTGTTCAATTTTTTTGGGACATTTGTTACATGAATATCAAAAGATCTGAAAAAGTTACACGGTTGTAAATAAATCGATAATTCACTAAAAACATTCATAAATCGATGAAATTTAATCTACGTTAACAATATTAGCTGGAAGGTTTACACTCACAACATTATTATAAACGACCATACGAAATTTAATTTTTTTGGGACATTCTTTACATCAATATCATAGAACCTGAAAGAGTTAGAATGTTGTACAAAAATTCATTACACTTCAAAAAGCTTCATATAATTAAAAAAAAATAAAATCTGCGAAATAAACCTTAACGGGAAGAATTACAGCAAAGACATTAAACATAACGTCTCTGACAGTCTCAATTTTTTGGGACACTTTTTACACAAATATCAAAGAATCTGGGAGAGTAAGATGATTCAAATAAATATTGATAATACACTAAAGTAAATCCGTATAGCAATAAAATTCTATCTGCAATAGCATTCTTAACCAGAAGTCTTACAGCAAAGCTATGCAACATAAAGGGTGACTCCAAAGCCTAGTTTTTTCACATAAATGAACATGCGGTAGTTTCTACCTGAATAATGAAACTAGTTCATAAAAACACAGCGATATTAATCAAACCTTCGAGCCAACCATTATTCCTCTACCTTCAACAAGAATCTCTCTCTTATTGTAACTCATGATCACGAAAAAAAAAACGCCGATACAGAGACACAAAAACCAATCCTGCAAAAAATCATCAGTATCCCCGCATCGATTTATGTAAGTCATCCACACAACAAGAACCAAGAAGAAAAATCTCACCAATATTCTGATAACACACATGCGTTTGTTGAACTGAAATTAGAAACTGAAAAAGCCATCACAGGAAGGATTTGCACTCTTTCACTCACGTAATACCTGTCAAGCCTTGGTATCGACCAACAAATCTGCTACTTTCCAAATTCACTAGCTCATACCAATTTTCGTATGTGTAGCTTCCTGACTTACTACTTGTATATGTACGGCATATAGGTTGACATTGTTTCATAAAAAGGAGTCTGACGAAATATGTTATCCACATGTGATGACTTGAAACTGAAGCTTAAGCTGATTGGGTCTAGACTTTTCATAGATCAATACCACCAACCCCAGGCGAACATAAAAGCAGTTTTTGTTTTGGTTTTCAGTAGAGACTAGGAGGATACTCTTCTAAATCTGGAGATATGGAAGTTTTTTTTTTGAGAAATCTTCTTTTGTAACATCGTAATTTATCACGAAATAAAAATTTTTCTAAACCAGATTTTCGTGGGATTTTGTTTGGGTTTACTGCAAAGGGAATATATCAACTCGATAAACCTTCTTCGAACCACTTAAGTGCAATTTCCGTTAACACTCAAATCCAGAAATTTTCGTATTCCTTTAAGGAAACGGAAGTCGCGATTTGTGGATTTTATTTCTGTTTTTTCATGTTTTAAATTTCGTTGTGTATCGACGACATACTTCACTTAAGGATTCAGGAGAAAAACGAGTCCTTGCTGACTGGAGTTGGTGGGTTCTAGGTACTATCAGAAACACAAAATCTCTTTCACACAATCGCATACATTTTTAAATTTCACATTACCTAAAAATCTTCAGGTATAGTATCGCTCAAACCTACAACATTCTTTCAATCCCCCACCACAGTGCCACAGCGTCCTTATCACCATCAAATTATAAAAACTCATTAACTTAGTAGTTACCCTTTAAATGGGGGAAAAAGGTGTAGAAAGGTGTAAACTAAGTAAATGGTCGAAAGCTTTTTACTTATGCACCAACTAGCGGCCAGCAAGCACCTGTCCAACTGTGTGACCCGAATCCTCCTTCGGATATCCTTGAATTATTCAGTAATAACAGATTGTTATCAAATTAAAATTTATGGCAATGTAGGACCCTCATTAGTGTTAATTAAAGAGTTAAAATTAGGTTTTACTGTGGCAGAGGGTGAGGGTTTAAAAGTAGAGAGTTTTACCAAAAAGGACCAAGTACAAGGGAACAAAATTTCTCGTTTCCCACACACACACCCACTCTATATACAATCTCTTTTAATTTTTTTTATAGTTGTTTACATTAATAACTAAATGTCAACACAGTACAGTTTCTCACGGCGAAAAAAAATACAGCCTTTCTATCTGGTTTAACCCTTAATTATTGGGGGTGCTTGAATAAAAATCAACACCCCCCGCAACTTTTTTGCAAGCTCGTGAATATTAATCAAAATTAATACGAAACGAACTGCCGCAATACTAACAAAATTTTGTTCGATTTTACGACCCTATCGGGAGGGAGAGAAAGACAGAAAAGTGGGGGATAATTTGAAACTTTTGCATATCACTAGGGGCGAAGTTCGAAGTACTGTGTGTACGTGGCGTATAAGTTTATACATACATAAATGTTTACCTATATGTTTACATATATGTTTACATTTATGTTTACATCGATGTTTACATGCATATATGTTTACATAAATGTAAATGTATAAGTCTGATTAAATCCGTTAGCGTTTGCATTTTATTGTATGCATTTAATGGTAGAAGAGTGAATGATTGCAAATGATGAGCTTGGTGAAAGGTGGGGTAAACAGGGAAAGTTTGTAATTGATTTTTATTTGCGAGTTAATTACATAATCAAAATTATTTCTTAATTACAGGTTTCGTCTCCAATTAAATCGAAATCATCAGAAAATAGTTGTAATGGGACCACTATTAATAAACACGATAAGAATGGAAAGGGCGGAGTATCTAGCAGCATTAAGGACATTAGTATGGAGGTAAAGAGATTACATTTTATCTAAAGTTACCCACCCCCAAAATCTCGACTATCATCCTTTATTTTAAGTGGATATGTTGCTGCATCCACACCCGAACACACACCCCTCCTCATACCCTGCCAAAACTTAATTTATTCAAATTCCAAATTTATTTAATAACCATCGATAAAGTGGTATATACGAACGGGGCGTTTTCTTGGGTATAGAAAGATAACGATAGAGAGACTTTACCATTCATTATCTTCAACTCACGTGTGAGGTGAGGTGAAAATACAGAGAAGATATTTACCGAAGCGCAGTCATATGTTTAATTAAAGTTTCAATGTACGTACCGAGATTTTCAAATAATCTCTTACCAATTTCTCTCTCCTCGCCTCCTCCTTCCACATCAAAATTCAGTTAAGATGCCATTTAGTAGATTTAGAACGAGGTGATTATGGTGTTCAGGTAACGACAATACCTGGAGAGCTTAATAAATTATTTTAAATTAATTTTACTCAGTTTAAGAAGTGATTATTGCTAATGTAGTTGATAATGCAAATTAATTGAGTATTTAGTTATAGGATTTACGTGTTGAATTTATTTATTGGATTTGGTTGTATATGTGTGCATTTAGAGCATTTTGGTTAAAGGATAAGGTGTGTTTACTTCTTGCGAAGTGTATCAGATTCAAAAGGGTCCTAATCGCCAGTTGTCAGAATACAAAAGAAATCTTTATCCTTCTCGGAAAGCTTACAGATTGTGTTCAATAGTTGAGTCGAGGTTGAGTTGAATTTTCGACTAGCGTCACAAAACACAGAAATGCTGCTGTCAACTGTATTCAACTACTCAACTACTGAACTCGGGTCTATATGCATAGTTTCAACTCAATCCACATATCAGAGCTGAGTCGATTTCAGTCGACCTTAATTCAACTCGACTCGCATCTACATCTAGTTGTACTCGGGTTTAACCAGAGTTTAATTCATCATTCGTTCTGTCTATGGTCTTGAATTAGGGAGCCAAAAACGCTATGGTGCCAGATGACGCATACCGCGTCCGTATCGGAATGAATGGCAAGGGAAGTGGGACGAGGCTGTTAACGGTCGGTGGACGCACAGATTAATCCCAAGGAGAGGTGGGCTACAAGTAGAGGACATGGAGGACCATCGTTTCGAGCACGACTCACCGCCCAGGAATCCAGGATAACGCAGAGCACGTCTTCTTTTATTGCGTGAGATTCAACGAATATAGGACTGAGCTAGAGGCAAAAGCCGAAGCGCCACTGACACCGAAAAGCATCCTAGGCCAGACACATGATAAGGTACGAGGATGAGTGAAGGAAAATCCAAGCGACGCTAGAAGTCATATATAGCTGAAAGAACCCAGCGGAAACGAGAAAGGCGGAGTATTAGTAACTAGATAAAACTTAATATAACGACGGGATCTCATGGTAAAAAAACAGTCACGCGGTGAAAGCGGAACGCTCTACAAAATCACACTGAGCGCACTGGCATGACTGCTTCCATGGAAGAATTTTTGTGAGACTTGTGATGAAGACTATCCAGATCCGAAAAAGTACAAATATTGGCTATGTTGATCCTATATTCAGCTCTTCAATTTTCTTTATGAAGGAGTTTTGAATGGATTGTCATGGGTCCATGGTAAAAATAGCTCGGTCTAAGACACCCAAGCGGACACTCTCGACAAACTCCTTTTATGCCGTCTTTAAGAATCCTGGATAGGGTCTCCTTCATTCCTAGTGTACCCTTTGTAGAAGGCTTCAAGGCGCTCGCTGATCACAGATAGCCTGATCTCACCGTTATTGACTACGAAGCAACGGACCACTCCTCTTTTAAACTATCGTCTTCGCTAAGTAGCCACGAGGACCCTTGTCTAACAGCACCACTCATTCTTAATGGTCTTTGAACCTTCCTTCCATTCTTTTGGAATCAATGATGTCGACTCTCTGTTTAAAATGTTGCACCAGTTGTACCAAGTCAGCAGGTCGTCGTTCATAATTGTCTTTCCAACAACCACTCTCATTCCGGATATACGAAAATATTCAATTGCTTCCAATGCAAGCGAAAACACAACATATCCTGCACGACGATACAATCCAGCTCAAGAAGAGCCACAGACAACACGGTTCCAGCGTTCGTCACAAATCACAATATACATAACGTTCTGTCTATGTACAACTTTGCTGGCAACTAAAGGTAAACGCGGAGAAGGACATATCTTACGGTGTCTAATAGATCCAAGATCCAAAAAATTACTGATCCACTTCCAAAATGCAAAATGCAATAGAGACCTTGGGTACATAGTGGGATTGTCATTAGCCAATTTAACATTTTGGAATCCCAGACTATAATAGATTATTTGACCCTACTAGAAGACATAGTACAGGCAGACAGACAAACAACCAGTGAACCGCAACACAATTCAATTGCACTGAGAGTAATAACCGAAAGCCGGGAAATTGAAGAAGTCCCATCAAGTCTTATGCTCACCAAGTAAGAGAAACAGTGGGAAGCATGTTTTCAAGCCTCTCATAAGTGCCTCAGCAACGGTCACTATGAAGTGAAATTAGCCTTTGTTAACAACAACTATTGGAAGAAATAACAACCGTATAAAATCCAATAATTTAAACACGATTTTCTCGGTAATACTTACTTACTCTGGAACCCTCGTTTCTTTATATCCTCTAACTATTCTTAGCTAAAAACCTCAAAAATTTATATACAGAAAGAATGACGTAGCGTCTTTGTGTGCCAGTTATCTTCTTCTTCTATTCGAAGAGACAGCATTAATTCACTGCATACTTTTAGGATTTTGAAAAAAATCTCTGCATAAGTTTAGGCCCAAAATATTTTTATTTATGTATATTTGTAAAGTATAAGAAATAGGTAAAGGAAATTGCGGAATTACACTAAGAATCTGTCGGAAAGCCGACGAAGACCATGGCAGATCCAAACGACGAACCTGTACTATATTAGTCAGCCACCATAACCCTTACCATGCCCCACATTTTTCATAATTAAATTTTTTAAATCGAATTTATCAACGAATATCAAAAAAACAGTTTTAAATCAAATCACTTTTAAGTTTTCCTTTGTACACAAACTTTTAGAATCGGGGTTAATGTGTTTATCAACTAACACTATGCAACCTCGCCCCTGGGATTACTATTTTTAAGAGGCGATTAACACATTCATAATAAAAAAAAACATTTCAAATTATAATTATTAAAATTAAAATCCAACATTTCAACATAAAATATGAAAGGACAAAATCCTTTCATCCGTGCATTCATTAATGAAATTAAATTGAAATCCCCAAACCCAAAAACTGGAGAAAGATTTTATTCAAAAGCATAATTTCCAACGCTGAATAATCCTCTGTAAATATTGAAATCTAGTAATCTCATAAACAGACCACCTGCATTCCCAGCACCGGGTTCCTCTATATATACTTACATGAGAGTAGTTGCACGATGTGAATTCTGTGGAGAAGGAGCCCCATACTGTTACCTATTTCAGGTTTTCTCCCAGTGCCATTTCTATTTGACAAGGTAGGAATTGTTCCGAAAGGAAATTTTCTGCATGTTTTCATCCATCCTGAATTCATTTTTCTAACAGTCGTACAGCCAGCGCCAGCAAGAAGCAGCATCGTCATCGTCATCAGCGTTGTGTGTTTGTATATGTTATATAATAATATGTAGAGATATAATATATATGCTCGTCTTATAATCCAAATAGGAGTGGCAACATTTTACCCACTCACCACCACATCATGGGGATTATAGAAACTATTCTAGAAGATTTTCAATTCTGTGTATAGTAAAACCGTGAGTCCTAGTTTCCTTCTCGCGGTTCGCAGGTGCAAAAAGCTGTACTCTAGCATGGAGCGTTTGCATAGTTCTCGTATTCCATAGTATCTTTAGAAAACGCTCTCATTTCCAATAGCGGCAACTATTTAGAAAAGCTTTGCACAAGCCATTATACACGCTCGTAACTATATGTAAACACACTATAAGATTTATGACTAGACTAAAGCATGACTTGGGATCGTCCCATTCGACACAGACAGACAGAGCAGCAACATATCCCACCCATGTGCTATCCCATACCGCCGGAGCATCCCTGATCTCCAGAACCACCAGTACCACTTTCACCCACCACCCATCCACCCGCATACCTTGAGAAAGATAAATGACAAGAATTGCTAAATCGCATTTGTTACAGAGCTCTGCGCTCGGCACAGGTGGAATTATGTACGTAAATGGGAAGATTGTATCTGGGCCACTGGAGTTCCTGCCTGATATCCTTATGCCAGAGACACTAGAGGAGTTAGATAAGGTGAGTTACATGCTTTTTAATTATTTGTTGTAATTAGTTTACGTGCAAGATTTGCTAACTTAAAAAAAACATGGATTTTCTTTCATGTTTAAACAATACTTAAAATATTTATTCATTTTGTTTTAATCTTCACTCTTATCTTTCTAAATTGGCCAGGAGTTCGCCTTTTCTTTTTTATTATCGTCGCGTTTGTTTATTCGGCCCCATGAGCTGTTAGGGAAGCTTATATCTTCTATACTGGAAAATGAATCGCTGGAGCCTTTAGTTGGTTTATTAGGAGTATGGACAAAGAGATTCCCGTATGATTTTCGAGATGAGAGGATCATGAACCATGTTAAACATATCGTTTCTAGGTGAGTATTTCATTATTTATTAATTATAAGTTATTAAAAACAAAGAATTTAACTACATGTATTGTTTACTGCCAAAATCATGCACGCAGCCTTATACACCTCCACCTGTTGTAGTTCTTTAAGGCATCCTTTGCAATAGGTGCTTATTCAATAGATACAACTTAGTCTATTAACCAACCTTAAGATAGCTCTAGGGTTAGTGTTCCCCACTTATTTAAGCGTTAATAGTAATTTCCCCTTGTGAAAAAACCTGCGACTTTCTTGTGTATCACAATTTTAAAAGAAACGTATGAGGTGTCTGTTTCTACCTGACAGTGTCTACATGTGTCGGGATCAGTTTTGCCCATTATTTTTAATTGACATCTGACAGGAGCATGTCTTGTGAGAAAGTCTGGAAGAATTCTGAGTTCGAGTTTAGTAAGTTAGAGGAGCTTCTTAGTTTTTACTCGAGCAAGGGTAATTAATCTAGTCCAGTGCAGTAGTAAGTCAAGCTGTTTTCGACACACATCCGAAGAATCTGTTTCATTTTACTACTGTTGTGTCAACCTGCAGCTAGATCCGTAAACATTCTCTTTTGGGAACTACAGCTGCGATCCGGTGTGCAGCTTAAATTACTCCGAGTGCTACTTTCGACGGTCAACGATCAAGGAATTGAATTGACAATCGAAGTTTTATGAAACCGGCATGAAAGGAATCCATAACCTGTAGGTTTAAACTTATTTTCCATTGCCAATCTAAGCACGCTGCTTTGTTACCCTTTCTTTATCACTAACTGGTCCTTCCTTCCTTGAATCTGTAACCACCAAGCTTAGACGGCGTAGGTGACTATTGGTTTGACGATTAGGTTATTGTAGTATTAGGTCCCAGGCTATTGCATTAAGTCTCTCCCAATTAAAAATAATTTAGTAGCTAATTTTCTTGCTAGCACCACGCATTTGCAGATAGCACGCTTAGCGAACAAATAGGCATGCCACGAAAAATCCACTCTTCCGCCACAGGTACGAAAATGTAAAAATTAGTTCGCTAGAGACATGGACTCTCCCAGCACAGGCATACATGCTCCCGCCACAAACACGGAAATCTAAAAGTTCAGGCATGAACATTGAAAGCTGCATCCACATCGGCATAGAAGGCGTATGTTGTTTTTCCAAGCATTCCCCCAGCTAAGCACTAACCAATGCTACTTGTCCAAGTTCGATCCCAACTCCACCTTTCCACAGGTGACCCTGCTAGCTACATAAAGATATCACTTTTATTAATAATTAAAGTAAGTAGAATGTATGACAATCCAGAAAGTGCTAAAATGAGCTATTAAACGATTTCCATATATAATCGGAAGATGTACTCTCTTCATTAAAGCAACAACAACCAAGCGATTCAAACGATGACAAAAAAATGATTCACAAAAATAATAACGTCTTATTCAGAAGATACACAAGTCCGACTGCTGCAATACCTACTTGCAGTTAATCGAGTTATTGAGCTATAATTTCGATAGGTTGTCCGTTTCATGAATTGGACAGATGATTACAATGTATGGTAATAACCAATCTTCAGGTATAGTTCGAACGCCATCATCAAATTCCCAGTCCTAACCGCCCCAATACCTACTTTTAGTTAGTCGAGTTATTAACTTTTATACATTAGATATTGTTGCATAATCCTTCGAGATCTTTTGAAAACTAGCAATGATCCTGAGAAAATCTATATTTTTTAATAAAAAACTCGTTTTTGTTGTGTAGACTCCGAGAATACATGGATGTGATATATCGACCGACTCCTTGCAGAAAAAAAAAACTTTTCTATAGCTAAGTTCCGATTGACTCATATTTAATTCTTGCTACTAGCATTTTTAAATATTAATATAACACTATTAAAATCTATTTTGGATCTCAAGAAAATGTCATATACAATTCTTCACAGCTCAAGACTCTCCTAATCTAAAAGCACAGCATAACACCCACTCTCTACTACACAAACTAAAACCCTTAAAAACTGTTAACAATCAAAAAACTCCCATTTCGAATTTCAGATGTTCAAATACAGGTTTAGAAGAAATAGTTTCTGAAATGTTGAGTGCCTTGTTAAATCGTCTGACTGATTTAGAAGAACATGAAGCAGATTTAAGAGCATGTCAAAATGCAGTTGAAAAGGTAATAAGAAATCCTTTAAAAAAATATATATTAAAAATAAATTTACCTTTCTACACAAAATATACAACAAAAAAATATACAAACAAAATTTCTTTTTATATATAAAAAATAAAAAATAAAAAATAAAATGAGAAAAAATAAAAAGAAAAACTTTTTAATAGACAGATTCTATTGAAAGCCCGACACCTTCGCAATTTGCACAAATCCTTTGTCGTGTCGAAAGGAAGCTAGCAAAACATGTCGGACCGGAAGAGTTTATACAATGCAGCAGCAACGTCCTCATGGATAAGCAGGTAAGAAAGCTTGTTATTCTATTGTTTTATATCCTTCAAATTTATATCCTTTAGTTCGTTTATACCTTTTTGATACTATAGTTTTTCTTTCCCGACTCCCCTCTCCCGTTTCGTTGCTGTTGTTGATGTTGTTGTTTTTATGTTGTTATATCGTGTTGATGTTGATTTTTGGACTACAAAAAAAGTGCACAACGAAAATTGGGTCAAGCTCGTTAGCAAGCAAGAGATAAGAAATCTTTTTCACCAGGTGAAAAATGTTAAAAGGAAAATGCTTCTTGCTCTCTCTCCGTCTCACTCATACTCTCTTGCTATCGGTCTACCAAACGAACAGCTTCCTCCAACAAGAACTTTTTACCTTGCTCCATCTTCTTTATAAACGTGCTCTTCCTTAGAGCTACCATAATATTTTCCGGAAGAAAATATTTTCAGGCTTTCTATTTCACGTTAAGGATAATGCAAGTTTGTTACGAAAAGAAAAGTTTATTCTTCTTCTTCAAAAAAAAAAATGAAACTTCTTGTTTGAAAACTTCTAAAGTTGCAGCACATGAAAATCTTCATTCGAAGTTTACTTCTTACACACCCTTTATTCGTTTCATCCAGCAGCAACACGAAAGGTAATACTTAGTTTGTGAAAGGAGATGGTGAAAGGATAGAAAATGTGATACTGTAAGAGGGAAGGTAAGTTGAGTTATTCATGAAATGTAAAAAAAAAAACAAAGAACCGAAGCAGTTACAAGCGGCATACACAAGAAAGATCATTTTATAACGACAAATGAGAAAAGTTCTCCTACCTAGAACACCAGCGCACGGCAGCAACAAAAACAAACGAACCACCCTTTTCAACCAGGAACGAAATGAGCAATGAGTATCCTTAAAAGCATACGTCATTCTCCCCTTTCATTATACAAATAACATCCTTTTTGTATCCTGATTGAAAAAAGAGCACAAAAATTAGCTCCTGCGGTCGTTTCTCAAACAGATGGAGAGACATAGAGAGAAACAGCAAAAAAAATCCCTTCATACTTAAACGCCTTCTTCCTGGCACCCTGTAATTAATACCCCCACCCTCCGACTCCCTTGTATACATGCACATCAAACACATATTCACAGACTCATTATTACTTCTGTATTCGAATTACCAATGTAATAATATTAAGGATTAAGGGCTAAAGTGGGTAAAGTCTAATAAGACCCGAAATAAGTAGGTGCTTGCTGGAATAGCGAATAGAGGAGGAAAATTTCTACGGGCATTAATTGGGAAATTTTATGTTATTTTCCTGCCATTTATTCATTCCTCCCTACTCCTCCCTACTCCTCCCTACTCCAATCACCCTCATCCAATACCAACCAGGCTAGAAATAATTGGCTGGTTACACAAAAAGGACCTAATGAAAATATTCAGATAGAAAGAGGAGATATGCGAAAAATCACAACCCATTGAAATATGACAATCATGTGGATGATGTAAAATATTTTTTTTTTTAATTTTTGTTTTGTTGAAATTTTTACCCATTTTTTTTTATTTTTTTTTTTTTTTTTTTGTAACCCTGCCTTTAGCGATAACTTTTGCCTCTGTGCGTGCTTGTGTGAGTGTTTTAACAAAAGCAAAACCCTTATGTCAATGCCAAACAAAAATATTTTCTATGTGGCTCTCTCGCTACAGAATTCATGAAAATATGTTTTTGTTGTGGCTTGAGTTAAATTTTGAGTCTTTAAAAAGGAAACTTTTAATTACAGAATTTAAATACAACGACAACAACAGCAAAAACTAAAAGTAGGATTTGTAGGAAGCTTTATTAGTTTTAAGTTAAAGAGTCGGTTTGTTTTGTTTAAAGCTTTACAGTTTAAGGTTTACTAGGATTTGTACTTGCTTGTTCTTCTTAAATGATATTACAGACATTGTAGGACTCTAGTCCCTTATAGAAGCTTATGTGGCTTATCACCATTGTTCTTTCTTTTGTTTTTTAAGCAGGCTTCAAGCTTACAAGTACAGTCGCCGTACCTGTTTTACTTTTGGCAGCAGCTATAAATTTGTAGGGTAGATTACAGGTCTAAGAGCTGGTTTTAGCAGTCTACCTAAAGATTCTAACTCAACTTATTCAATTACTTATTTAACAAAATTATGACCGTCATAAAAGCAAAGAAACAAACTAAACCAAGAGATCCATTGATGCCCAAAAGCTGATTCAGAAAAATAATCCCCTTCTTAATCAGCAAAATCACAGTCCGAACTGACACAATACCTACCTGCAGTTAGTTTGGTTATTCACCTATAATTCTCACATTTCATCGTATTATCTGTTTTATGAGTTGGACAGATGATTTTAATAGATAGTTCTAAGTAATTTTCAGGAACGCCATCATCACGCAAATTCACATGCCCAACTGTGCCAGTACCCACTTGCAATTAATCGAATTGTTGAGCTTGAAGGTTTCAGTGAATGCTATGACATCGAACCCACTAGCCATCTACGTCTGAAGGATGTCATTAGTTTTAAACTGGGCTCCCATACATTCTAGAAGTAGAGGAAGAGCGACTCGAGTTTTTTTACATCTGTGGATCTCTCCGAGTTTAAGCGTTTGCACGAGGAGTTCGAGTACGAGTAAGCGGAACAAAAAGCTTAGTAAGGGTACCAGCAGGCCAAAACCCAGGGTATTTCGGCAGTAGCAGGCGGGGCAGACGAAACAAAAGAAGCAACAGGCTTGGAAGCCTTGCTAACTTTTCTGCAAAAAACGATTCCAGGGTTTATAGATTTCATCTTTAAATGTTCACACATAGTCTTCGTCTTAGCTTTGGGAGAGAATCGAGAGATGAATATATTTAAAGGTTCCGAGAGACAGAGATCTCCATAGGATTTGAAACTTCGGTGATCGGGTGATCACCCACAATTAGAGGCACAGAGGTTAATACCGAGGTCGACTCTGACTCTGGAATGCAGGCCAAGGAACTCACTGTGACACCGTCGCCATTGACGGCTTGGCGATTTCGACCATTCTTACGACTTTTATAACGCACCTCTGGAAATTTTGCAATTTGGATGAAAACAATATTCTCCGGTCGATGGTAAAGAAGAAAGCTGCGCTCCTAACAGCGGGACGTCCTCAGATATTGCCACCGCTGAGGGAATTTAACTTTTCATAGACCCATTCAAATTTATAAGATAAAGAACTTAGCACATTGTGATTTTGAACGCCCCTCTTCCAAAATTCATTTGGGCATGACAAAATGTACTCCTTAACTACCATTCTGATATATGCTATTGAATCCATGCTTTTTCCATCGAAAAGATTTTGCAAACAAGAGAACAAGTGATTGTCCAATGGTGTAATTCCGGTTAAAATAGTGGTTTCGGCATCGTTCTCCATTCAAACTACTTCAGCGGTCAAGTCGTTCTTGCTGTAAATGGCCGAGGGTTTTCTTTATGAAAGAACACTTTTTAGCTTGAAACCAAAGATGGTCGATTTTTGTCGACTTAATCCGCTCAACATACTCGCAGTATACCTCTTTGGATATCCTTTGGTTAGAATGTAAAATTTCATCGTGAATTAAACTCTTCCTATTCTATCAAACTGTGTTCCGGAGTGCTTCCTTTGTCCATCCACTGCATTCTGCCTTTAAAATTGTTGTACGAAATCCACTTTTAACAGCGAGACACAATTCGGTCCAAAAATGGTCACTCTTGAAACATTGTAGCAAGGATATACATTCTCTGTGCGCGATTAGACTTCGAAAGTTGGTAAGCAACGTATTGACTGGACGTATTAACTTACTGACATGGCTATAGCAAGAAGGTTTCGATGAACGGGTCAATGACCCAACTCAAGCTTCTCCGCTGCTTCGTCAATGCTTAAAATGGGTTTTTATTTCACCAGGGTTCCGTAGCACCTCTTTGTCTAGCTCTATACTTCTTCCATCTTCCAGCTCGGAGTTTCTTGAAATACCCTTGCCTTCGCGCTTCTTTTTTTATGCATTAACTTTTATTGCACTTTCGATTACACTCTTACTTCTATTGAACTCGTGTCGTAAGCCGTTCTCTTCCATTTAAACAATTTTTTTGTCATTAGGACACATAGAAAACATTTCACCAATGTCTGAATTTTGCAAGAACTAATCAAATTGACCTCTCTAATCAAGAAAATGCATTTCCCATAATTTTTATTACCATCATCAAACAAAAACAGTAAAAACAATTTAATTCCATAACTTGCAGATCTTGCTACTTCTCTAAAAAAATAAAACAAAATAACATAAAACTCCCCCAAAAAATAAAATTTATATCAATTTTCATCCTTCTCCTTTCTATTTTCATTGTCATCAATTTTGTCTTTCGGTTATAAATCTTATAACATTATAAAAATTTACGATCCTACCGCTGCCACCAGAATTCTTACGTATTATAAAATTTTACTGGAAATTTAGTGAATCACGGGTTTTAAAAAAAACAAAATTGAAAAAAATAAAATCGAAAATAAATCGAAAGATTTACTACACATCCTTCCATCACATCCACCTACAATATCCACCCAAAAAACCCCAAAGAAATTTTATAGGTAGAATCACACATAATCCTCAATTTTTACTACTACTGAACTATCAAAAGAGAAGAAAAAACCACCACCCTAGAATTTTTTTTGTTGTTCATCTCTAATGCGATTCACGTGTCCTTCCGCTCTAAATAATTTTTCTTTATTCCCAATATCCTTTCCTCCTGAATAAACAATTAAGTTAATCGTATCACCACTTATACAGAATCCTAACAAATATAGCCATGTAGTGACCATGTAGACCGTAGAATAAATGAAGTATAAGCCCTTAACTTACAACTACATATAGATTACATAAAAATCCCTTATGAATATATCCTTTAGCATCCTTGATACACTATTGATACTGATTTACTTTCATTTTTGTTGTTGTTGCTGTTGATGTGTTTGTTGCTGCTTTTATTATTGTATGTGTATTTTTATTTACAGTCAAGAAAATGGGATCAACCCTCAACATCGGGCGGCCCACCTGGGGTACAGGATCCAAAGAAGACGTGCAATCTAGAGACATATCTTGAATGGTCAGCTCGTTTACGGTTATTTGTATGCAACGAAATCCTCCAGGTAAATTGAACTCTTGTCTCTTCCCTGCCCGCAGATAACACAACAACAAAAAACCAGAAACCTTAAATAAACACACCGTAACAGAATCAATATTTGAGGAGCACAGTTTTCCCAATTCCAACTGACTGGAAAATTTATGCCCACAAATTCTTTGGCTTTTGCTGAATTGAGAAATAAGATAACCTCGAAAAGTATGTCCTTTAAATCCACCCCCCAAAAAAACCCGTTCGCAGCGCGCAAAGGTTAAGAAGCAAAACTGCGGGGGCATTCCCTGATGGTGGTTAATGGTGGTTCTCCATAGAGCGACGACGTTGTTTAAAGAGCAGACACCAAATAAGTTTATATTGTGAATTTCATTTTAAATTCAATACGGCTTAGGGGGTGAGATAGAGCTGAAATTGGGTATGGAAATTTAGCGGGGGTTCGTTACTCTTGAAATGAAGTTTATAAATATTTCTGGAACGGGGTGAAATTAGTGGTTATTGGGCTGCGGTATTATTGGCTGTGAAATTTTTGGGCATGCGGACTAGGAAAATTACTTCTAAGCTCCTCTGATATACATTCAAGTAGCAAAAACAGAGATTTCAGCAATATTTTATTAGTGTATCACAAAACCTTCAGGAGGCCAATACAAAACAACAAAATGTGTCCATCATCCCCTCGATATAATAATGTAACCCCATTTGTAAAAATGTGCCGGCCAAGAAAGGATAGACGACCAAATCGGGCGAAGGAAATTGAATTGGATTGGCCATACCGCCATGCGACGCGAAAACGAGAATCTTGCCAAACAGGCCCTTGGCTGGAATCCGCAAGGATCCCGTCGAGTCGGAAGATCTAGAACAACGTGCAAGAGAACCCTACTAGCAGAAGCCACAACAACTGGGTTCCCTGAGTTCTGAGAGCTGTCGCACAAAACAGAGTCCGCTGGAGGGCAACTGTTTCCACCCTATATTCCATGAGGACTTAAAGGAGAATGAGAAATAAGAAGATTTGTAATAAACTTAAATAATATTAGCCATAAGCCAATCTGCTAGGACAACACTGGGAAATAGCTGCTCAACAGCACGGGCTTCTGGTAACTACATAACGCTCCTATCCTACGTGGTACTACTGCAAGTAAGAGATGCATAGGAAAAATATTTTCGTTAAAGTGAGAGAGGTATAAACCAAAGCTTTTCTAGTGCTCTGCCTATTCTCTAACTCTTTCCCAACACGGATGTACTTAATTCAGTTTTATTCTGGACCTAAAACTGAACTGAAGTCTGGATATCAAAGAAAAGCCCCTATAGCTTTCTAGGCCAGCAAGCAGACTTTCGACAAGGGATGAGGTTTGAAACCGCACATGATGTCCTGGCTCCATACAACAGTGAGCAGATTGGTGAATGACTTGGAATGACTACAAGAAGGGAGATCACTCTATCCCCTTATGATGCCACGGAGGGATATCGCCAGAATCGTGACTATAATAATTTAATTTTTCACCAGTTCGGTTACAAAATAGTGCACTTTCCCCGACTTCGGTTCTTTGGGGGTCCGCCTCCTTTACCTAGTATTAACTTAAACCATGTCTATACCACGAAGACCCACTAATAGTAGTCAAAGTTGGGAGATATACAATGTAACTAATTGAAATGGTCCAGGATAAAAGAATTTTGTGTGTAGGTACTGCGGCACTTAGGCATGGGAAAATAAACCGGTCTTCAACCAGTCATTAAAAGATGTGTTAATTGCATTCTTAATGGCGTTTCTTACCTGTTAATAGGTAATTAATGAAGTTTATTAATTGTATTTTTAGCGACCTATATGACCATCTTTATTTTCCCATGCCAAAATGCCGCAGTACCTACTATTGTGAAATCAGTGCCCCAATCTATCTATTCAGTAAATCTGTCTAGATCATTTCATGCATAATAGCGGAAATCTTCTATCATAAATGTCTCTCACCATTCCGGATATACATATCTAAAAATAAAACATCTTAAACATACTTTTCGAACACGATGTTAGTAACCAACTGTAGAGATTCTCCAAATCGATAAAAACCCCATCAAACATTCTCGAGTGCCTTTTAACAAATCTTTATGGAATTTCTACGAACATATTATACTAATCTAGATTTTGAATTGTTTTACTTAGAAATACTTCAATATTCCGTAATAATCTCTCTCTCTCTCTTTAAAAGCAAATCTTCCGAGTATTGAAAATTAATCAAAGATAATCCTTCATGTCTCAAGTTCAATTCTATATTTCAAATGTCGCAAAAAATTCTATCCAAAAATTCTCTAGAATTTTCTAAAGTATAAGATTTAAATTATTCACAATATTTTTTTTTTATCTCAAAATCCGTAAAATTCTTTATTAGAATTTTTTCCAAGGATATGAAAATGATTTCGATTGACGACATACATATAACATGACATTTCGTATTTGACTGAAATGTCTAAGAGCAAAAAAAAATCAAAGGAAGTATTTTCGGGAATTCTAAGAATTTTGTCCAGAATTCTTGGAAAAGAGGAAGACCTGCAACTATTACATCACTCAATAAGCTCGTAAATGGCTTACAGGTAGCGCTACTATTGGCAAAACTACGGCATTAGTTCGAGAAAAAATCAAACAAAATCACAAAATCGTTTTGGAAGACCGTAAAGTAAAGCGGTACCAGAGGGTTTAGGGGCACAAATGGCGGTGCTAATATTTTTTTTTTTATGTGGCAGTGCTAAACTCAGGAATCACCCTTTGTACTACCAGTCCGTCATGTCGTTTGTCACGTCATGGTGCAATGTCTAGCAGCAAGCTTAGTACGGGGGGGAATAGGTTAAGGGTTATGGGGGAGTGGGGGGAATAGGTTAAGGGTTATGGGGGTGTGAAGGGGTGTTGAAGAAGGTGGCGATGAACCCCGCGTTTGAACTCTTGGATGTTGTAGGAGCTCGGAAATACTGACTGAGAGAGATTATTCCACAGTCGAGTTGTTCTATTTACAAACGAATTCATATCTTGTTGAGTGCGTGAAAGGGGGAGTTGTAGGTAAAGGGAATGAGACGAGTGGGCTAATCTGGTGTTGCGGTTATAAGATTGCCGTGGAGGCAGGAGAGCGTTTATTTCGGAGGAACAGTGGCTATAATAGTAGCGATAAAATTTTGTTAGTGCTGCTACATTCCTACGGTGGCTCAAGGGGTCGATGGTGGAGCAGGCGGTGTCGTCATCAATTAATTTAAGGGCCTTTTTTTGGACCTTATCTAACCATGCCAAGGTGGTTATCGACGCGCCGCCCCAGACGAGGGAGTTATATTCGAGAAGAGGCCGAATGTAGGATTTATAAATAACAGCGCGGGCCGATGGCTGGAGGAGGAACTTGCACCTCTTAAGAAATCCCAAGCACTGGGATGCTTGTTTGGCGATTTGGAATATGTGGTCATTCCATCGCAAGTCTTTGGCTAATGTCACGCCTAAGATGTGTAGGGATGGGTCGGCCTTTAGTTCCACGCCATCCACCGACAAGGATGGTGAGGTGTTGATCTTCTTCTTGGATATAAGACAGTACTTGGTTTTGGAGGGGTTGAATTCGACACGATTCTTTGTTCCCCACTCTAGAATAAGTTCAATGTCGTTATTAATAGAGTTGAATGTTTTTGGCAAACATGTTCTGAATCCATTGAAAATCGGTATCGGTACCGCTGGGGTGGTGGTTTAGGGCCACAAATGACGAAATTTGAAAATTAAAAATTTCGGCGTCAATATGACGGTACGATCTTGGCAAATTACGATTCGATTTCACTGAAACTCGCTATTTGCAGGGCGATAAGCCTAGACACCCTAGCAACTATCTTTCAAGCAGCGGCATTCGCTATACTGGCATGCACTCACGAGAACTTAAGAAGGGGCTACCTTAGCAAACGGATCTTTATCTTCTCTAATAGCCAAGTGGCAATTAAGGCGATAAGCTCACATAAGACCAAGTCGAAATTAGTTTGAGACTCTTGGTTAGCTGGACGTTCTCAATCAAGTTACCCTTGTCTAAATTCCGGGTCACCGGGGCTTCAAAGGCAACGAAAATGCGAATGCCCTGCCTAATCAGGGCTCTGATATTACATTCATCGGCCGAGAGCCTGCTATTGTGCCACCCACTAGCTTGCTGCAAAGGGCCCTGGCCGATCGGACTTTGATTAAACATACTGAACGCTAGAGATCCACGCTTGAACTGGCCAACTCTAAGCGGTTCCTCCTATACCGTCCGGTAAGACGGCCAAGGACTTGTTAGGGCGCAGTAGAAATGATGTCAGGATACTTGTTGACTCGGTTTTCGGGCACTCAGCCCTAAATTACCAGTTATGGAGGATAGGAAGGGCGAAGAACCCCACATACAGGCTTCGCCTGGAGGAGGATGAGTTTGCTCTCCACATTCTCTGTAAGTGCCCCGCAATAGTGAGGTCTAGGGTTTCTTTGTTGTTGTTGTTGCCACTAGGCTTATTCAGCAGTCTGCTGAACTGTAAATTCTGTAACTCTCCCAGTTTCTGCTCTTCTTTCTATTAGCGTTGAAAAGCTTCCATGTGGTGGTTCTTCGCTTCGACAGTATAGAGTTATAGCACCCTAGAGTTTTTCCGTTCTGTGGTCTCATCAGAGTAAGGAAGTTATTATTCACCATTATTTATCACAGCTTCGGTAAAATATCTCTACATCCACTACAGATTCAATTGACTGCATTAAGCCCTTCAATAGACTGTCTAGCTTGTCATGAAAGGCCGCCTAGTTCGTGTACTCCAGATTACTGAATGACCTCAAAATGTTCAACGACTCAACCATCCTAAAGCAGATTAGTCTGGGATCTGAAGGCGACTGCTCCTTTGTGATTTGTAGACTAGTACAAGGTGATGATGACGAACTTCGTATGAAAGTCCAGACAAGTCAATATATGGGCGGAGTTTAGAATTACATATAAGAAACTGAAGGACAAATGAATAGATTATATAAATGTTGAATATTCACCAACGACTTCACCCATGTTACGAAAAAACAAGGAATACAGTAGGAGGTAGTACATACCAGGCTGGACCAACGATTCATCTTCGTTTTAATGATTGAATAAGGAATGAATCAAACACAAATATACCAAATCCATTATCTCTCATCCTCTGAAATTCGGTGATTAATAAGTTCTATAACTGGCATCTGCACATCCCGAATATGACCCCAAAATCCATACATATACATATGCAAACATACCCAAAATGAAAAACGAATTTCGCAGTATTGAAAGTTGTCACAAGTAATGGATGGGCAAATAATGGCTGTTGTCATAAAATAGGGTGGTCTGTATGTGTGTGTGTGTATTTGTGCGGCAGAACGCACTTGTGTTGACGCACTTCACTAAATGTAACCCAGAGATGTAAGGAATATAAATGAACCGAAAAGGTAGAAATGAATGTGCCACACTTAGTCTGTAAACAGTGGAATAACTTTGAATTATGTGGCGGTAAAACATAACTGATGTGCCCTGGAATTGCTTCCTGTTTCAATAATTACAGCAACAGCAGCAGCAGCACCAGCGAAAGGGCTCTAAGGATGGCCTATCGATTTTAGTGTGTTGGTGGTGGGTGGGAAAGCATTGAAAATAAGATTGTACGAGAAAGTCTCTTGTGAGGGAATTTTTGGAATATTTCTGTTCTTAGATGATTAATTTCGATACTTTTGTGGCACGAAATTACCTAAAAGGTGTGGGAATATTGTTAAAGTTGTGGCTGTTTTGCGAGAATAATAGAATCAGGTAGTAATAATGGAGTGGGGTTAAATATGAAATTTTTCTTTTGTTTCTTTGATTTAAGAAATTATTTTTGGCAGTGTCCTAAATTGAACAGGGCATTTAGGGTAATGATTGGGGTTTAATGAAGTATTGAGGGCAATGATGTTTATTGGTAAGAGCTATTCTCTGTGTATCTATGAAATAAGAGAGTAATTGTAACATTAAACCTGCTGTGTTTTTACTATTTCGGTTATTTAGAGATATTGCACTTCGAAATACTATCATTTTTCATTCCCACTACTAAGTGTTTCGAATAAGAATAAACAATTAGTAAAAGAACAATCTGTGGTGTGATTCAATTCTATTCGCTTGAAGGTATAACTTTCAAAATAAGATTTTACTGCTCAAGCTCATGACCTAGTCTACATGCCCAAGAGTCCCAATACCTTCCAGCGCAAAATTGCAACTTGCGAAGGGAAGAATGCACCTATTGCTTTATTCACAACTGATCAACGAACTACGACTCCAACGCTCAAGCTCTTGACCTAGTTCACATGCCCAACTGTTCCAATACCTACTACCCCCAATTGCAACCTGCGAAGGGATGAATGCAGTATCATTATCACCTATTTACTACGTGATATTATCGCCTCTTACTCCATTCACTACTCATCAACGAACTACGCCTCCACCGCTCAAGCTCATGACCTAGTTCAAATGCCCAAGTGTCCCTATACCCAATATCGCCTATTGCAACCTATGGACAGATGAATGCCGTGTAAAATTTCTGTTTGGCCAGAGCTTCAGCATTTTTATTGTCATCGCAGCTTCAAAACTCAAGCAATGGTTACTTAATTGAGAATATCCAGCTCATCAAAGAAATGCCAAGATACTCAATTCGTACAGGAAGTCCAAGGTGCGTGGTACCAGCAACTGTCGGGGTTGGCACTAAGTCCTATGCTGGCGCATATCTGGAGACCAAATCAAGCGAATCCCATTCACTTGTTACCACGCTAGCAGCATCGACTAGAGTCAAAACAAAGATGTAGTAATTCCTTTGATTGGCAGGACATCAAATACCCACTCGAAAAGTAAATAGTCAACAAACACAAACCATGGTTGACTTTATCCACCAACTTTTCAACTCAAACCCAAATACTTTATAAAAACCTTTACTTCAAAAATATACGTTGATGCATTTTTGTTATCTCATACAGAGCAAAGTCAGTTTATTTAATATGAAAGAGATTTGAACAAATATTTTATTTATAACCTTTTTGCGGAATGCCTTTTAAAATTGCTTTCAACAATCGTCTATGCTTTTTCTCAAATTCTTTTCAACAACAACTATAACAACGATGATAACACAACAATAACAACCAACAACGTCAACAACAACAACAATACAAAATGGCATACAACACGTAGAGCAATGGAATACGAGAACGAAGCAAGATAGTTGAACTTTGGAGTGGGGTCGCGCAGTATTGCCTTCTAGTGGGAAATTACAATAGTGCTACAGCGATCCTGGAGTCCTTGGAATCGCCACCCATTGCCCGCCTAAAAGTAACCGTAAGTACGAGAAACCCTTAATATATATATATGTACATATAACATTACATATACCAACATTGAATTTATTTTCTAGAAAATTTTCTATTACATTTAGAGAAATCCTTCCTGCTTTCCGTTTCACCTAGCTTCCACACATCTCCCCTATCACCGCCGCCCCGGCCTGAAGGACCTACAGTTCACATACGATCCTTTTTACAGAATATCTCGTCGTACATCTTATAGTTGTGTTATACAATATATTTTCGATTGAATATAGTAGGTGCCCACACACACACACACGAGTACACCCGGTACATAATTCAATATTGTCAGTTTTGATTTGTTGCAGATGGCGCTTTTGAGTCCTGGTACTGGTTTTCTGGGAATACCAAGTGTATAGCGGGGTGGGGGTGATTGGGGGTGGGCTGAACCTTTCAGACCATAAAATAATTGAATTCCCATGGCCATGTGTTAAAAGGAAAATTATTATCCTTTTTGCAAGTGGATGGGCGAACAAAAGGACCTCCTTTCACAGCAGAGTAAATTGTGCATTTTAGCTTTTATAATGGGGGGCGAACAAAATTCACTTTAGACACTCCTCCAATAACAATTCACCCATCGTTTAACCCCTGGACTAATTACTGAACAATTTTACTGATCATCACCCTTAACCAACAACCCTGAGAGAGATAGAGCAAACCTGACCAAATTTTGCGGCCATGAGCGCGGTTCACTTTTTACCATTTAATAGCATTTAGTAAGGAATGACAGCTTAAAAGGTTCTCCTCCGGCTGAAATTTCAGGATCCTTTTTCCACTTTTGCCACCCCCCATCCCCCAAACCCAAACACAGTCGCACACACTTGAAACCCGGATTTGTGCGTGGCTTTTCCTTCCTTAGCTTGTTGCTAATTTTCTTCTTTTCATGCGGCGCGTGGGATGTGGCTGGTACTTCAGGTTGGTGTGTTTATGCTAATTGGTAACCACATGGGATTTTATTTCGTGAAACTTTTGTGAAACTCTGCCTCCTTTGTGTTGTAGGATACCTTGTGTACGCGCGCTGCGCTGCTGGTGGTACCTGATATCCTTAGTGAAAGGTGAGCAATGAAAACAATTTTATGTTATTGTTGTGGTTTCTTTACGAAACAATCTGTGAAAGTGGTTTTGTGGATATGTTTTCTTTCATTAGGTTTTAAGGGATGTTTGAAGAACAATAATTTAATTTTTACTTGGAAACTTTTTGTTTTATTAACTTCAGTTGGTATTTTAACCTTTTATGTTTTTTATATGAACTTGATATCGCCATACAAGTCAACAAGTGTGTTGTTAAAGGAGGTGTCCGCAGAGGGCATCGACAGAAGTCTAGAGAAGATAGCAATAGAAATCTATACATGACATCGAAATGCGTCGGTACAGGACAAACTCTTCCAACACACCAGTCCCTGGAAAACCATACTAGGCCAGATATTCTAGTCGAAGTTGCGACAGTAGCAACCGGAAAAGGAAACTTAAAAAGTCTGTACCAGATTTCCAGGTGGAAGATCGTCTAATACCACAGAAAAAAACCGTGAGAAGGAATAATTAAACGTCGATCATGGAAGAGGCTAGCAAAGAAATAAGTGATCAGCAAGTGATCATCAGTGAAGAGGGAATGCCGTTATTACTCCACCCAGCATTTTTTGGCGGAAGTGAGCTGGGTTTAGTGTGCGACAGCAAGAGAAGTAATCCTCTTCCAAAGCCTATTATAGCCTGTAAACGCCCAAATCCAAACTTCTGCTGTAAAAAACGCTGGTTAAATAGACAATTCGTGGTGTGATTCAATTCTTTTTACTGGAAGGTATAACGAAAGATTTTACCCCTCAAGCTCATGACCTAGTTCACAGGCCCAAATGCCCCAATACCCACTATTCTCCTATTTCAGCCCACAAAGGAACGAATGCCTCGGAATATTCCTCTGTGGCCAGGGCTTCAGGGATACGTCACAGAAAATAAAGCGTGGTAGACCCCTTTTCCTCGTATAAGCGACCAGGGCTCGCTCGGAAAGTTTTGCGCTAGGACCAAGACTTAGGCCAAATCTCCACTTAGACGGATGGCATAAACCAAGACGCCAACATTTAATGATAATATCAGATTTTAGATTAAGCGATCAAATATCACAAAACAAAGAAAGACTCAAAGTCAATTTCAACAACTAAACGCATATGCTATCCACCATTATTCCAATCCAATCAGCCAACATTCCTCACAATGATGTTGGGATATGTAGGATCCAAATCGAGTTCTTTGATTAGATCAAAACTCATCCGTCATGTTAAATTTTGATCACTATTTCGTCGATACCCCCAAATATCGATTTTTAGTGAAATCGGAAGCGCAATAATTGGCAAATTTGTTCGACATATTCCGACGCCATTTTGAATTGATCAAGGTTGTCCTCAGATTCGTCATTTACGACCTGAAAAGACTCCACCTGCTGATTTTCAGTGGTATCTTAACAGAACTGTCAAATTCGTCCGCCATTTTTGAACCGCCATCTTGTTTTTTAATTGTCAGATTCCACCACGTCACGCACATGTGTATAGTTCACATATTTGACACATGCTTAATAGGTTATGTGGAAGTGGCTTAAAATCAAGTTGTCACAAAATTTGTGAACAAAGTTCGCGTACATTTGTCGTTAGTTAGTAACCAGATGAAGCTAATAAAGAAACTAAAAAACTCGGCGTCCCTTTGTATAAACTAGAAACATCGCTTAAACATTCTTACCATTCTTTTAAACATTTTTTTTTAAACTTCTTAATAAATAAATGAAAAAAGCGAAAAAAAAAACCCAAAGAATGTTCCAAAGAGGATTTTAAAGTGGTTCAAAGGAACATAGTTGCTTGCATTATTGCATACCAAGATTTACGACAAGGACAAAGTCGCGACTCCCCGTCGTCGCTGGGGCATTGAAATTCTTCAATGCTTTTTTCAGTCTAGGATTATCTTTTCATACAAAAAAAAATAATAATGGTGAAATTCCACTTTAAAAAAATGTAAAATGATTTTTTATAGAGATTTTATTATTAAAAGAAACTTGCGAAAGACTGAAGTAAACTGGTTTTTGTAGGATATTTGGTGGTAGTAAAGAAGTCGCATGGTGGTATTAAATTTTTTTAAGTTTACGCTTTAGAGATGATAAAAAGGATGTCCTCTTAGTTCCAGGGACACACAGTAAGGAGCCAGCCTTGGAATTTCTGCAGTATCAGTTGTTGATCTTTCAGTAGAAGACTTTTTAAATGGAGAAGGGGCATTTGCCTAGATCAAATTTTTTATCAACAATATCTAGAGCGAAAAAGGATTGAAAAAGAGCGTTTTTTGTGCATCTGTCTAGAAATATCAAACTTCATTGAATATGAATACCACAAAACTAAACAGGATGCTGTCACTCAAAGTGTTACCAATATACATTCCTATAGCTCTGTCAATTATAAATGTTTTTATTTAATATTTTAACACAATTTTTTAAATAATTGAAATAATTGAATTTCATTAAAAAAAACCACGTCTCTTTTCAATGTGTCTATCCCTAGTGAATGACATCCACTCTTCCGATGAAGCCATTGCGAATGCTGCATGAAAATGAGCCTTTGGAATTTATTGTTATTCAGATTAGACTTCATATCGAACAACTGCAAAAAAAGAAAGATGACATATGCATTGGGTTGATTTTAAGGGAATTTGCATTTGTATATTTACCACCTTTCAGTTTAGGCTGATGTGCCGCTGGACCTGCTCCGTACTGACCTCAACACCGCAACCCCTTAGATATTCCGAGACCTGAAACACAAAACCCTTCGGTAATAGCAACATTTTGGATTTGCTAATGTTGCCATAATCGCAGACCTTCACAAAGTACTTCAATGTCGAAATACCCTCCAATAAAAAATGGAGAAACGCCGACGTCCAAAAGAAATTTTATCTTCAAAACGTCAAAGGAAACCCTGGCAGTAAGCTATCTGTGGATCACTAGCATCTTTCAAGGGGAGATACTTAATAGTGATCCCGAAGGTCTGTCAGACCTCCCGTCGAACTTACACAGCTTTGGAACTTTCATAGATAGCTAACAAAATTGAAACACCTTATGCTTCGTGAGAATTTATTAATTGTATACTTTTGTATTTATCTTCTTTGTGATTTATACTTTAACTGAAACTAAAAATATTAACATAATAGAAAAGCTACGTTCCCCATTAAATTGTTGAGATTTTGTGTCTCGGCTAATTAATATATTTTCAATGACGTCACGAAAGCCTTCTAAAAGCTCCTGCTGTATCTATGATAAAAGCTTTTAATGCTCTTGAAAAAAGCTTTTAAAACTCTTGAAAAAAGCTTTCAAAGCTCTGGGGGAAAGCTTTTAAAGCTCTTGGGGGAAAAGCTTTTAAAGCTTTTGAAGAAAAAACTTTTAAAGCTCTTAAAAAAGCTTTATTAATCAGAAATGGAAGCTTTTATATTATATTGCTCATTAGGAAGAGCGAAATCTTCCAGCAATATAATTGAAGGGTTGTAAGTCTAAAGGGTCTAAGTGCCAATTTTATTATTTGGAGATATAACAAAAAACATAATAAAAAACACGTTGGCACTTACGGCCCGCCACAATTTTTTTTGTGTGTAAGTAAAATTTTAAAAGAAACAGGCACCTTGACCCATTTGGATATTATTAGGCTTGCCACGTAGATTGTATTTTCGTAAAAATATTGACTTTTGATTTTTTGGCACTTAGACCCTTTAGACTTACAACCCTTCAATTTAAATCTTTGAATAACTGAAATTATTAGGGGTCGTCGTCGTCCTGATTTGATCAACGTAACTCTTACGATCTACCGTCTCTGGTTTTTTTTTCAAGAGCGGTGACTTTGACGAAGTTGGCTGCCCAATTCTTTAGCTACATAAGAGGTGCGTGTGTGGGAAGGCGGACATCATTCTATCCCAGCCTAAAAACCACCTCTTTCTGATCTTCCATTCTCCCCGCGTGCCCAACTTACGCGATTGTATCACAGGGCTGAATTAGCTTTCTAAATCTCCTACCATTTCTTCGCCTTCTTCTGCCTCTTTGAGCCTCGTAATTGTACCAATAAAGAGAGCACTAGTTGTACGGACGAACAGCTAAGTAAGTGAATATGCATTTTAGTTCAACATTTTCAAATATTATAAAAGCAATTAGGGGATTAGAAAATCACTTATGAGCTAGCATTCAAACGTTTTCAGAAGGATGAACAAATTTATTCCCAATGGTAATGAATTACACATATTATAAATTGTATTTTGAATCATCTCGAAACATATTGAAAGCACATTATTAAATTCACTAATGTCAAAGTGCTCAATGCAAATATCAGAATTAATTCAACTTTCCTGATTAAATAATGTATGTATTTTCACAGATAATTGCTTAAGTGGTTTACGTCCACAGAATGTGTACTGTTGCACATATAATATATCAAAGAAATACTCCAACCATAAAATCACAAAATTTATGCATATTAAACCCATCATCAAAATTCATGAATACCCCCACCCCCAATGAATGAATGTTCATATAGAATTTTAGTTCGTATGATCAATTCACAGAGGGCATACTTAGAAAATGCAGCCAATGGAGACGCATACAAGTAAATAATAACCTGTCTAAGGTATTGAAATGCACTTCATATAAGGATAAAGGTACCTCAGATCCTATACAACTTTTAGGTTAAGGTAATTAAGATCTAATCAGAAGTTTTGACAACAAAGGAACTCCATTGGAACGATTTGAACCGATGTCATATATCTGTCTATCTCCTCTATGCTATAGGGTAATCTCTCAACGACATTGTTATTTTGCCATTCATGCATCTAATGAAGGAGGTCTATCCATGAGAATACTACGATGGCGCTAGCTGAAGGCTCAAGCAATTTCAAATAGGGGATGATAGGGGAGATTTCACACTGTATCAAATGCCATTGGAGAACAGAAGGAGCGGTAGGGAAAGATTATAGACAATGAATTGGATTTTGGTCGCCTTTTATCTAAAGGAATTTCCTCTTTCGTCCTTGGTGTTTCCCCAGACTGTATCCCAACCTAAACGAAATAAGGATTCACATTGACCGAGAATTTTGTTTTTATTGTTCTCCAGGGGGAACAAAAGGAGGAAGATATTGTGCTGTTTAAAGGGATTTTTATTTTGTGGGTGTAATGAATATTTTTTTAAAGTGGGGTTTTAGAAAAATATAAATTTAATTTATTTGTTGTTTGTTTTTTTCTTCTTCTTATGCCCTCCAGCAGAATCTGTTTTGTGAAACAACTCTGAGTTCCGTTTAGGATTTCCCAGTTGTTGTGGCCTCGGTTCTACTAAAAAGGTACTCGACCATGTTGTAACAGAATTTATCTACCACCTCCACGGCACGGTTATTCAGTGCTATATATTCAATCTTTTTTTTCGTTTATTGCCACTTCTTTAATTTTAATCAGATTTAGCCTTAAACTTGCCGAACTAAAAAAATATGAAAATAAAAAACTGGCATTTTCCAACAGATGGCGCTAGCAGTAAAATGCTGGGCAAAAATGTCAGATCAGAAACGTCAAATTATAAGCTAGGCATCTGTCAACATCCCTATGTTTGTGGATTTTTATCGGCGTCATTTTTTTGTGCTTGAGCATGTCGAATTCAAACCAAATAGGCGTCAATATTATGGAAAGTTTTTGATTTTTCTTTCGATTCGAAAAAAATGCGGCGTGGGTTGGCGTCGAATGATGATGTAGAAATTTAAGTCACCCACAATCCTCTCCAATCATGACCAGAGGCCTTCCTCGGGCACTTTTGGAAACCTACCAGGACGATAATTTTGAAGCACTTCAAGCGCCTCTCGAATCCTGGTTCTCCGAGAAAATTGATGAACTTTTCACTGCCTTCAATAACACACTTATTAACGACTTTCCACTAAGACTTCACTGATCACTTCAACTCCATCGAACTTCGCCAAACAGAATGGCTAAAGTCCATCTCGAACGAAAACAAGAAAACAGCTGGTTATCCATAAGCAACAAAATCCAGGCTCTGCAAGCGAAGGTCGCTGTTTTAGGAAAAAAATCAGCATCAACAGGTCAGACCGATGACCTTATAATCAGGTGCTAGCTGGCTGATAATGCAATTCAAATGGACGATATACAGCGGAATCAGAGGCTAAGTGGAGTCATCATTCGGGGAATTCCTGAAGCCTGATGATTCTCTAATAAAAATTGTTGCAGACTCTCCACCTATGCTGATGCCTTTCGGCTGCGATCTGTATCTCACAAACAGAGCGGACCTATAATTGAGAGTTGAAATCCTTTAGTCTGTGGGCCAGGAAGAAGATATCGTATGCGGAGTCAAGGTGCTTAAGGCGGTCTAGCAATGCCTATTGTATGCTGTCAGGAGTGACGAGAGACATCTTAGAGATGCCCAAAGTTTAAATAATACTCCGAATTTAAGTCACGTACAATTAATGAGGAGAGGGAAAGGAAACCAGACTTTGGGTTTGGTTAGTGGTAGTCGTTGTCTATCTTTGTCGATATACCACTGGATCAACTCTCCGCGGCTTTCCGATTATTGGTCTGTTGGCTTACCACCGGATCAACTCTCCAGGATTCTGTTTGTTGCACCACTGGATCAACTCAACGTGGCTTGTCAGTTTTCGGACAATCGGTACCACTGAATCTACTTTCCATGGTTCTATTTTTTTGTCTGAATTCCATTGGATCAACTCTCCTATAGTTCTGTCCAGCCATCAAGCAGAGGAATCAACTCTTCCACTGTCTGACTGCAACTGTCATCCGCAGCCATGCACCGGCCTTTTATATATGTGCCTTGCTGCCCGTTACTGTTCTGTTTGCTTTCGTTTTTACAGCGGTGGCGTTCAGTTCTGTCTTTTGTTTACAGCGGTGGATGCTGTTTGGTTTTGGCTTCACAGCTGTGCCGTATTATTTGTCGCATATTATTAGGTCCCCCTTTTTTGGTATTTTGATCAATCCTCCGGAAAGGTACAAGTGTGTCATGCTATTTTCAGAGTTGGCTGTAGGGTATCTGCTATAAGGCTTTGATTCAACTTTCAACAACTCGTTTTGTTATTTACTTTTCATTTCATTAAAGTCAATAAAATCCTCATTATTCCAAAAAAGTAATTTAACAAAAAACAAACCGAAATTACATCCCTATATAAATTATTTTACAACCAAAAAAGCAATAACAATTAAAAAATAATAACAATTATTTTGTGTAAACACATTTCCAAAAATTTTATATTTACAATCAAGACGAGTTTTTATTACACAAATTGTAAATTTTTAATCAATGTAAATTCAACAGAACAGAAATTAGTTCTGCAACCCCTAAGGGGATTTACAGCCGCAATGGATTTATTTATTTATATATGTATGTATATGTTTCTCCCTGCGGTCTTTGCTTTTGAAATGAAAATTATAACGGTGTCGTTTCAAAATTTTCAAAATCCTTTCAAAATATCCTTTAAAATTCATCAAGGAAATACAAACCCATTTTAAAGAGAGGAAGAGAGAGACATCGCACGCTTGTATAATTAAAATTAAAGGTAGCAAGAGGTAAATGTGTATAAACGTTTAATAGGTGACTGCACTTCATTCCGAAGGATGTCTTGTTTAAGTATATGTGTGTTTATGTATATGTATGTATTATTTATATAAAGGGTTCACGATGCTGAATTGTAGATAGATAGATAGATAGAATCTAGGATACATCTCGACATTTTGTCTAGTATAAGAAACTCCTAGCGAAAATGTTTTGTAATTATTTCCCCTAGAGGCATTTTATTATGCTCAAGTGAGCCCAGGCACCAGTGAAATCTCAACTTTTAGCACTTGAACGCAATTTCCTTAGAACGTGAATCGCTTACATGATAAAGGAATCGCGCGCTCACCTTCACCTCCCCCCAATGTTATACCCTATATACCTTGCCACGACACCGAAAATGTATATCCAGGTGTGCTAAGATGTTTTCACACTCCGCCCTACCCCGCTCCACCACACAGGTCGATATTCCACGTATTTGTCATAAAATTCTGTGCCATCACCTCGCACTGTGTAGCCCACCACACATCTTCATCTGTTCATTCCGGAATCACAGCATATCAACAAACAGAGGAGTAGCAGCACACCTGAAGGATCTCAGATCCTTGATTCACGAAATTAATAAATTAAAGGATGTAGCAGAAGAAGACAAGCAGAGAGAAGATGATGAAGCAGCAAACGAAGGAGAATAGCGGCAAAGACGCGCACTAAAGGTGTGTCACAGGGCGGCAATACTAACGAGGAGAGGATATCCTTGATCGGAAATATTATAATGGAGCTCCACTTTGATACACACCAACCAGCACTAGGTATGGGTGTGTTTTACATTATTTAAAAGTAATGAGATTGCCTGAAATTATCTTAAGCACTCTTGAAGCCCTTACTGACATTTTATATAACAATGAAGAAATCTCAAAAAAAACACGCGACGGGGATAAAGCGCTGTAATTTTATTTGTATAGCGCCAAGGTCTAATGACGGTTAAGCTCTAAGCCGACGGAAGATTAAAAGTGCTTTCCCCAGAACAGAGAACAGAAATCCGATAAAACAAACGGATCCTTTGTAGCTTTGTTGACTTTGCTCCGAGTTCTCCTTTTGCATTCTTGTTATGATTATTCCCCCCGTCATCTGCCACCACCACCCTCGCTTTTTTAAGAGTTTATTAGCATCCATCCTTGCACCCTTTTTTCCATTGCATCCATCCATCGTGTGACTATATAAAAGTTTCTAGGAAATTTTTTTATATTTTGATGCAATCTACCTTAATTACCAACCTGACTGCAGAACGGAGGAGTTAAGTCCTAAGTATTTAAGCTGGCTGCCTAATTAAATTTTTTAGTCTATGTACTCTCTCTCTCGCTCTTTGTAGATGAATGAAGAAGGGAATTAACTTTATTTTTTATCACAGTAATTTCTTTTGATTTTCGGTTTATTACAGGAAAAAAAAGAGATTTAAATAAAATTATAAAGTGAAAAAGAAAAGCTATGAAAAGACACTCCACCATTCAAGGGTACTAGCTAAAAACTAATTTCCCTTTTTGGTGAAAGAAACTTCAAAAAAAATAAAATATGCAGAAATGTTAAATATTTGCGAAATTAATAAGCGAAATAATCTACAAAGGATTTCGCCGGTATTTCAGAACTATCTACCCAAGCTTCAAACCATCTTCAAAGGCAATCTGCACAAAATAACTGCCAAAGCATCCACGGTAACAATTTTGCTGAAAACTAATTATATAGTCACTGTAGCAGTGATAAAAAATATCTGATCTTGCAAGTCCATAAAATCCATAGCGGGTATCAGCCTGGCAGATTTACAGGCTCAACCGCTTCTGTACCCACTAGAGAAAATAACCCTGGGGGAACGGTATGTATACATGATTATGGGCACTGAATGAGGATGCCTACGATATGCTGGTGAATCTCATCGTAACATACCTGTGACCTTTGGTCAAATAAAACTGACGAACCTAGTCAGTAGTTGACCGGTAGGTAAAGAGAATGGCACCAGTGTTAGATGTGCCGATCAGGTTTCCTTCGTAAAATCTTCAAAGAGTGATAACTGCGGCAGCCTCGGCAGAAACGACTTCATGTATGTCAGATTTTGTAAAAGCGACCAGGAAGCTAATGAATCCTATGGAAGCTAATGAATCCTACCGCATTCACTCCATTAAGAAATACTGGAATATAGCCTATACCGACTTAGTCTGGGGAAGGACGAATAAGTTTGTCAAGCAAAAATGCTGGTCTTTCTCTTCTTCTTCTTGTTCTTTGGTCAGGTATTAGCAAAAGTGCCGCGATCATTTCACCTGTTTCGCCTATTGCAATCCGGGCATTCATTCGTAGTAAGAGATTGGAAGGGATAGGAGGGAGAGACTTCATATCCAGGATCCGCCATTAGGTTGCAGGTCACTCCCCATAAGACTGGAGGCCGGAAAAAAGGAAGCCATCGATAAGGCACCTGGTATAGAAGACATACGCAAAAAAGCAGCGAAGCTAGCAGTTATGATGGAAACGGCCAAAACTCGTGCTCCTACCCAATCCGAACAAGCCTTTAGGGGACCTATCATCCTATAGACCGATATGTCTCCTTAGTAGCATAGACAAACGTTTCGAGCAAGGGATCTGTGACAAGATACTCCCTAGCTTCGAAAGGGTAAGTGGCCTGTTGGACAAGCAATTCGGCTTCGACGACTGATGCAGTCAACATGGTGGTGGGCATAGCAAGAGCCGCTGGTGCAGCAAGATGCCGCTGGTGCAGCAAGAAGGTGTTCGGAACAATATAAGGGATTCCGCAGGGTTCCGTCCTGGGCCCTCTGCTGTGGATTGCAATGTACAGTGATGTGTTGGAGCTTCGTCTTCCAAAGGAAGGAGTGGCAATCAGGTTCACGGATGATATCGGGGCAGTTGTCGTAAGAAAACACCCAGATGACATCGAACTGTATGCGAACGAGGCGATCTGGGAAATAAAAACGTCTGGGTTGAAACTACTGAGCACAAATCTGATGCTTATCAGCAAACGGTGCGTGTGTGTACGTATGCGTGTGTATGCATAAACATAACGGTCATACGGGATCGGCCAGTAATGGGCGCATGAGTCGTAAGGGTAGCGCAAACTTTTTATCTCCTGAAAAAAAACTTCCCATAGTACTTAAAAATGCACCCGATGCTGGTCCTATTGCAGCCAATGGATCTTCTAAATGAGGGCCATTCTCATGGGATGAGGAAATCAGAGTGGTTGGGGTATAAATTGCATAGAGAATAATGCGTCACTTGCGTTGGCGCATTTACTAAGCAAGACAATGTGACTCAGGCGTGGGTTAGAACACACAGGTATCGATGCGAACAACAACGCCTGACAACGTGGCAAAGCAGTATTTTGGGGCTCGGAGCTATATTCTGCCAAACCGTTTCGAAAAATAGGTCCCCAAGAAACTTCAAAAATATCGTGAAGCTGAGTCTAAGACTGTGATTAGGTTTCTGAGTGCCGCAATAAGAGCAAAAATCTTGAACATGCAGGGAACCCTTAGATGACACTAACCAAACACTACAGAAGGTTCTGGTATCGAAAACGACGATCGTTTTGCAATCACATGAAGTTCGTGATGATTGTCTCAGCTCGACAAATCCTGAACGATAAGACAGATCATGCACATTTATCTTCTCCACCCGAGTGCAAAATCAAAGCCCTCAATATGGCGCAATATGGTACCAAAAAATATTTTTACGAAGAATTTTTATAAATTGCTGAAAAAGATGGAAAAGGGCATCGTACTTAACTTGTGGATGAGTGAAGAAAACTTCTTTCGTCTGTCCGATTTCTCGATGGTCAACTCTTCCAGAGCACCAAAAAATCGGTGGTAAAGCTCTTTTAAAGCATTTGTAAAGCTCTTGGAAAGCTCTTTTAAAGCATTTATAAAGCTCTTTAAAGCTATCGAAAAGCGCTTTTAAAGCTTTTGTAAAGCTCATATAAAGCTTTTTTAAAGCTTTTGGACGTAAGCTTCTTGAAAAGCTCTTGTTTATACCTCTTACTCGAACTCAAAGTTTACTTAAAGTTTTTACCTATACCTCTTGGTCTCTTGAAACCACAACTCATAATAGAATGGCTGTGGAACTGCCTTGGAACCTGGTGTTGTTCCCAAGAGTCTCCCTTGCTCACTAACAAACAAAAAACGCCAGGCTTCGGAGTGCAGTAAACGAAAGTTAGAGCGAAGTGTGTTATGCATTCATAGGAGATCATTGGGGCCTACTTGCTCAACAACGTTAATAGAAATGTCATTAACCATGATTGCAGCGAAGGTCTCTGCGCGTTTTAGTAAACGTTCACAAGCCTACAACTGTATAAGTTCGACGGGGATTAAGAAGGTCGACATTACTTGTCTGTCACTAAATTTTTATCTGTTCATTTTAAATGTTTGCCCCATCCCATATTATATATAACCCCAGAAAATTTTCAGAACAACCCTAATTTGTTGCTTATGATGAAAGAATTGTTTTAAATTAAGTAAAAATAGGACCCAGTAATTTTTTACCCAAATTCCCCCTCCTTTTCAGTTATTCAAAACTATAATCAAATAATCCATCATCCAGTAAATTGTGAACATCCCAAAAAAATTTAAAAATACACAAAAATAAAATAAATCACTCCTGTCAGACTCTAGACAATTCCTTTCCTTGTAATACTAAGTCCTGGGTCCTTCGCATCAGAAAAAAAAATACAGCAAATTGTAAATAAAAGTAATCCTTCAGTTGGCAGAAGCCATCAACAACAGCAAAAAAAATACACCAAAAACACAACTAAAAAAAAATACCAACCACTGAAATCCCTGCTCCTAGACGATATCCCAATTCTGAGGCCTTATTATTTTCTCCACATGCTGACCCCAATCCCAGCAGCAAACATGGCAATTTATTTATCCAATTTTCTTTTACAGTGGAGCAAATTATCATCGACATGTCAACAACTGGACTGCATGCAACGTCACGCCGAAGGATGCGGGGATCTATGGAGCAAACAGGCAATCGTCCTTAATGAAAACGATAAGAAGAATCCTTCTGCTATATCAGGATCCGGCAGCACAAAGACGAAACCGAACGATTGGGTTGTTATCCCAGTATTTGCGGATATTGTCAAGCTCGCCCTTACGGCACGCGAGGACTGTCTCCAGAGGTAAATTTCCCCTATCCCTAACCCTGCCCTGTTCTACCCTCACACTCTCTCTCGCACTCTTTCTGCTGCTGTTGTTGTTATGTTTTTTATCCTTTTTCGTGCTTTATATCAAATTTTGTGTCCTGCCTGACATTTTGTTTTATGACATGACATTCTGGTTTACGTTGTGAACACGATCGTAAGTCCTTGTTTATTTGCGCCATTCCTGTTGTATCCGGCAAATAAGGTTTTACAGTTTTAGCTCACGAACCGATATCACGTCGTCATCATTCTCCCAGGATTCAAGGAGAGCAAACAACACAAATAAATAATAATATATATAAATATAAAAAAGGAAATGGGGCTCAGCTCTCTCTGATAAGGAGTGTTCGTGAAAAATTTAAAAGGGTTTCATTTAGGATCGGGCAGATGGAGTCCATGAATAAGTTATTTTTTAATTTCGAAATGATTCTTTCAATTGCAAAAGGATTTTGCTAACTGTCGTAAGATTTCTGTATAAATTGAATAATTATGTACGGAGTAATAACGTAAAAGGGAAATGAATTTTAACAACGCTCAAACTCTCAGCAACAACGTTGGATTTAAACCATGCTCGAAATTTTTAATGTCTGCAAACAATTTTTTAAAGCAACATCGTTGACAGGATGTCCCAAAAGAACTGAAAGCACCCAATCAACTGTACAGGTAATCTCTAGAGTTAAGAGCTCACTTCTATTGTAATCTTTCTCTGTTACCTTGAAGAAATATATCATTAAATGCTGCGTGAGCTTAGTTTGATTGCTTCGTTCAATGAAATTATCTTCAAAATAAACGCTGATTTCTATTGTCCCCAACCTTTTGATAGTAGACCAATAACACCAAGGAAGAAATCAAGGGAAAATTGAAATTTCAGGATCATGTTATGTAGAGATAGGTCTGTAGACACATCAAAGAAGAAGAAGTCATGCAGCTATAACAATTTGTATTGAAAAAGTGCTGTCAATTAGGCCATCTTTTTGCCCTTCCCTTTTCGTCGTTCTATCTAGAGTCATCTCCGTGAGACTGCGGCGAATTATTCCACTTCGCACTTACTTCGATTGCTCTAGTTATACAAAATAGCTATTTGAAGAAAACTTGTCACAAACCCATCATCCAATGTAGGCACGTGATAGCAGCCTTTATCTTTGGCATAGTCTGGCAACAGCAAAAATGTGGATGGTCGCCTCAGCTTGCTTAATACAGAGTCAACAAGTGTCAACTTCAAGAATTGGAGCTACCACGTACAGCCAAGTCGATAAGTTTACGCATGCCACTGTAAACAAACTCCCACGATCGAAAACGGCAAGATCACCGATCGCTTTTGATTACGGTGCATAATAAATCGAAATCGAAACCTAAAATCTCATTGGTTTAGAATCGCTTAAAACATATTTTTTAATCATTTTCTGCTGATACCTAAAACGTGCCGTCCTGTGGCTCAAACTGATCTTATTGATCCTCTCTGCACGTTCAGCACCACTCTTCTTGCTGCGGCACTAGTTATCCAAAGAATCAAAAACAAAGTCCCACCGTTTCTAGTGTTTTTCTGTACCCATTTCCCGATCCGGTTCCTTGGCAGCACTCTAACAATGACAGAGCATGGCTCTGGGAACCAGAAAGTCAAAGTCGATCTTAGGTTAGGTTTATATCCTCTAAAAAGAATCCACACACACAGACTCTGACGTCAGCCTGCAAAAATCTCTATCGTCCGATCCCTTTATCTTTGTTACCTCTCAGTCATGTACAGAATCCCTCCTATAGGCATCATATTCAGTTCAGTAGGAAAGGCGTCGGTTTAGCGTGGGAAAATTTTCAGGACCGTGGGAACTAGGTCACGTCAAGGTCATTGACCTTGCCCATGGGAAGTAGGTCGGTGTGATCAATCAATCACGCTGGAATGTAGGTCAAGGTGATTGGCCTTGGCCGTGGACGAGTCTGGGAACTGGGTCGGTCGGTGGCTTGGCTCAGCGGGAGGGTCGGGCTCGGCGGGGCTGCGGCGGGGTCCACGGCTGGGGCCTCAGCGAAGTCACTTTGATTGACAGGCGGCCTCTAGTTTGGTTCGCGTGGATGGCTTTGTTTATGTCACTTTGGGTCGGAAAGCGAAAGTGATGGAGTGTGTGTGTGTGTGAGTGGGAGTTGGTTATGGTGGTGGTGGTGGTGTGGCAGGGCTTGTGGTCTTGGTGGGGTGCTCGGTGCGGCGGTCTAGCTTGAGACTCGGTGGTGACTTGGGGTCTCGCGAGGCTCGGCTGGGGACTCGGCGGCGGACTGGGCATGACTATTGTGACGTCTCATATCGTGCACTTAGAGCGAGGACTTGTTTACGCTTGGAAGAAAAATGGAAAGTAGTGGAGCGGTACGAAAAAGCGAAAGTGGAAAAGTGTATCAGAACTATAGTTTGGTGAGCAGGTGTTCACTCGCGGGTGGCTTTGATTGACAGGTGGCCGCCTCTAGTTTGGTTTGCAGGTGCGGCGGGGTCTTGGCTTGGCTTGGCAGGGGGGCTCAACCGGTGTGGAGTGGAAGAAAAAGCGAGAGTGGAAAGTGTGCATGACTGCAGAGTTGACGCGTGGTCATTTACCTCCGCGCGCTGTTGTGGTGGAACTTGCACAAAGTGGCTTTGGGCTTGGCAGGGGATTCGACAGGTAGGGCTGCTGCGGTAGCTTTTGCCCGGTCTGCGACGGAAGGTATTTGCTCAGCGGGGGACCCGGCAGGGCTCGACGACTCAGTGAGGGAAGTGGTTTGGGACTTAGCCTTGATGGGCGAATGTGGTTGTTGTTATTAGCTGAAATTATGAAACCGAGTGAATGATTTGAGCGGCAAAATCTACCGACATAAAAGGAAAAAGAAAACAGCGTTTGTGATGCAGTGCAACTATTGCATGGTGGTTGTTGTCGAAAAAACAAGACAATAAAGAGCTTAATCCGGCAATTGCCTCTGATTATAAAGTACGGCTAAAAAGCCTCTTACTTTTGCTCTGTAGAGTTTGAAATTTTCTGATTGCAGATATTGAGAGCCCCACGACAACAGATGCCATATCCCCACTCAACTGCTTCCATAAGCTACTTTTCATACATTTAAAATATGAATTTGCGATATTAGTTTGATACGAACTTGTAGAGATTGCGACAACTGAATTGTAAATTTTCACAGAACAAACATTGATGTTTTACTGTATCTGAAATAAAAATCTGAAAAGAGGTAAAATGGCGTGGGAAAACATCAGAATAATACACATTTTTATATTTTAAATAATTTGCACATTTATTATTATTATTATAATTTTTAATACTTAATACTTTATTATTAATTAATATTATTAATATTTTTTATTTCTTTATTATCAAAATTCATTTTCCTGGTATTTTTTGAAAATAAGGTCAAAGGTGTTACCTTTTTCCCCCAAATTCACAACACTATATCTACCTTTTTTTAACAAATTAATTCCCCTATCGGAGAGATTAGTGTACCTTACTGGAAGGTATATGTTGCCATCCTCCAGTTCAACGACTACCTTACTCCCGAATTGAGTATCTACCCTCCGAACGTCAAGTATACGATATACTTGGTCAATAATCATGTCTTTTAAAGACATGCTCTTCTTATATCTGAAGCTGTTGATTTCCTCCAGAATTTCTTCTTCATTTAAACTCTGGAACTCACTGGTGTCATCGGCCACTTGAAAAGGTAGTATGCTGCTGCTGCTTGTCCTTTTGCTACTGCTACAATGGTTTATGAAGTCTTCGTCGAAAAGACGCCTCTTCATCCCTTTATTTGTTGATTTCCTCTTCAAATCGAATTCATCAATCTCCAATTTGTTCATCTATGAAAAGAAAGAAAAAATGATATGAAAAAAAAAAACAATTTTACAAATAACTTTAAAAACATTCTTACCTCTGCAACCTTTTTAATTAACTAATTAATTAACTGCTGCTGTTCTCTCCGTTACTGCTACTGCTGCTGCTGCAACCAAACAAACAAACAAACAAAGCAGGTGAACTCGATAAGGAACTTAATCCGGCAAATGCCTCTGATTTTAAGTACGGCTAATGCCTCTTACTTCAGTTCTTCTTAACAAGAGCTCGAGTTTGTTTGATTTCCAATTTCGAGAACATGGGTTTATATACAGAAATCCCCTCCATTTCTACTAAAAAGTTCACCAGTTGGCATACATAGAATATACCTGCATTTGATTTTTCTAATGCAATTTAGCAGGAAATAACTGCACTCGCTTGAATTATTATTAAATGTACAGGTTTGAATGATAGTGACCATAAATTATAATAATGCAATTTCTTAAAAGATCACTTGCACACAGAGTACGTGAAAAGCAAGCAAAAAAGCATTTGTTGTAAATCTACAGATTACTGTTACCTAAGAGATGCCTGAACATGTTACGTGAGGTACACAACCAGGCACCGTGGATGTAGATAAAGTGTACCTCTAAAAAAGGAAACACAAGCGCGTATGCTCTTGCCCATAGTCAGATGAAAGTAAAAGTGGCTCTTGGATAGTAAACACAGAGCAAGGCAAGGCAAGACCGATGATTTATGATGACCACGATTTTACAAACAAACAATATTATGCAAGTACTAAGACTTGCTGTTGAGGGGACGGTTCTGATCTGATCGAGGAGCAGAATCTCTGCAAAAAAAACTCAAGCGGAACAGTTGAAGCGCAGAATGTATGCTATGGTGAGGATGCTGATGATCGTTATCGCGATCTTATTATGGCTGCGAGGTGTGAATTTCACCAGGAAATAACTGCGCTTGCTTAGACTTGAAAAATGATGATGACCATAAATAATAATAATGCATTGCAATTTTCTTAACTGAACGTTTGCGCACAGAGTACATGCCTGCCTGCCTACATTTGATTTTCTAATGCAATTTTATCAGGAAATAACTGCACTCGCTTGAATTATTATTACCGGCACGGGTTTGGATGATAACCATAAATAATGCAATTTTGTTAAAGATTGCTTGTGCACAGAGTATGCTATTTCTAATGTAATGTAATGTTAGACCTGGAACCAAAAAAAAAAAAGACGCCGGAGCGCGCAGTCTACCAGGAAAATAGCAAGCAAAGGAAAAAGTATTTGCAAGGAGAGTTATTGTACGTGTTAGAAATGGGGGGAATTTGTGTATATAAGCTGATGCTCTTGAGATTGGGAATCAGAAAATTCTACAGTTCTACAGAGCAAAAGTAAGAGGCTTTTTTAGCCGTACTTTAAAATCAGAGGCAATTGCCGGATTATGTTCTGGAGTGACTGACTATTTTTTTTTTAGTGTTTCCCTCAAGAAAGGACAACAACAACAAACAAATTGAATACAGCAGACCCTGCCAACAGCAACAGCAGCAGCCGTGGTATAGCACAGAGGAGAGTAGAAGAAGGAGACATCGGGTGCAGCAACAACAACCATACTCGGTCTCTCATCCTAAAAAAATAAAAGTTTCGGTAGAGGAATACCTGCGACGACAGCAGCAACAGAAACCAATACAAGGTCCAGCTCCTCTGCTCATAGCAGATTTAAAAAAGCAGAACCGGCAACAACATCCAGAACAATTAGACGGGGGAGTAAAACGTGGAGGAGTGAAAGTACACCTCAGGCATGAGATATCAGAGTTAAAGCGAATTGGCATGATTCACGGAAAATTACCTACTTTGCGCTGTGCTGCACAAAACTGTGTTAATATATATTTGTTTATGTTAGTGAATAAAAGGTTTTAAAATAAAAAATAATTTTTAGTTTTATTTATTTATTAGAAATTTATCGTATCAAAAACAAGATTTACAGTACAATACAAAGGTATCTCATAAAACAATCGTGAATAATTCAAATGAATGTAAGAGGTACGAGATGGAATAAAAAAATATTCACATGGTAATGTTAATATATTTTTTTCCTTACATTTTTCAACATACTTCTTATAAAACTCCTTCACGCTATCTGAAGCATTGTTGTTGTGGTACATAACAATGTTTAAAAATTTTAGCATTTCAAATAATTTACAAAGTTCCGTTTGCCTTAGAGTGATGCTGCCACTGCCAATGGGGATTTTGTGTTCCTGCTTTAACGCCTCCTGGTTTGGTGGTAGTAGTTCGATTTGACCTTGCAAGTTACACAGATAAGAAAAAACGGTTGACCATCCAGGGTATGTTGTTGAAACAGGAAAACGGCCATGTTGATGAAACACTATTTTGGCCTCGAATGATGATGTATCAAACCCCAGTATAACTCTTCTGTTATGGCAATCGTCTAGATGGTATGTGTAATTTAACAAAAGATCTTCGCCGGGTACTTCTGCTACACATCTGGACAGCTTCTTTTTCTTGTTGTTAGATGTCGTTGTTGCTGCTGCTCCTGGAACGGATTCACATTTAGGCTGCTTATTCTTTCCGGTCCTTTGTCTCTTCCGTGATGGCTCCATGTTACTCCAACTAAACTAAACTTGCACACTGAATATTCAAACTTTGTGTGTTCAGCTTTTTATAGTACTTATCTCAGCTTTGCATGATTGGTTACAAAAATCCCCACCACTTTGTGTAAAATTCTTCAAGTATAAATTAACTATTTTATTATCATTTAAACTGAAATCGCTCGAAGAGAATTGTGTTAAAAAATTCTTTAGGCTCTTTCCTCTACACCGAGAATATAGAAATACACAACAATAATGTCCACATGTCGATGAAAATTGTCCCTGCAAACGTTTTTTATTATTTAAAAAAGTCTTTGAATTATTTAAAAGAAATCTTTGAAAAAACTTATTGGTGGGATATCTTCCAAATGAGTCAAAGTACTCTGCAGCACCTTGTTTCGGGAAATAAAATGCAACCCAGTGAGTTCCGTCTTTATGTGATGGATCCGTATTAGCTATGACGCATGCGGGTTTTTTTATTTTTTGTGGTAGATGGTTGCAGGGGAAGACTCCTCTAAAAAACTTGTTTGTTAGGCGATTATTTGTCAATGCAGTTGCAAGTTCGATCGTGTTCATTCTTGTTCACAGGTAAATGCTGCTTCTAGGTCAATGACCTTGGTGAGAGATGTAACATAGTTATTTATAAACTCCTTAGTTGATGTACCACGAACAAAGATTGTCTTAAATTTCGCTAGAGTTTTTATGAGGTCTTCATCCATGCGTTTTAGTTCAAGATTACCAAATTTACTTGATTGTTGCTCACTGCATTCCATACTAGATGTTGGATATTTAAAAATTATTTCCTTTGTAAACGTTTTATTTTGTACAGTGAATCCAGCTAAAGAGACTTTTTTAAAGAAGGTAAATTCACCTCCGCAAAAGTATTCCGCATTAATTAAACAGCTCATTGTTACTATAGTAAAGCAATTTGCCAACTAACAGTTTGTTGCAAGTAGCCGCCTTATATAGATTTAAAAGTTGGTGTAAACATTTCGATCCTTGTCAATCCAATGCTTCCATCGTACTCAGCATATACAATGCATGTCACACTATTTTTTAACGCATCTCTAAATTTTCCTTCAACACGTACTGTCCCTTGATTTAATAAATTGCCGCAAGTCGCGTTATATGAATTGTCTGTTGTTAAATCGAAAGCGAGAAGAAAACATCCCTTGTCAAATAATGCCTTAGATATTTGATGACCTTTATCGAAGTAATGAATACCTGTTCCTCTGAATAACGTATTGTATCCGCGTGTACTAATCGGATTATCTTTTGAGTAGTCAAATTCGAGAGGTTGATTTGGTATCTGCACGCCATTCACTGATAAATTGAATCTGGTAATGTTGTTATGTTTAAAGTTGAAGGGGTTCTTTGTTCTTCTGCCAGTGTAAGCATCATTGTCCACCATACCAAAAATTATTAAGTTCGGTAACTGTCCGATGACGATATTATCCAGTGAAAGTGTGAATGTGTTTGCGGGAATAGTGTAGCTTTTAACTTCAACTCGCTTGTATGGGTATATGGCGTTTGATCGCTGTAAAACTGTCTCATGTGCTAATAAAATATTCGGATTAACTGTCACGTGATTCATGTACATGGTTGCATCCAAGATTTTTAATAGTGGTGAGTCGGTCCCGTCCTTGGATAAAATATAAAATTCTGGTTTTTCAAGCGATAAAACTACACGTAAATCGACACCGTTTAATAGCAATTTATCCTGATTAAGCAAATCAGTATGGATTTTCCCCATCAATTCTACTACATTACTTTTATTGAAAAGCTTCTGTCGATCTAAATAGCCTTGGTGTAATTCAGCGACGGGTTTATCGATATCTGCAATTTCCGCGTCATCTTTGTCAAGATACCAACCTACCGACTCCAAATGGGTGGATGCAGCATCTTTACCATAATTCAATAAATTTTCAATATAAGCGCGATAATTGTAATTGTGGTCGGTTTGAGCAATTGGTTTTCCATTCAAATATACAGTGCACTGGCGAAATATGGAGTGTAAAATGTTGTTTATTAAACCTGGAGCATCACCATCATCTGGATAAAGTTCTTCTTTTCCATCTTTTATTTTAATTAACTGCAATTTTAAACGAAGATAGATGCTAGATAAATCACGGTAGGTATCTCCATGACCCAAAGTTACAAACTCGAGAACGGAGGAGTTGTCGAGTGAGGCTATTGGCTTATATGCTACTTCCTCTGTTTTCAAAATATTGCTCTGAACTGGTGGTGTTGAAAAGAGATCCAATTCCGATTTCATGCATTCCTTGTACGACATTATTTATCAAATATATCCAGTATACGTTTACGTATCTTTCGTTTTGTTTTTAAAACTCTTGCTTTTATTCCTTTTCTTTGATTTTTAGTTTTACAATTTCTCGACCGTTTAGGTGTTTTTCCACGTCTCTTGCGTTTAACAGCTGGTTTTAAATGTAGAGTTGTAAACGGATTGGGTCTTTTTATACCTGCACCGCTCATACCGTCAAACAGTTTATTTATACCTTTCTGTGCTAAATCTTGAACAGCAACTCGACCTTGTTCTTTTAAAATGTCTTTAACTGATTTGTTGTTGATGTTTTTATCTTGTATTATAGCTTGTCCTGTTTTTACAGCCTGTTGTGCCAATGATTTTAATCCAGATGTAGCAAGAGGTTTTAAGTGTCGAAATAATGCACTGAAAAAGCTACCGATACCTCTTCCACGTTGATAAATAAGTGGACCACGATATAATTCTCCAATATCTGACAGACCGCCGCCGCTTTGTATTAAATAATAACGTGTATAATAGGAATCCATTTCGTAATTCTATTTATACTATTCAAGAGCAGCCTGTTGTGCAAATATTTATAGTTTTTATTGTCTCTTAAAATGTAGCATTACATATGTAGGAATATAACTTGTTTTAAAGCCTACTAACTCACCTTGATGATCAGTTATTTTTATAGAAATACTTTCAATAAAAGTTTTTTCAATAGGACAGTATTCTACATGTTCAAATCTTAATATAGTACCACACTCTTGAATCGGTATTATTCGTAGATATCTTACTAATTTATCGCCTATAGCTCTAGGTTGAATAATATCAGAGTATATATGTATTATATTTTTCTCAGAGCAATCTTTTATAGTTTCTTGCGTACTTCTTGGTAATCGCAACATCAATTCTTGAATTGTTGTATCGAGAGAATTAATTTTTTCCATTATTGACATGTGCTCTTGGCGTAAGCCCGCAGTGTCAAATGACTCTTTTATTTCTGTCAACAATGCATCAGGATTACGTTTGTTTTCAGGTGTTTGGAGAAACACATCTGTGATGAAGTTTGACAGATTATCTATGTTTGTATTAATTGGTACTGGTGTAGATAAATATTCGCCCGAGCTTTGTTTTTCATATGGGACCTGCAAAATTTCACTGTTTTTAGTTATTTTCCGTTGCTCGGGTGCCTTTGCCTTGAGTGAATCTTTCTTCAGTCTATTCAATATTTCAAAAATTGTATTTTTAATTTCAATAATTCGTTTATGTTTTTCTTCTTCGCTAAGTTTTTTATCGTCAAAGTGTAAATTGGCTAAGAGCAATGTCATGAGATCTTTAACATTCAAGTGTGAGGGTAGTGGTTTTTTTATTTTTATCGTAACACCCAATTCCTCTAAACGGAGTTCGAATACATCATGCTTCTTTTCACTACCTTTTTTCTCTTTATTTTCAGCTGTCTTTATGCTAGCCGTTGGATGTGTGTAGTTGTCTATTGTATTCTTCAAAACAGGATGTTTTCTATTCTTCCTAGGAACTTGACCAAATACATCATCAACAAAATCTTCAATTGATTCATAGTTCTTATATTTCAACACAACGTTTTCTGAAGTCTTTTTTCCTTGATATATGTGCAATATGTATTCGCCTGGCTCTGGCTTATAGTTTATTTCAGGGATAACTTCATTAAAGTGGTCATCTTCTAAGCGCTTCCACATTTTCGATTTAACATCATTCAAGTACATGGTATACCATGAAGGTGTAACTGCATTATAAAATGTTAATAAAAATGCTGAAAGGTTTATTTGTCCAGGTCTGTAACTAACTTGTTCAAGATTTTCTGGTGTCCATTCAAGTTTTACATTTTCGTTTATTTTGATGCTAAGTATTTTAAAATCCTTTTGATGCTGTTTTCTAGTTTCCTTTAACTGGTCGTCTTCACGCCTCACTCGTTTACGCACATTTCCCCCATTGTTGGAGATTGCACGTTTTGTTATTTCAAAATTTGGTAATGCAATTTCAGTTATTCCAACATGCCAGTTTCCATTAAACTTGCATGGTTTAGCAAGTGCATTTGTAAAAGCCGATAGCGTATTTTCCGGGTAAAATTGCATAGAGTTATTACTTAAAAGACATATGTAAAAATCGTTTTCTTTTATTTCCACTGGCATTGTGTTTTAAAGTCTTTCCCAAGGAATGTCCGAAGTACTTGTAGTTCTATCCTTCTTAGTCTTCAAACGCTCACTCTGTCTAGTACCGAGCTTACGTAAAGGAAATGAAAGCATATATTGACCAGATTCTAGCGGAGAGGGTATTAATATAGACTTTTTCTGGTCTGCTTTTTGTTTTTCACTTTGTTCTAATTCTTCTATATGCTCGCTAGCTTCATCGGGAGTCATAGCCGTAGGTACAGTATACTGCGTTACACCATCCTCAGCCGTGATTATTTTATAATCCTTTTCACGTGCATTAGGTGCAGATGTTGTTCTTAGTAATTTTGGCGGTGGCCTTAGGGTTTTTGCCATTCCGCTAGCTGACAATCGTCTTTTGGCGGCTGGTGATAAAGATCTTCTTGGCGGGGTTATATTATGTGCTTCTTCAAAGACTTCTTCTTCGGTTAGGAAATCCTTTGCTGGTGGTGGCGAGGTCTGTGTTAACGCATCATCTTTAAAAATAATTTTGGTTTGTGTGGTACTATCTCTTAAACTTTTTTGTTTAACACTATGTGCCCGTGGTAAGTATAAATTTGTTTCTTTATCAAGCGTTCGTTTGGATTTCCGATTGTGATTTAAAAATGAAATTAGTTGATTTCGATAGCTATACCATTTTTCGGAATCATTCATGTCTTTATTCTGTAGTATTTTATTCATTGCTCTATCAAAAATGGACTGATTTGCGGTCATTTCAATTTCACTTTTAAGCCTGTTGTAAACCTCTGGCGACAGAAGTAGCATCTTGTTAAGTCCATTATTTCTATGCATATTTTTCAATTAATGAACCGATAACTCCTGATAGTACACTTCCTAATAAAACTGGTAAAAAACCTCCTCGTTGCACTAGTATTTTACGCTGTTTAGCAACAGATCTCTTTGCGCAAATCAATTTACGCATGTCCTTTTTATACCTACACAGTGAGTTGTAGATATTTCCATGCGGCATGTGGTTACCTTTTAAAGTGTTGAGTGTAATTTCACAAAGAGTTTTTATAACCTCAGGGTCAGCATTTTGTATGATGGACTTTCTCAGATTTGGTTTAGCCTTTTTAAGCACATATAGCATATGCTTGTTGTCCCTTAATCGTTTCATTCGTGACACCATTCTTACCATTTAAAGAGTTTTGCGGACAAAAACAGGTTACAAAGTGTTTATTAAATATATCAGTACGAAATCTTAAGACGTCGTTAATATCCTGAGTTAAATCAATTAGCAAATACCCGTAAGGCATTTGAGTTATCTCTTTATATATTCTCACAAGTTCTAAACTATTTTCAGGATAAATTTGTCGGGCCAGATGTGTAAATTGACTTTTATCCCGAGGGTTTTTAAATACAGCAAGATATTTACAATTGAGCGATATATCACGACTGAATTTTCCTTGATGAAACACGTTTTGTGTCACAAGAATTACTGAGAAATTACGATGATGAGACCCCTTAGTAAAGAGTTCACAAACTTGTTTACTAAATCCGTTTAACATCATGTCATCTATAACAATCAATGTTGGCTCGTTTTCATGATTTACAAACTCCTCTGGTATAGCATTTAAATATTCGATGTTTTGCAGTTTGATATCCGTAGGTAGTGCACCGTGCTCTGCATTACACCATATAATTTTTCTAATTTGCGGTTCTATAAATACCTGATTAGTATTAAGAAGATTTTTTATAAATGTTGTTTTGCCGCATCCCGAAGGCCCCGCAACCATCATTGTAAATGGGTGATTAAACTTGATCATTTTTGCTTTGTATATAAACTGGTCATTCAACTGCAGGTATTTATACATTCCGTACAATGAGCAGAAGGCAGATAATCAACGAACTGCATAAACCAGTGCGAAAAAATTTTAAACGTCGACATGTCACTACCAAAGGTATAGATGATTTGTGGCAGGCAGACTTGGTCGAAATGGGTTCTTATTCATCAGAAAATCAGGGGTTTCGTTTTCTTCTCACTGTAATTGATACCTTTTCAAAGTATGCATGGACACGGCCTTTAAAATCTAAAAAGGCATCAGAAGTTGTAAACGCATTGCAGTCGATTTTTAATACAGGACGCATTCCAAGAAACTTACAAACCGATGATGGCAAAGAGTTTTTTAATAAACCGTTTCGTCAACTAATGAAAGATTACGAAATAAACCATTATTCCAGCTACAGTACTCTGAAAGCCTCGATTGTAGAAAGATTTAACAGAACGTTGAAAAATATGATGTGGAAAGAATTCAGCATGAATGGCAATTATCACTGGATTAGCATGTTGACCAAGTTGACAGACGACTACAATACAACAAAACATCGTACGATTAAGATGAGACCTGTAGATGTTGGGGTGCATAACGAAAAACGTTTATTATCTGTGTATAATTACCCCAAAATAAAATCAAAGTCTAAATACAAAGCTGGTGATTTTGTTCGTATAAGTAGACATAAACATGTATTCGAAAAAGGTTATACACCTAATTGGTCCACAGAGATATTTAAAATAAAAGAAGTTAAATCTGTTTACCCGACAACATATATTCTCGAAGATTACCAAGGAAATATAATTCACGGTAGATTTTATGAACCAGAAATAGCTCCTGTGAACAGCCCTGATGTTTATTTAGTAGAAAAGGTTATAAAAAGGCGCGGTAATCAGGTTCTAGTGAAGTGGCTTGGTTTTCCATCAAAACACAATACTTGGATTAATATAAAAGACGTGATATAAAACCTGTTACACTCATTCAAAATGTTAAACTTGAAACAAGAATACGATCGTTTGAAAACATTCGATAATCTAGCCATAGACTTAGATACAGCAGACCAGTTAGCGAAAAGTGGATTTTTTTACACAAACATCAAAGACCGTGTTCAATGTTACTTTTGTTCTCTGCAGATAAATGCTATGAGTTGCACATCGGATGTAGATTTTGATCATAGACATCGTTCACCACACTGTATCTATGTTAATAGGAAAGACGAATGCGGACGATTCAAAGATCAGCTAGCACCACTTACAGAACAACCTAAATCAAAGATCATACTTTGTACAATCAACACTTTGAAATTTTTAGCCGGTATTTTATTCGTTCTAACAATTCATTATTATTTCCACGAGCAGATATGAGGAAGAAAATAAGTTTCAATGAAGACCCACAAGTTAAATATATGGTAGTATGGAGTTTCGCATACAGACAAAGTAGGAAAGGACCATGGGAGCAGTATGCAGTGGATACATTTAGGTTTAAAAACAGAATTTCACAACTGAGTGTAATAATAAATCCGGTTTTAGAAAGTAAAATAAAAATGTTCAGCAAGTAACATATTGTTTTTATTTATTATAACCACACATAATTTTCAGGTTTCCTTTTGGACTCCTATAGAAGCTAAACTACTTCTCACTTTCACTTTTCGGTTCAGCAAGTAAGATATTGTTTTTATTATAAGTTGTTTTTCAGGTTTCGTTTTGAGCTCCTATAGGAACCAATGCTTGTATGCTTGCAAAGTGTAAGTTCCACCACAACAGCGCGCGGAGGTAAATGACCACGCGTCAACTCTGCAGTCATGCACACTTTCCATTCTCGCTTTTTCTTCCACTCCACACCGGTTGAGCCCCCCTGCCAAGCCAAGCCAAGACCCCGCCGCACCTGCAAACCAAACTAGAGGCGGCCACCTGTCAATCAAAGCCACCCGCGAGTGAACACCTGCTCACCAAACTATAGTTCTGATACACTTTTCCACTTTCGCTTTTTCGTACCGCTCCACTACTTTCCATTTTTCTTCCAAGCGTAAACAAGTCCTCGCTCTAAGTGCACGATATGAGACGTCACAATAGTCATGCCCAGTCCGCCGCCGAGTCCCCAGCCGAGCCTCGCGAGACCCCAAGCCACCACCGAGTCTCAAGCCAGACCCCCGCACCGAGCACCCCACCAAGACCACAAGCCCTGCCACACCACCACCACCACCATAACCAACTCCCACTCACACACACACACTCCATCACTTTCGCTTTCCGACCCAATCAATCAAAGTGACATAAACAAAGCCATCCACGCGAACCAAACTAGAGGCCGCCTGTCAATCAAAGTGACTTCGCTGAGGCCCCAGCCGTGGACCCCGCCGCAGCCCCGCCGAGCCCGACCCTCCCGCTGAGCCAAGCCACCGACCGACCCAGTTCCCAGACTCGTCCACGGCCAAGGCCAATCACCTTGACCTACATTCCAGCGTGATTGATTGATCACACCGACCTACTTCCCATGGGCAAGGTCAATGACCTTGACGTGACCTAGTTCCCACGGTCCTGAAAATTTTCCCACGCTAAACCGACGCCTTTCCTACTCAGTTCCCATCCGATACTATTTTTTTCATTCGAAGCGTCGAGGCTGCTGCAGTTATGACAGCAAGGTCAGCAGCACTTTCATTCGGTTTGTAGGTCTGGTACATCCAAGTCATTCCCTGCACCCTATCAAAGAATGCCCTAACTACTTTCTGAACAGCTTTAGTCCAGCAGGTCACCAAAATGTATGTTGAATGATGGGCTCACTATAATATCCAGTGACATTGACCCCCATTAAATGCTCTACCTTAGTTCTTATGCTTAACTATACTAGTGAAGCGCCTCTGCTTCCTTTTTGATCTTTCCTTCAATGACACGTCTTCAAGTCATTTGTGATTCCATACACTGAAATATTTGACCGTCCCAGAGACGTTGATGTCCGATCCGAAAAACAACAGGAGCTGAAACTCCAGACTTCTAATCTTTCTAGTGAAAAAAACTGTGTCTGTCTTCCTGACGTTTATAGTGAGGCTTTGATTTATGTGCTACTGTTCTACCCAGGGCCGTAACGTGGATTTTGTGGGCCCTGGGCAAGACCTTCAAATTGGGCCCCCCTCAATAAAAAAAATTGAGAAAAAACTTACCATGGCTATAGTTCCTGTTCTTTCACATTTTTAAAGTTTAGTAGGTATATCACTTAATAAATAAACACAAAATAAGGAATCTTTAAATTGGTCCTGTCCATATTTTCTGTAAATTTTTTTTTATTTTATATTTATGAAGAAAAACGAATTAAAAATTTATTTAAATTGCATTCTTCTTGCTTTTTTCTCCGCAAACTCATCAATTATATTATTAAAATCTATTTCTTGCACTATGTTAGATTCAATTGATATAATAGACAGGTTCGACAAACGCTGTTGTGAGAGCGACGATCTTAAATAGTTTTTAATTAACTTCAGTTTACTAAAACTTCTCTCGCAAGAAGCGGTGGTGACTGGTAGGGTTAGAAATATTCTTAAAGCAGCCACCATGTTTTGGTACGATTCGACTAATTCGAAATCATGTATAGTCTTGTAATATATTTAGAGGAGTGGTTTCTTTCAAATTTTCCACCAGCCCACATACTTGAAATTTAAAACTTTCATTCTCACAGCTTAATTCGTGACTATTCAAATCTTTATCATATTTTCTGGATAAATCTGCCGCCGCCTTTTGTAATTCAACAACGCTCATTGATTCTAATGACGAGCCAAAAAGAAAAGAAAAATCTTCACAATTTCTCTGTGAACCTTCACGGATACACGATTTTTGAATGAAGAAGATTTATGAATGAAGTCACAAGAGACTTAGACTTCATTTGTGTCTACCAAGATAGAGGGTTAATGATAGAGGGATAGAGGGTGAAAATGTTTGTTACTAGCCTTTTTCCCGGTATTTGCAAAATATAGTGATAGAACATATTAAAAATCACTTCATTTGGTGAAAATTCAGAGTTTGAACTAAAATAGCCTGAAAATAAACTTGGTTGGCCAAAAATACAAAAGATCATGATACACTAGGGAGCACTTGATTACCCTCACATGAAATTTCGATGTAAAACTTGCTGCAGCAAGCCTATACCTGCGAAATTTTTGTTAAATATTTCTGGTCCGTTATTTCAAAATTCCTAGTAATCAAAATAATTCAAAGAACTAAAAGTAACGGGAAATTCCAATTTTTGAATATTATGTGTTTTGCAAGAGGAGCACTTTATTACCCTCATCAGTTTCTTTCTGTTATTATTAGCATAAAAGTGCAGTGAAGCTGAGGAATTTGTATTTAATTAAACTTTTACTTCTTTCAAATAGTGTTTTTAAGTGTTTTGCGTGTCAGTTTGAAAATATGGGTCGCGGGAAAACTCTATCCCAAGAAGAAATAGGCAAAATTCTTGCATTCAAGCAAAAGAATTATTCCAACAGGGAAATCGCGAGGAAAATTGGACGAAATTCGTGGACTATTAACAACTTTTTGAAAGACCCCGAAAATTATGGGCCAAATAGAAAAGGCCGCACAGCAACGGCGACAACCGAGCGGGAGAGTAGGTCAATTTTACGTGAAGTGTCCAACTCCACGTCAACCGCTCGAAAGATAAAGGAAAAAGCCGGAGTTTCAGCGAGTGTTTGGACGGTTCGGAGGGTAATTAAGCAATCCCCAAAGATTCGCCACAAAATACTACAAAAAAAGACGCTCTTGCTTGAACGTCATAGGGATGCCAGATTAAGGTTTTGTAGAAATTATCTAAGTTGGAGGAGTGAGTGGGAACACGTGATTTTTTCGGACGAGAAAAAAATTAATCTGGATGGTCCTGACGGGTTTCAACATTATTTCCGCGATATGCGAAAATCTGAGCTGTTCCTATCTCGTCAGGACCATCCAGATTAAATTTTTTCTCGTCCGAAAAAATCACGTGTTCCCACTCACTCCTCCAACTTAGATAATTTCTACAAAACCTTAATCTGGCATCCCTATGACGTTCAAGCAAGAGCGTCTTTTTTTGTAGTATTTTGTGGCGAATCTTTGGGGATTGCTTAATTACCCTCCGAACCGTCCAAACACTCGCTGAAACTCCGGCTTTTTCCTTTATCTTTCGAGCGGTTGACGTGGAGTTGGACACTTCACGTAAAATTGACCTACTCTCCCGCTCGGTTGTCGCCGTTGCTGTGCGGCCTTTTCTATTTGGCCCATAATTTTCGGGGTCTTTCAAAAAGTTGTTAATAGTCCACGAATTTCGTCCAATTTTCCTCGCGATTTCCCTGTTGGAATAATTCTTTTGCTTGAATGCAAGAATTTTGCCTATTTCTTCTTGGGATAGAGTTTTCCCGCGACCCATATTTTCAAACTGACACGCAAAACACTTAAAAACACTATTTGAAAGAAGTAAAAGTTTAATTAAATACAAATTCCTCAGCTTCACTGCACTTTTATGCTAATAATAACAGAAAGAAACTGATGAGGGTAATAAAGTGCTCCTCTTGCAAAACACATAATATTCAAAAATTGGAATTTCCCGTTACTTTTAGTTCTTTGAATTATTTTGATTACTAGGAATTTTGAAATAACGGACCAGAAATATTTAACAAAAATTTCGCAGGTATAGGCTTGCTGCAGCAAGTTTTACATCGAAATTTCATGTGAGGGTAATCAAGTGCTCCCTAGTGTATATTCGTAAAGTTCAATTAAAACCCTTGCGATTTCATGTAAAACAAAATTTTTTGAGGTATACACATTTTGAGATATTTTAAGTTGAAAAAAAGCTGTTTTTTTTTTTTTTTTAAACGCCATTTGAACCATTAGATCTAAAAATTTCGCTTCGACAATGTCATAAATCGATTACATAAAATTTCCTATCAGAATAGTGTATTTTTACATTTTTTACTGTTCACTATTTGCAAATTTAGAAGAAAATTCAACTATTGTGAATTCTGACTTCGATAAAAACATAAAATAAAAAATCGATTATAAAAATCAATAGAATCAACGAAAAAATCTTATATTTGGCAAAATTTGTTGTTTTTAAGTGCAGAAAACGCCAGTGAAGTTGAATTTAAAATCCGTGATGGGCGGGTGGACACTCATGCTGAGTTGGCATGGAATTACCCATATATGATTTGGAATATTCATTAAAATACGAATGAAAATAATTGAGATAATTTTTTATCGGGGTTTCCTGGGCCCCTCTGGGGCCCCCCTGGGCCCAGGGCCCTGGGCAAGTGCCCCTATTGCCCCTGCCTAGTTACGGCCCTGGTTCTACCACGCCAAGGCATTCCTCATGATATCTCCAAAGTTTCTCGTGCCATAATTGCCACATCTTCAGTATACCTAACAGTGTACATGCCCGGTTACTGTTGCTTCCAAAGAGTCATTGGTGACCATCCACAGAAGAGATTATAGAGCCCCGCCTCGTAGACTCTGATCTAACCTTAAAACCGAGTCTTCTGTCCGACTTCTAGGGTCCATTCTCCTTCTAGGGTGATTCAGCATGCTGTTCACAGATGACCTGACCTCGCCCTTCATTAAAGCATTCTTTACTGAACTGTATCTTATCGGGGGTACCTTACAAGCCCATAACTGTTTCCATCGCTATATCCGCTATATACAGCGTCTGACACGACTGAAGAAATCTGCTTCACTGTAGTCCTTTGTGCTTGGCTTAGGGAAGAATACCAGTTTGGTTTTTCTCTATACCAAGGAAAGGTGAGCTGATAGTATACTGATAGCATAGCAAATATTCCTGAAAGCCTAAGTACAACATTTTGTTTTACTTAATTATAATTCGATAAATCCCATCAAGTCTTGAAGAAAGGAAAAGTTTCTATCGTACCTTGCTCGTACTCTGCTGTCATGATCCCTTAACCAGCAACATTTCGTGGCAGCTTTGTTATCACTCGATTAAAAATAAATCTATCCGAGGCCTAGCTGCCTAAAAAGTGATCTTCCATTAGGATCTTGTTAGTTTTCTCCGTCATCCACTCGTTTTCATCACAATCGAATTCAGTGTTCAAGAGTAGATGCTTGAAGATCACTTTTTTAAATTTGTGAACCATGGTCTAGAAGAAGTTTTCCCCAAGACTTTGTTATAAATTTACCATCCATCGGAATTTAATTGATATCCTCCAACTTCTCCTCCTTCTTCCTTGTTATATCACGAACGTATAGTGAAATTTTGGAGATCGGGTCCCTGGTTATCACTTTCTGAAGTCAGCTCGATCAGACATTCCCACCCGACTCTTTTTTGTTGTCATTGAGATTTAATCATTTATCTTCTCTTGGACTTGTGATTCAGCTAAGAACATTAGTGGTCGCACTTCATTGCTTTTTGTCGAAAGGCTTTCTTTCCTTCTTCTTTAGTTCCGCAAGATCGCCTCATCCATAGGATGTAAGATCGTGATCCTCTTCTGGCTTAGGCGAGCACGCCACCCAAAAACCGAGTGACTTCTAAGGCTGATAGTGATATCTACACAAATTCCCTTCGACTAGCATCGACGAAGATCGATTTAGTTTTGCAATAAGTAGATTTTTATAGATCACAAATTCGATCAGAACCCCTCTCCTGTTTCTGTTGCTAGTGATACCCACGCCGTATTGTGTGTAGTGATATAGCAATCAACTAGTAGTCCTATAGTTGTCTCAAAACAGCGTCGGTGATCAAACGAGGATTAGTCTATTCAGTTTGCTAATGGCACGTTAAATTTCAAATAATTTTACGTATGTTAAAAAGTTATGCAGGTTTTATTAGCGAACATTCATACAATCTGTTTGATTACCTCCACAGAACCTAAGCTAATCCACCACTCGAAATTGTTTCACTCATGTTACAACTGCATTAACTTCCAGCTCCGAAAGTAATTAAACTTCTTTACTTACTAAACTTTTCTGAACACCATATGCGATACCATCGAACTTTAAGACTCCTTCTTCTTCTTCTGCCCTAATGAAACTACAAACTGTGTGCTTACTTGCAATAAAAAGTCTATATTCCTTGAAAAAACAACTCATAAATTACATACACGAGAACACGCAGTTTCGAGCAGAGCAAAGCTAATAAAAAATCCTTTTTTAACATCTTCACTAAAAACTTTAATTTAACTTTAATTCAAAACCAACAAATTTCTCACAAAACGAAACAGGCTCCGCCCCGCCACTTTTATGCAACTTAATAGGGTATTTTGATAAAATGAAATTGCACAGGGAATCTGGCCTTGTCATGTTTTCGGAGTAATTCTTGGAAATCATCTCTCAAGTTTTAAAAGTTAACTTACAATAAATAAGACAAAAGTTTGCGTAAAACTTTGTAATGATCTCATTAGCACTAAACTTTTATGAATGCCTGCCTTGCAGCATGAAACTTTCATTAATTACGAAGGCATCAAAACAGTTGCAGTCAACTTTAATTACATACACCCCCACCCACCCTGGCCTTCCACCTTCAACAGTCTTGCATTTTAAGGATGTAGTAAATATATAGATGGGTGTGTGTATTTCTTTTTTACTCATTGAGCGTGTGTACAAAAACGACGAAGGACGAAACGTTTCGCAGCTAGTTTCTTAACAGATAGTTGCATGATGTCCTTTGATATTCATAGGAGATGACAGTAGACGATTGTCAAAGGATTTCGAAATGTTGTTCAATTACATTTCCTTTATGTGGATTGCATTAAGAGGATTTTGCCAAAGGATAGCGAAGATTGCATTGTAATAGATTGTTTAAGATCAAAGGCTGACGAGATGTGTGTTACTGATGGCTATGGAAGCACAATGTTGATTAGGTTGAGACAGAATTTAAAATATGGTGCAAATAGATTGTCGATTGTAAGAGGTATTTCAATTGCATGACACCAATTGAAAGAAAATAGCTGTGAAAATAAGAGAGCACTTCTCCTGCGTCATCATACGTACACTAGCTGCAACGCCCTTCCAACAACAAAGCATACAAACCTACCATAGATCAATTTTGTTTTAGATGAAACATGGTGAATCACACTGTCAAAAGCATGACTAAATCTACAGGGTTTAAAAATGGACAACCCCCAGTTACCAGATGCCATTAGTGTGGTAGACCAACTTCCGCTGCAACAATTGTGACAAACTGGATGACATCGGCCTAAAATCAGAACCGGTGAAGAGAACAGTTGCCAGAAGTCAAGTCCAGATCCCAGTTGTAGAACCGTCAAAAAATAAGATCAGTGTAGGCAGTACATTGGTACCTCATCTGTCCAACAAATGTCGTAAATGAAATTTAACTTCAATAACTTCGGCACTCGTTATAACGTACAAAGTTCTTACCATTAGAGTATGTTGAATCCACAAGCATCTCAGGCAACAGCAAAGAGTTGTCTAGTCGACCTGAACTGCTCTTACCGCTGCAATGACATATGCATACGCTACGTATACGTTTCTGTACTCATTAAAGGACGAGGATAGGATAACGACAGTCGTTTATGAAACTGGCATGATGGTCCTAGTCTCCGACTATTTTTGCTCCGCAATCAACGAAGCTTGAAGATCATGCCTGGAAAGGTTAGCTAGTGATCCAATCACTGTGGAGAACCCACTAACCTGTGAAAAAGAGGACTGATGTTTTAACCAATAAAATAAAAAGCCTTCAGGCCTGGTTGTGTTGTATTCGAACGTAACTCGAACACGGCGTATAATCACTTTCATAGGCCTACCTAGAGTAGAAGGGCTAAGTGAGTTTAGGCCCTTATGCTGAAAGTAGTAACTCGACTAAAACGTTGCTTTCTTCAACTCAAACGACTTATCACGACATGCGACCCGATTTTCAACACAGCGGGCCTAGTCTTCCTAGCCTAGTAGTCCTATATATGTAGTTATCTATGCAAGAAAATGCATGGTTCTATGAACGTACACAACCATCCTCCACCACATCCTCACATATGGATTAATAGTATGGTAGTCAGCATTACGGAAAGACCACAATCGTATCAATATAGGTAGGGTCCACAGAATGGTATGCATATGTACCACAGAGGCATTGAGCATAACACCAAGGAAGCTCTGCCCTTTCCATTGGACCTCCACACTTAGTACCTACCTTCTTGAGGCGCGGTCAGAGTCAAAGAAAATGGGCACTGGCATGAAAATCCATGCTAAATGAAGCTATATACTGGCTTAATTCATTTTCAAAAGGCATGAGCCAGATCACGTCATAAACCGATTTTTCCCAAGCCAAAGTACCCCAATACCTGCTCATGTTAGCTTGTAGATATGAAGTATTCTAAGAAAGTAGCAAATAATCACAATATCAGTTATGACAAGCAGAAAAACTCATCCCCCATCATCGATCCCTTTAAAATTCAACAAAAGCGCCTACAAGCCACAACTATGTTTTATGTAAATTAAATTATTCGTGTAACCTATTTAGGCGCAAATCTACACCCTCCTATCTACATTCCATGAATTCCCATCTGAAGACACCTAGTAACTTTTAGCACTTTCCATAGCAATTAAGATTCCTTAAATGAATGGAAATTCAAATCCGACAACATTCGACATTCAAACGGAAACAAATCCCATTCTCTCAGTCCTCAACGGAAATCTTAAGTGTAAATCTCACCCAATTTCTCCCACCCTCCCTATACCTCATTACTTACTCCCTTCCTCCCTGGGTCCTTCACACACAAAAATCCCTAAAAAAATGCTCCGTACGCACCGTTGTCATCGTCCTAAGGACTCACGAGCACCCAGAGTCTTTCAGGTCTCGTCGATCTATTATTTATATAAAAAGCAAGAAAGGACGTCTTACATTCTCCACTGCAGAAAGGAAGTCCATTACGCTAAAAGGCTGGCTTCCTCGGCATCTGCGAGTCCCCGTCCCGTTCAATTAACATTTAATGCTGGCGCGCTCTTAGAAGTCTAATTATTTAATTAAAAGTTTAAAGTGGATAGACTTCGCAGATGGATTTGCAACGTTTTATTCGATTCGCGTTATGGTGTTGGTGATCCTTTCAAATCTATTAATTTTTTTTGTTCATACCCTTCGCCCTTAAATGAACTGTTTTTAGGGAGTTCTTTGTTTTTTTTTTGTTTTTTTTATTTAAGTTTTCAGTTGCTAGTTTGTTTGTCCTTGAAGTGGGAAAGGACTTGGTTAAGGTGGTGTCAATTTGTTGAATTTCAGTCTAAAGTTCGACTTAAAGGACAAAACTTTATGCATTTGTGGATCAGTGAACTTAAGTGATATATTTGCAATTATATGGCAATTATTGTCGCGCGACTGGTCAACGCCATGTTTCAAATTCAAATTGGTTCTGCAATAATCGGACCACCACCAACTGATTACAACTTTTACGAACTAGCGCTTAATGTCACCTGATCTTGCCATTATCATATTTTCCGTATTAACACAACTGAGCGCAATTTGGACGGCGACGACAATAGCTTCTCGAGTAAAAATGAAAGATGGCCTTACAACGGGCGAACACCGACCCTGATTGAAACATAGGCTCTGACATGTGCCAGTTATCAGGAGGTTATTTGCCGATCTGTACGGTCATACACCATACACACACGGGCATACACTTTTTTTTAATAAAGAAACGAAAAAAATGTTTTCTCATTTACTATCGACACTCGGCAAAACTATACGTGGGGGACGAACGGCAAACAAAAACCTCGGAAGGTGGTGGCACCCGGTTTGTCACTTCTATCAGATCTGTTAGCAAGTCCTAATGCCACCTCTTCGCGGTGCCCCTGGGGTACTTCTTCGGAAGGAGCTAACAGGTGACAGGCGAATGGTGAGCGCTCTGCGCTACCTAAAAGAGTGTTAAGGCCCCCATACACGGTCCAATTGGTTGTACAGCGAAGTGCGGTTGTACAACCAAAACTATCGATTGTGGGCCGGTCGGCCGATCAAAATACATTGCGCTTATAGGTTTGATGAAAATCTGGTTGTACAGCCAATTTGACCGTGTATGGGGGCCTTTAAGTCGATTGGCCTAAGGGTTAGCAGCCCGCTCTCATAAAAAAACACCATTGCTACGAATCGACAAACAATGCCTCCAAACCGGACCGACAACACCCCGACGACCATTGTTTTCGACCAAGGCTACGAATCGGATCATGAATCAATATAAAATCAATCTTAGCGAAACCAGATGGCCCGATGTGGGGAATACATCTGCCCAAACGATGAGTCCTTCTTATATTCTGGGAGAAACGAAACTAAAAGCCGTATGAGTGGTATTGACGTTATACTCACCAAAGAAGCCAGATCCAAAGTCTAGAAATTAACAAGTCTTTCATCTGCATATGGTTAATGAGTGAAAGACGAACAGCTATATGCATAAGTTCTTCAAATGACGATGTCAGGCTATCAGAGAGAGAATGCAGCATTTTTATACGCGTTTGCATACAACTAAACGACTAAACTTTTATGAGTTTATATGGGAATAAACTTAATGTATTGGTGCATATTTGCTCGTTTGTTTTGATGATTTCAATTTTGACAGCTGATTCAATTTTCTTTCCTTTTCTGTTCTGCATACTTTACCGTAAAGACAGAATCTGGCTTTGTCTCGCTGAATTCACGAAGTATGCGTTGAGTTTTGCTCAGCAGTGATGTTCATATATGCACGCACACAACCAACCGGGTGAAAATTTTTTATGAAGATGAAAGACTTGTTATTACTAGACTTTGGCCAGATCCAGCCGCGTCATTAGTTTCTGAGAGGATTATTATCGTGCGCCTGCGACTAAGAAGTACAATGATAGTCCAATGTTACGCTCCAATTGAAGACGCAGTAGATGGCATCAAAGACGTGTTCTATATGCGACTGAATGAGGTTTGTCGCTCTATTCCAAGGGGAGACAATATTATATTAATGGGTGACTTAAACGCTCAGATCGGCCTTGAGGACACAATTGTAAATCAAGGCCTAAGCCAAGTTACCAAGCTGAGTGAGCTTTTCGTTGACTTTTGTAGTTCCTACCAACTCATGGTAGGTAGAACTTTCTTTTGCCAGAGGCAAATGCACGAGAAGACCTGGGTATTGACCGATGGTAGAACGACAAATCAGATAGATCACGTGGCTGTCAGCCGCAGATAAAGAACTATTCTAGAAGATGTCAGGAGCTTTTTTTGGTTCAAATTTGCCGTCGTATGCCCGTATGTACACTCGGCCATTTAACGTTTTTGGACAAGTTTAGCTGTCGTAATCCCTTATGTGGTCCCAAGCATCCGGTGTTCACCCGTTGTAAGGCCATCTTTCATTTTACACAGGCAATCGACTTAAAATAAATGTCTTTAAAAGGTTAGGTTAGGTTAGGTTAGGTTAGATATGGCTGAGCTGTTGGTATTGAGCTCATACACTTAGGCCAAAAAGGATAGGCCCATTGTGATGCCATAGTGATCCCACTTTAAACTTGTTGTTCAAGTGTCGTTTCTTCGCTAAACCATCTCGAGGAAGTAATGAATCTTCTAAGTTGCGGGATGCCGATCCTTGAGATCTCCGTAAGCGTGTTTAAAAAGGGCTCGCCAAATGCGCTTAGTCTCTTTCTGCATAGGGCTGGACAGTGACAGAGGAGATGTAGTACACTTTCCTCCTCGTCCGGATTTTTACAGCTTCTGCAAAAATCGTAGGTCTCAAGACCTAAGCGGGTCGCATGCGTCCCTATCAGACAGTGTCCGGTAAGCACTCCCACTATAGCTGAGAGGTCTGGTCTACCGAGACTCAGTAATGACGTGGTCCGCCGAAAATCATAAGAGGGCCAGGTTAGTTTGGCCACCATGCATTTATCAAGATCTCTCCAATGCTTTTTCGCTTGTAGCATTGTGTGCTGTTTGCATTGGAGTTTAAAAGTGGCCCAAGGCATACCAACTCTTTCCTTTTCCGGAAGGAGAGTAGCGGTCGTGCCCTTCCTAGCCAGTTCGTCAGCTTTACAATTTCCCTCTATATTACGGTGCCCAGGCACCCATACGAGGAGGGTCCTGAACTGTTGAGCCATCTCGTTAAGAGATCTGCGACATTCAGAGGTAGTTCTAGAGCTGTTTGTGCAAGAGCGCAGGGCTTTCAGAGCCGCCTGACTATCTGAAAAGATGTAAACAGCCCGATTTCTGTCGCCTTGTTGGTTGATCAGTAGAACAGCCTCATGTATTGCTAAAACCTCTGCTTGGTATACACTACAGTGATCGGGTAGTCGAAAGGAGACTTCAATCCCAAGCTCTGGGGAAAATACTCCTCCTCCTACTCGACCTTCGAGTTTAGAGCCATCAGTAAAGAAGTTTGTGGCACCGTGAGAACTGTGTGGTCTGTTTTTCCATTCACAACGTGAAGGGATGTGGACTCCGTAGTTTCTTGTGAAGTTGATTTCGGGTATGCAGAAGTCCGTTTTTATGGGGATGGTAACCGAGTCCAGCACTTTCGTGTGTCCTCCTACGATTCCGATCCAAAAGCCAGATTCTTTTATTCTAAGGGCTGCGATGGTTGCGCTTTCCTTAGCCACAAGATTTAAAGGAGGAAGGAATAGCATAACATTTAGAGCGTCTGTAGGAGTGGAGCGAAGGGCTCCTGTTATGCATAACTCCGCACATCTTTGTACTTTCTGTAGTTTGTTGAGCACAGTGGACTTATTTAGGGTTGGCCACCATACTAAGACCCCGTATAGGAGTATTGGACGGACAATCGCTGTATAGATCCATCGTACTATGTTCGGGGAGAAACCCCATTTCTTCCCTATGGATTTTTTGCAAGCGAAAAGCGCTATGTTCGCTTTCTTAATGCGCTCTTCTGTGTTTTCATTCCAGAGGAGCTTCTTGTCCAGGGTTATTCCCAGATATTTGGCACTGTTGCTGAATTTGAGCCTGACATTGTTTAGCCGGGGTGGAGTTAGCGGTGGAGTTTTATATCTTCTCGTGAAGAGAACTAATTCTGTTTTATCAGGGTTAACGCTGAGTCCGCGGGTGGCAGCCCAGTTTGAAAGAGTTTGTAATGCCGCCTCCATGAGATCACAGAGGACTTGTGGGAATTTTCCTTTTATGATGATGACAATGTCATCCGCGTACGCCAGTACATGATGTCCCACTGCCTCCAAGCGTCGCAGCAGCTGGTTCACAGTCGCGACCCATAAAAGTGGAGAAAGTACTCCTCCTTGCGGGGTACCTCTGTTGACGGCCCTTCGAACCGAGCAGTTGCCAAGGGTTGAGCTCACGATCCTGCCGGTAAGCATTTGATGTATAAGAGACACCAGCGGCGCCTCTATTCTCAGCTTCGCCAAGGCCAGGGTAATGGCGTCCGGGAGCACGTTGTTAAAAGCTCCCTCTATGTCAAGGAAAGCAACTAGGGTGTATTCCTTAATTTGGAGTGACTTTTCTATGGTTGAAACCAATGAGTGAAGGGCAGTATCCGTGGATCTGCCCTTTGTATAGGCGTGCTGCGCGCCAGAAAGCTCCGAGGTTGGTATGGTCTGCCTCAGATATATTTCAATTAGCCGTTCTAGAGTCTTCAATAAAAAGGATGATAGGCTGATTGGCCTGAAGTCTTTGGGTGTTGTATGGGAGGCTTTTCCTGCCTTGGGTATAAAAACCACTTTTACCTCTTTCCAGCTAGAAGGAATACAATTGATCTGCAGGCACCCGGAAAACATGGCCTGCAACCAGGGCATTATATAATTAAGCGAGCGTTGCAGTTGTGCCGGTACTATGCCGTCAGGGCCTGGTGATTTGTAGGGCTGGAAGGTGCTTACAGCCCATTCAATTCTCGCTTTGCTTATGATGGATTTGACCAGCTGTGGTGAGGTCGGAGGGTCTAAGGCGATGGTTGTCTCAGTTACGGTACTACTCGGGAAGTGGGTGTCCATGAGTAGTGTCAAAGATTCTGTGCTTGAGTCTGTCCAATCGCCGTTTTCTTTGCGTAAGTAACTAAGCATTATTGGCGCTTTAGTAAGTATTTTACGTAGCCTTGAGGCTTCCGATGTGGACTCTATATTACTGCAAAAGGTGGCCCAGGAGGTACGTTTGGCCTTCCTTATTGCCATTTTGTATCTATTCAGCTTCGACTTGTAGCAGCCCCAGGAGGTTACGTTGTTGCTGCGTCTAGCTGAATTAAATTCCTTTCTACACTCTCTGCGGAGTGTTTCAAGTTCTGGAGACCACCATGGGGGTTTGGAAGCCTCTTTATGAGGTCTGTTCGGACAAGCTTTATTTATGGCATAGGAGCATTGTTCTGTGAAAGTGTTCACAATGCTGTCGAGTTGTTCCCGGGTTTTGGGAATACATGGTGGATTAGGGGCTAGGTTCTTTGTGATTAGCCTAGTATAGTAACCCCAATTTGTCTTTTTAAGGTTTTTTATTTTGGACGGGGTGGTTGAGATAGATTCTTCCAAAAGGAACTCTATAAACCTGTGGTCTGAGAAAGAGTGCTCCTTCAGGACCTTCCAAGACAGTATTTGGTCAGAGTGACAGTCCGAGACAAGGGTAATGTCCAGCACTTCCTCCCTGTTTTTGGTAACAAAGGTGGGGTCATTTCCCCTGTTACAGATTGCAAGCCTCGTGCCTAATAGGTAGTTAAACATGACTTCACCACGGTCATTTGTGTCCGTGCTGCCCCATTGTGTGTGGTGCGCATTTGCATCGCCTCCCATAACCAGGACTGTGGTAGCATCGGTGTAACTTACCAGGTTCTGAAAGGTTTTTGGAGGTAAAGGGCCCTCATCTTCGTGGGCAAGATAAAAGGAGGCCAGCCTGAGTTTTTTCTGTTTTAACTCTAGGTCGACTACGGTAAAATCTCCGTCACTGAATTGAGGGAGAAAGAAGGCATTAATGTCATTTTTGACCATAATACCTGTTCTAGGTTTTCCCTTGCCTTTGGTATAGAAGAGATTAAATTTGGGCGTCCTTAAGCCACAGATCCTGTCATCAGCGATCCATGGCTCTTGGACTAGGGCAACATCGACTTCGCCTGATGCCAGGCAAAGCAAAAGAGCAGCAGACGCCGCTTTACAATGATGAAGGTTTATTTGTATCACCTTCATCATTTTGTTGATTTATGACCTCGACGATGGTCACCTCTGCTTCTTCGTCGCTGGAGATGTCCTCGTCGATGTCCGAGCTAAGGAGTGGGTGCAGATTTTCCATGGCTCTGTCCAGCTCAGAGTCTGACGATGCACCAGCTTCGCTCCGAGCTTCGGCTTCGCCGTCATTTATTAGTTTTTCAGCCTTCTCGGCTGTGGCCTTGGTGCAGGCCGCCCGATTTACCATGGCCTCTATGTCTGTTTTATAGACCTTCAGCTCTATCTTCTCGAAGCCATAGTTCACGGCGTAATTGTCTTTTGCTAGTTGCTCTAGACACTCTTTATTCAGGAGCAGAACAACTTGCATAGTGGCCTTGTTTGTTTGCTCTGTTTTAAAAACCTTCCAGTTCTGGGTTGAAACCTGGGGGTTGAAGGTTTTTAGCATCTCTAAAATTTCTACTGGCTCCGATGGAGCCACTGGAAGCCATGCTCTGGCCCTTGGACGTGACGGAATGTCACAAGCGTCTACTGCTTTGAGTCGGGCACCGGGGTAAACCTCTCCGACTCTAGCTATAGCAGCCTTGTACAGCTCTGCGGATCTGGTATTGTCGCAGGCTGTCAACTTAATATTACCTTGATACCATCCGGCATCCAGGCATGAAGGGGGAGGTCCTGGGTTATCCCTCAGGACCTCCATGGCAACTTTAGCGAGGGCGACTTGCACCCACCGCCATTGATGCTTAGGGATCTTCCCGTTCTCGTCGTTCTCATCTAAGACGCCGATTACTTTGCGATCCTTCGCAACTTCTGCGAAGGATATGGCTTTAGTTCCGTGCGTCTTCGACCTTTTAGGAACTGGACTGTGGGTGCTTGGTTCCTCCACAGATCGTTGACGTTTAGAGGCTGGTTCACCCCTGGGAAACTCTAGGGTAAAGTTTGGTATGACCTGCTTAGCCCAAGCAATGTCATCTTGGATTTTGGTGAAATCCTCCTTCGACACTTGGTCCTCCCCGATCGGATTGGTAGCCAAGCGGCGAAGGATGCGACTAGCCAAGCGGCGTTCTTGGTAGCCTGCCTTTGCCGGGTCTGGTCTTATCAGTTCTTTGGCCCTTTTGCAGACCATTTGCTCCCCTGATCCCCCCGCAGCGGCCGTGCCCGCAGGTGTACGCTGAGCAGCGGCATTGCTACGAGGAGAAACAGGGTTACAAATAGTAGCCTCTGTGGCCTTTTTTGGTGGGAGGGAGCTTGTGGCTTCCCTTGGATTAAGTGAGCTCGGGGGTACCGTAGCCCTCTTTTCGGCGGGATTTGTGGTCCCTTCCGGTTTTGGTTTTGGGGAACCGGGCCCCTTTTTTGATTTTTGGTTTGGTTGTTTGAACATAATTTACTCCCACGAGTAGCGGAGAAACGAGGTCCACCCGGGCAGAGATCCGCAGTACCCGGGTAAGGCTAGTTAGAACCGGAGATCGCCAGGTATCCGGAGCACACCGTTCACGACTGAGCTATTTTTACTGGGTCCTCAGCCAAGTTGATCATCGGCACGGTTCGCATTACACCTTGATCCGACCCAGGGGACAGTGAGAGGAACGGGGTTAGTGGGAGGACGACTGTCTGCTACGTTCGAGAACGCATTGCCCAAGGTGAACCAGCGTGATGGACATGTCACGCATACGTGGAGGTCGTCGTCGTTTCACCCCTTTAAAAGGTGAAGGGCGCATAAAAATATCTCGCAGGGGGCGCCAAAAAACCCCAAGTCTGCTCTGCGTATAAAGACCACCTTCACTTTTCTCCACATCTGAAGAATTTGGCCATGGAAAAAGCTGCTGTCACTATCCAAGGGGTATATAGATCTTTGGCTTCCTGGAGCATCTTAGAGAAGATACCATCGGGTTCAGCTGATTTATAAGACGAAAAATTATCTATTGTCCAAACAATTTTTTACACCTGCTACCAACAACTTGAGCCACTCCTTCGAGGGCACCCCGCCTATCTGATCGCCTGTATCGGTGGCCTTTATACAAACCATTCATTCCATAATATTGATAAAACGAATCACACGATCCCAAACCACAATTTAATATCTAGATTAGGCGGTAGCACCTTTTGAGAAAAAAATTGAAAAATTTGCTTTAAACAAATATACCTGATTCTATACCACTAACAAACATAGACTTTGTTTTCCCACTCAATTATCTATCTACCCACAAAAAAATCCCAACTCTGCATAAACATTTCAAGAGTCTTCTGCTAAATAAAGCGGCTGGCTGAGTGGAGGATAACATACATACACAACACATCCATATAAACTAGGATAAATGCCACCCACTCTCGCAAAAGCCGCAAAGTCCATAAAACTGTTTCAACAACAAAAGTTACACAATGATCGGTCATTTAATCCAATTAAGCAGTGTGCACATTGTATGTTTTAATTTATAATTTATTAATTACGTCACTAATGAATGAACTTCCACCAATTTTTGCAGCGCTTGTCTAAAAAAATTTATTAAATTTTTTTAAACTCCATTTTTCTGGGCTAGTCATGGAAATGCTCGCCAGGACATATGCACATATACATACACACGAAAAAACTTTTTCCCAGCTTGCATTAGTCTACCCTAACTTGTGTTTTAGTTAGTACAAGTAAAAAGTGGGCGGTAAATTAAAATTTTTCACCAAAGGACTCAGTTGAGAGTGAAGTGAACTTATTACACACGGAAAAAAAAATGGAAAAAAATTGTGGGGAAAAAATTTTCACGGAACAAGTTCCAGAGAATAAGGGAAGGTATTCGTCATCCCTTACAAATTAATTTTACACGTCACATCCTCCGTGCAAACAATTTTTATATCCTTGTTCCTTGCAGCTTGGACGGCGATGTTCGAGGATTGGTATCCATAAGGACTTTAGCTGGACAACCAATGTTACCAGTTAAGGTGTTGTTGGCTAAATGGAAGAGATGACCAAGGGTGACGACCGACCAACCACAAAAAAAACTAGGGAGGAAAAATTTTGATCACGTCTCCATGGTGGAAGTCCTTGTGTATTTCTTGTATTTATTTCATCGCCCTCTCATTTCGGCACATCTCCTTAGATATGTCCTGACCATATGGTTATGTAATATCGACATGTAGGCAGAGTACAGAGTTACACCATAGATCCTTTAATATCCTTATATTTCGGGGGGGGGAGTGGTTGGTTGGTCATGAAGAAACGTTTTCTGTTACTGCCCAAACATAATGTGACCCAGAAAATTGGCCAACTTGCATGAATTTATCCTTATCTAGTTTTATTTTATGCTTGGTTTTTTGTTGTTGTTGCTGCTGCTTACTATTATTATTCATAATAACATTTTATATCCTTGTAGGCTACCAAACGGACACATCGACGTGGCTGCCTTCGATCGTCTGGCAGCAATTGTGGGAGCCTTCACTAAGCATATGTGTGAAGTGAAAACACCAACAACAGACACTAGCGGAGAATACGAGTCCTTCTGCAGGCACATGCAAAATTCAACGGTCCTAAATGAGTCAGGTATCCTTCAAGCGAGTTTTAATTTTCGTCCTGTTTTTTTTTTGTTTTGTAGTTTTATTTTGCAACTTTTTGACTTTTTTGTTTGCAAAGTATTTTTTTTTCATCTCATTCAGTCAATGCAGGAAGCTGACAGGACCTGCGGTTGCTTGGGTGTATATTTCATGTTACGTGAAAAAAATTAGTGATACCAAAAAGGATCTGCTCCAGTACAGAGTACAGTAACAAAAGTATATAATTCCATACATATACAAGAAAAAGAGACTGAAAAAAAAAATACCAAACCCGGAAAATGTGTGGGGGTGGGTGGAAAGGAAAGAACATTTGCTGGTGGAACATTACAATTTTTGGTGCCTCCTGGCAGGGGAGCAAACTTCATTTAGGATTAAACTAGGACAGTACTGTGTCAAAAATTCATATGCACCACGGCAACTTTGTTTGATGAATAGGAGTCGCACAGAGCAGAATACTTTATACTCTAGGGTTTCCTCTAATATTCACACTCACTGTGAAGTAATTTTAGTTAGTAGTTTCATTTTTTTTGTGTTTTTTAGTCATCCTTGTTCTCTCATCTAAAAAAAGGATACACAGTACCAAATACATCCCACAACTATGTCTATTCTATTCTATCTATGAAGCATACTTCCCGAGCACTTGAATTTCTGCAGGGGTTGTACAGTGTACAATGTACACCCATCATGGATGCACTATGCACAATAATTGTTACACAAATTTAATTAGTTTCATTTTAATGTGTATTTATTGTCAATTTAATAGTGCACAGATGAGATAATTGCGTTGCTATACATATCCTAAAACACATATAATAATTGTATATTTTGCCATCCAAGCTGTATTGTGTTGGACATGGAGTTGCGGATTGTTGCTGGGATTAAGCAAACTCCCCCATTTCCCATTTGGATTATTACTTGTTCAGTTGATTCAGGACATAACTTAAATAAATACTGTGAGAGTCCTATGCGAGTATCCTGGATGGGTATGATATCGATTTTAAAGATTGAAAAGTAACCATGAACAGTATCATGGGTGGTTAGTACTTAAAGCTTGGGGCAGGTTTAGTTGAGTTTTAAACTGGTTTTAAGAAGTCGATTAACAATTTCATTGTATAAAGTAGTTCCACTGACAACTTTTACTCGCACCATAACCGTGGATCTTTGAAGTCTTGAATTAAGGCCGTCGACTACTATCCCGATTAATGATACAACACTATCAGAGAAATCGTGACAGGAATGCAATAGAAAACGGCCACATCATTTTTTATACGATTATACCAAGTTCATAGGCAATGGTAAATATACTACACATCATTCGCGTGGAATTCAGCTGCGCTGAATAGCAATCCCAATGTACCAGCAAACTCTTTACTACAAAAAAGAACCTGCCTGCGTTAAATAATAATACAGACGTTATAAATGGTAATTCATTGGCGCTGAATAGAGACCCAACTGAATTATTTTGTAGGCATTCTTCAAAGGCAGATATAATAATAGCACCCCCCGAAACCCCTTTAAAGTTTCCGGAAAAGACCACATCAAAAATTCGAAGTTCTCTGCAGTCCAGACGAAAAGATTGGGATCAACAAGACAACAATCTCTGATAAAAAGGAAAATTTAATAACGCAGGAAGTAAGACAAGTTTTCAGATTAGTTGGATACTTTCACGAAGCATGCTACACAACAATAAAAAGAAATTCAGCTGCGCTGAATAGTAATTCGGATGGGATAAAAATATCTTTAAAGGCAAGAAACCATCGGACTGCGGTAAATAGCAACACAGACGTGCTAAATGTAACTCAATAGAGTAGAGACACCACTGAATGCTGAATAGAGACACAACTGGAAGACTTAGCATGTGTTCCTCAAACGCTGAAGTTATAAGAGCAACTAGCATGCTGGAAAAGACCTTAGGGTTCCCGGAGAACGCATTCCGGATATAGAAGTAGAACTTTTCTAAATTTGACCCGAACTCTCCGCAGAAATTCTTTATCCATTCATCCGAAATGTTTGGTATCAACAATCTGTGAAAAAGATGAAAATTTAATACGGAAGGAAGAATGGCAGACCTCAGATGATTGAAATATTTATTTACACGACCAGACACCGAACGAACGAACGAACTGGGTTTATGATGAGAGAGAGAACGATGGGAAGGGCAGCCAATTTTAATGGAGTGGAGCGAATATTTTGACCATTTCTGCTTTGCAGGAATGTTTTCGTTGCTAGGACTGAAAAACCAACCACGAAAATTCAAGTGCTTGTACTAGTTCCTTCGTTCGTTGGGGTTTCCCCGGTGAAAACGCTAATACGACTTTCCATCGGTCTTGAAAAGAGAACTAACGATAACAGCTAAAGTTGGTCTGTTCAGTGTCCAGTTGTGTAAATTCAGCTCAAGCAGTATATTACACCCGAAGAATGAAGAATTCAGCTGCGCTGAATAGTAGTATCGATGAACTGAGTAGCTCTTCGGGTGTAAATTACAATGAGTCTAGTCAAAAATGCATACCTGCAGTCATTCTGCAGTATTCAGCTGCAGACTTCCAACTGCTGAATACTGTAGAATGCCTGAAGTCATGCATTTTTGACTAGAAACGAAATGACAGGTACAAATTGTAGCTCTAATAGCAGCAAGACCTGAAAGCTGAGACACGATAACAACCCCAACTAATTGATGGCGACACCATTTGCTCCACCATCGACCCCTTGAGCCACCGTAGGAATGTAGCAGCACTGACCAAATTTTATCGCTACTTTCATAGTGAATGTTCCTCCGAGCTAAACGCTCTCCTGCCTCCACGGCAATCCTATACCCGCAACACCAGATTAGCCCACTCGTCTCATTCCCTCCACCTGCAACTCCCCTTTTCACGCACTCAACAAGATATGAATTCGTTTGTGAATAGAACAACTCGACTGTGGAATAATCTCTCGCAGTCAGTATTTCCGAGCTCCTACAACATCCAAGAGTTCAAACGCATGGTTCATCACCACCTTCTTCAATACCCCCCGTACCTTTATAATCCTTAACCTATTCCCCCACCCTCCCTCCCGTATTAAGCTTACTGCTAGACATTGCGCTATGACATGACAAATGACATGACGGACTGGTAGTACAAAGGGTGACTCCTGAGCTTAGCACTGCCACATAAAAAAAAACCATTAAAAGATTATTTCTGAACGAAACAGGCTAAAAATAATTTCTAGGATAATTTACTTCTGAAATTTGCCTTTGCTGGTTGGTATCATTCGATGTGACGTTGTAGACTACTATTTTCAAGAATCGCAACTTTGCCAAGCGACTTGTTAACTTGGAGATCTTGACCGGAAGGTACAAACAAATTAATACTGATTCTCTACTTCACGCTGCATTTTCAATAATTAAACATAAAAACAAATGATACTACAGAGAATCAGGTATAAGTACTTTCAAAAGGAACCATTTGTGCCTCTAACTCATACCTCATCATCATAATTTAACACCTAAGCAAATATTTTTAGTTAATTTTACTAATAACGAAATATCCTTACATTCACTTTACATTTAACTAAAAAATTTGTTTTCCATTTCCAGATCTTATGATGGCATCTTTTGACTGTGAAGAGCCAACAAATGCCGAAAAGTTAATGTACGATTTGACGTAGGTAGGGTATATGCGCGACATTCGGACACCTATCGATGAAGGTGGTCCCAAAACTTTTAAAAACGCCGGCAAAAACCACCAAAGAAAAAACCCGGATTACTCAACGATACTCACAAATGTGTTATTTTTGTCATACTTAGTTGAAAAGCTTTTTGTAAAAAGATGAAAGAAAAAATAAAAAAAATTGTAAATATTTTATACGGAAAATGAAATCTTATTGTTCTTTTTTTAAAAAATATCATTTAAAAAAGGGATGGTGATTTTTTTGGTTGTGGTTGAACTAGAACGAAGGTGATTTCTCAAGGTTACTTTTCGATTTACTCACCGATCGTTTACTGATCTTCATTCAATATTATTTAATGCTGCTTGGACCTGTCCATGATAGAGGAGCAGCAATTCGGTTTCAGAAATTTCATGAAATAGAAGTAATCAGCAAGGATGGAAAAATGGATACTATAAGGGTGAAAGTAGGTGAGCGGATTATTCATTTATAGTGTGCGCTTAGGTATTTAGGAGTAAAAATCAATCGAAAGTTCAGCGTAAAAGGCGCACTGAATAGGCGCAACAGATAAGTAAAATGTCGGACGTCAACACAGCAGTCACAAGAACGCTGTCCAAGCTAAGGAGCGGAAAAAAAGGCATGTGGCCTCGACCCGTAAGCATCCATGTGGCCGGTACCGAACCCAGACCCTCACTCAATAACCACGAAAATTTGGAACCATACGCCAAACTGAGACTTTTCAAAGCGGTGCCCCTGGTCTCCTAAGAAGGACACCTCGTCGGGGTTCGTGGCGCGGGAAGACCCTGGAATACAACCTAATACTAGTTACGGAGTACTCAAGATGAAATCAGAGCCCCTTGAAAAGAAAATGCCGGCCTTGGTCTTTATCCCGACACTTCTACTCTAACACAAAAACAACGCAGCAGCGCACGCTACTTACCTGCCTCGACAGATATGGCGTCCACGTGTCGTCCTAGTCTTCCTTCCATTCCTCAACCAGAACCTCCTTCTGTTGGGAATCTCGAGCTGACTCCTGCAACCTATCTCGCCTGGTCCAGATCTTAACCCTTTTCTCCAAAACTCTACGAGTTTCGGTCACCACTAGCATTTCCCAGCAAGCTTTTAGCTGCTTGTTCAAGACTCTTGGTACTTCTTGTCCAGGTTGACTCTGGCAGGTTTTTTTAAGGAGTGAGGGGGCAACCCACATGGTGAACACTTCGGCCAAGTTAGGCCTATTGTAGAATGCATGCTCTGGCAACACCATTTCGTGTTTGTGTTTGAAAGCTTTTGGGTTTGCGCCTAATGTGGATGTGATCTGAATATATGAAGTGGGGTACTTGGATGAGGTTCAGTAGATAGTTGGATATGTAAATAATTCCTTTTTGGCGTATCGAAGTGGGTTTGGTCTCCGAGATATTAGTTATGTAAGAAAATACGGTAGCGACAATTTCGACAACCTAGTTTCAATTACTTTTTCAAGGTTACTAAAGAATACAGCCAGGAACGGCGCTTTCATAGGTGCAAATGGTGCAGTTGCACCGGGCGCATTCCAGAAATTAAAATTTAAAAAAAAAATGAAAGTGTTCGGGTCAGTTCATTGTCTTATATTAAAGAAACTGCACAAAGTATTGGTGTCTTTTTCCATTGTCCTTCGCACGATGTGACCAATCCAATTCCATTTAGTTCGCCTGATTTCGTCGTCTATCCTTTCTTGGCCTGCACGGTGTTATAGTTCTGGATTTGTTATTCGTGCTAATCATACTACTATAGATCCGTAATTCAGCGAGAAAAACCTGGATCGCCTCTTTTTTGAAATTGTTGAAAGCGCCTTCTATGTCCAAGAAGGCTGTTAAGGTGGGCTGTTTTTATTCTATGCAGGGTTCTACAGTAGAAACTAATACATGCAGTAGAGCCCAGTTTTGTGCTGGATATAGTTTAGGAAGTGCAGGTAACACCGAAAAACATCGCTAGCGGGAGGCTTTTGTGAAGTTAAAGCGGCAGCAAACTCAGCACAAAAGAAAGATCGTGGAGCAAATCGTGATTAGACAAAGCCAGGGGCGGCGCTTTCATAGATGCAATTGGTGTAATTGCACCGGGCGCAATTTAAAAAAAAAGTGAAAAATCATTCTGGGCCTCCATTTTCATATATTAAAAGGACTCCACAGAGTGTCATTGTCCATCACTGCGATCAAAAAATGAACAGCTGATGGGGCGCAATGTGGCATACTGCACCGGGCGCAAAATATCCAAAATCCGCCCCTGACTACAGCCTCGATAGGTTGTGTGACTTCAGCTGTAGATCAGGATATTCGAAGAGAGAAAGAAGAGATGTTATCCAAGTGGGCTAAGTGAAATAACGAAGGATTATGCCACTGCTTGAAATCTAACCACGAACCTCTGAAATGGTAACCTTAACGACTAGGCCAGCAATGTTGAGAACTAATATTTGACAAGTAGTCATCATCTTTCGGTACCACAACAGGCAATGTGTCGAAATGTTAAATGTTAATAAAAAATTCACAAAGAATGACAAAATTTTATAGCTGAGAAATACCTTTTGTTTTGCCAATCCCTTTATATGTGCCAAAGAACACTTAAGCCTCAAAAAAACTTAAGCACATCAAAAGGCATAACAAAAACCCCTTTTCTCTGTCAAATAATACAAAGAAAGAAAAAAAACACAAATTATGATCGTAGGTCGAAAGCAAACAACAAAAAAATCTAAAAAATAAAAAACTCCTTAGGGAACGATAAAATCAGAAAATTTATGATATCGCATGTCGATAAGAATCATGAAATATTAAAACACCGTAAGAATATTTTTTCTACTTCTTTTACGTTAAGGATATACATAGAACCTTTGAAAAACCTTACAACAACAAAAATATCCTTAAATTTATGTATGTGTGCTTGTATGCAAACAAAAAATTGGAGAAAAATCCATTGATTTTTATCGAAGGAATTTTGTTTTTTTTTTTTCATGAATTATAAATAAATATTTTGTTAGTAAAAATAAAAAAAAATCCTGTTTAGTACAAGTTACCAGAAATAAGGAGATTATGATTATGTAGAAGTTGAGAAGTATCCTTTTCTTCATCTTCAGTATAACTCCTGTCATGAGTTTTTAATGTTTTTTTTTTTCCTACGATTTTTTAAAAGGATAATAATTTCAGATTAAAACTTAAAAGTGGACCTTCCCCCACCTCATTCGATTTTTTTTGTTGGCATATTATATTAAGGAGAAAATGGCATAATTTTATGCTCGTACAATATTGCATCCTTCAACTAATGAACAAGAGCCACGAACTGAAGTCAATTTACCCTAATAAAGCTAACGTTGTAGAAAATCAGCGGGTGCTCCGCAACCCTTTTCAGAGGAGGCTTATCCCGTTATTATCTCTTCCTTTTAGCCCATAAAAAACGCCATTTTCCTTCAGTTGTAGTATACGGTATACAGCCAGTAACCAAGCATCCCATCCCCGGCTATGATGGCATAAAGCCGGAACAGCCGCCTATAAACATCTCCGGGAAAAATGTAATCCGCTCAAGAAATCTCTACTAGCATAAGGTACTAGGATGGGGGTGGATACAAAGAGGAGGGGGTGGATGGAATATATATAGGGGAAATTTGCGAGGCGTAATTGCTTATAATGTAGACATAATTAACTCTGTTCTATTCTAAAAGTCTACACGAGAATGTTTTAAGCTGGTTGGAGAATATACCCACACACAAAAAAACTGATAGTGGCTACAGTTTGAAAGGATTTTTAAATCTCATCCTTTCATCCTTCTGTCTGTCCTTTCCTCATCCCACCAGCAATCATCCTCTCCTGCAGCAACATCCGGCAGCCACTATTATCCACAATATCCACGGGTTAATGGCAAATCATTATTTCCTATCAACAATATTTTCATTCTACTCGCAGGACTCTTACCCGGAGGAAGTGCATCTCCTGTAGAGTCCGATGAAAAGGACGAAACCCCTCTTCTTCTTCGACTTAATTTTTTTTGTGAAAGTACATAAAATCCGTCTTTTAAAATTTTTTGATAGATCAAATTATGTTTCATGCTTACGAACCATCAGGGCGATCGGAGAGCCATCACGACCATCAGGATGAACATAAAGAAAGGATTCAAGCGCACTTCATTTTCTCATCCTTATTTTAAAATGCAAAAAAAAAACAAAAATTCCATAGAAGAACGAAACACCAACTCTATACTACATCCATATATAATATCCTTGATCCTGAACTCTACCTCCTACTCGCCCGACAACCAAACTAGAGAGAAGTACAAGAGCCAAAAAGGACTTGAAAATTGAGAGAACAAAAAAACCGCTTTTTAAGTCCTTCGCAAAAATCATTGGGAGAAAGATGCTCTGAAGCTGAAATGAGATTTAATGATGTTGAAAAATGAACCTAGAAAACCCCAACCTCCCACCTTTTTTAATAACAGCAAAGGGGGTGGGGGGGGGGGGCGGAGGATGAGCGCAGGTGAAAGAAAACGGCAGTGTGTATACGGTTCGTAGGAAGCAATTGAAGAGCTGAATGAACCTGATTCCTTCATTAATGCAAAGCGATGCAAGGGGGGATTTTTTTCTAGTTCTTACCTTTCTTTCGGTTGCCGCGTTTTTTGTATGGTTTTGAGGCATTAAATCGGTTTTGTGAGGCATTAAATGGCCAAGATTAAAATGTAAATAAATTAATTAGAATACTTTTTTACAATCTGCAATCAACGGAATGGAATTTTAGTATTTCAGGTCGTGTCAATTGCGTACTTCACATTTATTTACTGAAACGTATTTTTAAATTTTAAAACTATTAAAAGAAACAGAGCAGAACAATTAATAGTAATCAAATTGTTAGGTAGGAAGAGACAGTTTCGAATCCCTTATCAATCACGCACGGTGTTCCACAAGGTTCTATACTAGGACCGCTGCGTTTCAGTAGCTACATAAATCATCTGAGAAGAAACGATGGGCAAATTCGAACACGGAGTAATTAACAACAACGGCTTACGCCTCCTTTCATTCGCAGCCGGGAATAGACAAGCAACCGACGAAATGATCAAAGCCGGAGGTGATGTCTTGTCAAAGCAGCTCCATGACCTCATAAAACACATATGGTATACTGATTGTGCCCCGTCAGCATGACAAATGATGCTACAGAAACATCGAGAGCAATCAAGCCGAAAAGAACAAGCGGGATTTAGACCAAACCGAGGATACAGTGATCAAATATTCGCTCTCCGGCAAACGAACTGTCGTCGTTTTAATCTATTTCAAATCCACTCTCGATTGTATCGATCGTAACAGCTTGTGGAGAGCCTTGGAAACCGATCACGTGCCATTTAAAATCACACAACTTCTCCAAGCGTTGTACGATGGCTCAACCAGCAGCGTTCGTATTTGAAGCGACTTATCCGAATTCCAGATTCAAACAGGTGTCCAACAAGGAGACGTCACTTCGTCACATCTCAAAAACGTCGGCTACTTTAGTTTGGACATATTTTCCCAATGGATGATAACCGCTTGCCACTTAAACTTTTCAGACGAGAGCGTCCAGCAGACTGGAGAATTCAGCGATCAGCATGGAAGAAATCCTGGCTATCAATCAGCAGAATCAACAATTTTCAGTTATCGAGGCTCGAGAAGTCGCCAAAAATCGTCAAGAATGGAAACGAATCGTGAAAAGAGTTCTAGACCCAGTGGCACCAACAGCAGTGTATCCTTTGCTGAGACGTCTCGCTCGGATCGCCAACTAACCAACTATGCTACCAAAATCGATCGACAAGATCAGGGTAAGATCTGATCTGTTAGATGGTGTCAAGTTCTCTAAGCCTCTGAATACAGCTATCAGACGAGTCTAAGGATACTGATCTGGTACGACTTCAAAGTAATTGTATTAGGATAGGCTGAATTTACTTTTCTATTGTACTCGTCAGAGCAACTCATGTGGCATGAAAACTATTTACAATAACAATATCTCGGTTAATCCAATGCTTCTGAAATGTATTGCTTAAAACCTGAAATGGACCATTCCACTACAAGGACTATGTACATATAGTCAAAGGGTACTATGTCGGTGCTATACGATGAACAAATCAACACTACCCTTCCAAACTCTCCTAAATTTTTGACGGGTCGTTAAAGAAGCGTGTGATCAAAGAACATCTTTTCTATTAATAGTAGTCCACAGTAGAGTTAATGAATCAATTGTCCTTAATTGTCAAAATTCAGAAAAATTTACAGTGGTTCTCTTAGTCTCTTTTGTTTTCCAATAGATGGCGTACCATGCACTCCGTACTAGTTACCCGGTTTGTAAATAGGTTGAAAAGTTGATTCGAGGCTGAGTGGAAATTTCGACCACCGCGTGTGATATAGAGTTGAATTCCCTTTGGGTTGAAATAGAGTTAAGTTGAAATCACAACATTACCTGAATTTTTTGTCTCTTTTATAGATAAGTAAATTTTTTTTAAAAAACATGGAAGGTAATCAGAACGAAACAATTTTATACTCCTGCACAACCTACGCCGAAAGCAAACTTTACAGATGGTAAATAAACAAAACAAACGCACTTCAACTCAATTACATCACAACCCACGTATATGAGGCAAAATACAACCCGAGCCAGGCAGGAGAGCTGAGTTTAGTTGAGTGAACTGGGCCTCCTTTTATAACTAGCTCGAACCTGGGTTGAACTTGGGTTGAACCTAGACAAAACATGTTTTAATTTTTACTTACAGTTAACTCCATCTAACGAAAAAAAACCATAAACTTCATATCATCACAGTATCACAGTAGGCAAGTCAGTTAAAGTATGTTAAGCAGTTAAAGTATGTTACTCTGAAACCAAAGAAACGGCAAAAGAGGTTGGTTTGAGAGTCAATGAGAAAAGCGCAATATTACTTCAACCACGAGTCAATAGGCTAAGAAAAGTAAACGAACCAACGATAAGTGAACATAAGTTAGAAATTGAGTGAAATTACACGGCCATTCACTTGGGACTCACGTCAAACCTGTCTGTGTAAAATTTGAGTATTACACGGTGCATTTAAATTTCTGCCTCTTTTCCGTGTAACAATTCTATTGTCTATGTGGTTGTGCACAAAACAACAAAAATTCTTATAATTATCGCAGTCCCAGCGAAGAAAGTTATACTTGTGTTAGTGTAATTTCATTTTCATTTCATTTCATTTTTTATTATGCGAAACATGTACAAAAGATATATATCTTATAATAAGTACATTCATTAAACTAAGGAACTAACATGAATAATACATAGCAAAAGTAACATAAAAAAAAAATTAATACAAAAATAATATAAAAATAATACAACAGGGGAAAAAAAATAAATATAATAAAAATAATAATAAAATGAAAAGATAAATAAATAAATACTAGGATAGATGAGAGAAAGAGAAGTTAAATTTTAAAAGAAAAGTATGCGTTCGCGCTCTAAGCTGTCCTATTAGTTAGGAGATTGAAAAGACGCTTCCTGAAGATGGGCGCTGAATCTTCGTTTTGCAAGTCAATTGGGAGAGAATTCCAGAGCAGAGCTGCGACGACAAAGAAAGAACGTTGACCAATTAGGGTGCGGAATCGCGGTATAATTAAGTTATTGTTTCTTAGAGATTGAGAACGCTGCACAAACTGGTTGAGGTAGCCAGGTTTGTAATGATGAAGAATATCATGAAGTAAGCGAAGAAGCCGAAACTCACGGTAGTCACTAAACGAGCAGCCCAAAACCGAATTAGAATAGGGAGTGATATGATCAAAACGGCGTAATTTGTGAACGAAACGTACGCAATCATTGAAGGCAATAGTGAGCTTTCGGGCGCAGGATGAATCAAGAGAAGGGAAAATGGAAAGGCCATACATTAAATGAGGGAGGAGTAGGGCTTTCACTAGGTTCATACGGAGGGCCATGCTGAGCAGACCAGAGTGGAGCCTAAGCTTAGAAAGTTGCCCGTAGGTTTTACGAAGAGTATAACTGATGTGATCGCAGCAGGTCATACCACTATTCAGGACGACTCCAAGATTTCTCACACTACCAACGCAGTCGAGAGGAACCCCGTTTAAGGCAATAGCAATATCAGGGAAGTCACGACGAACAGTGGGAGAATGAGAGAAGAGGATATAATGGGATTTCAGAGGATTGAGTTGTAGAAGGTTCAAAGAAGACCAGTCGGAAATATGCTGGAGGTCGGCGGCTAATTTCTCAATCGATCTATCAAAATGATCTTTTGGTGCCGAAATATAAAGTTGCACATCATCTGCGTACATGTGAATCTTGGAGTCGTTAACTACTAAAGGAAGATCATTAATGAAAATACTGAATAGAAGAGGCCCAAGGATGGAGCCCTGGGGGACGCCAGCATGAAGTAAGGCAGTCGAAGAACATTGGGTGCCAAGTACGACTTTCTGAGAACGGTTGGTTAGGAAACTATGCATTAGGTTGAGAGCAGAATTGGAAAAATTTACCTGGTGGGAAAGTTTTTGCAAAAGCACGGCGTGGTTAACACTGTCGAACGCTTTAGAGAAATCAAGTAGCACCAAGCAGCAAACATGTTGCTCATCAAGGGACTTACGGATATCGGAAGTGACTTTAAGGAGGGCAGACTCACAGCTATGGCGCTTGCGGAAGCCAGATTGCCATACACTTATAATTTGGTGAAGTTCACAATGCTCAAGTATTTGTGACGCTATCAGCTTTTCGAGAGCTTTTGCCAAAAAAGGGAGGATACTGATTGGCCGGAAGTCCGAGGGACAAGTAGGGGCCGGACACTTAGGAATAGGCGTAATCAAAGCAAGCTTCCACGCCGAGGGAAATTTAGATGCAGTGAGGCAGGCGTTAAATAAGTGCGTAATAACAGGTAAGAGGCATGGTATGATCCTATTTAAGAACCTGGGAGAGATGTTATCACTACCAGTCGCATTAGATTTGATTGATTTTAGAGCACACATTACCTCAAGGGAGTCGACACAGCGAAAATAGAAGCCGTCTGGGGAAGCCACAGGAGGGGGAATAATCGCCCTTCCCATATGGCTGGCAACAACATATTGGTTGAAGGTTTCAGGGCAGAGAGTGTGCGCCGCAGTTGCATTTTTAGAGTGAACGCCTAAATGGCGCAAATTATTCCAAATAGTTTTTGCGGGAAGAGCGGGATCAAGTTTGCGAGCATAAAAGTTTCTCTTAGCTTCCCTAATTCTAGCGACAACTAAGTTCCTTACACGTTTAAAACAACGAACAGCAAACGCACTTTTGACTTTTTTGGACCAGCGATAAAGAAACTCCCTTTCAGCAATAAGCGATTTTATTTCCGCGGTGAACCAAGGTTTAGATTTAGCTAAGCACGTTTTGCTGCGCAAAGGGACAAACTCGTCAAATAGTTCGAGCAATATACGATTGAATTCAATAACCTTATCATCGACATCAGTCATAGCAAATAAGTTAGACCAGGATAGACAACGACACCTCTGAGCGAGTCGTTCTTGGTCAATATTCGAGAAGTCTCGATAGGAGAGGGTGGTCACAGGAGGCGGGTCTACAGAAAAGCTATGACAAACGAATAAAATATCGTGATCCAGATAACTAGGCGGAGAGATTTGATTTAGAAAGATGATGGAGCTAAAATCATTGGCAAGAAACACATCGAGCAAGGAGGGTGCCCTACAGTTAAAATATGTGGGGAGAACATTGATAGGATTCAAACCTAAGGTGTACATAGTATACACAAAATAATTTTGTAGGGTAGATTTCTTTAGTAGGTTGACATTGAAATCACCGCCAACCAAAATGTTTTTGTATGTTCGAGAAAGGCGCTCAAGCGTGTCGCTGAGCTCCTGAACGTAAACAGGATTGAAAAGGCCAGGGGGAGAATAAACACAAACAAGAAGGAGTTTATCAGAAACAGTAGAGATTTCGATGCAAATGAATTCGATACCCGAGTGCTTAGAGAATGCAACTGGTTTAGAGTTCAAGTGATCACGCACATAAATAGCGACTCCGCCTCCAATGCGCCCTTGACGATCATTGCGGAATAATTTATACCCCGCGATGGACACCAAGGAGGAAGAAATTGATTGATTAAGCCAGCTTTCACTAACAAGGACGGCGTGCACACCTGAACTAATAAAAATTTCATTGAATTCATCAATTTTCGGACGGATGCTACGCGCGTTAAGTAAGCAAGCGTTGAAACCTCTATGTTTCGCACTTAAAATTTTGACCATCGTTCTCACCCGGTCGCCACAACTGTAGCTAGAAGACATTGATAACATACAGAAATACGAAACAGCGGACACCATCAGGAGGCAGAATCAGGTAGCAGAAACGGTAGGAGGGAAATTGAACTGAATTAGAGCGAGAATGCATACTTAGAAAAATTAAAGATAATAGAACTTAAAAGATAAAAGTAAGCAAAAAAGAAACGAAAAAAAAGCCTGAGAAAATAACAAGTTTATAACAAAAAATTTGAAAGAAAATATTAAAAAAAAAAAAAAAAAAAATAGCAAATAACAAATAATTTAAAAGAAAATATTAAGCGAATAATAGAAAATATTAAGCGAATAAGAGAATATAGCAAATAACAAATAATTTAAAAGAAAATATTAAAATGAAAATATGTACTTATATCCAAGAGAATACATAGTCCACTCAGACGCTGGCTGCCTGTGACTCCAAAGACGGGCAATGTATTTGGCCGATATCTCGCACAACAACAGAAGGTTGATCTTTATTCCACCTAACACGAACAAGGCCGTCTCTGGTGGAGGCCGAGTAAAGCAACCCTAAATTGCGCAGTTTTAACGCCTCTCGCAATATAGCACTGTTTGCTGGAGTGAGGCTTTCATTTACATGAACTGGAGAGTCGGCTGAGAATCCATCCAGCTCACAAAGAGACAATTTAAATTTTTTTTTTAATTTTCAAAGCGTGCATAAACGCTTTCGCCTCGCGCTGCCCAGAAAACTTGACGACAATCGGTCCATTACGCTGACGCATCCCAGCACTCAACCGAAAGGCTTCGCAATAGTCGGAGAGACGGTGGTTTATCAAAGCAGCAAGGTTGGAGACGATTTTAAGCGGTGAGTCATCAGATTTTACCGGAATGCCCCGAATGATGACGTCGCTGAGTCTCTGAATCCGCCGTAAATCAACTAAATGACGTGTATTGTCAGCCAGCTGGGAGTTAATATTCTGAAGGCCATCAGCAAGATCAGCTGGTTGGGGATTGTTTTCTAGTGACAAAACCCTCTCATGTAGAGATTCAATCTTGCCATCAATATCAGCCAGCTGTTTTTTGTGAAGATCAGCGATGGACTTTAGACCCTCAGTTAGCCGCTCTGTTAGCCGTAGCTCGATGGATTCGAGATGCTCCTTAAATGATTTTAGGGATTCGCAAGTGTCATTGATTTTTTCCTCGGCATGCTGTAGAACGATGGATAAATTATCAATTTTTTGTGAGAAGCGTTCCTCCAAAGCAGCAAGCATCACCTGGACAGAATTTTCATTCTGGCCGATTTCGGCAGACGCCCGTATAGCGCCTCTTGTTACAACAGGGGACGGGTTATGTGAAGAAGGAAGTTTTTTTGACGACACTTTCGCGGGCACAATTTTCGATTTGTCCGACATGGCAAATTAGGGCAATTAAAAATATAATTAATATTACTTAAATACGAACAAATTAGTGAATAAATAAAAACTAATTAAGTGTTTGTCGTGCGAAAAAGCAGCGGATAAAACAAGGAGCACGGATTTTACGTCTTACTCAGACAGCGACATGTGTTGAACTGTTAATTTGCTGTGAGACCGAAATTTTTCTTGGATTCACAAGTGAGACCAACACATGCACTTCCCTGCGCCCCCTTCTCTAAAAAACCGGTTTATTGGAAGTGATTGGAAAGTGAGTCTGGGAAAGTGATAGGTCGTGTAATTTGGCTCATTAGTCTACAGATTCTAAACCCTTGGTTCCAATATGACGAAGAAAGACAATGAAGTCTGAAGTATCTATTATCAGACAATCTGTCTGCCTGAAAATGGTTTCCATTATAATTCTAAAAATAGAAAATACTAAAAAGTCTAAAAATAAAACAAAGATAATTTCCATATCATTTTAATTAGTGGCTTTCTGTTAATTGCCCCAGAGCACTCATCTCGTAAAAGATATACAGACTTATGCATATAAAAAACGAGGCTATACACACACATCCGCAACAAACATAATTATCAGTTTCACACTTGTTTAAGTGCTCTTCAAGTCCTCAAAATACACGATAATCAAGTAGATAAACATTAATGTAAGTTTGATTTACTCTTAAAGGCTTCTCTGGACGAAACTTCTATATTAAGATACTTACATACAAGTTCCCTCCTGAGACGGGGGATATAAACAACAAACACATTTTAGCTAACAAAAGTAATACACCCCCTATAGCCCCCCTCAGCCCCCTTCGATTATACTCCTCCGGCAGATTCCCACCATTATGTAGAAAGTTGGTTTGTTTTTGTTCAAACATAAAGAGCCCTCAACATATTCCGATCTATGTGTGGTGGTATATATTTGCACAATCTTAACTTCTAATTCGAAAATCTATCCAGGGTGTGTTTTTTTGCGTTGGGAGACGGGAAACATAAACAGTCTAGGATAGAAACCACTAAGTGCTACTATCCAGACTAAAAACTCAGACTCCATGGAATTTTTGTCAACAAAACTTCACCCGGGAAGTTTTCCTTTTCTCATCCATCACCAGAGATGCCACCCCCCAGCAAAAAACATAAGTGGAAAAACTGTTGAAAAACGGGTCTTCTTCCATCGATAGGGAAAAACAAAACATAAAAGGGGGGGTTGTTTCCGCTAGTACCATTTCATTCAATAGTAGAGCTCAAAGATGCCACTTCCGGTAGGACGAGGCTTCACAGGGCCATCTCCCCGGAGTGAGGACGAAGCCTCCTCCTCCTCTTAGCCAGAGACGAGATCCTGTACGGAAACTTGTAAGCTTCTGGCCACAACTTGTGGTCATGATAAATCTCGATAAGGGCTTTTAGCAAACAAACTGGCGGGGGTGAATTATGTTGTTTTGACCTGCAGAAAGGATTATTGCTCGTTAAGTCGAGAGATTACAAACATCCGACCGAATTGGAAACCTTAATAAAGGGGGATTAAAGGTGCCGAGAGAGATACTACACTGAACTCTGCTGTACTGCTCCCTTTGCCATCGGGGGGGCTGGATTTTAAGTTCTTCCAACATGAAAACTCTCAGCTGGCTCTGGCCATTTCCCGCTCCTCCAGCCAGAACAGTTCCATAATTCAGTTCGGCCATTTTAGATATATATACTTCGTACGAAACTTTGTTAGCGTATGACCAAACTTTTGGCTCGACGAAATGGAAGTGCGGTCTGTGTTTGCTTAATACTTTACATTCGCATACAAATTTCCGAGAGAGAATGTTCAAAGGACACCAGCCAAATACCAAATATGATGGCAGCTACGACGACGATAGCAAGGTATATAAATATTTATTTGAAATTTTTGATTAATTTACAATTCAGAAAATAGTGACTGTGTGAATTTGGAATGGATTTTAGGTTTGAGGTTTTTACCTGGAAGTTAACCCGTAGACATAATTTGTTGAGCTTTAGAGAGAAGTTAAGGTGAGAGTTTAAACAGCAGAGTTTGGTATAGTTGTGTGACAAAAAAGTGTTCTATGTCACTAAGCAGATATTCGGCAAGAGATGAAGCTTAAAGTTACATATGGTTTGCTGGCTTTACAGACCAATGATTAAACCAGTACTGGCATGTAATGGCCCTCTTTTGCAAACGAATATAAAAAATCCCAACCAGGCTTTGGCTTTGTATACAACTTCTACTGAACCAACGAAGCTACTTCTCGATCTGCTGCCACCTGATCTATACATCAGATAGCAGGCAACCTACAAATGGCATTGAAGCTACAGAATTGGCTTACTGGGTCGAATCCAGTTGAAGATGTTTTACATCGTATGCCAAGACCAGAGAGCCTTGAATACAGCGAACACAGACCAAACGACTGCCGGATAATGCCACGAAGGAATCCCACCGCTGCCACCAATACGTTGAGCCCTCGCTAGCCTAAATGCTGATTGGCTTATGCGTATCTTCTCTCTTGACTAGGAGGTATAATCACAATATAGTAGGTAATGGGTCACATGCACATCGAAAGTATTCCAAAGACAGATAAATGTCTGACGACGAGAGATACCACCAAGCATTTTCTTTCAATATGCCAAGAAAAGAGAGACTTTAATACAGCAAACAGGGATCAAGCGATCCCAATATCCAATCATCCACTTCCCAATCATCTTACGGAAGGAATCCCACCGCTGCCACCAAAATGTTGAGCTCTCGCCTAGATGCCGATTTGTGGATCGAAGAGAATATAAAATTGCAGAAAAAACACACGATTTAAAAACACTACTTTTACATACTTACTTATTTTTGACTATGTACATTTATAACAAACAGTGGAGCACAGGACTTAATTATCTGTGTTGTTAATTCGATCGGCAGCTCAACGACAACTGATTTCTTGTAGGGTCCTCCTGAGACCACTCAATATGAATGATCGTTACTTAGCGAATTCTCAAAATAGGACTGATCCATGTGGCCTAGAGCTCGTCTAGTTTTTTTTCACGCATGACAAGAGACACTGCTGAGGATCCGCACTCAGACGTTTGTGTCAGATTCTTCCTGACTAAACTCACCACCCCTTTCGGTGACGCTTACTCCATCCGTCGCGAGGCATTAATTCGGGCGTGCGTCACCAACATGACCCTTTACGTGTCCCTCCAGCTTGAGCGAGAAGATGCCAGGGCTCCGTGGCGACAGATCAGTGACCCTCCGTCTCCGTTTTCTTCGTTTTTAAGATGGCCTGGACAAACCACGCCACTCTCGACCATTCCTCGGGGCTTCGAAGCATTATCCCAAAAATGGGGGTCGGAGGTCCAGGTTATGCTTCCGAGCTCCTGCTCCAGCGCGCTTCGCTCGACCTCCTACCTAATGCATTAATAGTAGTAGTAATCAATCTCGCCGAACTCCTGGTCCACTTAGGCGTTTAGCTAGCCAATCAGACCACGTGCCCCCGTCACCTCGCGTTTCCCCAACCTGCTCCGGACTTTCGCTCCTGCGCTAGTAGGTCGATCGGAGGCCGGGCAGTAGGAACACGCGACAGGGAGAGCTCCCCGTCTTTATACTGCGGTCATGCGCTTGCAATATTTTTCATACCTAAGCGCGTCCGCCCACACCTCTGCTCCGTAGAGCAACACCGAGTTGTCCGTGCGCATGACCGTGCGCTACAACCGCCGCTGCCTTGTCCGCCGAAGGATAGCTTGTTATCAACCATCACTCCGAGATATTTTACGGCCCTCGCTGATTCGATTGTCGCGTCTCCCACTACGGAATTGCGAACCGTGTTAATGCGCTTTTTCGTGAGTAACAAGATCTCCGTTTTGTTAGCTGCAAGCTCAAGTCCGCAGTCGTCCATTCAGGAGGAGATTCGATGACTTGCCTGGTTGAGGCGTAGCTGTGCGGCTTCGGCATCTCTCGCGGTGATGATCACCGGTGAGGATATCGTCAACGTACCCATCCAGGAAAACACCCTTGGGCATGTCCAGATGCAGGAGCTCATCGTAGAAAATGTTCCAAAGCAGAATGAGTCCTGGGCAGCCCCAGATGTTATCTCCCTCTTTCGCAAGCCATTGTTGGTTTTATATTCTCTGAAGCGCTCATTTAGGTAGTCCCCTAGTATCCTTCGCAGGTACTGAGGGGTCCGAAGTCGCGGTCCATTACCTCAAGTGTCCTATCTCACCTAACGGAGTTGAAGGCGTTCTTTACGCCTAGAGTAGCTAGCAGGCACATGTGTCTGTAAAAGTGATTTCCTCGATCGGTCGACAACTTCGTCTAGTAAGAGTCTTAGCTATAGTAATGAAGGGTGCCTTATCACTATGGAAATGTAAAACCGTGATGACGGGCCCTCTATTTTATAATTTTGTACCAAAGAGCGACCCTATTAGCAGACCTTGTGCCCTCTCAACAAAACGAAGACTGGCGCTAGATGAAACTACCGGACTCTACACGCGATCACTGTAATAGGCTCGGTTCAAGGACTACTCATTTGCATGTAATACAAATTCGAATTTAAGCCTACTTCCATTTCAAAATAACTTTGATTTCGCCGGTTAGAATCGAATCACAGACCTCTGGGATGGTAGTCGAGTGCCTTGAAGTTGCAGTTACAAACATATATCCTGAAGTTTGATATACCAGCTTTAACCACTTTATGTTAACAGTAACAATTGCCTTGAAATACTACCTCCAAGCTCCAACACCCTAATAATTATGTATGTCCCTTAAGAATTCCACTATATTTTCACATATCCTTTTTCACTCTTTCAGTGTCTAACATCCTTGTACATTTTTATTCATGAGACCCACTGCAAACACGCGAAAATTGTCCATTTCGCCCGCAACGTGACTACTTGGCGCACTTGTCGTGTATCCTTCGTTGTCTGACTCAACAACTCGACAAAAAAGTCAAAGAAGCCAAACAAGGACCTAATCTCTTGCATCGCTATAAAAATACTTTCTTTTGTCTGTGTGAAAAATAATTCATTTGGCAAGAAAGGACACAAATAAATAATAAAAAAAACACACCAACAAGAAGAAGAGAAAATATCCTGGTGGAAAAGTTTTTTTTCCGGGTTTTCTGTATTTTCTTATAAATTTTTTTTTGCCCAAGATATTTTCTGTCTTAATATAAATTGTTGTCCTTGTCAGGATTATCTGGTAGAAGAACTTGTGGTGGTTGTGTGCGCTTTTTTGTTTCTTCATGGTGGGCGCTGTTCTTTAAGGAAACTTGTTGAAAAGTTAAGTGACTATAAAAACCGTTGTGGAATTTATTTTTTACGCTTCGATTGTTAAATAAATAAAATGAATTTTTTTTGGTATTTGTGTTTTGTGATGTGAATGAAGTGGGTTAATGTGGTGAAACGGATTTTTTGGGGATTTTTCGTCTAATTATGGTTAATTTTTTGCGGGGGAGGGGCGGGGGTGTTAAATAAAGTAAGCTTGATAAAGGTCGGTGTGGGTTTATACTTTTTGAAGAAGATTATTGAAATTTTGTGATATTTTAATTAGTTTTTCAATTAGAGATTTTAAAATGCATCCGTGCAAAAGAGAGATTTATTAAAGTTTGTACTTTTGAGTGTGTTTGACAGCTAAAATAAAGTGAATTTTTAATTAAAAATTTATATTATCGTGTATTTTTTTTATTATTTTTTAAATCTTTTAATATTTATATTCGGTCGGCAACCTATGACACGCGGACCTCTAGGTGGCACGAGAGAAGATCTCTGTTGGCACGAAGAAAATTCGCAAATGTACATTAAATTAAAATTATCAATATGATAGGGCCATTCATATACAGGCCGCCGGCGGGCCGTGGTCTGAAGGTTGCTCACCTTGAGGACAAGTATAATCACCCACTCACCAACCGGATGGAGCCTGCAGTCCAGGAAAACTGACAAAAATCTTTTTCAGTGGGTATTTATTTATCGTCAGTCCGGGCCTGACGATCTGAACTTCAGTCTGAAAATATCGTTGAGGCTATAAAAATTTTAGTAGTCTGATCTGGGGTAGTAAGCCCAAAAATGAGACGAGCGTCGCTCTCTGCCGCACTTACAACATAATTACGGATTAATCTGATTATGAAATTGTCTATCGTCATGTTTGCTGCTTTCCCGTATTGGATGTCATTGTCATGTAATTTTTTTAAAGTCTGACTCAGGCGTTCTATACATGCCCTTAGGCATTGTCTTTCGAACACTCTCAACTATATATGATGGGGATATGTTCCACCATACGGGACAACCGTGGCTTTGTAAACTAATAGTCGAAATGTCATAAAATGTTGACACATATCGTTTGAAGGTTGGTAATATCGAAAAATCATATGGTCTTGCCGATACGCCATCTGTATGTCATCCTATAAACTTATTGAGTGATATAATATTTCAAGCATATGCCAATCGCCTTTTTGAAAGTAAAATCAAAATTTTGATGGAATGAAATTAGATTTATGCCATCAATTCCTAGTAAGACACTTTTAATCAACTTTAATCTATTCCATATCATAAACTAATTATGCATACTTCAATCTATTCTGGCATATTAAAGCGACTTTCATAAGTTCTGCCTATGACGGCATCAATCAAGCGCAAATTTTATTGAAATTTTCACTCTATTGTCTCACAACAGCATGAAAATGAAGTACTCTACCCAACAACACCTCCGCCCCAAACCCACTCCCAAAATAATAATGTGAAAATTACATTGAAATATTAAAACCCACATAATGAATTTCCACGATTCCGTAAAAATAAATTAAATGCTGGAAATGATTTAATTACAAAAAAAAAATCAATTCCCAGAAAAGCTGAAAATACTGTGAGAAAAATCGCGTTGAATTTTATTCAAGGTTTCGTTACGGGTTTATATTCCAAAAATAAAATAAAAACTTGTGAATGCCACGAAAAAAAGTTATTCAATATATTTTTTTTATCAATTTACCTCTCGCCCCTTCCACTTTTAATATAATTCAAACAGTAAAGTAGCAATTTCCTGGATTAATGTTAAGCTTTTTGTACATTTGACCATTGGATATCACGCAAACATTGCGAATTGCACATGAAATTCGGTGAAATTCCGTTTTTTTTTTCATGATATACAAAATGGGGAAAAAGTGAATTTCAATATTATTTTATTCAATTTTGCTGAACATGAAGAGCCACTCTCGAATATAGTAGATTCGGACCAATTGAGCTCGATCTTCGAGTCTCGAAATGAATTGCAAATGGCAAATTGAATTGGCGTGGGGTAGTTTATAAAAATGGAAATATGCAATAACGTTGAATGGGGATGATAATAGCTAGAATATCCGTATTTCTTCTTGTCTCTCTTATCGATATAATTAGAGAAAAGGGAAATTTTAATATCATCGAATATAACAAACGAGAAATCGATTTATTATGCAGTCAATTTCGTCGGGCGGGATTGAATGTAAAAATATGTAGATTAGGGCCGCAATTTAACCAGGGGCCATCAAACGGCACAAGATAACAAATTCTATCTAAGTAGCGAAAAATGTCATAAAATATATTATAGCAACTAGAGAGGCAAAATAAAATTTTTGTAATAGCTTTAAGAGATAAATATCGGCATTATAATAATTTATTTGTAGTTGTTAAGCTATCTGTTCTGGAATGATGCTGTATCTGTATATATGTATAGTTAAATATTAAATTAGGTAAAGAAGAAGGAAAATGATTGCTAACAGGCATTGTCTACAGATTATGAAAGAGAAAATACACCCCATAAATTCAATTTATTGCGAATTGAGAAAATTTATTGATAATCAAATTATCGTAAAGTAATTTTTGATATTAGCCAGGACTCAAGGCGATTTAAGAGAAGTGGCGGCATGATGTTTATGTAAAACAAGGCTTTAAAGGTTTAGTAATAATTATGATGATTTATGCAGTAATGTGTCGCCATCTATTATAAATAGTTTGAACATTGGATGAACTTTAGTTTGAGACTTGGAAAAAATCTCGGATGCTCCAGAATGTTGTGGAATGATGTGGAAATTGGATTGGAAAGGAGGAGCTTTGATATATGAATACGTGTCGTGTAATAATTGTGGAACACCAAACTTCTGTCGGAAAGTATGTAGAGAGAAGAATGAACAAGTTTTACTACACTTGCGGCCACCCAACACTGATACGATAAAATTCTCCCGAAGGAGCTTGCCGTAGAATCGAATCACAAACCTCTGGAATGGAAGCTGGACTCTTTAAACTCCAAAAGCAAGAAAAAGTGATAAAGTCGACCATTACCGGATGTAAAGAAATTAATGAAAGAAATTAAAAAACTGAGTTTTCGCTCATGCACTTACAGAAGAGTCTCCGGACACTAAAGAAGAAGAATTATACCACAAAATTAAAGGAATTAAAAACTCCATCGACATTTGTTGATTTTGTTACGAATCCCCAATGTTAGCTTTAGAAGAAGCCATAAACCATCACAAAACAAACAAAATCTCGGAAAAAATCTCTACACTACAAAAAGCAATTCATGATATAATAATGTAAATATCCTGCAAATGAAAACAGCACAACATTAAGCTAATACCGCATGACTTTATCCCAAGTAAATCATTAACTGTTCGGATTTTTGCCGTAAGGTAGGCGGTGGCCACTTACAGATGACTACAATTTCAAAACTCAATCTACTAGCTAGCCAAGTATCCGGAACACTTGCTAAACCAGAAATTCATCTTATACCGAACTTTGTTAAAAGTAGCCTGAGATTGCGACATCGAAAGCGACGGCAACCTGTACAAGAAGCCTTCGCAAGTCCACAAAAATAACTAGCTTACGCAGGCGATGTCGATATTATGGGAAAACATTATAGGAAAACTGATAATGTAAATTCACGAAAAAAAGAAAAATAAAAACAAATTCTATTAGTCACTTATTTAAAAATAACCTAAAATTCAATGACATGAACCAAAAGCTCTTAGTATTCATAAACATAAACCTTTTAACTGACGTCATAAAAGCTCTCTAAAAAAATTCTTTTTTACTTGAAAGCTTCTTTTGATTTTATTATGAAAGCTTTTAGCCCATATTTTTTAGATTTACTTCGACCACTACCCGAATGCAACTCTTTTGCTGGGAATGGAGCTTCGAAATCTTTTCGTTGATGGATCATCGCGTACAAATCGAGTCCTTAAACTTATCAGCAATAACAGAACTTGCTGTAGCTCAACGCCATTTCGCCATCTGTTTCACGTTCAATGTCGGAGTAAGAGGTAACGACTTTTTGCAATGCCCGAGGTCTCATCGCGAACAGTACCCGACTAGAGACTATAGCTAGAGTGCTCCTTGTACTACAGTAAATATGAGAGCGATTGCACATATCAAAGGAGGTGTAGAATACTTTCTTACTTGTTATCCCTTTCCAAAGTTGACAGTAACTTCATTTTCTCTTTACCATCTTGCTCTCTAAATAGGACTTACCTTTGACTTCTGGCTTATCAAAGTAGAAGAAACTTTTCCTATAATTTTGGGAAATTGCTAGAGCACAATTCCTATGATTTTAAAAATAATAAATGATTATTTTAGACAAGCTTACTTTGTATTTACCATTTCCTTTCAATTAATTTATCTGAAGTCAAAAAAATTTAATCTCCCAAAACACCCCCAAACCAATATCCATCCAAACTCAAAAAACTTAAATTTCAATTTGCTAAAAGGGCAATTACTTAACCTAAAGACATAATTATTAAAAATGTTGAGAAACTTTTCTACGAAAATAGCATTAACACTCACTCCGCACCAAATACAAAAAGTAAAAGTATTAAGTTCCAGCAAACAACAAGCACAATAAAAAGAAACGAAAAACCATCCCCAAAAATAAAAACAAAACCTTTTTGAATTTTTGTTAAACGTTTTTTGGTACTTATTTCTACTTTTCACGTCTTTAACAGAAAATCCCTTTTCTTGGAAATGGTTTTTCGCTTTTCACTCACTCTCTCTCTCTCGCGTTGCTCTCATACCAAAATTCCATTCTTCAACTAATTTGCATAAATTTTTAGCACAGGGAATTAATTAAAGTACCTACCCTAAAAAAGTAATTCTATAGATGTCCATTAAGTTATTTGCACTGTTCTTAATGTTCGCTTCGCAACCGACCGACCAACCGACGGCGACGACAACGGACGTGGCAATCTACTATCTCAAAATCCGGCTCCTCTCATTGCTTTATGCCGGTCTGATAATGCTGCCATTGGCCCCCATCAATACTGGTAAATATTGATCAATAAAACTAAAAAAACCCTTTTTGCATTTTAGATGGTCCATTTTTCAATTGACCCAGTTTAAAGTTAATCTCAACACCAGGCAACGGCAGCGGTCGGGAAGCAAATAACCAACAGCCAATTCCCCCAAAAACCCTGTTCTACAAAAAAAAGAAGAACGGAGCAAAACCACCCCCAGGCAAGTATCTTGTTATAGACACTCTCTGGTGGAAACAGAGCGACTACCATGGACTCATGGAGAAGGTATTGGATAACAACAAGAGAAGAAAAAATTGAATTGAGAACCAACCCTTTTTTCCGCCCCTGGTTTTCGGGTATGTTCCCGAGGTATATAAAGTCCGAATGATATCTTCCGGGTGTGATATCCTTTCTACCTATTGCATCTTCCTCGAGGTTTTTTTATGTTGCTCACTTTGCTTTCTACGTTTTTTCCCAAGTCAATAAAAAAAATACTAGCAGGACATCCGAACAAGGATTGTTGCCATAGCTATATTTTTTTTAAAGGAAAATAGAAGAAGCAACTAAAGTGCAGCTCATGTTACAGGCTTAGAACTTTGTCCTTTGTTTCGTCATTTTCAGTCTGCTATTGTGCTTTCCAAAAGGGTCGCTTGCAGCCTTCTATGGATCCTTGCATTGTCAGAATGGAAGAGATGTGTCTGTAACCAATTCTAAACTGGTGATAGTGCTTTTCTGCTGACATTTACAACTCTTCTTTGAATGATTAATGCAATGAAATGCTGGAGAACTAGTGAAAAAAGGCTGATGAGTGCACGTTATTTAATTACGAGGAGCTGAACTTGTAATATGAATGTAAAATTAATACGGGTACGATTAGTGAAATTAGAACACATGAACAGAGAACAAAATATATTTTAAGCCATCGTTAATAATGAGGCTTCAATACCTTATGTGGTTTGTTCATGTTCTATCCGAAATTATTTAAGGAACACGTGAGGAATTTAAAGACGGTCTCAATTAATCCCAAAACTTATTTTTATTATTTAAAACCTCCTTAAAAGCTTCAGATTCTCTGTAATAGATAATTTTTCAGATGACGTCACAAAAGCTTAAGACCTTTCCATATCAAAAAGCTTTAAAGCATGGCTGCACTTGTGGTTGTTGTCTAAACTAATAAAATCCAGGATTGTGTAATTAAAATCGGTCAGTCATAAAAAGGAGTTTATTGGAGATATGGTACAGTTTTTTTTAAATATTTTTGAAAAATTTGACCCAGAGCTTTTTCCAGGGTTCATACCACCCTTGAAGGTTACTGTTGGAGCTGCTTGAAACATCCAAACTCCCCGATACGATGTTCTCTCGGGCAATTTTTTATGTATCTGAAAGAGCAAAAAGAAGTCTGGGGAAACATATCCAAACTGTAGAGAATTCATGTTCAGTCATTGCCTCCTTCTCAATAAACGATGGATCACTGGCTGTATTGTCGTACTACACTCTCCAGGTATTGGTGCTCTACAGTGACATTCTGTAATCCTGGAACGCTCAAACACTTCTGCGTAAAACTTTTCATTGTTTGTTTGTCCAGCCTCAAAACTCTTTATAGATTTCACCTTATTCGTAAAAGAAGAAAATAAGCAGAGGGTTTACTCTGGAAAAGCTCATGCAGACTTCTCGAGGAAAAAAGTTGTCTGTCTTTCAGCACTTCGCCTTGCGATCTCCGGATCGTATTTGAAAATCCAAATTTCACCGTCAGTTATCGCTCTGCCCAAAGAGTCCAAGAAATGGGATCGAAGCTCAAACGCGCCATTTATAAATAATGCGGCAATGTTCTCTCTTACTTTGTCTATTGTACTTATTACTTTGATCTACGCTCAGAACTACATATTGCATCAAGCCATTACCGGTAACATGACGAACAAACTATACACGAAGATTTTTGAGCGTAGAGGTTCGCATAAGATAATTTTATTTTAAATGCAACAAGCAAAGTACTACGCTAATAAAAAATATTCCCATATGTGGAAATTGTTTACTTCTTAAGCACCAGAAATCTCCCCCAAAAATTTAAAAAAGTTAGTAATGCCTCTTTTTTATTTGTAAATCTAATTTCTGGCAAAATATCATAATTATCAGATACACGAACCAAAACTTGCTTAAAATGATCCCATGAAACACTTGTCAGTGACGTCATAAAAGCTTTCTTTCAAAAGACGCTTTAAAGCTGCGAAATTAAGCTTTCTTTTGGAAGCTCGGAAATTTAATTTTGAAATTACTTAAATTAAATTCTTTTTATAAACATAAAAAAGTTTTTTAGAGAGATATTTTGTGTACATGTGCAATTTCAGTATTTATTCAGGTACTATACGGGCCGTGTTGGGCGCAGCTATTTTGTTTCTTGAAGTAAGCGTAAAATACCATCGGCTATAATTTCAGTTCTCGTAATATGCTCGCATCAGCCATGAAATATCTCTGCAATATAAGGAGTATAAAAAATGAATAAGATCAAAGAAACAAGCTTATTCCGTACTAGCTCAAAATTATAACAAAAAAAATCGCATTTTTTCCTATAAAAACAAACAATCATAAAAGCAAAGGAATTTTTTTAAATTAAAGCTTTTAAAATAATAAAACAAAAACTCAACAACATAACGACTACGTCTATAGAACAAAAAAAAACTGACTGCCGACAACAATTTTGTAGAAAGAAAGAAGTTGAAGTGAAATTGTTTTAAATGTGTAAGGAAATTTTCTTGAAATTAATCACCCCCACTACGCTCTGTATTTATTACTACTTGCGCTTACAGCGACTCTCACCCATCTGTTAATTTTCAGTTATATTCGGTCTTTAATTAAAAGACATAAAGCACAACTGTTAATGCTTTTAGTTGCTCCTAAAATTAAATTTCTCTAGCTCTTACTGAAAATAATTTAACGCCAGTTTCAATTAGACCAAGGCCAGCCCCGTAGCTGCTGGCGTAATAATAGTAAGATGGCTATAGGTAGGTGAAAACTGCATCGAAAATGCACCACCATTTTAGAGTAGTACAATTTCTGTGTAATTATGTTGAACGAATTGTTGTAATATATGTATGTGAGTGTGTGCTGTTGTTGTTCTGTTGCACTGCCTTTGTTCCCATTGAATTATTGCAAATGTGTTATTTGTTTTGTTTCCTATTTGATTCGCCGATTGGTAAATTGCTTTTGGATATCGGAGAATTTAATTAAAGTTTATTACTGGAATTACTCAAAGAAAATTTTAGAAAATGATTTTAGGTATTCGAACATTTCGTTAGGCTAAATTAGCAGAGCTGTGTATACAATGAAAAACCATTAGCACTGGAAGGAATGTGCTGGGTTGAACGAATCAGGCGATTTTGAACTATGGATTAGTCTATAAAGAGTTTCAACTTCGGACTAGCGTGTTTTGGAATTTTCCTATTACAATCATTTTTAGCCCTATTTTCATTAGACTTAGGACTACAGTATAAGTTTCACGACCTTAAAATATTTGGGGAAAAGAAAGTGATGGTAGAAAAAATATGACTAAGAAAGCTCTATTAATTATAAAAACGACTTCTTGTTAGCCGCTCATTTAAAAACAATTACTTAAAATTCAATGCCATGGCCCAAAAGCTCTTAGTATTCATTAGCATGAACCATTTTATCTGACGTCATAAAAGCTCTGTAAAAAAGCTCTTTGCTTTGAAAGCTTTTTAAATTTTTTTTAGGGCATTGATAAAAAAAAACTAAGACCGTAATAATCAGTAAAACATGAAAGACGATGTCTGTCAAAGTAGAAGAGAAAAAAAATTACCTGGAGATTAACTCTAGGCCGATCTGGGAAAGCTAAGCGTCTATAGAGCGTTTATTATTTGTGCAGACATGGCAAGTAGGTACTGCAAAATGCTAGTGACCCAAGACCAACTCGTTGCCTTCCTGCATCTAGAGTAGTTAGTTTTGTCTTACCCTATACCGGTTCTATGTAGGCAAAGCCAGTAAGGAAGGCTATAAACCGGGTAAAAATGAGAAGCGGCATCATAGCAACAGATCTTGAAACATGTTGCAACTATCGAATTGCATCGGGTGATACTGCAGGATCCTCCACGAAGTGGCAAGCAAAGCCTATTAAATCAGGTAGTGCAGTGTCAATCTACCGAGCCCCGATTTCGTGAATTATTTCCCTACAGACTAAAGGCAGAACCAGGGCGACCAAAAACCCGGGAGCCAAGAAGCAGACCAAGAGAGCTGCCGCCCTGCCCAAAGTTTTTTGACCCACCATATAATATAATCTAGGGGGAAATTCCCAGGGGAGCAGGGACCCCAGAAGAAGAGAAAAAAGGGTGCGGAGTCGCTATTATCCTCTTACGGGGACAATAAGAATATCCAGCCCCCCCCCCCGCTCTCCTGTAAGTTTCTGGACCCACTAAAAGGCCAAGACAAGGAGAGCTGGAATGAAATTGGAGAGGCCACAGAGTACACCCGAGTCAGGAACCCGTGAAGCTTGAACACTCAAGTCTTAGCAACAATCCACTGGGCTGTCTGCTGAACTTGTTCCAGCGTTCTGGCCTACAAATATGAGGTATAAGAGTGCAATACCGTAGGCCAAACGAATGGCCTTGAAATACCATATGTGCACACGAAACACTCATGGCCCAGACTCACATAGGGGTAACCAAATTGAAAATACCCAGCTCATCAAGAGCGTGCTCTTAGGTTTTTATAGATGCATGCCAATGTATTGTTACGTTTTTACGGTTTAACGGATTCGTAGGATTAATTAGGGAATGCCCTCTTTAAATGTTCACACAAAAACTTATTTATTAAAAACAAAAAACAATTTAATAACAAACACAATTCTTATAGTTCACTATTATCACTTGCAAATTAATATCTCACACTATTAAATTCTATTTATCGATTTTTAATTCACTTTTCAATCACCAATTTTCGCTTTAGGTCACCTTAGAACACTCCCTTTATCTAACTTCTAGAACTTCCGCTCATTTTCTAGTTTGTGGTGGAATATTCTTTCCCCACGGAAAGCTTTGAGAAGCTTTGTCTCCAATTATCGTCCTTTCTAATTAATCTAGAGTCTAATAGATGGCACCATGTTAGTATATTGGATAAATCGTAAATTCAAGTCGTTATCAATAACTAGGTCTCAGGCTTCTGTATGCGAACATCGGTATGATGGAAAAGTACGCCAAGAAAAGCTTCTTTTGTGTATGGCTGCATACGTCCTCGCCTGTAATGGTCGCAAAGGTCCACATAGCTGTAAGTCGGTAGCCTATGGTAACTTTTGAAGCTTTCCTGCGCCGGTGGACTGGTAGTACAAAGGCTTATCCTTAAGCTCAGAGCCCCAATATAAGTAATCCAAAATAAATAATTTAACAATTAAAACCATGAATGCAGATCCCATAAAAGCATGACTCTTCTAAATCCCCAAAAAAATACAAAATGACAGCTTGTTGCATAAATTTATAGTTTGCATAAATGTGACTAAGTAGCTCAGCAACAAATCCCCAAAAAAATCCAATCTATAATGCCGAATAAGACCTCCATCCCAATCCAATCAATTTGCCCCATCCGAATCGCATTTTGTCATTAACTAAATGTGTTATTAATTATTCAACAAAAGTATAATTTAATAAAATCTCAAATTAATGCGATTAAGTATTTTTTTTCCACTCGTTATTCTCTCACTAAAAGCCCACAGGAAGCCGCCGAAAATAGTTGACATGATTACGTCCACCCCCGCCCTGCCGCCGGTCCACCACCCCGAGTAAAATGCTTTTATCTCCGCAAAACCCCCATAATTATGCCAAAGCGAGAAATTTAAAGGTTTCGCATTTAATTGTGCGGCATTACTTTTAATCAAGGAAGAAGGCCGCAGCGTGACAAGTTTTTAATTGTTTTTGTATTTATGCAAATGCACACACTCTCGCGAGACCCCGTTGCCATTTTTAACAATTTCAATATTGCAATTTACCCCAGCCCTTGGCACGAGCCATTTTTAAAACGGGGGTTATTGTTAATATTCGCGGCTATATTACACGCCGCCGAGGCATATACAACTTCCCTTCTTTATGCCTGTGTGTTTTGGTGTATATGTGCGGCGGCACCTAATTGAAATAATTTTCCAGGATCAAAATTGAAATTGCTGCATGCCGAGTGAAATTTGCGGTGCTTTTTTCGGGCGGAGTCGCGTTTATGCTATTACAGGACTGCAAAGTAAAGGATATAATAATTTTCCGGGGGGAGGCTGCTGGAGCCCGGCCTGAACTATTCACCAATTTAACTTTTTATTAACATATTTACATAACATTATTACGCGTATTATTTTAAATTGATTTTATGTTGCGGCAAGTGCTGCTGAATTATATTAACGTGATATGAGTAGCGTGTTGATGGCTTGGCGGTACAGCAATTAAAATATGGATGATCTGTTATGCACAATAATGATTGCCACCCCCACATATCAGATATATATAGAGAGAAAGTAGCGAGTTTGTTGGGAGTTTTGAATTAAACAATCGAAAATTCAATTGTGCCACGCGAAATCAAATGGAAATCATTTTAGTTATGGATTTTCCGCGGAATTAAACATTAATGGTAATTGGTTCGAAAGTACATTTTTATATGATAACGAGAAATATATTTGTAAAATTCAAATAGCTCTTCTGTGGCTCGCGTGAAAAGTATTCAGAGGATTAAACAATGTTCATTGTCAGTTATCAGTTAGGTACATTTTATCCAATCAGGATGTGGATTAGATCGAAGCAGGAATGCCAAATCGAAACATTTTATCGCGTCTATTTTGGCCCCTTTCTCTAGAGTCTTCAGATCTAAGAAGCGGCGAGTTGCCTTTGCCTCGATTCCCCTAGTTATCGCAAGTAGTTCTTTCAAGGAGCATGCTTCACGTCATATATGTACATCCAAGAGCCCTTTGGTCACTTCGCCACTGACGGTTATTGGACCGAATATGCGTGGGGGCTTCGACTTCACTCAAGTACAAGAGTCATCTTCAATCATTCTGAAACTTTCCTATCCTGTTCCTAGTGCCAAAAGCCATGTGATCCATCCCCACTACTTCCATGCAGGATCTTTTCTTACTACGGCATTCGACAGCATAGTCGCTGCCTTATATTTCGTATTCGTAGCCAAAGCAAACTACTGTAACCTCGGGAACGTCAAAAACTGCAGCAGTTATGCGGTCTTCATCTTCTTCGATGACTCTAAAGCCTAATTCGAGCCTTGGTTTCCATCAACTCCAGATGGCTCTCTGCTCCGCAGCTTGTCTCCAGTTTCCTGAGTTCACCAGTTTTGCTGCATCGGCCTTAACTTTGTCTTCTCACCTTGACCGTAGTTTGCCAACAGATCTTTTGCCATCTGGTAGTAGGGCTTTTTTGGTATCCTTAAGTCATCCATTCTTTGTACATGACCGCCCCAATTTAACGCAGTAGCTTGGTATCTGTCGAGAGTTTACCCTCTCTGTATAGATCGTACAATTCGTGACTGCAGCGTATTCTCCATGCATTGACTTCATTGATTGGGCCGTATATCCTTCAGAGCACCTTCCTCTCAAATATATCCATATTGTCCGCCTATTTAGGGAGATACTCCATGCGTCACACCCACACGCTACAAGTATGATGGTTTTGTAGATTCTTACTTTGGTTTTTCTTTCGATGTCTCTGATGCCGTGACTGCCAGTGACAGTAGTGTGATAAGACGTATGAGGTGCGACAGCGAGGGAGACCCAACCTTCGCTTGAAGAATGGCGTAGAGCAGGACGCTCAGAGCTTAGGGATGCCAAATAGGGTGACATTGGCTCAGAATCGGTACAGCTTAATCACACCAAGATCTCGCTCTGCTATGATCCCCTTCCGGCAGATATTGCCTCTTTCTCAGCCTTTTAGTTATGGGGCCCAGCTGAAGCCAACGAGCAGCCTACATGCGAGACTTCTGACTGGCAAATTCTGCTTCAAGTTGAACAATCAAAATTGTCATTGCATCGAAGTCTCATTCTTGAAACAGTTTAGTTCGCTGCAAATAACTAAAATATGTACGTTCAAAATTGTAATGAAAACGATCGAAAATGGAACTACTACGTAACGGTATTTTTAAAACTGTCAAAGTCAGTTCGAAAAATACGAAGCTTTCGTTAAAATAAACGTCGTAAAACAAGAATTTATGTTTTAAGCTTTCAAAAAGCTTTCTATGAAACTTGAACAGATAAAAAACAATCCCAAATAATAACAAAACATAAATCTCCAAAACTTTAATATATTCAAATTGTATCCATTTAAATTCGAAAACAAACTTTCGATAAAAAACTGTCACTTTTTTCCCTCTAACAAAACTATACAAATGCATAAAACATTTACCATGCATAAATTCGAAGTTTTCAAGTTTTTCAACACAAGAATCCAACAAAAATCCATCATTTCCACTGGAAAACAAATGGAATGAACGTAAAACAAAAATGGCGCTTGTCTCCTTCATGTATCACAGTTCATAGTCGAGTGATTTTTGTTAAATTTTAATGTGAAAATGGCCTGAAAGTGAATTAAAAATCAAACAAAATTATTTATTATAACACAAAATACAAGTGTATGATAAAAATAAACTAAATAACATAAAATTTCCATAAGAAAAGTGCATAATAACGATACATGAAAAAAAAGAAAGAAAAAGAAAACCCCCCGTAGTAGTAGTAGTGGAAATCGACACAACAAAAAAAATAGTTTCTCGGTTCTGGAAGGAAGAAAATTTTTAATAAATTAATTTTGTCCTGCACCCAAATAGGTGTATGATATCACTGAGTGCGTTACTAACTAAATATACAATAGGAATAATGAGCAACTTGAGCAATAATTCATCGAATAACGGAAATTGCGGACAAAATTCTTCAGCCGAAGGCAGTATGGAAAGAGGAAGGTGAGTCTCGGTTTTTTGGGAAAGAGGCCAAGGGGGCAAGATGTGGACTTTGCAGTTTGATTTGGTGTTGTGATCTGCGCGTTGTTTTTTTATCGTGGATGAAATTTGTTATCCAATATTCCAGTTGTTTGTTTAGAAGGAGTCAGATATATCAGGTGGTTGTGTGGTTGGAGAGGGATGGAGATTTATCAGAGCTTTCGAGGAACATTCTTGGAAAATTCTTATGCATGATTTGTTTACAAATAAGTTTTTTCGCACGTGGTGAATGCAGCAGCCAGAGATGCTGTCAAAATGAGATAAATGCATGGATCGAAAAGCTATCACATAAGCTGCTGACAGAATTTCGCTCAAACGCGGTGCGGACATTGACAGATAGAGTAAAGTGTGTGTATTGCAATGCGAACTAACGAGATGTGGCTTGAGCACTACGCACACACCGCGTAAGTTGCTTTACTTTCTACTTCTGGCGCGCTTCCGCGCGGTCCAGTGTAAAAAAGTTGTCTGTGTGTGTGTGTTTTGAGTCGTGTTTTGGTGTTGGTGGGCATTTTGTTTATGTTTTGAATCGTGTGCTGGTTGAAGGGGATAAGAAATTTGTTGAATTTCATAATTATTTCGAAATTGTGGTGATGAAATTAGTACCTAGAACAAATGCAAGTCCTGAAGGATAGAAAATTAATACGCAAATCATACAGCTTTTTCAATTTATTTCGTATCACGTCCACTTGTCACTTTGATTTTTAGGTTGTGTCAAAGTCGGAACGCGACACCAGCACGGCGACTTTGTGTCAGTGAAAAATCCGCGCACACCGCGAAGCCAATGTCCGCACCGCATTGGAGCGAAATTCTATCACCAGCTATAATGGTTAATCAGGAAATTGTTATTGTAAATGTTTTGTCTAGGAGATAGAAGTAACTACTGATGAGGAGATAGCAATTGTGATCTTTTAACCCAATTAGTTTATAGGCGCCCCAATGCAAAAGTTTATCAAAGTTGACCCTCAACAAATGGCAATGATGTGAACAGTTCCGCAAATTTTCAAAATAGAGGAATCTAACAAGACTTTTTCATTTTTAGAATCAAATTTCCAAATGAATTGCTGTAAGAAAACGTTGAAACGAAATTTAATGTTGAAACTCTATGCATGGTTCATGAAAGTTCGAAAAAACCCGCTGGAGATACTATGTAATTTCAATAACGAGTTTTTTCCTCCTCGGGGCAGCTTATTAACTTCCATTCAAAGCAGCCGAAGGCAATATCCAACACTATTTCGTTATTAGAGTATTCGATAATAGCCACGTTGATTTCCATCACAAACATGTAGATATTATCAAAGACACCGTGTACTCTAATTGCTTCCGCACAAACATCATAATTACCATAGAAATACCGACGATTGTCCCCAAAATGTTTCACCACCCTCGTTGGTAATTAACCGATGTACACTGATATACCGTATGAAGGCAGCACCAATGCGCAACCGAGAGATGGCAAGCGTTTAGATCGGTAAATACACTGAAATCTTTACTATTTACCAACATAAAAGAGATTTTTAATGGACAAGTCGGGCAAAGCCTACAAAATCATGGAAGAATGATCGTCTGACCAGCTCTATATGTTGGTACCTCAAAACAAAAACTTCGTAAACGTCCCTCATAATGATGAAGGTTCCCAAAAAACTGCTCTAGATGTCCATTGCCTAGAGAATGAACATAAACCTGACCTCAACAACGTCACGATTTTGGAAGTTGAGAGGCACTACAACAAAAGATTGGTTCGAAAGATGCTGCATAGAGAATGTAGTTATCCGTTGGTCTTACTGTGACAACCTTAGTAACGCATATAGACAGTTATCTCGTAGGTCGAAATTAGTATTTAGGCGCCTGTATTTTGGCCACTAGTTTAAAAAGTAAGCAGCAAAGTTCTGGTCGTTGGTAAAGTCTATCAAGGTGAAGGTTAACAGTCAGCAAATCCAAAGCCAAGCGATTAGCATTTCTCGCTACTGCTACTCCACTCCTACCCAGTCTGTCTGGACTGAGCCTGCAGTGAGTGCGGTCGTATGTTTTCGTCAGAACACTTCAATCGCCTCCAAACCGCAAAAAGATAGCAAACGTTTAACAAAACAATAACAAAAAAAAACAATCATCAATAATAATAATCATAAACTAGTGAAGTGGAAAAAAAACAAATAGTGAAGATCACCGCAGGGGAGTCATAACATCAATACTGACGGACGACAAGTAAGTTTTTCCCGTTTTCACTTCTTCTGCACTCGGAACTAGACATCGCCGGCGCTGCAGCTCTTATCGGTCAGCTGATAGGAATCATCTTGTTTTAGCAGGCATAACAGTGCATCAGGACTATTTGGTTTGGTTGCATCGCCGGCGGAGTCTGTCACCAATGAGGCCATGGATCTTGCGCAGTAGAGGCCCCAAAATAAAAACGACGAATTTTCTATTGTTTTTTGTAATATCAGTGGTCTCTTGCGAACTTCTTCCATGTGATGTACCACTTCCATATTCATGTCCTGGTCTAAGTGAGACTCAAGCCGAGGGTTTCTGGCAAAGACGCCGAGATTCTTGTCCCAAATCGTGAACTGTGCAATACGAGCTTCGGACGTTGAATTTCACGGACCCCATCTCCTTGATTTAAGTTTTCTTAGGTCTCATCCAACTATATACTCCGTCTACGTTATCTCATCCTTAGCAAATCGGACCACAAACTAGTCAGCGTTAATTTCCCATATCCATCTTCTATTCCAAATGGCACAGCTCCCAAAGGAACTATGGGAAAGCCCATTGGTTAGGACTTATTCACTTTTTCCGTTTTGTTAGATCTGCGTAAGTAAGATAGGCTTGGTAGTAAGCATAACGTGCCTCTCATCTGGGTTTATCGTCATAGGAACATAGAAAAGAACGAGAAAGCCAACTACCTAGCCAAGCTGGGAGATCTTGGTCAGAGCTGAGCAGAGAGGCCACTTCTAATAGGGTTCTATTCCACGTTGTTCTAGGTTCAATCGCTGATCTTCATGCTGCCAAAAACATCGGAAAAAGTCGATGATCACAACACTGTCAGGGGCATCTATAAAATTTCATGCTGACCGTGCGACCTTCGATCATTACTCCTGCGCCAATGGCAGGCTATGCAGCTCCCGGCCATAATTTCTGTGAACAATGCTTAACAGTGGGATCCACACCACCTCGTATATGTGACAAACTCAACAACAAACCAAATATGATAAAAGTTTCACAACAAACCATTGCGAACTTGCTATAAATATGCCCACGATAATTTAACTCTCCACCACAAACTACATTTTAATTTTCTTGATAAAAAAAAACAATTTCATTTCTAGCTGCCTCCTCATGAGATATGCCAGTCAAAATTCCCTAGATGAAAGCTCACAGAAACACATTCAACGACCGAACAGCAAAGATAGATCCTCAGGATCATATCGAAATGATCAACACACAAACAGATCCTTCGAGGCCATGAATGAAATGAGAAAGTAAGTAAAAATCGCTTAAGTCAGATTGAAAGGAAATTAATCTTCTTTTTTAACAGACAAAATCTTCTATGTGATGTCACACTAATAGCAGACGGAATGGAGATTTCAGCTCATAAAATGGTGCTAGCCTCGTGTAGTCCATATTTCTATGCAATGTTCACAGGATTCGAAGAATCCCGACAAGATAGAATCACATTACAAGGCGTTGATTTTCAAGCACTCGAATTACTAGTTGAATATGTTTATACATCCGTTGTCGAGGTCAATGAGGATAATGTTCAAGTACTACTAACCGCTGCTAATTTGCTTCAATTAACGGATGTACGCGAGGCATGCTGTGATTATCTACAGACACAGCTAGATGCTAGCAACTGTTTAGGTATAAGAGAATTCGCTGATATACATGGCTGCGTTGATCTTTTTAATTATGCTGATACTTATATTGAGCAGCACTTTAAGTAAGTCTCTTATATAATAATATCGCAACATAAAAATTGTTTGTTTTAATAATACAGTTCTCTTCCGTTTCTAGTGAAGTCATTCAATTTGATGAATTTCTCAATCTCACACACGAACAAGTAATTAATTTAATAAAAAACGATCGAATCTCTGTGCCCAGCGAGGAGAAGGTATACGAATGTGTTGTAGCATGGATTAAGTATGATCCAACAGTTAGGGAACAATATGTAGCTGATTTAATGGAACATGTACGGCTTCCTTTTTTATCTAAAGAGTACCTTGCGCAGCGGGTTGATAAGGAACCGCTGCTTGAGGGAAACATTAACTGCAAGAATTTAATAATAGAAGCTCTTACTTATCACTTATTGCCAAATGAAACGAAAAGTGCACGAACAATTCCGCGACAGCCAGTTGGTTTGCCAAAAATATTATTAGTAATTGGTGGACAAGCGCCGAAAGCAATACGCTCTGTTGAATGTTATGAATTAAGAGAGGAGAGATGGTATCAGGCGGCTGAAATGCCAAATAGGAGATGTCGGTAAGTGCAGTGTTAATCACTTATAAAATATCATTTAGTTTTAACAAAGACTATTTCAAGGGCTGGCCTATGTGTGCTTGGAGATAAAGTGTATGCCGTTGGTGGATTCAATGGATCTCTCCGAGTTCGAACTGTTGATGTATATGATCCATCAACTGATAGCTGGTCTACATGTAATAGTATGGAAGCTAGACGATCTACTCTAGGTGTTGCAGTCCTAAATGGTTGCATATTTGCTGTTGGCGGCTTTGATGGATCGACTGGTCTTGGCAGTGCAGAAATGTTTGATCCAAAAACTCAGGAATGGCGATTTATTGCATCAATGTCAACACGTAGAAGCTCGGTTGGAGTAAGTTGTTTGAAAACAATAAAAATATGAACTATAACTAACGAAATATTCTCCAGGTAGGTGTTGTTAATGGTCTCCTTTATGCTGTCGGAGGATATGATGGCGCATCCAGACAATGCCTCTCCTCTGTTGAACGTTATAACCCCGAAACAAATAACTGGTCACCAGTTGCTGAAATGACTGCACGCAGAAGTGGTGCCGGTAAATTTAAATTCACTTTTAAAATGTTAAACAAAAAATTAATCATTCTTCCTATCATTGAACAGGTGTTGGAGTGCTTAACAATATTCTGTATGCTGTCGGTGGACATGATGGTCCTATGGTTAGAAAATCTGTAGAAGCTTACGATCCAGAAACTAATCTATGGCATGCTGTTGCCGATATGGCATTCTGTCGACGTAATGCTGGTGTTGTTGCTCATGCTGGACTATTGTATGTTGTTGGTGGTGATGATGGAACTTCGAATTTATCTTCAGTCGAAGTAAGAAAGATAAATGTAAAACATGGTGGTAATATTCTCATAAATATTATCTTAAGGTTTATAGCCCAGAAACAGATTCTTGGCGCATTTTGCCAGCTGCTATGGGCATCGGTCGCAGTTACGCTGGTGTGTGTATGATTGATAAGCCCATATGAATGGAGCAGCAGGGTGCGGTGGCACGGTATTTATTTATTTAATCGATATAAAACAGTTTTTATTAATATAAATGTAATTTTTTTGTTGTGTGCTATAGTCAAGCAACATCAGTAAATGCAGACGATGAAAATAGTCAGGCCGAAGGTACTGTAGAAGGAGCCGTTGGCTACTCCCGACCGACTCAAGATAATAACAACTCTCATCAGCAAAACAACGCAACTAATAATCCACACTATGAGAATATTTATGAATCTATTGAACAATATGCTGCTAACGATGCAAACGCTGCTGCTGCTGCTGCCGCTGGTGTTGCTGCTATCGCCCCTGCTGAAAATAATCCTATTCCTCTTGCCCAACCTGCTGTAAATTTCCAACAGCATCAGGTCCTGCCACCACCACAACAAGCCCAAGCTCAAGTACCACAACCAGCAAATCAATCAGCTCAAGGTAGTCGCCCTAATGGTATTAATATCGCATATAGAAATGATCTTTATGACCGAACAAACAATTCCGCCTATGATGTACCTAGATCAGTTCGTAATGGGTTAGGAATGCGTAGAAATAATTTACAGCTTGATTTTAATACAAAACGTTTACGATGTAACGGCGTTGCTGGATCAAGCGCCAATAGCAGTACAATTGGTATTGGACATGGACCACATCGACAACGAAGCTTTGATGATACTGAATCGCATAACTATTATAATATGAACTACAATACTGGATATGGAACAAGTCGCTATGAAAATATTTATGAACAAATTCGTGATGAACCGATTTATCGGAATACAAATGCTGGAACTGCTCGTGTTTATGGTAGATTAGATGTAATTGGTCATGGTATAGGTAGAATTGAACGTCATTTAAGCTCGTCTTGTGGTAATATTGATCACTATAATTTGGGCGGTCATTATGCAGTATTAGGGCATTCACATTTTGGTACTGTTGGTCATATACGATTAAATACATCACAGAACAATGGAAATGCACAGCCGAAAGATAATGGTGTTAAATCGAGTAGTTCTTCTTTCTTTAGCTGTTTAGGTGGTGAAAATTCACAATCAATGAGCAATATTTATCGATCTTCTGGCGGTGGTAATTCAGGATCATCGAATTCATTTCAAGGTGCAAGTAATGCACGAGGTCCTTCCACTTCTGGTATAGCTTCGACTAGTACAACATCACGATGTACTGGAGCTATTCCGAAGTCCAAACTTGCAAAAACATCACAGCCATCATCAGGACCGCCTCCTACAGCAGCGCCAGTTCAAAATAATATAAAGCCTAAAGTACCGCCTGAACATACAAGTACCCTTAATAAAATCTCAAAATCCTCCCTGCAATGGTTGCTGGTTAATAAGTGGCTACCATTATGGATTGGCCAAGGGCCTGACTGCAAAATAATTGATTTTAATTTCATGTTCTCACGAAACTGTGATAATTGTGATAATTATTCCGCTGCACCGCAACAAGATCTTGTTCGCTTCAACGGTCGTGCTGAAATGCATGCTAAACGTGATCCAAGTGGCCGGCCATTGCGCAGCACACTGTCTCGCCTAAGGGAATCTGAATGCCCATCATTGCGACGCGAAGAGAATAATTATGAAAATATTCATGTACAATTTCATAATGGTTTTGAATTTGGCCGGTCACGTGATACAACATATGATCGTCCAAATTTACTGCGTACACGTTCAGAAAGTCCAAATTTTTCACAGAGAGTTTGTAAGCAACAAAGCTCTTGTTCCTCACAGTATTCCGATCCATTTAAAAATTATGAATTAAATACAGAAAATAACACTTTCAAGCCTAAAAATATTAATAATAATAATTTACGAGCTTCAGCCGCTGATGTTGGTGGTGGTGCTGTAGCTACTGCTGCCAAGAAATTTGAAAAGAAATATTCCGATGATTGTGTTGCTGGTCCATCTGGATCTGGACAGAATCACTACAAGAGGCAAGACTCATTCAGTAATGAACAATCAAATAATGACTTAAGTGCAGATAACTGGGATGATGATAATATTAATAAGACAGACACAACTGAAGATGACAGAATCACATTAGATACAATACAAAACGATATGGCAAGTGAGACTGATAGCAACGATCAAAATGATGATGATTAAATAATAATTTATAAAAAAACACAAAAATGAACAAGAAGGAGTTATAATAATATTATTAGAAGATAAAAATCATTAATACTTTTTTTTTCTTGAATTTTCTTTTACCATTGGCAAGATAACACAACAAGCGCTTGTTTTACCTTGTTTTTGTTATTGATATTTATATTCTTGATTATTTAATATTATTATTTTTGTGTTTTCGATACAGACATTCTCTTAAGGTTGTAATTTTTCCTCCATTTTGTTTTTTTGCATGATTTTTCAATTTTTTTTTATATATAAAATATTGTAGCTTTTTTTTCGTATACATATACATTTATTTTTCTAAAAGCATGTTTATTTAAAAAACATCTTTTTTTTATTATATATATAAATCGATAAAGAAAGCAAAAAACAGTAAATATAATTATAAATAAAATTGTAGGAAAATTGTAAGTGTTGTCCTCCTCCTCCCCCCCACTAGTGTGAAATGTGAGTAATGAACAAACAAAATAATTATAATGTGAATACATAATATACATAAAAAGAATATTAATCATCGTAGGAAATATGTTATTAAATATGTATTTATAAGTGTCTCATACAAAATTTTCCAAAAAACAAAAAACAAATTCTAGTTTATAGTTGTATTGGTTGGCGAATTGAATTATTTAGAATATATTTAAATTTTTTGTTATTAATTGAATTTTTTGTAAAATTGCTGCATTCCGCCTTCTCAAACAAAAGTATAGTATTAAAGCAGTGAATTTTTGTACGTTTAATGTTCTTTTTGTTTTTGGAGATAAGAAATTTTAAACAGTACTTTTTTGATCATATTGACTGAAATGATTTATTCTTTATATTTTCTTGCACAAAAACCTTTTGCAACGTCGCATTTACTTATGAACTTTGTGTTTACACTTCTTCTATTTCTATAACTATAAAAACAAGTTTTTAGTGATTCAAGTACTCGATATACTCCACAATTAAGGTCTGAAAAAAATATAGGTACAACTTCTCTCTGTCCCGTCTAAATTGCGTCACAGTTTGGGCGAAGACAATCTTCTTCTTTGATCCGTTAGCTGTCGGTCCGAGCTCCGAGCTGAACCCCGGCGCAACGTATACGCTGCTGCTGGTGCCGCTGGGTATCAATCTTCATTCACGATTCGTTTCCTTTTTTCACGGTTTTTGATGACGTCACGAGCCTCAATAACTGATAATCGCTGATTCTTTAAGTCGCCCTCGTTATTCTTTAGCCAGGTTTTCTTCAGGTTCCGATCGCTAAGGTCCCCAGTCTGTCGGACGGTTTCGCCAGAGAAGTTTACGTGGCAAGTGGCAATCATCCATTCGGCAAACATATCCAAACCACGGTAGTAGACGTTTTTGTATTTCTTTTTCGAACAGTGGCTACTGATCTTGCATCTTTGTCTAACTGTCTCGTACCGCAGGCGATCGTGGAGTGAGACACCGAGAATCTGCATCAAGCATCGCATTTGGAAGAGCTGGAACTTGTTAATATCTGGTTTGAGCTCGTTTCCGATCCATAAAGCAGGATCAACAAAGAAGGAATCATGCGTTTTTGACCAAACCCAATATCTGATAGTAGGGTTAGCTCGAAGGAGACGAACAGATAGATGAGGAGTGTAGTTTGCGCTGAATATGTAGGTATAAACTATTCGTTTGAACTCTAAATGTTCTGAAAGTTGGAAAACACCTCCGCAATATTATTGTGCATTCGATTTTTCTATTGATATACGAATCCTAAGGTTGATGGGTTCGTGAAAGGGGAACACTATGCTGTGGGAGTAAGTAAGCCCAGTGGGCCAGGCTGCTGTGAGATTATGAGGGTGAAGACATGAGAATAGTCGCCAAGGCAATAACAATAATTGAATAAGAGTTCAATGGAGGAGAAATTGATATCTCGACAAGTTTAACATAACAGTTTTGCATCCTGTGGATTCAAACCAATTAGTAAACATCCAAGACTATGAGGGGAACACATAAATTATGTGGTATTCTCGTTGTCGAGTGACGTGACTACGAAGGACGCGGTGGAATGAAACTGTTTTTGCCTTCACATGTATCGAGGAAAATGTCACTTCACACGCCACGTTACAACAATTAAATACCAATTTAGTCGATTTGCTTGCCAGAAATCTGTTAGATTGACAATGAGAATCCCAATTTAAGGTCGAAGTGACACATTTGTCACGTCACTCGACGACGAGAATAAGGCTGATTGTCTTAATTTGAATAGTACGATTCCAATACAACTATAAACAAATTTCATTATTGCATTTAGTATATTTTGCAAAATTACCATTATTAGTTATCTAGCAAAAATCTATTTTCATTCATCTCTACATTATTAAAAAAAAACAAGAAATATCATCTCACAACTAAAAAAAAACATTTAAATTTCATAAGGAAACCCTTAAAAATTATAATAATACCAAAATTGTTGAGTTATAATTAAGATAAAAAGCTAAAAAAAGCGAAATTAAGAAACCTCTCTTCTGCTGCTTAAAAAATGCCAATATTAATTTTTCTTTTGTTGATAAAAACGAAAAGAACAAACAAAATTTACTCAAAAAATAAAAACCATTAGGAATTAAGTCTCTCTTAGGTAGTATTATAATCGTAAGATTTTAATGGAAAAACACGAAACAAAAAACATTAATAAAATAATTATTTTTCATTAGTTTTCTTCAACAAAATAAAAGAAAAATAAATAAATAAACAATAAAAATGCAGCACAACATTTTTAAATACCTCTCTCATATCAAAGCTCAAAATTTGAATGAAAAAATAAAAATTAATAAAAAACAAAAGAACACATAGCAATAGTAATGACATCAATTATTTACAAGTTAATTAAATAAAAAAGAAATTAAAAAGAAAAGAGAAAAATAAACGAAAATCTTTACATTTTCAACTATAAATTTATTCACTTTGTAGATTTGTAGACTTCCGAGGTTTTTCTCTTTTTTTGTGATAATTTTAGAGGAAGATTTTTGTTCTTTTTTTTGCATTATATTGTGAAAGAAAAATGAGAAAGCAAAAATATAGAAATTATTGTTGGATGATTTTTTGGACGAGTTTTATTTAAGTTTTGTTTGTTTTCACAGCGATTATACATAATCAGGTGGTCGTCAAAAAAAAACGCTCGTCTGATACGGAATTGCTAGACAACGGCTGGGACTCGTTCTTTTTGTTATGTTCAGCCTTTAAAGCTGGCTCGTTTTCCCATATCTGAACTTCTCACGAGTCTAGTATAACACACTCAGCTCAAATTTGTAGAAAAGTCGCTTTCAATTTAGTCATGCCATCATTATTGGCCCCTGCGCTGAAAGTCGAGTCGTGTGACGTGACAAGTCGTTTGAGTTGAAGAAAGTGACGTTTCATTCGAATTACGATTTTCAGAAAAACAGTGGGAGTAGTGCCCAGAGTCATGGATATTTTGCTCCTTGGGCAAAATACGCCCAGCCCTACCCCTTTATCGGTTTTGGAACCGTCGGTGTACCAAAAAGCCGTGCTTCCTCTAAAGAGGGGCCTGCTATGTTACCAATCTGACCTATTCCGAATAATCTTCGTAAACGGTTTGTCAAAGTCAAGAGTGGCAGGAATAGTATCGGACAATGATATCATTGGCTCCAAGTTCGGCTCCTTGAGGATCGATAAATAATCCAGGTCTCCTGGCTTAAAAGAGAATAGCTCCCGTAGACGCAGCGTCCCGTCAGAGCCCTCTTTTTCATTGCTAAGGTCAGTAGGGCCTCCATGGCCGCAATCGGGCAAGTGCTTTTATCTCCAGCGATACCAAGACAGGCCAGCCTTGCACCCTAGCCACCTTAATCACAGCACCTCTTGACACACCATGCGATGCACGCATACGTGACCATGAGCCTTATGATCGTCGTTTATAGCCAACACATTAACCACGGTTTGAGGCCCCAGGTCTTTCCTACAAGTTAAAGGCAAATATGTAGAGATGTCATTGCCTTGGCAGTTACTCTCTTAATCTGGGGTTTCCAGCGGAGCACAAAGCGGCCTGATAATCGCTATGACGACATCGTCTGTGCTTTAAAGCCCCGGCTATTCAGGTCGGCAAGAAGTTCGTCGATCACGATTGACCATAAGAGGCTTGAGTGGGCGCCCTTTAGCAGCCATTACCGTAATCGATTCACCATTCATCTCGATCTCGGCAATTATCAATCTGCTGTTGAGAAACGACGTGATCCTTCTCGCAGTGAGGGATGAATGCCTTTTTTTCACTGCGGCTTCATCAAACGCTAGTTAGACTAAGCCTTTTGTTAACCATTTCCATGGTTTTGGAGACAATAGCTGTAATTTCTATTGGGCGTCAGTTAGAGGTTTGCCCTGAACTTAAATTACAATAGCCACCACTTTGCAGGCGGCACATCTAACCTCAAATAAAAAGTGAAACACCAAAATCGAAAACTTTTTTATGAATTACACAATTTATTTAGTAAACCTTAGAAAAAATCAAATAAACTTTTCACACAAACTAAATATTACATTTGAAATCCGCCTCTTTCCTTCCTTAACCAATAAAATTCATCACAACAAGATGCAAGATGACGTGAGCAAAGATAAAATCAGCGAAGCCCCGTTCCGGTGAAATTCCTTGAAAGATGCTCTTATTATGTGGATTAGCTTGGAGTCTCAGGCAAACAGCTAGAACAAAACAGCTCACAGTTGATATGAATCCCGAGAGGAATGAATTAAATGGAAATGTGCCCACTAGACAGCAATAAACAAATTGTGTGACGCCGGTTAGCAAGATGTAGAATAGATAAGCGTCGATAATCTTCAATTTCTTTGGTGTATGATTAACGTAATCATCGTAGAATTTAACAACAACGGATTTTAATGTAGCCATTATTTAATTGCAGGTGTTTTTTAGTAAAGAAATTGATGAGAAAAAAGACACGAACACGACTGGCTTGATTTTTCGGTGTGACAATTCAGAGGAGATGAGTGACACGTCAGAAGCGTCAAAATAGGGGGATTTTTTTGTATGTATAGAAAACAGGGTAACCAGTTTTGCTTTATTCAATTTGAAATATGGTATTATTTAAATAAAATGCAATATATAGCGATAATACCATAAATCCATTAAAATCCTCATGATAAATACTATTAAAACCATAATTTAATGAATTTTCATTTCAGAATCACAAGTTATTATTTTAAAATATAGATGTCACTTGCAAATCCCGTTATTTCCCCTTAATTACTCAACCCCCACTCTTTCTCAATAATAAATGTCATAAAAAACATCTAAAAAAAATAAGAAAAAAGAGGTGGTCTGCTTTTATGTCGCGAGAAGTTGTTTGATAACACAATTTTACCATATGATGACCTTAAATTATAGTTAAACAAAACGAAAAAAACAAAGAAGAACTTAACCCACTTCAAAGAAAATTGTGCAATTATAACAATAAAGAATTTGTTTGATGTAAATAGATTAAAAGAAAGTAAATTTCCGTGTGTCTCGCAACAGCTGATATCTAATCAAAACTTCTTTGTTGCAAACCTTTTTTTTTCGTTGCCCCAATCAAGAAACTTTTATTGCTTGATTCGAATATATTATCGATCAGTTAGTTCTAGCTAGTATACTAAATCGCGGTGCTCTTGGTGATAATTGGCGAGGTTTTAGTGCCTTTTTATTTGGGAAAGTAAAAGCTCCAGTACAATTTTGTATGCCATGGAAGAATTGACCACACTTGCAACAAGTCTACAGGTGAGATGTCGTTCTTGTAACAAAACAATTAAATATCTTAATTGTAATATAATTAGTAAAACAATTAACTTAATAAAAGTTTTTCTTCCACACAGTATTTTTATTAAATAATAAACTAGAGAACAAACCGAAATCCTAAAAACTAAAACCTGCACGAGAACCGGAAGTATTAAAAAAAGTTTCGCAGCACCAAAAAAATATAAAGGAAACGATTTTTGTCCATAATATTAATTAAAACTAATAAGAAATGGTATTTCCACATAACGACTAGGTGTAAAAGGGTTATAATTACATTTATTTAAGCTGTAAAAATTGTTGAGAGTAAGTTTTTATTTTTATTTTTTACTTTTATGTTTTGTATTACATTTTCATTTTTTATCGCTTTTACATTTCTTATTAACATATCTCGAAAGCCTTTTTCGCTGATGATGCAAGCTATTACTCATCATATTAGCTGCACAATGCTCTCTTGTATATTTTTTATTTATTAATTTCATTATCATTATCTGCACATGGGTGAGTTTTTTTTATCACTATATGCACTCCTTATTGTTACTTCACCAGCTGCGACTTTATAAAATGAAACAGTACACGCAATTATACTTATCAATTTTAAGCGGAAAGATAAAATATGTTTTCATAATTTCTCTGGTTGTGTATATGTTGTAACTAAACTAGGAATGTGTCATCCAATTAGTGGGTAGGTTGTTCGGCTTTCTTTTGTGAGTGTCGTTTTTTAATTCTGGGGTTAAATAAAGTTTAAAATATGCAGTTGTTTTTAATATAAACAGTGCGAAGTCAATAAAGGTTTAAATTCCTTAACTTTCCTGCAATTTTTTTTCGCTTGCTTTACTATAAAAATACTCCACACTTTTCGGCGGTTCGTATGTGACAGTTACTTGTAAAATGCTAAATTAAAAAAATCATTTTGTATTGTAGATTAAAGGATTTTAAATTTTAATATTTGTGAAACCGTTAGAATACAGTTCGACGCGAAATGCAGCGTCTCTATTACCTAGTTTATAGCTACTCCAAAAATATTTCGTATTATGGATCATACCAACACTTGTTATCATATAAACGGGGTAATTCGAATTTTGGTTTAACCGAAATTTTTTGGCTTAATACCCGGCTCACATTATTCCAGTCTAGCGATCGAAAGGAAACCAACACTGGAATACCACTGGAATCATGTGAACCGGCTTTGGAATATACCTATTCCAGTGAACAATCCAGTCCACGGATCACTAATTTCGATTTGGAGTGTGTATTCGATAGAAATCGAATTATGGAACACCGCCGAATGTGAACCAGACATAAACCAAAAGGTCCGAGTATGTAACCGTTTCCCTTCGGTTCAGCTGATCAGTAGTTTCCAGTGCTGAATATAGACATATGAATACCTAGATGGAAGTAATCGAGTGGCTGTTGAAGCCAAGAAGGGTTTCGTTTCCGCCATTTTGGCAGGCTCCACTTTCTTCTTCTGTGCTTGAGTGTCGGTTTTTATTTCAATAAGTTGTTGATAAAATGAAATTTGTTTTTGATTTTGTTTTTTCTAAAAGTTATCAGGTTTTATCCACAAAATTTCGACTAGATTATTTGACATTCGGAGCTTATCAAGATGGCCGCTGAGGCATTCCCCTTCCGTCTCATAGCTTCATGCTCGATGTGTAAGAGCCAAATTACACGGCCTATCACTTTCCCAGACTCACTTTCCAATAAACCGGTTCTTTCGACAAGGGGGCGCAGGGAAGTGTATATGTTGGCCTCACTTGAGATCCAAAAAAAAATTCCGGTCTCACAGCAAATTACACTAAAGGTTCAAGCAGAACCAATCCGTTCCGTCCGTTTTTAAAAGTTGGAAATTTGACATTTCCATAAACTTTCCATGAGACGAACGGAACGGTAGCCACAATCAAGCGGACGGAATGTCAAAAAGAACAAAGGAAAAACGTGCGGAGCGGACGGAACGGATTGGTTCTGCTTCAGCCTTTACACAAGCATAACTTTGTTCTCTGCGGTTCACGAAAATTCACAATCACTATCGTTACGCGGAAAAGAAGCATAAAATTAGATGCATCGTGTAATACTCCAATCATACACAAATAGGTTTGATGCGGTCGAAACCAACGCTGGAATACCATTGGAATAATATGAAGCGGCATTACCCATTCCAGTGAATAATCCCATTGAGGCTTGTTACACGGCATAACACTTTCTGCTGTAACAAACCGGTTTGTGCGTGTTATACGAATTTCACGATAAACTGACTGTTCTGCATTTTTTCGTGTAACAATTCTATTGTCTATGTAGCTGTGTACAAACTGTCAGTTAAGCTAAGTCATTTTCGTAGTCCCCGAGAATGAAATTATGATTGTGTTAGTGTGTTGCTCTGTGCAGTCGAGAATTTTTTGGGATGCACAAGTAACAAACTTCCCCGCGACCCCTTGCCTATAAAACCGGTTTATTGGAATTATTGGAAGTGTTGATGGAAGAAATGTTATGCCGTGTAACTTGCCTCATTGAGGCGAGTTACACGGCATAACACTTTCTGCTGTAACAAACCGGTTTGTGCGTGTTATACGAATTACACGATAAGCTGAGTGTTCTGCATTTTTTCGTGTAACAATTCTATTGTCTATGTAGCTGTGTACAAACTGTCAGTTAAGCTAAGTCATTTTCGTAGTCCCCGAGAATGAAATTATGATTGTGTTAGTGTGTTGCTCTGTGCAGTCGAGAATTTTTTGGGATGCACAAGTAACAAACTTCCCCGCGACCCCTTGCCTATAAAACCGGTTTATTGGAATTATTGGAAGTGTTGATGGAAGAAATGTTACGCCGTGTAACTTGCCTCATTGAGGCGAGTTACACGGCATAACACTTTCTGCTGTAACAAACCGGTTTGCGCGTGTTATACGAATTTCACGATAAACTGACTGTTCTGCATTTTTTCGTGTAACAATTCTATTGTCTATGTAGCTGTGTACAAACTGTCAGTTAAGCTAAGTCATTTTCGTAGACCCCGAGAATGAAATTATGATTGTGTTAGTGTGTTGCTCTGTGCAGTCGAGAATTTTTTGGGATGCACAAGTAGCAAACTTCCCCGCGACCCCTTGCCTATAAAACCGGTTTATTGGAATTATTGGAAGTGTTGATGGAAGAAATGTTATGCCGTGTAATTTGCCTCATTTCCTTGAATTTGCACCACAGCTCATTTACTTTTGTTCCCCTGGTTATCACAAGCCGCTGTTTAAAGGGAAATGTATCTTTTCAGCTGAACATATTTTGTACCCAAGCCATACTCGTTGCACTTTCGGCAGCCTAATTACTCTCGTCCTGCAACCAGCTCGATATCCAGAACTCTGAAGTAGCTCCTGTTTTTCAAAATTATCAGCATTCTCATTCCCATCGATACCTGTATGTCCTCTATTCCAAGATATGGTCACACTATCTAGATTCGCATAACTGTTTATTTTTTGGACAAACCTCAAATCCTTAGTCTCTGTCTTATTCATACGTCTAACCACTACCTAATTGTCTAGTGATATAAAAATCTTCCTTCAATCCTGATCCTCATTTAGGTGATGAAGTGCGTGCACCAGAGATAGCATTACCACTTGGTAAACTAAGGTATAATTCCTCAACGAGCACCACTCATGACCTCATGATATCTAGCGTAGTGCTTGCAAACTTGCTGAAGTAGCTGTGGTGTAGACCGAGAGTAGCGTGGAAAATTGGTTTTACCACATGTAACAAGAATACTCGTGGAGGTACACGAATGACCCGAAAGCAAAGCTCATTACTGTATCAAAAAGAGGACAAACAAAACGTGACAAATCACGAAACATCAATCTTTATAAGCATTATTCATAGCCGACCTACTTCGCACTAGTCCCAATTCTAAAAAAAAACAAAGGAAATTTCAAGGACATCAATCCACATTGTGTTATTTGTGCCTGTAATCAACCAAAACGAATGACTAAACAGCGTGATTCAATTTTGATGGGTCACAAAGCAAGTGATACCTGAAATTGCTTCCCACAAGTGAGCGATAATTTACAAAATCTACAAACTTTATTATCAATATCTTGAATTTTAAGAAAACAAATTTTTTTTTTCGATTAATTGCAAAAGCCTATCACTATGAACCAGTTTTAATCAAGAGGAATTCACTACCATCAAAAGTAAACAATTCCATTCATTCTTCTGTGTCAAATATTTATTAATCACAAATTTAATTATGAATGAATTGTTGACATAAGTGGTGAGAAAAATTTTGAAAAACGAAAGTGGAAGATTTGAGTGTTTCTTGAGTATCAGCTGGATATTATACAGTATGGGCTAAAATTACGAAGAAATTTTAAATATATTTGATAGGTTTTAATTGTAGTTCTAGAATTTGATGTATAGCATCCATTGAATATTTATTTACATTAGAAAGAAATCATATCTGCAGTTTGTATCTTTAAACTACTCGCATCGTATGCTCGTTGAAAGTGAAACATCTGAAAAGTGATGTAAACGAGCCTCTTCACACGATGCCATAAGTATGTTGAGTAAAACCGGTTTTACTCCACGCCTTCGGAAATCACACGGGGCGTTATAATGTTTAGTAAATTTGAAAGCTTTACAGGAACGTTTAAATGCATTGTAGATGAAATTTACTTGTTAGAGAAAACAGAACTAAAGAAAGATAACAGCGAGAGCTAATAGTAGTAACTTATTATATGTGTGTGTAAGTTTTCACGTTAAGTTCTTCCGCTTCCTTCATTCTCTCATCTATAAAACCGGTTTTACTTGCCATTAATATGCACCGTGTGAAGAAGCCCAATTAGTGGTCCTATACGGAGACTCAAGATGTTGAAGAAGATTTGCGTCTCCTAATTTAATGCTACACGAGGCTGCCTTCAGCTTAGAATAATTGTTTATCCTACATGAAACAAGTTTTATTGTATGTATACCGCGCTCATTGTATACATCTGAGAAGGGAGAAGAGAAAGAAATGTGCGTATGAGTTAGTTTTCACTCAGGAAATTTTTGGATGAAAATTCTTTCGTTAAAGCTTCGTCATGTGCGTCGTTCTTTCCCTCTTCTTCTCCCGTTTCTTTCCTATAAAACCGGGTTTTTCTTACTTCTTGAGTCTCCTTGTAGCACCCCACAATAAAATCATTCATACTTAACTATCGAATAATCTATACGAGTGTGATGATGTGGTTGGTGAAAGGCAGGAAAAAACCATAGATATAGACACATTGATCTACGATTCGAGTACCACTTTCAAAAATATTTTGATTCTACATTCTTTCATTATCTCTAAAGTATAGGATTTTCCCTTGGGGTGAAAGGGGTGATTGAACATAGCCGCGAATTTTTGGGGGTGGTAAATTTTCAGAATGCTCTGTTGTCATCATGCCATAAAAATGAAAAGCTTTCTTATGATAATCAAACTCTTGTTTTTAATTGATAAATCATAAATTGCAAATTGTCATAAAAACGCCCATTCATAACGGGAAAATGCCTTCCTGATCGATTATTGAAGTAAACGTTTGTTGCGGTAGTATTGGGGATGGAATTAGCTTATGAAAACTGTTCGACGGTGTTCATCAAAAGAATGGTAATGTTTGCATTTTACATCATAAAATCATAGACATCGTAATTCGTTCCAACTGATCTCGTCGAATCGTTTGTAATATGGTTTACGACACAACCTTTCATTACTGCACATAGTAATAATAATTTAAATTTGTTTGGTAAAATTTGAAATATCTTTGTTTACATCACCATTTCTAATAGTTCACCTCGTTCTTACATCGTGATTATGTCATAATATTGAATTTTAGTAAATATTACATTATCTCTAAAAATATTACAGTTAAAGCTCGATAAGGTGCTTTGATAGTAAACATAACGTTCTAAGTTCAATCCCCCTTGGCGCTTGCTAGCAAATAAGAGGTTCCAAGTTCAATCCCCCATGGACTTTAATTTATTTTGGAGACGACAGTTGACTCATCTATTTAATAAGTAAATGGATTGGTGTATTTTGATAGGGATCAGTGATTGGATAGACAACTGGTGGTCATGACTTGTTCCTCACTAATCCAAGGAACTACTATTTGGGCAATATGGCAAGTTGGCTTATTTTGTAAAGCTATTGTCCTACTATTCATTGCCTTTGCTGTATATAATCCTTAAAAAATATTTATGGTTAAGGATATAGGATCAAATGATCTCTATTTTAAGGTTACCCTAAACAACAAATATTTGCGAATATTTCATTTTCTTAATGTAGTTTTCGTTTCTAATATGTTTTTGGGCATTTAAAAGAGTTCAACTGTTCAAAGTGACAACTCTGAACGAAGAGCATAGATATTTCAGACAGTTATGCGATGAAGATGAAAAATATTATTGGTAAAGATAGTAAGAACTTGAGTTTACGAATATGATGGTACCTTTTTATGAGAAACACAACAAGACTACATATGTATGTACAGAATTCAAACTAACAATATAAATCAGGATTGTAAAACTGCAAAAACGGTAGAATGAATAATTGCGTACCAGTCGTAATATGGTTACGATCTAATAATCATCATACCATTTAACATAATGTACAACTTTGTAACCTTTCAAGAACTTTCTTGAGTTAAAATTGTGTAAATTTTATCAATTTTATATCTAGTAATAATATATGTTTATGCTGAGATAAATTGTGTAAACCTAAGTATCAATTAAATCAACTGATATCAAACCATTTCAACATCGCGCTTAAATCATAACAAAAGTTCACACCCAATGACAGAATACTAAATTTTCGTTATTTTTTTTCTTAAATACTTTATTTTTTTCGGAAACAAAAATATTTAAAAAAATAAAAACTCTAAAAAAATGCCTTTCAATTTAATGGTTGATTTATTTTTAATCTCGTTTTTTAAATTCAAGTACAATGAATATTTTTTTATGGCTCAAGTCTCTTTTTATACTTTGATAATGAACAAACGCGCTTACGCCTGCGCAGATAAACCAAATCGTACGTTTTTGCAAAAATATATTTTTAAATGTTTTTATCACATTTTTTTAGGTAAGAAATGTGGAATATGTTTTAGTGTAAAATTCCTAGTCGAAGTCATTTTTTATATGTTGTAGACAAAATATTTTAAGACGTAGCGTAGAATTAAAGAAAGAAAAATACGTAAAAACTGACTAGACATTATTTGTTAACGTGGTATTTAGAGGGATATGAAAAATATAAAGTTTTAACTTATATACAAATAAAATGTGCATACAACGATCGTGTATAGGGTAAACATAAAACACCAGAAACAATTGGCTCCCTGCGAAACTGTGATACATTTTTACATTTTTTAATTTGGTTCACAAGTTTTGGAATACGCTTTGCAATCCTTGAGGTAACATCACTCCTATTTCTCGACGAATAATCAAGCTTTGCAACCACATTGACCAGGGATCTTTGATAAATTAACAACTTTATAAGGCCTTAAAAACTCTCTGGTCGTCAATCCCAAGCTGGTAGGCCAGAGCAGCAGGGATGTCGTCTTCTTTTAATAGCTATAAAAGTCGTCAACCGTTAAGAAGGCTATGGGGCCTAATTTCAAAGAAAAACACTAGCTAAACTATTAAATTTGTTCTTTTTTTAATGTGATAGACTAGAGGGAGAGGCTTAAGGAAAGCCCTTTGTACTGGTCGACAATCTATTTCTTTCGTCATTGAAATTAAATTACTTTATGTCTTGAGCTTGAATTGTACTAGGATAAAAAGACCAATTGATTAGTGGGCACATATAATTCAGAGAAAAACTGTAGTACTAAGATAAGAAATTGTCCAAGACACAGATTTTAGTATTTTCATAGCAAACGTATTGCCAAGAACATAGATTAAAAGTCGTAATTCAAAATGAAGGGACCTTGTCAACAAAAGATGCAGTGTAGGTAAGATACATGCGATAGTTTATGTTTAAAACTACTACTCTCGATACTTTAGTTTCCTCGGAATATTATCCCCTTTCTAATCGGGTCCAGTTAGCGTAATATATTTTCTCCACTACTGACTGATATAGGTACAGTGCAATGAATGTCTTGGATTTCTTTTTATGGCTTTGAAACCATTGAAGGAATACCGATATAAGACATGTAAAGAATGGAATTCATCCAGCTCCTTTCGTTCGTTCATAGGGTCTAAAATACACGCGTACGCATTAGCAAGACGCAAAATCGAGGGCCTTTTCAAGAATGCAGGTTGCGTGCGCAATGACTTATTCAGCAATTGAGAGTGTGTAGCTGAATAAGTCAATTGCGCACGCAACCTGCATTCTTGAAAAAGCCCCGATTTTGTGGGGAAAGAAGGAGACGTAGCTGGAAAAAGTGGAGTGTTTCAGGAAAAGTCTTTGGTCGAAAAAGCTTTATTCAGGCTTTCTGCGATATTTTACTAATAATCGATATTTTCCAACTTTCGACTTGTGATGAAAAACGCCTTATTTCATAAACAAAACGAAATGGCACAAAAATTATATCTCTAGATTGAAAGATCCTTGAAGGAATTATGAATATTTTTAATTTTAGTATATCGTTGAGATTTACGCTCAGAGTCCAGAGTCCATTAAATACCTCAAACAAAGCGTGAGTTTTGAATCAATTGCAACTCAATATTCACTGTTCATTATCCTTACTTATCATATTTCTCTCGTTTGTTGCCTAAAGTCAGAACAGATCTTTCAGAAGTTTCGTCATACATATAAACTAAAAATTTTCCATTGCAACTATTTTCTAAGATATTGAACGTTGGTCTATTACACGAACCCAAACCCAAATCATCCTTTTTATCTTCCTAGAATTTTGCAAAATTCAAAATTTTCCACTCGCCTCCCACTCCGCACATTCCACTCCTTTAGCCGGTTAAAACAGGTAGATGCATTTCCGAAAAAAGGTCATTTATTGACCTCGATATATGCGACCGATAAGAGCCACGCTTCCAGCTAATGAGTGGAAAATTTAAAATTTCATTTCTCTTCATCCTTTACAAAATATATGAAGAAACTTTCCACTAAAGTGCATCACAATAAGACCTCAACATACATCCAGATGCCTGATAAATTATTTCGAGTTCCGCTCGTTCAATCTCCTCAATACCATATGCCCGCTTGCGCCCGGCCAGACGATCCATGGTCAGTAGTGATTAGATTCGATGGTATAAGACAGTAAGACTCCGCTGATCGCAAGGAATCCAGATTCAATCAGTTACTCGCACTCAAGCGAGATACACTTGAAATTTTTATTGGAAGACATTGAGAGTGATAAGAGTTTTTTACTAAATATAGTGAGAAAGTGACAATTTGTGCACACCGGGAAGAGATAAAATCCAGTACTTTGCGTACTAGTGCTTCAGATAAGAGTTGTGTTTCAAGCAAATTGTTTTAATTGTGACTAAAAAAATTACTTAAAAGGATCCGCTAAAAAATGAGGTTCCTACGAAAATTATTAGTGGTATGTGATAAAAAGAAAATCATTTTTATTTTAATCCTAGTTGTTTCCAGCTGTTCTTTTTTTTTCTATAAATCAAAACTTATCTTAATGGAAAAACACCAACTGCATGTGTGCTATTTAAAAGATTACTAAAATAATTTCAAAAATTTTTTGTGTCGGTGATTTTTGAAAATTATTATTTAATGTTTATCAATTCTTCTAGCCTTAACCTTTGCCATACGGAATTTGTATTATCTATCCGTATACTAGATTATTTTTTAATTCAAAAATTTAAATGGTCTGTGCGTTAAGATATGATAGGTGAAAAGTTCGTTGTCCTGATTTTATATATAAGAGACCGAAAAAAATTGTTAATATTTAACTTTTGTTCGGCGTCTCCATGTGGCGCACGTGATAATGTCATGGGTAATCTTTACTTTAAATATAAATATTATATATTTATAAAAAATAAAAAATAATAAATTTAATGCGACGCATCACCTTCCCAATTAAACTTCCTTTTTGCTAGAAACCAGGCACGTTTTGTGCGCTTATCAAAGCGACTGATAATTTTTTTTTATTATGCGTATTAAATATGTATTTATCAATTGCGACTGCATTTATATGTTTTTTTGTGCAGTTGCATACTTATTAACCAAAATTTAATTTAATTAGAAATTGTATGTCATAATTTAAAAAAAAACGTACGTTAAACAAATCTTCACACAATCTAGATGATATGTAATTTTGCCTCCATCACTAGTAGTTGCCTTGCTTTCAAAGTCAAAAAACGTCGCCGGAAGTGTAGTTCTTATGGACTTGTTATTTAATCTATGTAACTCAAATTCAAGGAGTGTTATTTGTTTTCTAATGCAAAATTCATCCGAGATCAGGGGTGAAGTATATTTAATATTTATTATTAGTTTGCCATCGTATTTACTTTATAAGAACGTTATTGGAAACGCAAAAAGCCGCCTCGAATATTTTATGTGAAAAATCCAAGCTTAGGAATCATGTTTTCAAATCTGTCACGTCATGTAAGCTAAGTTTGAACGGTAAAATAAGATGAGATGGGTAAGAAATCTGAGAGTGCTCGAGCAAGTGCCAATGAAGCTGAAGTTTGAAGTCTAGGATACCAGTTTGGGCTAGGAATTATTCTTCTACTGCCAAGTTGTTCTGATTATAAACGAACCTCTACACCGACACCCAGGCCATCTTCTTCTTCTTTGACGGATCTACAACTGGGATACGCTCCGCAGCTGTTCTTTTCATCGGTCTCGATACTGAGCTGAAGTCATCCAGTTTGGCAGATCGTAGATTTCGTCTTTGTAGTCTCCGGAATTGCCCTTCCTCACATAAGGGGCCAACAATTCTCAGGAGGATTTTCCTCTCGAGGATCACCATTGAGTTTAATGGAGCAGGTTTTCACCTTGTGCCAACTCAGACAAACGAATTTGAGGCGGTCGAAATGGGCGATTGGTATATTCCAATCTATAGCAGAACATTTTATTTTTCGGAATCACAAATACGAAAAAAGTGTCTTTAATGTCTCCTACTGTATATTGAAATTCTTATCACTTCAACTGCAAAATAAACGGAAGCCATAGTGCGCACCAAAAGAATTGGAAATTTAAAGGCAAGCATTTATTACATTAACATTTCGTGTATGCATAAAATACGGCACGGGCATTGTAATTTCCTTTTCGAAATTCGTTTACAGGCAACAACACTCCCCCATAGCATCCGACCACGACAAGAGTGGCAGTGAGACGGTCGAATTTTGATTGGGAATATAAATGAGCGGGTGATTTGGGTTTTTAAACGAACGGAGGGACACTTTTCTTTTCGAATGTACTTTCATGGTGGGATATGAGACTGTCACTGCCCAGAGGAATAGCGATTTTGAGATTCCCAATTGTTTTCGCGCACGCCATACTATTGGCTTATGGGTGCAGCAAGCCGCACCGGGTTCCATTTATCCATAATATAAATTTTCGTCCTTTTTAATAGTTAGATCGTTACACCGTACTTTCTGACCTCCACAGCAGCTTGTAATCTCTCTGTAATCTATAAGCAGCTTGTAAATTTTTCATCCTTTTGAGTTCAGGTTTTCACTCTTGCAAAAAGTCCTGCCCAGCATGCCAGAATCTTTGTGGTTTCATAAACTTAACTACACTCTCGCCTTTCAGGCTGTGTTCATCAAATGGCCGGCCTGCTAGCTGCGGTTACCATTCCAGGTATTTACTGTTTGATTCCACTCCATGGCATCGTCCTTTCGTCCTTCTTTCTATCTTTATTTGTTCTAATTCTCTGTCGTTACTCCTGCCACCTCCTATAAGAATAATCTAGTCTAGTCCTATTTTTATTTTAGAAATATATATCTGTAGAACCAGGCTTACTACAAAAGTGTTTTGAGTTAGACCTTTAGAAGACAGGATGTATGGACGAACTTTTGTTGATGGTTGAGCCTGATTAGCATCTAGTTAAATTGTATAGTGTTCGTTGTAAGCCTTAATTGTATAATTAGACTGTAAGTGTGTAGTATTACTCTCCTTCGCTGTCAGAGTCCTCTTCATCCTCGGTTGCGATACCGTCCGAATCCTCTTCCCATTAGACCAAAGTACTTCTAACTTCCCTTTCATGCGACATATTGAAATTTATTCGAACGAACGAAGGATTCTTAGTCCTTCTCGTCCCTACGCAATGCATCAAATAAATCAAAATTGATACTACGATTAGGTACTTAGCTTGGTAATGAAACCAATGCGCAAAATTGTAAATAATCAGCCTTATTCTTGTTGTAGAGTGACGTGACAGATGTGTCACTTTGACTTTAAATTGGTATTCTCATTGGCAATCTAACAGATTTCTGGCGAGCAAATCGACAAAATTCGTATTTAATTGTCGCAAAGTGGCGTGTGAAGTGACATTTTCCTCGATACGTGTGTAGGTATCGACAGTTTCTTTCCACCGCGTCCGTCGTAGTCACGTCACTCGCCAATACCACCTAATATCACTTGAAATTATTTTCTTTATATAATAATACAGCTTTTTGTATTCCCTCTTTTATAAAGCACCAGAGCACCTATGGCTATGTACTAACGATGCACTCTCAAAGCACTTCATTGCAAATGTTTTAAACAATTAAAATTCCTATAATCTAATCTATTTGTTTATCACTTTCAGCCCGGACGAAAAATGAGTTCCGAACGGCAACCATTACTCAATCATGCAGAACCAACCGATTTAGAACAGGGAAAAATCTTACCAAGACCGGATATAAGAAACTCTCCAGACAATGGCTTGGTAGATGTACAAAGTGATGAAAGTGGTAAGATACTAAAAATTTAAACTAATATTTGGTATTTATTGATTAAAATCATCTAATTTACTTAAGGGTCGCAAGATTTAACCAAGCCAGAAGAATACGATCCAGCAATGCACAGGGCCCTAGAACATCCAACATCAAGCCTAGACACAATGATCCACTTGCTAAAAGGTAACATTGGAACTGGAATTCTAGCAATGCCAGATGCCTTCAAACATGCTGGATTATACGTTGGATTATTTGGAACATTAATAATGGGTGCAATTTGCACACACTGCATGCATATGCTAGTAAATTGTGCGCATATACTATGCAAGCGTGTCCAACTGCCATCGTTGAGTTTTTCTGAAGTAGCCTATAACAGCTTTGAGACGGGTCCATATAGCTTAAAACGTTACTCAGATATTGCAAGGTAGTACATAATACCATACGTTTTAAACTAAAATTTAATTTAAACTTTTCTTCTTTTCACAGGAGATACGTAACAACATTTCTTTTCATAACACAAATTGGTTTCTGTTGCGTCTACTTCCTGTTTGTTGCTCTTAACTTACAAGAAGTCGTAGCACACTACTGGGTATCTCTCGATGTCCGAATTTATTTAATCTTAATCTTACTGCCAATGATTCCGTTAAATTTAATACGAAATCTTAAGTATTTAACGCCGGCATCACTATTTGCTGCAGTTTTAACAGTGGTTGGTCTTGCCATAACATTCTACTATATGCTGCAGGATCTTCCACCTGTTGATAGTGTAAAGGCAGCCGCTCCATGGGCACAATTGCCACTGTATTTTGGTACAGCGATTTATGCATTTGAAGGAATTGGAGTTGTATTGCCGCTGGAGAATAATATGAAACATCCTGAAGATTTCGGAGGGCTTACTGGTGTTTTGAATACTGGAATGGTTATTGTTGCTTGCTTGTATACATCGGTTGGATTTTTTGGATATTTGAAGTATGGAGAAGCTGTTCAAGGAAGCATTACGTTGAATCTACAGCCAGATCAATTGTAAGTATTAATGTTAATATTTTTTTAGGTTTTTTAATTTTTTAGTAGATTAGTCAAGTACTATCAAAACTCATTTCACGGGTGATGCTACCGTCTGATATTACCATTGCAATCATTCTTTGTGTGTTATCATTGGCGTGTTTAAAAATAAAAGCAATGAAATCGCACAATTTGGCCGCCAGTTTGAAAGGCGTTGATAAGTGCTTATTGCTATTCTCAAGATTCAATTTTTGAGAGAAGTCGGGCTAGACGATAAGGGGTTTTGTCCATACGACTCTCTGTACAGACTGAGAAGTGGGAATGCAACGATCGATTGCATGTCTGTGCGAATACGTCTCACAACTTTTACAGCTTTATTTTACAGACAAAATTCTATAGAAGTCTATAGACAGAAGACTCTTTACAACCAAAAGTCTTCCAAGAATTACTAGCTCTAATTCTAGGAACTCTTCGTCTCTCAGAACTGAATAATCTGAAGTAGTCTCGATACGGTACGGTTTTTCGTTTCAGTGCTGGGCAAAAGTTTTATTATTGATCTTTAACTTTCAATCATAACTGCAGCGATCGATTATTTCGAAATCTTTCTGCAGAAATATCTGAAAAATTTCAATCTTCGACCCCGTAAAACGGATCAAGTCCACCACATGTAGTAGGCGCAAAACAGAGTGAACTTACTATATGATAACCACAAAAATATGAATTAAGAGCGATTAAAGTACCACATTCTTTTGCATCTGGTTAATATGAATTTCTCACTTCTGATAAGGAATTTCTTCTTTGAAAGCATATTGTAGGTCAAATTCAACAGCTGGGTATTGGCACGTCTCTGTTTGATGAGATTATATGGGCATTCCTGAGGGACCATGGTTCTGCAGCAAAAGCTTTTTTTGGACAAGAGAGGAGTGCAGAGGCTGGAGATGCCTGGGGGCTTTGAAGAAGGTGGTAAAGAAACCTGCGTTTGAACTCTTGGATGTTGTAGGAGCTCGGAAATACTGATTGCGAGAGCTCTATTGATAAACGAATTGCTATTTTGTTGAATGCGCGTATGCTGTTGCTTTGGAGATGGTATGGTGTCGTATGAATTCGTTTTGAATTTAATAATCTCGTCAACTCTGTAAAAAGACTACTTTCAAATTGTCTGCCCAGGTCTGTTGATAGCTTTAGTGGAACTCCAGATCGGCTTATCCATCCAGAATAACATGTAACGGCTGCAGTTTCTGCTGTAATATTTTGCATTGGCAATATGTACTTAGGAAAAATTGAGCGTTTCATTCGCGTGAGCGTTCCAGCTGATCTTAGTTTTATCGCATTCTTCTTTAAATGGACGAGGAACTATTTGATTTTCTGCTGCATGTGGAAGGAAACGCCGATAGAAATTGTTCATTCGTATTGAAGTTCTAGCCGTAGCGTACGTTTAGCCCCTTATCCAAAATTGTGACCGGACATAAGTCATAAGCTTTTGAGTTTCTTGCTTATCACCGAGAGTTTGATTCTTGCGTCTATTAGCTGTTTTGGTATTCTAAGCATCCGCTTGTGGATTGTCTAAATTGTGCCTGCAAAATTAGAATACCAAACTGCTTCATGTTGAGATTCACCACACACTTCGTCCAGTTCTCGTAACCTAGCCCAGCTAAGCGACCTAGCCCACCATCTTCTAAGAAAGCCCAGGCAGTAGGATGCTTGTTTGGCAATATGGAATAAGTGCCGATCTTGGGTTAATGTTATGTCTAAGATCTTAAGAAAAGTTTCTGCCGTTAGATCTAGACCCTCCACTGAAATTAGAGAAATGGCGGAGTAGGTTTTATTAGAACTGAATCAGTACTTCGAAGATAATGATTTATTGAAATAACTTATAGAAGATTTTTTACGAAACATAGCTTCCTTCTTTTAACTAACTAACTAAAACTCTTCTTCCTTTCAGCTTATCACAACTAGTACGAATTATGATGGCTTTGGCAATATTCCTTTCATACTGTCTCCAATTCTATGTCCCAGTCAACATCGTTGGACCATTTGTCCGTCAGCATTTCGACACTGAACACGCTAAGAATGTTGTTGAAATTATTCTTAGAGTATGCCTGGTTACTCTTACCTGTAAGTAGACTCTACTTAATTTCTACTGTAATCTAGAATTAATTTAAATCTGCTAATTTCAGTTATGTTAGCCGCCATCATCCCCAATTTGGGCTCAATCATTTCTTTAGTCGGTGCAGTAAGTAGTTCAGCGCTGGCACTGATTTTCCCACCAATTATAGAAATTGTAACTTATTGGCCAATTGGTTTTGGAAAATATAAATGGATTTTATGGAAGGATTTAGTTATATTACTGTTTGGTATTTTAGGTTTTATTTTCGGTACATATGCTAGTGTGGCACAAATATTGAATCCCAGTATTGTTTAAGTAGGAAAAATTATTCTTATTTTTGTTTAGTGCTTTTTGATATATGATTATAAGTTATCAATGGAACCACTTTTATGATAAGAACAAAAACAAAAAACAGGCAAAGAAATGGTTTATCTTTTTGTTTTTAATGTGATTCTTTCTCTCAGTTGATTTGAGTTAACAGTGTTCAATTGTTTTTTATTTACTGGTGCTACTTTTAAATGTGGAATAATATATTTTTTTCTCTCTGCTATAATAATAATAATAATAATTCAATGTAAATTTTACAAATGATAACAGAACGAAGGATTTGTAGTATTATCAGTGCATTTTAGAAAAGGGTTTTTATAAAAATATACTATTAATGCAATAAATAAATCTTCCTGAACCATTAAATAATATACTTCCGGGCACAAATTTATCAAAACAAGAACAAACAACCTTTTATTATAAAGTACAACCGCAAAACCAAAAATTTGAATAATTTTAACAAAAGCCTCAAATCAACTTAATTAATTTCTTTCTTTTTAAGCAAATACTTTACTATAAAAATAGTATTAGAACAAACAAAAAATAATAGAATTGTCTTAATTTCCTTAGGTGTAAGAAGATTTTCAATAAGAACAAACAAAAACACATAATTATAAAATATATATTTATTATTGAATTTCTTAAAATCTAAGTTAAAATATTTTCTTCATTTTTAATATAAATTTATATATTTTTGACAAATCTTATTTTAAGTAATTTATAAACTTTTAAATTGTTCTTATTTTGAGATTATTTAAAAATACTGTGATTATTTTGTTATCTTTTAAGCAAGAATTTATAATAATACAATACAAAAAGAAATATCTGTAAAAAAATAAATTTAATAACATTGGAATTAATTGTTTTATAAAACCAAATAAAATGTAACACCGATCTGTGGTGCTGTTTAAATAATATCATGTACATAAATCAATACTTCCAACAAAACAAAAAAAACATTGTAAACTTGTTAAACAATATTATTGTAATTTATGAAATTAATTTTATTTCTATGTACCAAAAAGAAGGGCTTGAATATTCTGGATGAAATATGAACTTAAGCTGGGAATAGTGTAGGATAAAGAAAGTTATTTTGCAGTTAATAATAATGTATGATAAGATTAAGTAATTGTTGAAGGGAATTGATATGATTAGATTTTATTTCTACTAAGGGAATTGTGTATTGATTTTAGTAACTGTGCTTGAGCTTCAGCTTTGTTCTGTTTCTTATTGTCGTATAAATTCTTAACCAAGCACTCTTATAGCACGTTTGATATCCTCAATGTTTAAGTTCAACATTCTAAATACTTCAGTAAATTTCTCAAACTCAGCATCAAAAGATGCTGAAACTCTGAGAGGTTTTAATACGTTAACTTTTATTGCTCCTGCACACATCGGGGGGTCAACATAAGTATAATTATTGGTACGTTCTGAATTGTGAGCAAACATATATGCTGCGTATGATAATGCAGGAATGGTCTTATTAGAGAAATAACTGCTTTGTGGTTCTTCCAGTTTATAATACTTCCAGTCTTCTGGGCCATATTTTTCTTTGACTTCAGCCAGATTTATACGAAAAACATTCAAATCTTCCAACACTTCCTTCATCAAATGAGCGTATGTTTTCTCTTGGATGCTTATAAATGATATAATAAATTTTAAATTAGTCATTTGAGAATAGGCCAAGAGATCGAGAATATGACGAATACCTTTTTCGCCTTTGCTTGCTAATAGTACATTTAGTACTAACTGACGAAAAGTAGGAACAAGTTGAATAACTGTTCTAAAGTGTTTAACAACATCAAAAGGCAAAGATATGTCACCCATACTTATGCTTAATGTTCCTTCCCAAGCTTTTCTTCTGTTAGTGATCCACTTTACAAAGTTATTATAATTGTCCATATTTTTTTTTTCCATGACTAAAGAAAAGAGACATATCTGAAAATGGTGAATTTCATATGGGGCAAGTAACTTTTTGCTATTCATAATTGTAATAGCTCTAGACTTTCTTCGAGCCTGTCCTTCTTCTGTTACATTGGCCGGAATAGTACCCTTAACATATAAATCAAATAAAGTATCCACATCTGTTTGATCAATTACGGTCATTTTATCCTTATAATCATCCAAGAATCCTCTTATAAATTCCTTGCCCCCATCCAATATAGAGAATAATGAGATAACAGCCTGTATTAATCCTTCTGGTTTGATACCTACAAAGCCCCCAGGAGATATCAAACATAAGATGTATTTACTTGCTTTTAAATTTTTAGCTAAAAAATTTTTTGACAAATCACCATGTAAGGAGCTCTTCTCAAGGGTTATATCATCTGTTAATACTTCAGGAGGAACTATAATGTCAAAATCTATTTGTCTTAAAGTTTCACTCTCTAATTCTGCTTTCATTGTATAAAGAGAAAAATGAGTACATTTTATACAATCACCAACAATGGTACCAGTTACTTGTACCCTCTCTTTCATAAAATATATTGTATAACCACCCACATTAGTAGGGATAGTTTCAACAGTATATTTTTTATTATAATCAAATTTAGACACCGACATAATGATTATAAAAGAATATAAAACTTGGTTTTTGTGAGGCCTGATTGGCCTCTGGAAAGATAAATATTATATAAAAAAACTGATGTACAAGATACTTATGCTTTATTTAGGGTGTTTTCAATGATGAAAGATGCTTTTGCAGACTTGCACGAAAGCAAATGACGTTGATTGACAGCTTAAGCAACATGCAAAAGCAAACAACATGCATCATTGAACATAACTCATTATATGTCAAAATTGTCAGCTGACATACGTGAAATTAGTGCTTCCACTACTTACATACGTATTGCGAGAAACTGAAAACAAAATGGATAAAAGAAATTTAAAAACATTAATTGGAATTGTTGAGAACAAAATTCTAGTAGAAAGTGCGGATACGAGTAATGTCTCCCATTTCGTGCAGAGAAAAATGAAAAAGAAATCATTATTGGTTAAATTAATAATGAAAAAGTGAGTAAAACAAAAATGTATGGCAGCACTCACGTGTCTTCTTCTTCAAAATTACAACTGCAAGTATTTGAAAAAGCTGGCAAAGTATGCAATCATTTGCTTTTAAGTTTTAGGCTGGTCGTCCACTGGAAGCGTATTCGAGCGGCTTCGCGCTTCGGCCATACATATGAGCGGCTACAAGCGGCTCATTGGGGAATGCCACACAGGAGACTAAGGCCGCTATTACATTAGGATGCCATGGCAGCGTAGCCAGCAACATAACTATGGCTACATCAAGTTTTACAAGTTGCCAAATGCAGCGGCCAATGTGAGATGCCAATGTTATTTTTAAAATGGAAATCGAAGAAAAAATGCTGTTGTATTTGTGTCGTAAAAAGGCATCAGAGGTTTGAAAAGGAATAAAAGGCGCTATTGGGTACACCCTATTTCTTTTTTACCCTATCTGAATATTCCTCTGAGGAAAATCGCCGGTCTGCTTTTAAAATAAATCTTTCCGTATCGAAAAGTTCCATTCCAACAAAACAATAAAAACAAATAAAATACGGAAAGTGACAGCTAATCGGAGTAAAAAAATTCACCGGCGACGTAACCAAATAGATCTGGGATGTGTGAACGCTATGGCCACGCTTCCATTCTGGATACGTGGCCAGGCCGTCGCCAGGTCTAATACTCATAATGCAAATGTACATATTCCAGATGGCTACGTTGCTGGCTTCGCTGCCATGGCATCCTAATGTAATAGCGGCCTAAGACGCACTGGTGAAACCGGTTTTATGGGAGAGAAACGAAGAAAAGGAAGGGGAAAATGGCCTATTTTCCCCTTTCTTCTCTTCGTTTCTCTCCCATAAAACCGGTTTCACCAGTGCGTCTTAGTCTCCTAGTGATGGTAAGTGCACCGTTTTTACGGTGTTTCACCGTTTTTTTAAGGTTGGTCACGTAAAACAGTATTTTGGGAAAAAAGCCAAGTAAAATTCAAGTAGAACTAATTCACATTTTTAAAGTGACAATTGACAACTTAAAAAATTTGATTGATCCAAAATGTACGAACGTCCCAAAACCTATTCCTCTTTTCCTTTTAAATCTCTAATCGAACAGTGTACTGTAACTTTTAAGTTCATATGTAACAGTGTTGGGCAAAATTTAATCTGATTGACGACTTATGATTAAAAACAGTAGTTTGCTATAACTATTAGAGATTGGTATTATTATTCTGTTTAATAATACCAATCTCTTATAATTATAGCGGACAACAGTTTTTAATTATAACCATGTTATCAATCAGATTAAATTTTGCCCAAGACTAATATGTAATACATTGTGTTGTATTAAATAGCTGTGAAATTGTTACGTTTATTTTTATTGAATTTATTTTATTTGCTTGTATTTTTTTTGTTTTTTTGAGAAAATTTTTATTTTTGTTGTTTTTTTTTTTAATTTTAAATAAAAGTTTGAATTGAACATATTCTTTTATTCATATAGTATTATGTTTTACAAGTAACACCACTTTTTAACGCTAAACACCGTAATTTCTGTCTCAACGCACCGGAATATACTTCATGCCACTTACCAACCCCTGTGTGGCATTCCCCAATGAGCCGCTTGTAGCCGCTCATATGTATGAACCAAATTACACGACCTATCACTTTCCCAGACTCACTTTCCAATCACTTCCAATAAACCGGTTTTTTAGACAAGGGGGCGCAGGGAAGTGCATGTTTTGGTCTCACTTGTGAATCCAAGAAAAATTTCGGTCTCACAGCAAATTACACTAAAACAAGCATAACTTTCTTCGCTGGGACTGCGATAATTATAAGAATTTTTGTTGTTTTGTGCACAACCACATAGACAGTAGAATTGTTACACGGAAAAGAGACAGAAATTTAAATACACCGTGTAATACTCAAATTTTACACAGACAGGTTTGACGTGAGTCCCAAGTGAATGGCCGTGTAATTTCACTCTATGGCCGTAGCGCGAAACCGCTCGAATACGCTTCCAGTGGACGACCAGCCTTAATCATTGAACACTGTGCTTTTGCAAGTTGCTTCATTGAACAACATGCAAAAGCAAATAAGGAATGGTTGCTTGTTCATTGCTTCTCTGATGGCTGACGTCGTTTGGGCGAAGTTCTTGATGAATTTGCGATGGTATGATGCAAATGCGTAGAATGATTTTGCTTCTGCGTTTGTTTTGAACGTTTTGTAACGGTCTATAGAACTTGTTCTGCTTGGGTCCGGTCTTATACCTGTATTTGTTATCCCATAGCCAAGGAAGAAAATTTCTTTTTGGAATAATTGGCACCGTTTGAGTGACACTTTTAGTCCTGCTGATACGAGTCGCTGGAGCGCATCCTCGAAATTAATTAAAGCTGAATTTATGTCCGGTGATGATTGGCATATATCATCCATGTAGGTGGTGGAATTTGGTGCATTTTCTGTTATGAAAGCCTCTATGTTGTTATTTATTATTTCTTTTAACTTTGCTATTTCGATTTCGTCTAGGTTATTTCTAAGCTTGTTTATTTGTTCTTTGATTTCTAGTTCTATCGAGTTTGTGTTTTTTAATACGCATCCGTTGATTTTATTTGTTGCTGTGTGGTCTGGTAGGTGGAATTCTATTTTTATATCTCCATTGGGGTTGATAGTTGTTGATGCGTTAGCTGTTTTGCGCCAATCTCCCCCTAGTATCAATGGGATTGGGGTATTGCTAACAACTGCTACTGGTCCGAATGTGCATGTTGAATTTGCTACTGTGACCGTTAAGTCTATTTGCCCTATAGGGTTGCAGGTGTTCTCTACTGATGTTAATGGTTCTCCTTCGTATTTTTGCATTTTTTGGTATTCCTGAATGAATTTCTTGTCTATTACCGACTGCTCTGCCCCACTATCTATTAATGTTGCTATTGGCGTGTTATTGAATATAAACGTGTCGATTATTGGGAGGTTTCTTTCTGGATATTTTGATTTTATTACACAGTGTGTTTGTCTGTTTTTGTTTCTTTCCATGCATGAATTTGTAGAATGTCCGGTTTTGTTGCAAAAATGACATGGAATGGGGCACTCTGACGGTAGATGAGCCTCCTTTCTGCATCGAGGGCAATTTAGTATTTGTTTTTGTTGTGTCATATAGTTTTCTTTTTTTGTTGGATATGGATTTTTCGTCTTGTTCTCCGTGTTTACTTTCCTGTAATTATTTCTGGTATCTTCGTCTAGCTCTTGAGCTATGTCGAAAAGTTCATTAATGGATGTAGGTGCACTGATTTTCAATAACCTTCTGTCGTTATTATTGAAAATTCCTTCAGTTACATAATTTATTTTGTCTTCTGTCTTTAATTCGAATTCTCTGGGTGCTTGGTTTACTATTTCCATTTTTGCGCTTATGTACTGAACTAAAGTTTCATTGTATTTTTGTTTCCTGGTTGTTATTTTCTCCATCCATTCCTTTAGGTTTGGTGTTTTTAGGAATCTTTTTCTGAATTCCCTTTCCCAGCTTTTCCATTCGTTCATTTGCTCTCCTTCGTAGCTTTGCCAACATTTGGCAATTCCTATTAGTTTGCTTTTCGCAAAGACTAGTTTTGCAGTGTCGGACCATCCATGTATTTCTGCTGCTAGGTTTGTTAACTCTATGAATTTGTTCGTTTCCGCTAGATTTTCTCCATTGCAATCTCTAATATTTGAGGTTATGTCAGGGTTTACTATTATGTTACGGATGGATGAATTTTTGTTTTCTTCCTGGCTTTCGCTTTCCATTTTTATTTTTGCCATGGTCTCATTGCACGTGATGATGGCTGCTGCATGGTCATCTTTAGTATTTCCGGACACTTCCAATCCGCGTCTGTTTACTTCGTCCTTTAACGCTACCAACGTGAATTGTTTTAGCGTTTCTTCATCCAGAGTCGTTTCCATTAATTTTTGTATTGCAGGCATTGTATTTGTGGGAGATTTTGAGTTCGATGCCGACTGCGCCATGTGAGGCCTGATTGGCCTCTGGAAAGATAAATATTATAAAAAAACTGATGTACAAGATACTTATGCTTTATTTAATGTCAATTAATATAAATGTGATTGTCCTTCGTCTTGATGATGTCAAACTAATTCCTCACGATATTTTGTTGATCTCCGTCCACCCTCGTTTTTCTTAATAATCCCCTTCTCTTCTTCTTCCTCTCTCCGTCCTCGATTAATTATAGTCGCAGTAGTAGTCGTAGTAGTAGTAGTAGCGCTGACAGTTTTTAAAATGTAATAGTAAGTTAATTAGTGTTATAAATTGTAATTGTAAAGGCAGCTTTTGATAATGTTTTGGTAGTTGTTTCGTGCTCGATTTATTTGTAGATGGTGCGTTTTATCTTCCAGGCTGATGTATACTATTTGCATCGTAGAGCGAGATATGTGGCACCGGCCTTTTGGAACCACATGTTTGCAGTACACAGCCAGAAGTACTTAAGTGCAAAATATGCGTTTCGAGAAAATCGTCCTCAAAGTTTTTTTTAGATACAGAATTGTGCAGAAAACCACTTTTGCCGGTTCAATAAGTCAGCAACCACAGCTCAGTTTAGGATAAGAATTATAGGAATGATTAAGAATAACATACTGAATACAAAAATGCAATAAAGTCAAAATCGTCAAATTTGCACTTAAGCACTTCTGGCTTTTTACTGTAGATGTGCTTTAGACTCTAATGATTCAATTCGGGTACAAACAAATGTCCCGATAGCAATCACCAGTAACTGGTCACTCTATGATGGCGTTCTAGTTGTTGGTGTATCAATTGAAGGAAGATATTCACCGTATCAATAGTGGGTATACTGTGTGTTAACAAAGCAAGCCAAGTTGGAATGTGCCTTGTCACTCATGATTTTTAGCTGTTCCATAACAGATTGCTATTGACTACTATCCACAGCGAGGCATCATTGCGGCTCAATTTCATTAATGTGTTGAATTGTCTCGTCCTTCAGTTCTTCAATTGTTGTTGGATTATTGGTGTACACCTTCTCTTTTAAACTTGCCCAAAGAAAGAAGCCCAACGGTGTGTTAAATTAGATGATGTGGGCGCCAATTGACGACCATCGACTTCTGCCGCAAGAATGTCATTATTTCTTGTTAGCTGTGTGGTAAGCGGCACCATCCTGTTGGAATTACATATTGGCTCCTAGTCCGATTGTCGTCAAACAGTCAAACGAATGTCAAATCGAAAAAGTAATAGTCCGATTCTCGATTGTAGTGAACCGAGTCGATGACAGTTCACGATTGCATGTAGATGCTCGAATACTAGCTTGGGTAGCGTTTTCGAAGAAATGTAGCTCAATGGCTCCGTCGCTCCAAAAGCACGTCGAACATTGACTTATCGTAAATGTCTTCAGAATCCATCGCGTTGAAAGTTCGCCTCATAGTTAAAAATAATTTTTTACATGAAGTTGATATCCACTGACGTGAATGGTCCGCGGGCTTCAGAGCCAGAGTAAACTAAACCTGGGCCGTATTTGGTTTCTCGAGTCGATGGATCGACTCGACAAAAAAAGCTTCTCGATTTTCTTTAAGTTTCGTATTTGGTTTCACGACCAAATCGACAGCTACGCGCAGCAATACAAAACCTTCAAATTGGGTTGTATTACTCCAAGGCAGCAAATCACGTATATTTAATTAAAATAGAAATTGTTAAAAATTTACTGCATGCATAAATTGAGATTTTTAATAATCGTCAAACGTCTTTATCGACACGTCAAGAGACGATATCGTGTCACCAAATGCCAATTTTTATTTATCGACAGACGACAATGTCGACTCGAGAAACCAAATTCGGCCCAACATTAAGCGTCCAACGTTGGAGGGTGTCCATAGCATCGTGTAGATCCGGCTTAATAGGGTTCTCCTCCACGTAGTTCCCGATCTTCCATCTCGACGGGTTCCAGTGAAGGGCCTGTTTGGCTAAATTTTCGTTTTCGCATCACAAGGTGTGGCCAATCCAATTCTATCGCTTTCTTGGCTGGCGCGGCGCCATAGTTCTTCATATGACGTAGGCATCTGTTGCTGAAAACTTGGAGGCGCTGTTGAATTTATGCACGATATTAAAGATTGTGCGCTCGGTTGGACGATTATGCGGACACGTGTGCTCGTAGACAGAACTTCTGTCAACATTGACTTAGTAACCAAAATAGATGTTCATAAGAAGTAAGCGTGAGTCGCCAAAGCTTGTGACTTATTACTGGTCACAATTTTAAAATAGGGGGTTGTAAACCTGCTTTAAACAAAACTTATTACTTTACACCCAAAACCTTTTCATGTTCCTCCAGGCTTTATTTCAACAAATAATTTCAAACCAAAACCAGTTAAAAGATGATAAAATAAAAGCTTTAATATCTGTTTTAATTTCTGGAATTCTTTTTGCTGTTACTTGAAAATCAAAAAACCATTAAAAAAACTGCACTAAATTTTTATTAAAAATATTTATTTATATAAAAAAAATTAATATAACAATTGAATAGTCTTCTTTTAAGTAAAAAATAAAAAAATAAATGACAATAATAGTTATAAAATCTAAAATTTTATAGAATGATTTTTCTGTTTTTATTAAAATTCATTTGTAGACAAAACAAAAAATAAAAAAAACAATGTTACAAAACAAAATGTTTAATAAATAATGGTAGTCTTGGAGTTATTTAATCTTTTATGACAATAATAATTCTAATGGGTGTTGTCTATATATGAATGTTATTGAAAAAAAAGTATTTTTTTGAAATAAAAAACTGAATGAAATATAAATAATACTTTGAGAGGGTTTTAATTGTTATTGGTGACTGTTGCTACCAACACGTCGATTTTTCTTCGATGATCTTTGATAAGGTGTTCTCAGTTATTAGCCTGGAAAATGTAATAAGATTTCTTTAGATCATAAATGTATAGATTTTAGGTGTAAAGGGTTTAAAAAAATTAATTCGTGGTACGAGCGATAGTTTGCAAAAGTTAGACCCACTAAGCTGGATGCATATGGTGTATGATCATGCCGCCTTAGCCTATAGACAAAACGGAGATAATAAAGCAACTTCATCTTTCTTATACACACCGAATCAAATTTGGGGGAAATAAGATTACCATACCTCAAGTAGAGCAATCATAAGCATTTTTGGCATATCGGGTGTGAGAAGGCTAGAGCTTATCCATAGTGTGACGTAGGCAACCATAGACTTTTTGAATAACTCTACTCGTTCGATTTGTTCTTAATTACAAGAAGAAGATCATTAATGTAAATGCTAAACAAAAAGGGACCTAGAATAGAACCTTGTGGACCACCACAGGGTAGGAATATGGGTGCGGAGAATTTATCCTGGGTGTTAACGATTTGAGAACGACCAGATAATTAGCTTAGAATTTCACAGCAGTAGAACCAAGATCGAAATTACTACCTAGTTTCTGCAAGAGCCGAGTCAATCAAAGAAACAATACATGGATTCCGTTAAAGGGAAAGTCTTTAACAACAAGATTCATGGCATACGATGTAGCAGTAGACCAAATTTTAGCTGTAATAATGGGTAGACCAGAATGCGTAGACTTGGCAAACCAAATGATTTTGCCTCGGAACCAGTGGAGGTTATATTGCTGAATAACTAAGTAAGTTTCACCAATTGAAAGAATTAACACTGCTGCAAATATAGAAACCTAAATTAGAATAGCATCATAAAGGAATTTTAAAACAATACATTCGAAAGGACACTACAAGTTTCATTATAAAACAAACATACCTCATTGTATATGTTGGAACAGAAGCAACATACAAGACACAAATTAAATTTCCTCTCTTATCTGAAAATGCATGACATTTATGATACTCTGAGCACCAATACGATTCTAAAGGCTCGCAAACATCCTCTTCAACACAGCCATCATTTAGAGTATCATCAAGAACATCAACAGCTGTATAAAAGAACGTTCTAAGAATATCCAAGCGATGAGATCCAGACATAGTCCTTTTGCCAGATTGTTGTAAATTTCTTGACATAACATATTTCTTATGAATTGTGTTAATTAATAATATACTAGAAAAAGAAAATTATATAAATTAATTTTACTTGTATGAAATGTGTAGTTACCCTAAAATATTTGAATCAATTTCAATTGAATCTGGAAAATTTCGTGGGATACAACATTCAGCATTCTGTAAAGGTTCCAAATCATTCTTCCAAATTTGCTGCACCAAAAGATTTATTTCTTGATATGGCGGCTCTGCCCCGCAGATAACACAAAGTGTTGCGCAATTTGTTATAGGTACTGTGACAAACCGATAAGCTGTCTTTATGTAATAAAGTTTAGATTTAAAAAAGCAAATATTAATTAGAGTAAAGTCAACATTACATTTGGGCTCTTTTTCGGTAAAAACACAGGCACATCTCTCTGTGGACCATTCGACGAATTCAACAGCGCAATCAATAATTTCTGATCAATAGCATCCAAATCCCACCATCCTTCAGTTGCTACCGACAATTTTTGATTTATTATAATACAACAAAACAACGAACCAAATTGAGTACTAAATTCATTTAGTTTAGCTAATATATGAATATTTTCTGATGATAAAATACAGTCGGTATGATCAAAAAGTTCATTATCACAGGCCTCCATTAATCGATCAATGATTGGAATATAGTTTTTAGCTTCGCGTTTCATGCGTTCGAATACATTTGGTGATTTAAAGTCATTTGTGCCAATGAACATAACAAAAGCATTGAAAACTAATTCTGTTAGATTGAAGAGCATCTTTTCTGTCATGCCATTTGCAATAGCGATTATAGTAACAGCGTCTTCGTATTCTTTCCAAACTAAGTAGCCATCTTCGAGTTCGGTCGATTTCAGTTGAGCATCTTTTGATTTGCAGAACATGTAGACTCCGTTTAGTGAGGCAGTTGTAGAGAAGGGTAGCTGGAATTTAAGATGGTGATTAGTATGATTATGTTGGACTTTTTTTATGGAGAGGTTAATAATGCTACGCCGAACGCAGACTTCACAGACCCAGGTAGGAGAGATATGTTGAGTTGAGTGGACCCAGTTTCAATTCGACGCCCTTTTATAACTGGGTTGAACCTAGGTTGGACCTGGTTATAAATAGGGTAAGAACGAGTAAGCCAACTCCGGGAGCCCGCAAATAGTCTGCAGCCGAACAGCTGGCGTCAAAATTGCTATTTTTGACTAAAAGCTAATGCTAGCCATCCAAAGCTGGACGACAAAGAAAAAAGGATGGGCTTCCTAAACGGTGAAAATCATCATTGGACCAAGCTGGGTATGGCTGGGTATCGCACATATTTTGTTGCGGTAGCTTTTGGGAGATGAGCAAAAAGTAAATACGTCTCCAATTCCTTTATAAATGCCCGGCTCTAGCCTGAGCCAGGCAGCGCATACTAGGCAGTTACATTCTGGAAAACTTAAAATACTTCTTCAAACTAAAGGTCAGATCACTTGGATAAGATTCCCAAACATCACAACTAGGCTTTTACAGCCGGCATAGCGGATCTAAAAATCACCTAGTTTTAGGCCCTTGTGCTGAAAGTCGAGTCGGCACCACACGACAAGTCGTATAAGTTGAAGAAAGTGACGTTGTGGTCAAATTACAATTTTCAGCACAGAGGCCTAGAATGAAAGCGCTAAGTTGAGTTTAGCTCTCTATGACGAAAGTCGTAATTCGACTGAAACGTCGCTTTTTTCAACTCAAACAACTTGCGACGAATCAAGACTCAACTTTCAGCACAGGGGCTCCAGGTGCACGAGGTTGTGGCATCATGAAAACCGCCAAATTTCCTCGGGTTGCACTAGATACAGGATACAGCTCTAAACCTAACCAATCGATCGTACTTGTACGCCAAGTAAGTTTAGCTGGCAATAATTTTAAATAATAGACTAAAGGCTCGCGCATACTACAGCCGCGACGGGCCGCAGCGCTTCGCATTGCAAAATTGCGCCAAAGAACATAAGGAGTGGAGTCGGGGGCGCCGTAAGGCAATAATTGGATAAGTCAGACGATGGCTGCATTCGAAAATTCAGCCAGCTGCGCAGAATTGGCAGCATCATTCAAAAAATCAAATTGCTGCAGCCAGCCATATATATCCTGCAGCCGATTCTGCGATACTGCCAATTCTGCGCAGCCGCCTGAATTTTCGAATGCAGCTGATATTTAACGTAAAATCACGAGCAACATCCGTTAACTGCGTCTTCCAACGCCCACTGAGCCGGGCCGTAACGCAACGCAACACATAACATCGCCGCAAAAATACGTCTAGTAAGCGATCCGCCAATGCGCTGCTCCGACTAAGTATGGAACTTTTCGTAAACGTCAAAGCAACAGAGCAACAAGGCATCGGCAACAAAGCAACGCAAACTTTTTTCGCATACGTATGTGATGCATCAATCCATTCCTAAGTGCCCTGGTTAGAGGGCACTCCCGAACGAATGACTTTGGATCATCTGCGTTTACGAACTCGTTGCATCGTTGCAAAGCATACGTACGCGTTTACGAAAAGGACCTATTATTAATTGGCAAGAGCTAGCGAAACCTGGATACAACTGAAAACCAACGAGGAAACTACTGGAAAAGGCTTCAATCTTTCTATTTAAGAAGATTGGCATAACCATAACCTTCTATATAGAAAGCCATGCTCATGCCAAGTTCACAGACACATGTGAGCAATTTAGTGGTCCGGGTGCCATATTCGTTTGCTATCAAATTGTATGCTAAAGTGGATATTCGAATTATTTTTTGTTTGTTTGTTAGTGAAATAATTATGTTAAATGTTGAGTTTTTTATGTTGTAATTATTAAAAATATAAGTGCAGAAAAAGTGAAAGAAAGTGCTAAAGTTATTGGAGCATATTCAGTGCATTTATAAAGCTTTTATCTTGGATATAAAGCCATTGCAGATTTTGCCTTTAAATAGTAATTAAAACAATAACTTTAGCACTTTCTTTCACATTTTCCTACATTTAAATTTTTAATAAAAACACTATAATGAGGATATTAATCCCTTTAAAATCACTGGTATTCAATTATCACTGTAGGCACACTGCAAGACACTAAAAAAACACCAAAATCGCACTAAAATTCATAATTTTTAGTTATCACTTCTATGCCAACGTTTTAATATAATTGTTTTCAGGCATATTGGGTGAATAACTTTCTTTTAGCATAATTATTTCACTAAACAAACAAACAAAAAACAATTCAAATATCCACTTTCGCATACAATTTGACAGTAAACGTATATGGCACCCGGACCACTAACTTGGCATGAGCATGGCTTTCTATATAGAAGGTTATGGCATAACTAAACAAATGAAAATTAGTAGATTGCGTTAGATTATAAACAATCGTATGAGTATGCACAACCTCAGAAAATAACTTTCCGCATCGTTGAAATTAAAAGAACGACAATTCGATAAAAAAAGACTTCAAAACTCCATTGCAGACGATCTGAAAGCGGCTAACAACAAGATATTAGCAAAATACAAAACGAACGGCAAACAGGCGTGACGGAAAATTTTAAAATAGGTCAATGTCCTGCAGAAGCTAAAGGTAGTATCAGCAATGAAAACAAAACAAAATTACTTCCTTAACAGGTGGTATGATTCTCCTTTATTCAAAGCAAACCCCTAAATTACTTCTAAATATATCAATCTCTTTCAAAGGCCATCGACATTTCATTCAAATTAACTAAAATAAATATAAAATAAACTACTTACATTTTCGCAATCACCTCGCTTTCGATTGAAAATTGGTAACCCACCATTCGAAGTAAAACAAATTAAGTGAACGGCCATTTTCTTGTCGTTTTCTTAGTTCTTAAATAAAATTCGCAAAACAATGATCTTTCATTCAAAACAAGAACTTAAAATTAAAAAAACAAATAATAATAAACAAAGAAATTCTAGCCACAAAAAGCTAGCCGCTAGCCCAAAAGACGCTAATTCTTTGACACATGCGCAGATGACTTTAGTTTTGGGCTATGTTCAGAGGTTAAGAGAGAAGAGTTTCCTGCAAAAAAATTGTTTTTCAACATGGCAACTCTGTTTATTTACTTCCAATTCCAATGAAATTATATATTTTTCTCGCTCGCACTTATAGAATTGAATCGGTACATAATTCCAGTTGTTCCAATATTAGTTTCCTTCCAGCTTCCACGATACGAACTCTCCGCTTCCCGTGGGTCTGTTTGTGTGCTCAGCTCCGTACTTCCATTATTCGATGTTCAGAGCTCGCCGTGAGTGGTCCGTTGTCGTCCAGTGGCTCCGCAATTCGTGTGAATCCCTGCGACGCTTGTGATTTTAATTAATTTAATTCGATTACTTCCGATCAATCCTGGGACTTTTGGGATTTCAAAGTGGTTTTGGTGATTTCCAGACAAAATTACTCCGCATAAAACGCAATTCGAAAACATCTGAGAGTGGTGGAAAGTGTGCCAGCTTCAGTCTCACGTCGCCTGCAGGAAGAGTAGTGGAAGTAGGTGCTGCGGGAAGAAGAGCAGGGGAAGCAAAAAGAAGTTCTCGCAGTGATTTTTCCCTGCAAGCCAAAAAAAACCTGTGCTGCAAAAAATTTTGTGTGATTTTATTTCTTTAATAATTTTGTGAAAAAAAAAAATTTAATTGAAAGAAAAAAATAAATTTCGATGTGAAACGCAAAAATCGCCAAGTGTTTATAACTGAAGTCCAGTTTAACAGTGTACACGGTGTGCGTGTGTGTGTGAATTGTATCCTTTTCGCTGCGCCTTTGCCGGAGACGCGCTAGAGCAGAACAGAGATAGGCGAGTGCGAGATTTTTTGAATGAAATTCCCGAGAATCGTCGTCGTCGTCCTTTGTCCCTGCATTTTGCTCCTTTCGCCTGCATTAGGTCGCGAGAGTGGGGGGAAACGTGTGTGAAGGAATTTCAGGGTTGACCTTATTTTCCTCCCCCCTCCCGGTTCACCCCCGAAAAGTGTGTTTTGTGACGACGAGACAGGAGCAGGAGGTCGCTCGGTGGTGTGTGGTGGTGAATTTTTTTAAGGATTTTTCACGTCTTCAAGTCTGGATTTATTTTGTGTTCCTGTGCATAAGCATCGTTTGGCGTCCTTTGATTCTGATTCTGGAAATGTAAGTTGACATTTTTTTAGATGTGGTTTTGATAGTAATCGAGATTTTAAGGATATAGGTAAAGTGTTGGACGATATGTATCTATAAGATTGACCTACGACAAAGGATAAGGCTACTCAAGTGAAGTTTACTTGTGACCTTTAACCTAGTTGTTAAATGAGAGTGCACCAGTGAAAATATTGGACCAACAATTCATTATTTTTTAAGTATGGATTTCACTCGATATAAATTAAATCTAGTATAGTGAATTGACCAAAAAGTAGTGCCGGTTTCTTCAACTAGCAGGCGCTGTAATGCTTTCCAAGTACATATAAACATCATTAGTCGGAGCAATTTGGTAAAATTTTGAATTCTTAAGGCTCCATACACGACCGATCCAAACAGTCGGATTCCCTTTGGCTCGAGTGCATTCGCCCGTGTCCAAAACGAGTCCACCACTCACGATCGAACGTCGAGCCAATCAGTCTATTCCAGCCTGATTATTCCAGTCTATTCCAGCCAGTTGTTGGTTCTCCTCCCCGTTGTTCTAGGTCTTCCGACTCGACGAGATCCTTGCGGATTCCAGCCAAGGGCCTGTTTGGTCGCAATTTGGTGCTAGTTGAGATCTCCGCTAGTAAATCAGCAGCTAGTAAATGACCTACTCTTCCGAGGCCTGTATCAATAAAATATTCACACTGATTGAGAACAATGCTAGTTGCACGAAGTGGCGGCAAATATACAAAACCATAACTGAAACAATGACAAACCATTTTTGAAACGAATTCTTAATGGTAATGAATAATGCATTTTGTTTATAAAGAGATTTATAAATAGCATGTAAATCCGTTAGAGTACTTAAGACCTAGAAATAATAGTTAAGCCTGGGCGATGGAAACAGTAGGAAAGTTACTGGAATATATTCAATCTGTTTGACTGATAAAACTGAGGTATAGGGGTTGTATTGTAATGCAATTGGTCAAGTGGAGGCTGCGGGGCTGTGGGATTCTAATCTGAAGAACACCGAACATGCATTGTATGCTCTTCTATATCATAAGCTAAGCTTAGGAATGTACTGCTTATTTCCTATTACTAGTCCTGTCGTTCAGTGTATGGTACAATATCTAACAGAGGGGTTAGTCAGAAGTGTAAAAGGGGACAGGGTTGTAGTGTAAGCAGTGCGTCGAATACATACATATCTATAACGGCACGGCGTTGATGCTTTTCGTGTCAGTGGCTTCCGTGATGAATTTTCCACTGACATTCACACAGCACCACCTTTTTCCGTTTCGCTGATCAATGTTCAATGACATCGAACATTTCAGTTTCGTAATTTGGACAGTGATCTCAAGAACATCATGGAATTCAGCGTGTAGAGGGATCCGTCTTGGGCTTTTCTTATGGATCATATTATTTAACGATATGTTGAGTTTACGCCTGCAGAGCTGCGCATATTGTTCTGTACATCGTCAACCTACCTTCCAAATCAAATAACAGTCCCGTGAGGGGGCTATGTTTGTCTGACTACTCACCCGAGCCCAACACGTTCAGCCGGAACTGACTGTATTTATTCTTGATTGGAGCTGCAAGAATCGTTTCGAACTCAAAGTATTTAAATCGATATATTGTCTAAACTTGCACAACCTTTTCCTCAAGTCTCTATAAAAATATGAGTATGTAAACAAACGATGCTCACTACGCTCCAAAACGAAGCAAGGCCAAACAAAGTGTTTTTTTTTTTCAACAACACCGCGGTACCAGACACCCCAAAATTGCATAACATATTTACCAATTTGCAAAAGTCTGCAACTGCAATATCTCAATTTCCACTAAAAACATATATTTCATGCAGCACAAGTCTATTAATCACAATCACTGCCTACCTTCGCTTACTACCAAAAAAAACGGAAATTATGCAACTGATCGATTTACGATCATTCAAGATCGCCACCCTATGGCTTCAAACCAGACACGTTTCCTGACCCAAATAGTCGCCAAGACATTTGCGGCTGCGCTTCAACCTTCAAAAATCAATCAATCAATCAAGAAAACTCCAAGCCTAAGATCGCTTCAAAACTAGAATTCCCAGCGATATTTCTCCTTTTTTATCTGGGAGCGAGACACACAAAAGGTGTGTAATACCTTAATTGACATTCGAGTCTAGGCAATTTTCGCTTAATTTGCCTAAGAAGGAACAAGGAAAAATATGCGCTGTGGGGCAAGATTTATTGCATCCAAGAAATCATTTCCCGGCTGACCAACAACGCATGACAGAAACGCTCGCTGAGTATGGGCGCCATGGATCAAGACTGGACTATGCAGAATTGGAGTAGGTTGGCGCTTGTATGTTTTTTTATCATATTCCATTATATTCGCAAATGGGTGAACTTTAGCGCGACATTAGAGCTTGTCTTTAGCTCTAAAGTGCAATGGCTGACCGCTGACTATAACTAATATTGTGTCGCGTCCAGTGTTGCTAATTCATATTTCATTTTGTGCAGCGCGCAACTGTTCGGCGAGACGAGGCGTCAGGCTTAATGAAGAGAGAATTTAATTAAGCTTGTACAGAAATGTTTCCACGAAATCTCCAAGGAATCTAATGAAGTCATCATAAATTTTACACCATAAGGCACACCAGCACCAGCTCTATCTCCTCTAAAAACGCAACCAGTTTTTTGTGTACGAATATCCAGAAGCTGTGCGATAGTGACTCCTCTGGGGCATAAACTCCAACGTTATGCTTTGTTGCGGACAGATTTCGTAGCATAAAATGCGAGTAGGTTAAAAGCGTAGCTTCTGGGTGAGTAGCGCATTGCTCCTGGTGGAAGAGGCAGAGTAGTACATATACATCAAAGATCTTTATCTCTGCAGTGCTATTTTTTTTAGTTTAAAGTAACACAGTTATTCTCGATATTTATTATTGATGCTGGATGCACGTAGGTAAGACTCCTCTCTCGCGCAATCCAGTATAATAGTTAACCATGACACCGTGCAATGATGAATAACACTGACTGGCGGCCCGTTTAGCTACTATTACTATAATTGTTGACCTGGATCATGAGCAGCGAGGCTTTAAAGAATTCTTTTATATACAATTTTGTTTTAAAAATTGTAGCGGAATTAATTTGAATACAATTTGATTTGTTGTAGAAGAGTTGATTTATTGTGTTTAGCAGAAAATTTGTGTCATGGCTTTAAATTGTTGAAAGTTCTTCGTAGTTTTTATTATTTATCTCGTAAGAGGTAATTTTTTATGCCTAAATGTCAATGTACTTGATCTAATGAGTCTTCAGTGGTTTTGGAGTTGATTCAATTGAGATTTCTTTTAAAAGCTGTAAAATAAAATCTTGTGCACTCTTACGACAAAATAAAAATGATGCCTTGTGACCTGATAGGAGAGAAAGTTTTGTTATCTTAAAATAACTCTTTAACATCATTAACATTAACGTCTTCCTTCTAGAAACAATGTTTAACGCAAGGGTTTTGGATCAAGGTTTTATTTCGAATTATTGAAGTGACCTGCTAAAGCTTATTGGCTGGGTTGAAGATCAAACTCAAGACCAACGATCATCAAACTTTCTTCAACTCAAACAACTTGTCACGGAACACGACTCGAATTTCAGCACTAGGGCCAAACCAGCTGGAGAGATTCTTAAGCTTAGCTTCTCGCGTCAAAATTTGGCCAGCAAGCTAATTGCAACGGCTCAATCAAAACAATCGATCTGACTTGCAACACATCTTATCTCTGTATGGACCAACTTGATGGCTCATACAGTATTATTCTAGCTTCCAGAAGCTGGCACTTTAACACTTTATGTGTTACCAAGTCACACATGATAAGATACCAATGTAGACCTCAACCCAGTATCTATGATCCAGAATACTATTTTCTAGTTCTAGTAGACTATTCTCAACCTCTATCAAAATAACCTTGACTATCAACATTAGACTACTTCAGAATTCCAAATTCTTCATTCTTTCACCATTGTAGCCTTGAATATCTTCGCGAATCCCCCATTTAAACGTTCAATGCCATTCCGCTTTCAACTTGCGCGCTGCCTTGGCGCTATTTTTAACTTTTTCCAAACAAAATCAATTCCACAAAACCACGAAAAACTTAAATTTAATCTTCTTAAGAATGGAGAGAAGCTTATAAATTTCTTTAGAGTCAAAAAAAGACAAACATCATTCGGTAGCGCACTTTTAACCCAAAATCAATTTAAATTTTGTTTTTTTTTTTTCATTTTTTCAAAAAACCTATTACGGCACAAAACTGCAGTCATTGGTGTTTCTTCTTAATCAATGGAAAGGAACCAGTTTTCGCAACCGTTTCCAACTACCGGACGGACACACTGTAAAAACACAACCAAAAAAATAAAAACGCATAAAATTCATAAAATCTGAATTAAACGAGCCGGCGACAATTCTGAGAACTTTCCAAGTCCGCTGGCAACACAGACACCCCATCTTGAATGATTATTAAGAAGATTCCGAAGAGTTCAAGTTGGTGGAGAGATGGGACAGTGAGGATATGAAGACCAGGGCATAGCAAGCAGCAGCAACAACAAAACTCGGACTACGGCACAAACGGGTATTATCTCAACCGGCAAGCGATCTACCACTAGGACACCATAAGATTGTGACTGGAGTTTTTTATTTTTTTTAGCCGAAGCCATTGACGCGCCGCTATTTGAATAAGCAAATAAGAAAAAAGCGCATCTTTGGAATGTCAAGCCGGTCTTTGGGCAGCAAAAACCATTGGAGACTTATGGGCGATGATTGTGTAGGGATAGAGGAGCATGCAACTGAGGCAATTCAAGATTTCGCGGGGGTTTTATGTGCGAAAATGTGTTTTGCAGTAGAAACTATTACTAATAGTGTTTAACGCCGTTGAATTGTTAACATGGCTTTTCTAGAGTTCGAGATACTCTCCACAAAATTCCGAAGAATGTTTAAGCCATTAAAATACTTTTCAGTAACTACAACGAAAGAAATCATAAAACTGAGGACTTTATGGTAGAAAGTTACAAGATAGCTTCGTTGCTAAAACTGTCCATAGTTATTTTAAGGCGATGAGAAAATATTTGGAAAATCCAAAGCACTCGACAACACTGTTACAACTGCAGTCGATGTTCGAATATCAACCAATCATGTTACTATCTCAAAACTACTAGACTCTCATGGTCAGCTTTTTTTAATGTTTCCATAGTGATTGCAGCTGCAAATGTTTGTGAATCGATACTTCCATTGCATTTTAGAATATGCTAACCAAATAAGTTGCTTGAGTCTCTCTCACTCTTGCAGGCTGAAGAAGTAGGTCACCGAAGACCATCGGCAAGATGTATGAATGAGTCAAGAAGGGATACCTTGACCACAACTAGTGAATAAATCATTCAGTGATAAATACGCACTAAGAACTGAGGGGAGAACTACGTGGTACTAGTGAACGCATATGCCCGAAAAATTTTAAAAACTCGTGTATCTAGTGATCATAATCAGGACTACGGTTGACGTTGTCTTTTAGTAGAAAAAGATCAACTCATAACAATAGAGATCAAGATCGTTCGTTTTATCAGACCGTTTATGACTAGGTTCAACCCATGGTCAACCTAAGCTCAATCCAGTCATAAACGGGAGTCGAGTTGGAGCTGGGTCCACTGAACCCGACTCAGCCCTCCTACATGGATCGAGTTGATATTTCGCGTCATATACATGGCTTGAGTTGTAATTGATTGAAGTGACGTTTGTTTTGTTTGTTTACTATCCGTGACATCCGCCTTCAGCGTTAGTTTGGTATTCGGTGTTTTTGCTTGCTCAGGAATATAAAATTATTTCGTTCTGAATTTTTACGTATCTATAAATAAGAATTTATCACAAGAATTGAAGGTTATGTTTTGATTTCAGTTCAACTCCATTTCAACCCAAAGTGAACCTAACTCGACATCATATAGGGTGGTCGAAATTTTAACTCAACCTCGACTCAACTTTTTAACCTAATCATAAACGCGGTAAATATGTATAACGCAATGAATGATTGTCGTCCAATGCTACCAATCAAAGAAAATCATTTTCAACTTTGATCATCTTTTTAACACCGTCTTTCTTCTTCTATCGTAATCTTTGTCACATATCATTGTCGATCTCGATAGTCTTAAGATAAATATGTATGTTTGTCTGTACCCTAGAAGAAGTGGAAAAGTTTAGGAAAAGGTCAGCTTTTATCTAGCTGCTAATACTGCTGGTTTTTCTTTGCCTACCTATCTATCCACGTTTGGGGTAAGTCTGGGCGTTTGGGCGCAGTATATAACAGACTACTCGATTTAGGGCTCTCACGTGTCGCACGGAGCTGGATGTGGTTGGCGAATTAATTTTTAATATTTTAAATCTTGGACGGCCCTAAAAGACCCTAAACTATCATATATGGGCACCCTCCTTTTCCGATCAGTTAATATACTAAACTCAATCGGCTTCTGTGAATGTAAAAAATTCCCAATGACCACACAAGACACGTATTTTTCACCTTAACTAATCAAGAAACAACATTAAAAATCCACGTCGCGAAAAAAGTCCAAAACAACAACAAATCCACCAACGACCATATAACTGTGACAAAACAACCAACCGCGCACAATGTTTTTAGCACTCTTTAAAAACATATTAATTTTTTTTCGTTATCGATAACGCCCTGCTTTAATTTATTTTATTTTAGCAGGCCAATAAACTTGGAGGCAGAGTTGAGTCACCTTCTTTTCACCTTCCACGTTATTCGCTCGCATATTTTACAAGACAAGTAATCCTCCCCAGGTCTCTCGGGCGGCCGGTATTTAACGTTTAACCAAGACCTAAATCAGCGCTGATTATGACTCTTCAGTTAGGAATTTACTACAGATTTTTGTTGTTGTTGTTGTTGCTGAAGAGATGTTGAAGAAGAAAAAAAACTGGTTGCGTTTCTCATGCGCATGCCTATAAGGATTTCGCAGAGGTGCGCTGGTACATGAAAGAAGAAGAAAAACGCAAACCGTTCCGGGAACAAAATTTAAACAGTTCACATGTCTGCGCAGACCCACCAACAAGGTCCAAACCCTATCATTTGTAGAATCTGTAGACAGCTTTAGAAATTGGAAATCTTCTTTCTCGAAGATGAAGAGCGAATTAAGTGCGTTGCACCCTGTTTCAGCAGAATTCGCCAATGCCGAGGAAGGAAATTGCGCGCATTTTTGTTCAGCCTTTAATCGAAGGAGCAAAAATTGCCTGATGAAAAGGAGAAATTGTGTACGTTAGTGCTGCCAACTGTATTAACTGTATCGCGCAAACTCAATGAAGTTGAAAGGTACGCACTATGCTGGTAGAAAAAAAAGTACCAAATAAAAAAACCGGTACAGCTCAAGTGCCTCCCGGTCATTAACGAGTTCTGCGGAATTTCAACATTTGCGTCACTCTTGTCGTTCGTTCGTCGACGACTACGACGACGCCGTCAACAGCTCTTCCAGGCATAATCCGGTATTTCTGGACGTGGTGTGTTCGATTGGAAATCGGAATTGTTTGGACCTTCAAAACTGTGCTGGATGACTCCAAGTGTATATAGGATTTACCTGGAGAAATTTCTCTCTACACATTTTTTGGCCATTCCCTCATTTAGTTGACCTCCATGTGCATGCGATGTGACTCATTGGTTAGGCGACTAGGTCCCGCGCGCAAATCGTTCATCTCAGCCTAAGAATTTCGCGCATGGAATTGGGACTGCAGTATAATCTTTAAGATATTTACTTCAAGGCGCATATTTTATTTCTTTTACTACTATTTTTACTACTATAAACATTTTCTGGATTAAACATGCGCGGATGACTAGTTTTCTTCAAGCTACTTGCAAGCATAATTAAAAATTTATGAAAACACATTTTTATATTATTTTTTGCTTTTATAAATGTTGAATTTCAATTACTTCCGGATTGAGACTTATTTCTGGATTAATATTTTTATAAACCGCGCAATACTGCAGCGCAACAACACTTGTATTGTGGTTGGATTTGTTATCGAAAGTTTATTTAATGATAATAATTCCATTTCCATAAATTGTTTCGGTGTTTGGATGTTTATTTAAGTAGAGATTATACCATAGGTGGACGACATGTTTGATGAAATATATTTAAACTTACATTTTAGAATTGTGTGCTTTTTTTAGCGAATGTAAATAAACAACGATTGTAGATATCGATGTTATCGTCGTGTGCGCGGTTTATATTTATAATATTGTGAACAATTTATTTCTTCGTCGTCTAAACTGTTTAAGTTAAGTGGGTTATATTTCATTATTTACCTGTATGTAGAAGATTGAAGTTTTGCTTTGCTTATAAATATCTCTGGATATCGCGTTTGACCATGAGATCCTGCTTCTGGGAATCGCATGACAGTGACACAGAACAAAGGAAAGACTCATTCTTCTCAAATCAAAGTTTTTAAATGGAGTTTTCTGTCCTTTCTCTCCCGCATCAACGGTAATTTAGGCCGCATTGTTCAGCAGTCAACCCAACCAAAGTACTGATGTTTCGTCGAGCGATGGTACAGCAAGAAAATGCATCGCCTTTAGCTGGAAAGAGGTTAAAGGTGAAGCTTTTATTCCTAAGGCAAGAAAAGTCTCCTTCGGAATACCCAAAGACTGCAGGCCAATCGGCCTATCATCATTTCTATTAAAGACTCTAGAAAGGCTAATCGAAATATAACTGAGGCAGACCATGCCAACCTCGGAACTTTCTGGCGCACAACAAGCCTATAGAAAGGGCATATCTACTCATACTGCTCTTCACACTTGGTTACGATCATTGAAATATCACTCGAGGTCAAGGAATTTACACTAGTGACCTTGACAGAACAGAGGATCAAGGCGTCGCTGGTGTCTGTCATCCGTCAAATGCTTACTGTCAGAATGGTAAAGTCGATCTTAGGCGATTCTTGGTCTGAAGGGCCGTTAATAGAGCTATCCCGCAAAGTGGAGTACTTTCCCTGCTCCTATGGGTCGTAATAATACATCGTTTGAGACCCAGCGGTATCGAAAGCACCGTATCCGTTGTAGGGACGCCTCGATCGGACCGCCAACTAATAGATCAAAGAAAAGTAGAAGAAAGAAACTATATCCCAACTGTTGCAACGCATGGAAGCAAAGGGGCATCACGTCCTGGCATACGCAGATGACGTTATTATCATCAAAAAAGGACAACTCCCTCAAGTCCTTTGTGATCTCATGGAGGATCCACACACCGATCGTCCACCCAACAGTCCTTTACGGGGTCTTAGTATGGTGGCCAATCTTGAGTAAGTCCACCGTGCTAAACAAGCTACAAAAAGTGCAAAGATGTGAGGAGCTCTGCAGAACAGAACCACTTTGCTCTCCACACTTACAGATGCCTTAAATGTTATGTTATACGTATCCTAACCTTTGATACTGAAAACGGACGCCTTAACCCAGCGGTCGGCAACCTATGGCACGCGTGCCACTAGTAGGCATTTGAGAAGATCGTGATCGTGCCACCAGGAAAACCATTCGGAAATGTGTATTAAATTAAAATGATCAATATGTTAAGGCCATTCACATACGGGCCGCCGGCAGGCCGTGGCCTGAAGGTTTCCCGGCTTGAGGCCAAGTATTATCTCACACTCACCGGTCGCCAACTGGATGGGGCAGTCCAGTCCAGGAAAACTGACAAAAATCTTTGTCTGTGGGTATTTATCGTCAGACCGAGCCTAAAGATCTGAACTTCTTATTCAGTTTGAAAATTTGGTCTGCCGACCGCTGCCTTAGGCTGCTTACACACCAAACTCGACATCGACACGACATTACAAAACGTCCATCGACAAAAAATTTTTTGTCGAATCTTCGTACACACCAAATTCGACACCTCGACACCATTCGACAACCAGAACCACTCGACACAACGAAAGTCACTGCATAAGTACTCGACGTGTCGAAAGTCGTCGTTCGACGTTTTTCCTCGTGTCGCCTTCAGTGGATATAAACTGATTTGAATGTGAAGCCCTTCGTCGGTAACGGTTTTTTTCCTTGTCGAGTTCTGTCGTGTCGTGTCGATGTCGAATTCAGTGTGAATAGACTCGCTTAATGATAAGAATAGATGTGTGTCGCGACAGAAAAATGCTGTCGAATTTCGTCGTGTCATGTCGATGTCGAGTTTGGTGTGTAAGCAGCCTTAACCTCCAGGGAGGATACCAAGGCCATAATTTTATATTTTACATCAATCTCTCTCATATACTACATGGTCGTCCATCTCTCTACTCTCGTACGCATTCAGTAATAAATCAATGGGAATACGACATAATTAAACCACCACAGAAACTCTCCACAGCACAGCACTCACCACTTAACCTTCTCCATTACATAAACTATTCAAATTCCCCTTCGTTATACATTTTAGCAATATATTATAGTAAAACTTTTGTTTTAAACCGTAACATAATAAAAAAACCAAAAGAATAAAAATAAAAGATTCTTCATGGTTGCTGGCTTATTTTGTTATATTTTGTATAAAAAATTGCCAAGGGTAGCAAATCATATACATTTGGTTCCGGTGATATGTTCTGCACTCGTGAGCAGCCGTCGATCTGATTTCGTCTGGTTATGATCCCAGTGCTCAACCGTGGTTAAATCTGAAAAATCTCCTGCAGTTATTTAGAAAATCTATTGTTGTCGCGCTCTAGTGACTAAAATCATCTTCTACAAAAACCTGATTAAAAAAAAGAAGAATCTCTTTTCCTACTTGACCAATTATAATGGTATCCACTGCCACTACACCAGAGTAGATGGGAGATGTATACTTGGGGAAAATCAGGAAAATTTTCTCATCATAATTTTCAATGTTAGGTGGGACTTTTCTAATTATTTCTTTTGCATATGCATAAAATCCCCGAGGTTTCGAACACGCAATGTTCTTTTTTATGTTTTTCGCACTCTAATTACTGCTGCTGTTCTTACGCACTGTGTAATTTATGCCAGAGTCCAGCTGGATGGATGTAGTTTTGCGATATTAAAGTTGGCATTCTTATGATTAAGTGAAAAGAAGAAACTGTCGATATAATTAGTGAAATTTTTGCATACAATCTCCACATGGGATTCAACTGCACGAGCGAGAATCCGGTGTGAACCAGACAACAATTGGTCGCCAGCTAAAAGTCCAACGATTGGCTTATTACAGGTGGATGGAAGTATGGATGTCCGTGTTCCATTCTATATCACTGTGGGAAAATCTCAGTTTTTGCATATATAATATTATAATTTCGATGCGTTTTTCTAGTGGGAAAATGTGGTTTTTGTTGCAGTTTCTTAGTTAAGAATTACTGTCCAAGAAATTCATGATATTCAAATTGCCTTATTATATTCAGCAGCTCCTTAAAGCGAGGGAATATATTATTTGTTTTAATGTTATTTTATGCGTTTGTATTGTTATTTAATAACTATAGCACAAATAACTAAATTCTACTAGTGTTTGCATTTAGGACAACCTTCTAAACCCAAAGACTCCATTCTCCAATACTTCGTACTACTATTTGATTCAATAAAAGTCTTCAATAAAAATCAAGTTTAATACCTACATTACAATAGCCAACCAACCACAAAGAAACCCTTTAAGATAGGGTTTAGTATTCTCATAATATACACGATTGAAAAATGCGTTTACATTATGAAAAAACGTTATAACAAAGCCAGTCATCCATTACAGGAACATGGCTAAAATTGCGTGATTTGCGCTTTATATAAACTTTCAATATTGATCGGCTGAACGAGCTTAAAAGTGACTCAGTGATGCATTCGGTAATATAGGCTTGTGAAAAAAGCATTAAGTACATATATGTATATCGAAGAGATTTGGTAACAGTGCGTCAATTGAATTCCAAACACTGATAAGAGGTTGACCATTAATTACGTGAGGTGACTTTGGCGAATTAGACGAGAAAACCATTCACAATCGCGTTCACGGGTGCTCTGGTGAGTCTGGAGCCGGTTTAACGGTTGACTCAACTATTAGCATCCTTGGGGTAACTCCATTACAAGCTTCAATTGATTTCATTAGTCATGATTGATGGAAATCAAAATATTCAGATAATAATTACATCAATCATAACCTTAGACGGTAGGTGTTCCGTCAGTCATAGCAATAAATGTGGTAAAATTGACAGCAAAACCTGTGGTCTAATCGAGGGTCAGCGATGGAATCATCACATTTGTATTCCAAATCGCCTCCCAATGCCTTGGATTTCTTAAGAAATGCAAGTTCCTCCTCCAGCCATCCGCCCTGGCTAGAATCTACAAATGCTATATTCGGCCCCGTCTTAAATACAATTCGTTTATCTAGGCAGGCGCCCCAAAAACCACCTTGGCTTACCTCGAGAAGGTGCAAAATGTGCCATCAAAATTGGTGATGGCCCTTTTCGCGCCTACATAGACGCTTTAAGCCACCGTAAGAATGTAGCAGCCTTCTCGATACTTTATCTATACACAGCAATATTTTTTCCGCAACACAAGACTAGCCCGCAATGCCCTCTAGAGCAAGCGGATGTTGCGTTTCGAAAATATATCATCAATCATACCAGTTTTTTTGGAAGGAGAGATTTCCTCTAAGGGCCATAAGCACAAATGAGGATAATCTTTGTCCATGATTTTATAATAAGGGTAATATCAGTGATTTCACACCCCATTTGTTATGTGTAAAATTTCGAAATCCGATATATTCTGAATGTGAAATAAATTAGACAACAATGCTGTGGTTAGAAATTTGAAGAGATGGTTACGTGCGTGGCTTTGTAAGGTCTTACTTTGTAAATGCGCAATTGCTTGCAATATTGGAGTGTGCTTAATGCTTAGCTTGAGGTTTAAATAAGTAGAAGTTGTAGCGATACATCCATACATCCACATTCGAAAAAGAGAGCGAAATTCGTGATACAAATCCAGTTGATATTCGAATTATTCGGAAGAAACCCTAAATTGTAAGTTTTAACCTGAACATCAATCTAGGTCATTTCGCACAAAATCCATATTGGGGGTAATTTGATAACCTTACACCGCATTCGCCATGTGTAAAATAGATGACAAATATTAAATAACAATTTTCAGAAAATATTGTTCAAAGTATGTAACATTGCTTTAAGTTTGCGTGCGAGTTCTAGCATAAGGCCCATTTCTGTAGTTTCTTATGTATATCAAAACGAAATCTTTATGAAAAATGGGATTCACTACCCAGCTGCTGACTTATTTATAGTGCAATTGGATTAATAGTTTTTCTAGAAGCATCTCAATTCCTATAAATTTGCACAGACTTATGGTACTGTCCTCAAGCCCAGCTAAGGTCTTTTAATATCAAAGCAAAAAAAGATAAAACAAACATCGTAATTGCTCTCATACGTCTTCTCCATAACTTAATTTCTAAAACATGTACACAAGAAATTCCTAGCAAATAAAAACTCTGCTATGGTTTCACATGATACTTTCATCATCCTCCTCTCTTAACAGAGGAAGTAATTACGATGGGAAACTGTAATAAAAGCTCCCGGAGAACGTTTTTTTCTTCTTTTTAATATAAATACTTGTAATCTTTCACACGAACAAATTTGCCCAAATAAGAGGAGGCCAACTCTGACATTTGATCCGTGGAAGATGTCAGCACAACTCGGGCTCCGCTCATAATGCAAATAAAAAGTGTCGCAACGTTGGGGGCCAAAACCGAGCAGCAAACATCACATGGAGGCGCAAAACTCTCTCAAAAAGGCGCAGGGCAACCCTTTTTTGTGTACGGTTTTGTTTGTGAAGCAGCGGTCTTCGAGGGACCCCTCGGTACATGGCATATTAAACCAACGCGGCTTTTCCTCTGTATTATTATCTACGAGGAGTAGTAGCGCACTTGCGATTTTTCTGGCAAATATTTACAAAGTCGCGCTTTAAATTACACGAAAAAAATCCCCCAAATGAGAAAAACAAAAACGTTCATCCTTAAATACAGCAAGGAAATAAAAAAGGGGGAATCCAGATGCTCATTTGTAGCGGAGAACATGAGGATTGTTTACGTCTAGAATCTAGATTGAAAATATGCCGGTATCTGGATGGGGAGAACGGGACAGAAAATGGTCTCCCTGCACCAAGTTTGCATGCATAACAGATACCACCCTTGGTATACGACTGCAGACTGGCTGCCTTGGCTGTTGTCCTCCTTTGAATCCTTTGTGCAGGAGATTGACAGGGATTGGTTCTCCAGACACAGACGGGATTTTTTTTTATCCTTGTTTGTTATTGTTTTTGTGTTCATTTTTTTTCCCCAGAACAAAGGCGACGAGTAATTATTACTGTTTTGTGTGTAGATGCAGGAGGACGACACACAAAAAAAGGATATTTTTCCCTAGTCGATGATGATACCGAAAGGGGACATTGAGAACTGTTCAATGAATTGCAGCGATTTGGAAATGTTTCGAGTTGAAATGGAAAAGGGAGATCTTCGTTTTTTTGTTGTGTCGTCCTTCTGCCTATAATGGGATAAACACAATTGAAACCTTTTCGAAATCTTTTATTTGCTTTTTCGATTACAAGTTCCAATGTGCGACACTTTTCTTTGGGTGTGGGAATATCATCATCTGAGGCATGGTAAAAATTTACCAATGGGAGACTTCTAGACTTAAAGTCGTGTTGAATGTACCGTTTTTAAAGAAAATACTTCCTTAACTCCAGAAAAAACTACACCAATCCTTTTTCTGATTCGAACCATGAACCTCTGCGATGGTAGTCGGTTGAGTCAACCCCTTAGCTGTCAAGGTGGCACCCTTCCTGTTTACTATCCTTCAATGATGGTAATTTTTGGTATAGTATCTAGAAATCAACCACCCAATCAGAGTCCTAACATCCGTTCTACTATGTCACAATCCCGCATAGTTGGGTAAGTTTAATTTAGAGCTCGATCATCAACGACCCCTTTCACTAAAGTAGTGGGAGTTCCAAAAGTCCGTTCCGGGTTGTCTGAGCCATGTCCAGCTGGAACATCTGCCGTTTCATTGTCCTCGAAGTCCCAATGACTTCTGATTTTCAGAAGGGTAACTTGATTGAGAATATCCAGCTCAAAAGGGCATATTGTCAGTCCCAGACTAGTTCGGACCAGGTCTAAGGCCAATGTTATTGCTGTTGGCGTTGACCCTTGGTTAGGCGTGAACCTGTGATTGAAGTACGGTAGCTAGGGCGCCATTACCAATCGCTCTTCAAAACCTGTAGTTTTCGCCCTAGCTTCCAGAAATCAACATCTGCTTCCAGAACACGTCTTCATGTGGATGCTGATAACATTTTCATTCCTAGAATATTTTCCATAGCTCTAACAATTACAGAGTGTCCACTGTGAAGATCATCGCTTAACGGCTCGTCCATTAATTACGTGAGGCATTTAGGGTGAGGAGGTCGAGCCGAATCTCACCCAATCTCAAGAAATTGTGTAAAAATGCGAGAAAACTGGGCCGCCACTGGCCAGCCAAATGCGCGACACGGCGAATTCTGCTGCGTACGAGGCAAGTAACACTGACCCGCGAAAAGCCCCTTAGAATATAAAGCTACAGGAAGACACAGGACGAGTTTTAGCGTTCGAAAAATAGCAAAAATCGCCTCACGTAATTTATGGATGACCCCTAAGCGGCCATTCGTTTATAGCCTCAATGCAGCATTTATAGCGCCTTTTTCTAGTTTAAAAGCAGCGATTCCAAGTTGAACACAGAATCCAGCTGATGTCACACTTTATACTACAGTCCTTTATGTCGCTCGAAGGATACGATAGGTTAAGGGCAGCCTTCAAAGGGAAGCGATTGAGTTTACATTTGAACTTTTGAATCTTATATGAGTTCTGGAATATTGAATGTAAAAGCTTGTTCCGTAGTCGAGTAGTTGTTCTTGTTATAAACGAATTTCTAGATCTAAGTGTAAGTGTGCGTGAAAATAAGGGCTACAGACTGTGTGCGAGTGAGGTGAACTTTGCGGCTAGCTTACAGATACCTACGTGTCCAGCTCACTCAAGTGTACTCGCTTTCGTCAAGTGTCGAAAAAAGAATCATTGGAAAACTCCTAGAAAAACATCCTACACGAACTTTTGGGACATGCTGTACTTGTAAAAATAGTTCATTGTCTTTAATTGCTTTGTTGAAATGCAACTTCGTGTTGTTCCATTGAGTGTTTTTCGATTGAACGTCGGTTTTACTGGACTTCCATGCAATTGGTTATAATATCGAAAGCGCTGTCGACATTCTCGTGCATTATTGAAGTATTGATAGCCTTTGCCGCTTGTAATCCGCGATATTTTACATTAATTTTTCCTTTAAAAACATAAGAATCCGTTCTGCATGAAAAATTCCAAACAACAAGAAAAACAATGATTTTCCCATTGCATTAATCATGAGAAGAAATAATGGAAAAATGCACCAGCACAAAGCCAAGCACCGCCAGAATTTGTTCAACCATTAAAATGGAAAGTCAGGAATGAAACAGGCGAAGCTCGTGTTGAAGCCCCGCCAGTGCAGTGTCAAAGTTTGCACCACCTTGAATATGAACCACACGACGAGAGATATTTAGCAGGTTGAAGCGCTCGCTTCAATGCAAGACTTTAATAGCACTTGCACCAGTCACGAAATAGTGAATATGACTATATGTGAAGACGTCAGCATAGACTGAATCAACAACATCTTTTTATGCTGGAGAGCATATGAGGCCGCACCAACAACACATTTTCATTTTCACTCCTTTTAAAACCATATTTTTCCCATTTACATGAAAAAAGACGGCGACACGCAACGGGTGAAAAAGAACGCTGCCGTGACAAAAGGGAACAAACAGGTAGCCACAGAGCAACAGGTGCGTTTGCATTGACCTCCGGTGATATTTCCATGTCATAAAGTTAATTTTCTCGGTTCGTGTTTTATTTTTCTGGTCTGGTTTTTACCTCCTTTTTCTTGGTAGTGTGTGTGCGTGTGTGTTATAAAACCACCAGCAGAAACGCGATGACAAAAATTTCGGAAGGTTTTGTTTGGTCAGTTCAGTCAGCATTGCATAGGCATTTTTCTTTCGTCGAGGAAATTAGGTGAACATTTTGGGACAGAATTTCGTCCGTTATTTCCATTGTTTTATTTCCACCATTCTTCCCACGAACGTCAGCGAAAATGTCAGGCCCAAAATAAATTACCTAATAGTGCGGACCTGATGCGCGCGGTTTTCGTAACGTGAATAATTTAAAGGAAAAATATGTCCACTTCCACATTGTCGTCATCCGTGGCTCGCTGTTGTCATCATCATCATCATCATTGTCATCGTTCTAGAAGTCATTGAAGTCGTCTCTTCGTCTCCGCGCTCTTCGTCTCAGAAGCTTCAGAGAAGATAATTTGAAAATTGCAGGCATTTCTAGAGGAAACATGGCATTTTTCGGGGCATTTTATTAAGTAAGAAGAACGACACTAGTTTTATTTTTAGAAGAACGACTTGCATCTTGAATTTTCGTTTCGATTCAGTGTTTTTTTCGATGTTTTTCTTTTGGTTGTGGAAATGATATTAATGCTGATAAATTCATGGCGATGACAACATACACACACATACGTACATCGAATGGATTTAGTTTGAAGTATTTATGAGTTTTTGAAAGATATTTGGTAATTTTCGGGGATGTTGGGATGCATAATTTCGAATGTGATATTCTCAGATTTGTATTTCATAAGTTTATATTGAAAATGAGTAATATTTTTTTTTCTGGCTGTGTGGAATGAAATCGAATATTGAAACGCTTTAATTTTAGCATAATAACTCGATAGATTTTACGAATATGAGAGCACACGTATCACCTCACCTGGATGACCTAGGCATCTTTTAATAATTTGGGTATGGCGAATTCAATAACAATAAAACCAGCGCTTTAACTCGGAAACTACACCGGAGTAGCCCTTATTACTAAAATTCATTTGGACTATAGTTTGTAGTAGCGTTCTTTTGGGAGTTTATGGTCCACTCTAAGTCCCGAAGTTTCGCAGATAATGCAGCATGGATTGATTGGCTCGTTCAATAACGGCATTAACTCGAAGTATCCTTAAAGCATTCAACGCATGTTGTAACTTCTTTCTTGTACAATAATCCTTAAAAAATTTCGAGGTAAAAGTTGATAGTATATCCGTCCGGGCGGAGGGGCCTTATCGAATCTCACCCAATCTCACGTAGGGGAGAGCGGTGGTCTCGGGAAATATCACGTAACTTTTTTTTTAAACTGGGTAAAATTAAGTGAAACATGTTTCTCCACCAAAGACCCCCATTCACATAGAGGCCGCCGGCAAGCAGTGGCCTTTCAGACCAGGTCGGCAGACATGGCCCGGTGCATGCCGCAGATTACTCAGTCTGATTGAGAAATTCAGGTATCCGCACATGCAAGTGACGTCATGATTTCCTACAGACCCACAGGCGAAGACGATAGTTTAGCTTGGCAGGTCGTTCAAGTGCAAAAATGTCCATTGGCTCAACGAAAACTTCAAGGCGGCTCCGGCTCACGTTGTGAACAAGCGCGAACGCTATTGTGGGCAATTTTCGCGCCTAGCTCGCGCCTTGCTTTTAGTTCCAAATGTATACAGCGTGAATTCTTGCCGTAAATTCACGGCTTGTGACTAAATAGAAGTTCAGATCTTCAGGCACGAACTGTAGATAAATGCCCACACACATAAAGATATTTGTCAGTTTTCTTGGACTGCAGTCCCCATTCATATAGCGGTCGGTGAGTGTGTGGTTATACTTGACCTCAAGATGAAAATTTTCAATCCACGGCCTACCAGCGATCTGTGTGTGAATTAGAGCCTTAAGATATGACTGAATCTTACACCAAAATGGCGGCTATGCGAACACCAGAAAATAACATAGTAGCCCCTCGATTGTTTAGCCTCCGGCCAGACAAACGCGCGACTCGGCGAATGCTGCCACGTTACGTGCCAAGTAACACCGACTCGAATATAGAACTTCAGGAAGGCCCCCGCTGAATTTTAGCGTAATGAAATTCTCGTTGAGTGGAATAGAAGGATGGGCAAGGTGGAGTTCAAATTATCAGTTATATGAAAAGACTGACGACTCATAACTCTGGAAGCTGGTAAGGTAGAACCTTCACTATTAAAGTTTTAGATAGGTGGGAGTATTCTGCGTACACTTCTACATTATTCATGAAAATAGGTCATAGGGTTACAAAAATACATGATGAACTCTAAAAAAAACTTCAAAACTTCCTAGCGGCTAACTCGTTACGATACCACATCCGGCCTCTTTTAAAATTAACGAAACACCCTATACATTTATATGCAACAATTGAATAATATTAATTTTCTTTCTTTTTTATTTTTCAGGTAAGTTTAGATGGAAGAAAAAATAATTATAAATTTTGGTAAGAAAATTAATACCACACACATGGTGATACAAAAGTTCAATGTCTTTTATTTATTAAGATTTTTTGTTCTGGAACATTTACTCCAATTTAAACCTGCTGAATAAAACAAAAAAGCTTGTAGAATATACTGGTGTCACAAATTATGTTACGCGATCTCTGTCATACCTTTGTCATATATTCACGGATTTAGAGGACGAGGCTAAACATATATGTATGTAGGACTACAAATCAATTGATACTAAACTAAGATTATAATCCAGTCAAGGGAGGAAAGAAGACTGAGAATTTACTACAACACACACTATAATTTCGTACGGATAAATCCATTCAACTACTTCAAACTTACAGTTTTAACTGCCTAGACATACAGCAATATTTGCTGATTACGCCTGTATTATCTTGGTCGATACAAATTTTGTTGCAAAAAATTCAGTAAAGGCTCCCGACAACTTTTTTTATTCAAGATTTATAGATCTCAGAGTTTTTCCAGTTTATATTACAAGAAAAAACAATTATTATTGTTTCCCAAAAAGATTATACGTAAATAATGAGTTAATAACTCATTTAATTATCACTAATCTTTGTGTATTTAACCATGTTTTATGATGAAATACTGCTCTTAACAAGATTAGTTTCGCAAAGATTTTACCACCGGAAGCCCGAGATTCAGCTTAAAAGTATCTACATTTTTTTTGGGACAACCAAATTCATCATAGGGCTATTTTGTAAGCCATTACATACATGAAGTTATGATTTGCTTTAAAGTACTCGTGTTACAAAACGTTTTAGTAGAGTAATATCATTAAAAAACCAACGTTTTGATTAGTAAAGCTATGTCCCAAAAACTATCTTACAAGCAAATAGAATGTAACAGTTCACGTTCAAAATAAACTCTTTTAAAAACACATGCAAAAAACTAATTTCCTTCTCGTTTAACACATTAAGTTTTTTGCAGCCCATTACATCCGTCAAGGAATCACGTCAATAATTTTGTTGGTTTTTTGTTGTTTTTGTGTTTTTTTTGTTTTTTTAAATCAAAAATACTTTCCCGAAAAAAAACTGTCTCGACCGCGCCAATACATATAGTTATGTAAGCACACAGCACATTATTCCCTCAGTCATGCTTAAGTCATATAATAAAAATATAAACACATAAAAGTTTCCATTCAAAAACACCAAAACAGAAACCAAAACAAAAAAAATCATAATATTTTTCGAGCCGGCATTTTGCAATATTCCAGATGATGATGAAGTAAACGAAAACGATCTCCACCAGAAGAGGAAAAAATTGATATTTTTGTGGTTTTTGGGCTCAAGGAATTGTGAAAGAGAATCTTCTTGTGCTGAAAGATGATGATATGACGGGGACGGTCTCCTCCGGTGCACATGCTGAAGGCATGTGGACGACGAGCAAGGGAAGCTGAGGTTTTTTAATCGAAGGAATACCACATCCGATATGTGTGTTTCGACAAAAATTGCCTGTCCGTTCGTATGACAGCGGCCTACAGCGCAGAATCATCCTGTTTAGGTTAGAGTTGGGATGTTTTTTTTAAGAAGGTGGTTGGTTGTGCTGAATTACCAAAAAGAAAAAATAACAAAATTTCCTTTAATCTCCGGAAGTTGCTTGGAAGTTTTTATGTTGATTCTAAGATTTCCTTCCTTTTTTCCTTCCTTGTCCTTTTTTTCCTTCCTTGTCCTTTTTTTCTTGGCTGTACTGTTACACTTTTTGCATATATAGTAAGACTCCGGATGAATATAAAACTAAAAACTTGGTATTTATTTACGCTTAACTGCAATAAAGCGTAGAAAATCATGCTGTTTTTTTGTATTCCGCAATATTTCTGCGGTGCTGTTGTCTATTCATCACAATTGCCCAAGAGGCGTGTGCACTGTGCCATTCGGTAAAACATCTTCAATGACGGATCAATCTGTCATCTTGAAGATAGTGAAAACAATGGAAGAAAAACACGAAAGATTTCTAACTTCCTAGCAATTTCCATCGCAGTTGCGCAACGCACAATAAAGAATTCAGCGGTTGTACCAGTACACCACTTAAGAGAGCTGAATAGAGCGCGCCAAAAGCATTTTCTCGCTAGGGAAACTATCCACATATAAAACTATATATACGCCAAAAAAAAAAAAACGAAGAAGAAATCTTTATCCGCGAGTCTAGAAATAAATTATAGAGCATCTAGAAAAACAATAGTGGTTAAAAAACGACTTTTCATGTTTTATGTACGAGAATTGCTTGTACGCATTGTGTGCAGTTCGGGGAGAGGCAGAAGTGCTGATAAAGCGCTGCTGCTGGCAAGACAGGAGGAGCGTTACAAAATACCCAACAAAATAGCGTCGCCGTAACGCATTTGGACGGGTGTAATGACGTCTATTTATGGATTTTATGTTGATTAGATTCTAGCCGGGTTTCGAGGTGCTATTTTACACGCTCAATGAGTTTTGCTTTTAACGAAAAGAGGTTTTTGTGTTCGGAGGTTTCCTCTTGATTTTTTTTTGCATTTTAAAGCAGGAAATGAAAACATAAGACGATATTTTTCTTCCCAAGTTTCAAGTTTCTCATTTTAAATCAGGATTTACTTCTTCATATTACATACAAGTCTTTTTCCGAGTAACGTCTTCCCTATCACTCACCCCAGTCCCATACGAAATTTAAAACTTATCACAAACTGCAGTATTCTTATCACTATCTTGTCATAGTTTTTGTTTGTTCTGCTGTTTTAACCCTTTTTTTATTATTTTACATTCACAATTTGTTTTGTTTTTCCCTGCAAAAAAAAACCCAAGATTAATCTCAAGAAATTATTATACTCTTGTGTTTTCTTGTTCGCGATAAGATTTTGTTTTTATCTCTTGTTTCATTGATTTAAATTTTGCGTTAATGAGTTAAGAGATTTCCTTTATTGTTTCTGCTGTCATTAAATTTGATGAATGAAATCGCGTTTCTTGTATATGGGTGGTAATGTTCGAGCTTGTTTTTTATTTAGTTAATGAATTTACTTAATTATTATTTTTAGAAATTTCGTAGGAGTTTTTTGGATTTATAAATGCTTTCTTATTAATTGATAAAAAATCATTTAGAATTGGGGTTATCATAACATTGACATAGATTTTTTTCGTTGGATTCTTATTTACGGAATATTGGTGCACAATGTCACCATTATTTGTATCACGTTCGAAGAACTAAAACGTTTAGAATAATAATAAAATGTAGGAAAAATTCTAGGAAAATGTGAATGTGAATTAGAAACGCTAATGGAATGTGAAATTAGAATGGGAAGGCAGGGAAAATGCTTTGTTTTGTATTTATTGAATAATGTTGTTAAAAATGCAATGAGGTCCGGAAACTTGTTAGATTATTTTTGCTACTATGAAACATTTCTTATTTTTCTTCTTTTTTTAATGAGGTATATGGTCCACAAGTACTGGGGTTATGATTTGGTGAGTTTGTAAGAGGTGCCTCTTTTTATTTTGAGCCAGTACAATATCATTCTTCATGTCATTTAAGCGAGGTGCGATTGTAATGCCAAAAAGAAAAAAACAAGTAAATTAAAGAAAATATAATACCAATCAAGAACTTTTTTAAGTGCTTGATTCTAATATGCATTAAACTGCCTCCGAGTAAGTAAGAAACCTACGCCTCTACAATGTACATTTATATGTTACAATCTTCCCACGCCTAATAACAAGTTGGAGATTTTCCTACCGTAAAAAAATAAGAAATATCTTTCAAGCTAGTATTTACAATCACCTCGCCTCGTTTTAAGTTAAATTGTACTGCCCCAAAAGAAGTAAGAAAGAAGAAACCCATTTCTCTCCACTACGTATTTGACATCCCACCTTGCCTCATTTTTCTCGATACACGCTCATATACCAGTGGGACATTATTTCTTAACTGATAACGGTAACACTCTTTTGCTTCCTAAAAAGAAGTCCTACCATAAGTAACGAAGCCTTAGCTTCCACATTTGAAGTTATTTCTAAAAATATCTCCAGATTTTTATCCTTCAATCCGGAGTGTTGGTTGGTTATTACTGAAATGGTACCAGTACCAAAGACACCGATCTATTGCCGGCCAGCCTACAAGCCATCGATGTTACAAGACAACGAGTTCACCTCGTTGGGACCTATTTCTTACTTTTCATACAACACGATACTCCATCGAAGTGGATTCGCCTCTTGGAAGTCCAAACCATTTGGCTATGCAAGCGCCCGCACCCACTACGCATTGCGGACAAATGCGCATGCTACAAGGGGATGGACGCCGCAGCTACAGGTATGAAAATCATTTTTTAGATTTTAGCCGGAGTTATACACGCCCCTTTTACAGATATGAATGTGTATTCGTATTCAGCCATTCCAAACGCGAGGGTCGCGTGTTTTCCCAAGCGGTCCCCCAACTAAGTACTAACCACGACCACTGCTGCTTGACTTACGCAATCCAACCAGAACCGATCTACTGAGTATGGTATTGGCACCATTTATGGCCACCAAGCTAATTGGCGTTTTCTTCGCCCTGTAAAAATTTTTAAAGCCCGAATTTTGCTCCCTTGTAGATGTGCAGATGAAAACAGATGACTCGAAACGATTTCTGTGCTGCCACTCCAGAATACCAAAAAGAGCTTTTTCATATTTATATTAAACAGCACAATTTATGTCGCGCAACTGCTTCAAAGCATTTAAACATCCTTCTTCTGTTATTTTCCTCCATTCTTCACGTAGAGAAGTGGTCAAATTATCCTTCAAAAGTTATTTGTCCTCTCCTGGCCCTAACCATTAGACTACAAATACTCAATGGGCTCAGATCCGGAAATCAAACAAGGCACTTGTAACGGTTCTTCTCGATCAATTGTTTTGTCGTCCTTGATCTATGGCAGAAGGGAATGTCGCTGTGATTCATCTCTCTTCAAATTACCTCGTAAAAGGTGTCTAAAGCCAAGCTTTGTAGTACTTTGATGTATAGTTGACAGCTCATGTGACCCTCGCAAATCTATATTTGGCCAACGACTTTAGCCGGCATGCAGTCTCGACGCACACACCCTCAGAGTAACACAATGCATTCTTTCCCGTGTGTTTTCACGTTGTGCTTGAGGTTTCAAGTATGCAGGTACAGGAAGAGACAGATTTTTGGTTTTATTGCCATAATAAATGAATTGACTTTCAAATGACTTAAATTGCTTTTCTTAATTCAGCAAAAACATACCTTAAAGTTTGAGCCATGAGACCAAGCCACTTTTGCTTAGTAAAGTCCTTGTATACGCAGTCGCAGTCGATTTACGGTTTTTCTATTCTTTTAGTTTCTTCCTAACCTTGAAGTCACTTTTATCCTTTTTTGAGTGGAAATTGCTTCCTAATTAAACCTTCCTAACTGCCTCGGAAGTAATAAAATGATTCGGAAGTTTTTCCCTTAGTTTTTCATAAAGGTTAAACAAATGTAGAGTGACTTTATCACCTTTGGACAAGGCAATATAAAAATTATTAATCTGTAAACAAAGAAAAAAATATTGAGGATGTCATAAAAAGATAATCATCACACTTCGAATAGCATTTCCCTTATAATTTTCGACACGTATCTCAAAACTATCGAAAGATAAATCGATGGCATAACTTAGGCGTCATCCGTCTCTTAATTAAATTACCTTTAAAAGTCATCATAATAATAAATTCTCTTGCCAAAGAAAATATTACACACTTGAACTACATTTTTCCACAGCTCGAAGCATCATCATCATCAAAAAAACTTGATTACAAATGATAACAACCAAATCGTTTAATTATAATAAAAAAAAGTTCCCAGCACTTAAAATAAAATAAATGAAAAAACCTACGAAAAAACCCCGAACCTGCGTAGGTTTATCCCTTTCGGAATTGTTTAATTCGACCTTGTATTAAATTTTATGATTTAACACGATTACAGAAACATACCTATAGAGTGTGACAAAATACACTCAGCTTGAAAAGCACAATTCCACAGGTGAGCAATCGCCGTTGAAAAAATATTTCCACAAAATCAAATTTAAATAAAATCAAAGAAAACTTGTTGTCGTCGCCTGTTGACGACGACGCTGCAATTTCATAGAAAACATGATTACTTAAGAAAAGTCCACCGAACTGCCTACGATTGTTGTGAGAGCTTGTTGAGATCTTGGTGATGTGTCATCAATCCATAAGCCTAGATTGGAGTTATCCCGCGAGCCATAGTTACTTGCATTAATCAATCTTGTGTACGTCATGCGCATGCGCAAGCAACTTAAGCTTGGAATCTCTCATTTTTTATTTTACTTGTGATCATTCACAATAATAACAGGCTTTGAATTACACTGCACAATCGTTACACAACACAAAACAACAGAAAATGAACAATTGTCTCCCGCCCGTGATCCGCCCTCTCCGGATAAAACGCATTTCTTAAGACAATCATCAAGATGACTTCTGTGCGGCTACTGTACCAAGTCAGAATATTTTTTTTCGTCATTCGCGCATAGCAAATCTTTGAAAATGGGAGGAAAAATTAAACGTCAGGGTGGATTATGACAGACAGCAGCAGCAGCGGCTGCGCGAATGACTTGGGAACGTGCATATATGGATTGTGTGGCATTCCTCCTAAAGAAGACATAAAGTAGTCTTCCATCGCCATACATATTTTCTAGAACGAGACTTTCCTACCTCTAGAGCCGCGGATTGATGTAGTCAGCAACGTTATTGAGTTTCTTTAATCGTTATGCAAATCCGTCTAATTTGCAGCTAAAAGTGTGTTACGTGGACGGATTGCTTTAGCACGTCCAATACAGTCGCACATTCATAGAGCGGAACTTGTTCCCGATAAGACCAAGGCGAGGGATAAAGATAATGATGAAAATGCAATTCATTAATTATATCGAGGTGTAATTAAACGTCGGAGATTGCTCTTTTAAAGTGGAACGATATCAGCTAAAACCGGAAGTGAGTTGTTGCTGCCCGCCCGCCTCGCGGAGAGGGGTTTTACCCGAAAAATTGTTGAGCGCTTTAGAACATTTTATTTATTGTATTATTCTCGTTGATATCTCGAATTTTAATCTTTTTATAAAACCTCACAAAAATCAATTCCATTATCAATTTTTATTAAATAAAAACGTCACTCTTACATCCTCAAAGTATCACGTTACCTTCACTCAATTTCCTCCTTTCATTCGCCTTATTTTATGCAGAATAAATACTTTCGCCTTCGCCTGCTTAGGATAGGAGTCAAGATACCTTCCATTGAAAATCCTGTAAAAAATTTTAATCCTCTTAAATACCTGATACCACTTGGTGGGCATTTTCAATTACTCGCAATCTTTCCCAAAACAATGAATCCAGAAAAGTGCGAAATTGTCGTAGTTTGTCGTGAGCTCTTGTGATTACTGATCTATTATATGGAGGAGTGCTTCTGAATGAAATGTTGGTATTGCTTCAATGGTGGAATTTTTGTTCAACTTTGAAGAGCTTCTTAGTTTTCACATTTCTTTTTATTTCTATGCTAAGAACGGCTCGTGTTTGAACTGCTTGACCTAAGTGTAAGAGTCGAGGCCAGAAAGTATTAATTCATTTTAAATATTGTTAATGCGTCTCTTTTAATGTGAAACTCATTTGTTTTTAAAATCCTTGTTGGAAGTTATAGATAAGTCTGATTAGAGTATACATAAAAACGTGGTAAGATTGTCGATCGTATGTTTTATAGATTCTAATGATCGAGTCAAATCATATCTTTTCTCAATTTCAAATATTATTAAGGCATGGTTCATTCTTCTCCCACGTTGTTATAACCATCATTGACTTTCGCTTTTTTTGCTGTCTTTAGATAAAATAATATTCACAAAATTACATGATCTTAAGTTGATCATTTTGTATCCAGTATAGCACCTAAGATCGTCTTATTGCAAACACTTCTCACTTGATTTGAAAAACAAACAACCACGTCTTTGACCTGTAGTGATCACCATTGATCTCCATACACAAGCTTCAAACTAATTTAAACAGAAACAAAGATCAATGATCACTACAGCATCTAAGCAGAATCATGCTTTTACTTTCTCTGGATATAATGGCACTTGATGAATGCTGGAAGTTTATTTTCACTCTCATTACTGTGTGAAGTGGTCACTGATCAATGTAGCCATTAAACTAAAAATGAGTTTCATAATTGAACAAAATTTTGCAGTAAGAATGATCATCATTTTTGAATTGCTTGGGGATATGTTAGCATGCGAATTTTGCTTTCAGTGGTATAAAGCTTCTTGGGCCTGTTTCCAAACTATTGCAGGATTAGTAAGGTTCAGGATTACCAAAGCTTATAATTAGCTAAGAGTTATCAATTGAGTCACTCTTCTCTGATTCGCGAGTTATCAGCGTTGCAAAGGCAATGGAAGGTCAGACGTCATGTTCAGAATAGCTCTGGCACTGTATTGATCGTTCCGGAACCGCTTATTTAAACACTCGCCCGTTTGGTGAAGAAGCCAGCCTTTAAATCCACCACACTATTGCCTGCATTCTACACAGAGCAAACGCCGCACAAATTTTGACAAGGTCAGTGGGATCCTCCGCCCTCCCTCACATCCATAAGTGGTAAATCAGCGCGCCGGATCCAATAATTAAACTAGCAAGTGTCCTGACATCCTTTCTATCGCACCCAACAATTCCTTGGCGACATTAAGCGATGGCACAGAAAGGAATATTTAAGCTGAAGACAAAAACATGCGTGCGTCCGGTGCGTGCGTCAATAGATATTATAAAAATGGTCTTCACCTATTTGTTCACCTGGTAGTGTGGTATTGGCGCTGTCACTGCCTTTGTCGGCTGGTTAGCGGGATTGTCTTGTTTCAGGAACTATAACCCCCGACAAGACTGTCTCCTGCTAACTCTGACTATTGTAGCTTAACCGGCTGCTTAAAAACATTAACTTATACAACATCCAAGAGTACAAACGCAAGCTTCACTACTTGCTCCTCATGCACCCGACTGCACCTTAAACCTATCAAATCATTTATAGTTTTCGAACTAAGCTTACTGCTAGACATTATACCATAACGTGAAAGAGATGACGGACTAGTAGTATAAATGGTGACACCTAGGCTTAGGCTTTCACATAAAAAAAAACATATACACTCGTCGCTTAGATATTTTGGATATGTGTGAAACGCAATGCGGAACGCAAGCACGCAGTTATCAATTATCGAAAATTTGCTCCATACTGTGCATTGGCCGACCGCACCGCACGCATGCATGTATTTATTTCCAGCGTTATTAGCTAATATAGGCGTGGACCTCTACCATATTCATCAAGTATTCATCGAAGTACGTTCGGCAAGGGCCTTCTGCACCAAACTTTGACCTGGGACCCAAACCTAACTTGGTTGAAGTTCTTAGCTCACCAATTTTGACTCCGACCTATTGTAGCTTGTCATGTTTTTGAAGGCCCTTCTTAAGTTCACCTGAGCACATGCCAGTATGGCGTAAACCTCGGCTTGAAAGGCAGTCACTAAAGCGCCTAGGCTAATCGCTCTACTGAATCGTGGGTTTTTTCATTCCGGATTCTGGTCTCTGAATAGGGATCAGAATCGGTGGAGAGTAGATTAAATACTCATGAGTGCAATTGAAAGAAAATTACTTAATGAGTCCTTTCTACTCGTTCAAATGTACTTGATTCTTTGAGGACGCTAAAGTTGTACTCGATTTTCGACCACGACAGGGCTTTCATACCGAGTAAAAATAATTTAGTTGTTGAATTCGTTGCAAACTAGCACACGTAGAGAATAAATGCGCCTGTCACTCGCTCCGGCTACAGACACGAAATTCTAAAAATTCGCCCGCCACAGGTATGCACGCCTCTGTTGAGGATATGAATGTTTTCGTAATCGTCCATTCGAAACGCGAGTGTCGTTTGTCGAAGCGGCCCCAACTAAGTACTAACAACGTCCAATGCTGCTGAACCTGGACAATCGAACGATAACCTGTGCTGAGTATGCTTAATGGCACCGTCTATAGTCGCCGTTTACTTCGTCCAAAACAATTTTCTGTCAGGAATCCACGTTCATGCAATGGCGAGAAACGCATACTAATTTCTGTTCTATCAAAGAGCTCCAATTTGCATTTCTACGCAACTTTAGAACCTTTACAATGTATTCTGTTCAGTTTCAAACCAGTTTCATTTCAATCTTCCATATATTCTAAATCATTACATAAAATCTAATAAACCAACAACGACCTTTACTGGCACTAAATTCGATCTGCTTTAATCAACCCACGCCGAGCAACCTGTTTGCAATTGAGCACGGTGCATAGAACTGTAGTGTTAGAAATGCAACTCTATTACAATTCCTTCCTTGAAGACCCAAACAGGAAATATCACCACCATCAACCCAGTCGTACTATATACAGTTTCTTAAGTTTCTTTCTTTAACATTTTGCTCCAGCACTTGCCTTCTGCATAAATAGCGTAAATCAGTGTGAATAAAAAATAAAATTAAAAATTCAAACCGCAGCAAAAAATAAATTAAAATAAAAATGAAAATATATTTATAACCAAAGTAAGAAAAATCCATTTGCTTGGTATACGACGAGTATTCTGCAGTACACCATCGACTTGGAAAGTAATACGATATCATATAAAAAAAAAAGAAACAAGTTCTTATCACTGTGACCATAATGGATATAAAAAAATATATAGCAAGAGAGACTATCATAGCCATCATTTCCGCATGTGTGCTATCTTACATTGGAGGCTACACACCACTTTATATGATGGGCATTTTTATGATCCGTAGAGGGAAATCACTTATCTTTGTCGGATGTGAAGAAAAAGTGAGAATAAACAACTCTTATGACCAGGCCAAAGCCAGCTAGCTAGCAAAGCAAAGCAGCATAGTTGCAATAAAGGTGTTTGAAAGCCCTCGTGTAAGTAGATTAATCGTCATCCGGCTTAGATACATGCCCCTTGATAAGATATAGCGTACGCGCTGTGCGATGGTTTTTTCCCTTTGCGCACAGCGTGAGAGATGATAGGCAGAAGAACCCGGTGCTAAGTTAAATTTCATTGTTTTAAACATCTTAATTCCCATCATATCAAATCAACGCCGCCAGCAAGGAAGGAGCAGCAGAATGGCAGAAGAAAGAGGCTCTTCATTCTAAGAATTGACCCACAGTCTAGCAACAACCAGTGTGTAGATGGATTGAATTGAAAATGACCCGCGAGAGAAGCGCCCCGATTAGAACTGGTTAGAATTTATATTGTCAGGTTGAATGGATTACAACAACAAAAAATGAACACACCAGCACAGACCGGAAGAGCCCTCATGTTGTTTTTTTATGTTGCTATTCTCTTGGATCTTTCTCGAGTCCTCCCAACTCTTGAGGAGGATCTTCAGTTTCTCAAGACGTTCTTCAACAAAACAAAACGAAAACGAAAAAAAACTAAATCAAGAATTTTTAATGAAGTTATTGTAATATGAGAAAAAGAACCGCGTTTCATGAAATAGACGAGAAACAACAATAACCTGATGACATTAAAAATAGCAACTCATCAGTACACCATTCAGCAAAGTGCAAGCCGAAACCCTTTTTTCGCTCTACCATACATAAACAGCACAATCTATGAAACCCAACACTGCTCGGGAGTCTTGGCTTGTGTAATTGAAAGTGGATATCGAGGAGACGATGGAGGCAGATGGCAGCTGCTTCCTTTCATGGCTAACAATATTGAAAGATACTCGTACATATACATATATACCACCAGCTCAAAAGAGCCTCAACTCGATACCAGGTTTTTGTTACCTTCTTTTATCTTCAAGCTTTGAACGAGGCAAGATCAAATCTCGCAATTTTCTTGTCCCTCTGAGAGACGCTGTCTCTGTCTCTCCAACCCACCACCAATCAGTGTCTATTATCACTGAGTCCGGGACCCCGCTCTCTCTCTTATTTATCATCCTATTAATTTTCTGATAAAATGATTAATATCCTAATGTTACCTGCTCCCTATATAATTTCTAACCAGGTAAAATCAGTTCAGATTTTCAAATCTATGTGGAAGACGATCAATGCTGGAAGAGAACGTCTCTATAAATTTACGCTAAGACACCTCAAAAGCTTGAGTGAGGGTGGCTTTGACTGTGCATCTACACATCTTCGGATTACAGTAATAATTACAGAATCTAGACGAGGTAACACTATAGCCCAAGCATTAATCTTAAGTAACCGTAACTACCGAGGAGTAACAATAATGCTTACCTGACAGTTTGTCAGCGTTACGCCAGGGCTTTTCATTGTCACACAATCGGGGCTATAATTACACTGAAGTGTGTTAGGTGCGGACGTAATTGGTGTTATTACGTAATGCTGTGCACTTACCTAGATTTTCTTATTTCGGTATGGAAAATTGTTTTGTTTCTGTATTTTTGTTGGTTTTTTTTTGTGGAAGGTTAAATTGGTAATTAAACATTAAAAACGTGAACAATTATTGATGATACTGCCCTGCCGGTCGTTAATGCTCGTGTGTTGCTTTATTTAAGTGTGTTTTTTTATTGCCGTTTATTGTGAGGAAGAGCTTTTAAAATTATATATTTAATTCTTAATTAAATCATTCTATTTTTTTTTGTAGATAACCTCGGGCTTATTTCGAAATTTTATAACTGTTCATGATTTATATCTTAATCGCACATTCAATTCATATTAAACTTTTCCATTTTTCGACGTTCTTTCAATGCTTTATTAATTAAAAAACCTTAGACACTAATTTAATAACACATAAAGTAAAGGGTTGCAAATTATTATTAGTCTACCACTCCAAGGCAAAGCTCTTCACTAAAAGCAAATTCAAAAAACTAATTTTACATGACGTCACAAAAGCTCACTTAAAAGGTCAAAAGCTTTTTTTTTATTTTTCAAGTTGCAGATGTCGTTCTGTCATTCGATGATTATGATATCATAATTCAAAATGAATTTCATTTTAATGATGATTATTACTCATAGACATTTCATCGATTAATTTCAATTTAAACTTCTTCAGATTATCTCAGAAACTGGTTCCCAGAATTGTGACTGAAAAGATTTTAAGAATTTAAATAAATATGATGTATGAAAACTTAAAGCTCCAAATCAAAGTACGAATTTTATCATCATCAAACCAAATTCTATATTGGAAGGAAACGTTCACACAATCAAGATTATTTTTGTTGTCTAAAATAAAGCATACAAACTCATTAAAGCTTTTAGATTCTGCTTTTTGAATGACGTCACAAAAGCTTATAAAAGTTGAAACTTTGTTGCGTTGACGTCGTAAAAGCTTTAAAGTTCATTTATTTTCTTACTTTGAAATAAATTCTCGCAATCCTTCGTGGCACTTTATGTTTTGTTGAAAAAAAAGTTGTATTTTTTTTATTTAACTCGGTAATGAGCGAACAAGACCGCCCATAATTTGCGAAGAAGACCGCCCATCATTTATGGCAGTGGTCAGCAAACTGTGGCTCGCGAGCCTCATGTTGCTATTTGCCCGCTAAATGTAGCTCTTCCATAAAATATCATCAAATAACCCTGGTTCCAGGGCCTTGGATTTGACTGCATTGGTAGGCAGGCTCGAAAAATTGCCAAAAGTTCTGCCTGAAAAACACTGGCGAAATTTGGCAGGTGGAAGCTATTTGCTATTTATATATGGGGAAAATATCCCAGCTCCCAGAATCGACTCTGATTTGGATCCGCCAAAAATACGTGCAGAGAGAGAGTCATAGTTTTGTATACCGCAGCACTTTGAGTAACATATCAAAATCTCATTAAATGAAATTTTTGCATTAAGAACAAAAAAACCTGCCATCAGCCCGAAATCAATACTTGTTTCTTTAATTTTTGACTAAAAAAAATAGTTTACCTACTTATCCATAGAACACGCTGTATAATCCAATTTTTTTTAATGGAATTTTCTTATTTATGTGACGTCATAAAAGCTTAGAGATTTGAAAGCTTTCGCTCATTAAAGCTCTGGATAACCAGATTTTGGATGACGACACAAAAGCTTCAAAGAACTTTAAAAGCTTTTAATGAGCTTTTCGATGTAATTTCGCAAATATTCCCGACAGCTTCGGAAAAGCTTTGAACTTTAATCCTTTTCAGTTGAATTAAGATTCTTTAGAATGAATGTCTGAATGTTTTAATGATTAAGAGGAGTTATAATTTGCGATGATATAAGGGGAACGTAATACTCTTAAATTATTTTGGAATCGAAACTTAAGTAAGAATCGGCATCAATTTGATTAGATAAAAAGAATTTAAAAAATATGGTATGAGACGACTTTAGATAAACACGAGATATTAGAATTACTGAGTCAAATTTGCGTGAACTTATTTGGAGCAAGCTTTTATCTTAAAAACTTTAATTGTCAATCGTCCTTAATTGAGGTATTCATGAACTACAATTCTAAAAACTATTTAGTACACATCAATTACAATCCTCTTTTAACTATTTGTGTCCATATAAAAATAGTTTCAATGAGTAATTATCTTCTTCAAGCATGCATTTTTCCCAGTCAGACACTTTCCATAAAACATAGAGACCCAAACATCTTAAGGAAATCGGAACGTGAGAATGCATTTTTTATGCAATTTTACAGCTTCGTGCAAGTGCAAAAGAATGTGTGTGTATGTCTAACCAGCCATCAAAAAGGAAAGCGAATCTTGTCATCAATTGGTCTGGAATGCAGCGAAATTAGCACCGATATTTTGTCATCATAATGTCGAGCAATTTGTCTCAGGTGCCGAATCATGTCTTTATTCGGTCTGTTTGCTGCTGCTACTACTGTGTACGTTGCAATGTTGTGTTCTACTCAATGAACGTGACTTAATGCAGTTTTTAGTGCAATTTACCATATTTGCTACTATTCTGTATTCGATTTACCTGTGAGGTGTTTTCTCGCATTTTCTTTTTTTTATTTCATTTTTTTGATATCGATAATTTTCTTCTTCTTCTGTTTACGTGTAAATCGATTGCCGGATGGGTAATTGCTGACATTTAGCAACGTAATCATTGCGAACGGAATTGGATAAATTCGCACGTGTTTCAATATAAATAAAGTGAATTCTGCTTAAGTATGCGTGTGTATACATGTGTTTTGTGTATGTGTGTATGCTTGAATGCGTGGAAAATTTTCTTTCCCCCAAAAAGAAAAGTGAAATCGGAAAAAAAGTTTCGTACCGGGGAAAATGTTGACATTTTCGTAGAAACTAGAGAAATTGAGAATGACTCGAACATAACAATTTCTTTTTTTTGGGAGGGTGATAAGATAAAAAGTTAAGATGGTTTTCATTTAAGTGCGGCAGAGATTGGGCGGAGGGTGACTCAGAATTAGAGGGTGAGAGGCGGGGGCGAACTTTATAAGCCAGAATCGATTCGATTTTGTACAAGCCTTCGGCTGTGTTATCTATCTAGAAAAGCCTTAATGGTAGTTAGATAAGAGCTGAAGTAAACGAAAATCGTGAAGCAATTACTTTCGACGGCAGATAAGTGAAATTAATTTGAGGTCAATGAAAGATGAACTCCGTCCGGTTTTACTGAATTTCGTCATGCTTTTATTTTTTATTGACTTTTCTTGATTGTATGTTTCTACTACGGCCTGGCTGCATCCGTTTATAAAACGCATTCGATGCGTGAAAGTTGATAATTTTTTTTAGAGATTTTTTGATTTTGACTCGGTACTTCTACATAACTTTTTTTAGAAACTCATTTTTTTTAGAACGAAGAGCTGAAGGGATCAATCATCATAAGGGGTGGTCCATTAATTACGTTTGGGGGGAGGGGTAGTGTCGAGCCGAATCTCACCCAATCTCACGTGGGGAAAGGAGCGTCTCGGTAAATATCACGTACGTGTTTCTCCAGTAAAGACCCTGTACAGATCTACAGGCCGCCGGCAGGCCACACAATACTCAGTCTGACTGACGGATGAGGACTTCAGGTATCCGCCTGACAGGCCGTGGCATGTAGGTGACGTCAGACCCACAGGCGAAGACGGCAGTTGGTCGAGCCAAATCTCACCGCATCTCACTAAGGGCGAAGGGGAGGTCGAAAAATCCCAAAAAGCACGTCACGTAATTTCCCTAGCCCCTAATCATACCCTCGTAATCTAACCCACATTTTTCCTCTATTGTAAAAAAGAAGCTACTACTAAAAATCCGAAAACTAACACAAATCACAACCATTGGGTAAATAAGGTGCAAAAATTTTTCATTTAATGAGAGAATTACTTCAAGTATTGAAAGCGTGAAAAATTGCAAGAAAAGATAAACATCAAGACACAATTCAGTTGATTTTTCTGTCTTGATTGCTTGCATTTTTTTCGTTTTTTTTTCTCTTCTTGTTATTGTATTGTGCTTAGCTTGAGTGAGTTTTAAGCATGATTGTCTTGCTAAGTTGTTAACCGGAATGGTAGTATTATTATGGATTATGTCGCAATCGAAAATAGAGCTTAATTATGCGTTGTGTTTATTACGGAATTTTTGAATAATAAATAATGAAACATACGAATATATTCATACACAGAAAATTTGGAAAGTGTGAAGCAATTTATTATGCAATTACATACATACCATGTCCCAAAATATAATTATGAATAATGCAGAGAAATGCTTGAAGAGCATTCTAGCACAAATTGCTTTTTATTTAAAGAATATTCTATTTTTATAGATTTATTTCAAATGAATTTTACTTGAAAACTTGAATTATGAATTGGTAAAAAAGTTGTGTTTTTGGGACAGTCCGATTTTTTTTTTGGGACAGTCACAATTTTTTTGGGACACATTGTTTTTTTAGGAAATTAAGAATGTACACGAATTATTCATGCCTAGATTTATTACTATACCTAATCAACAAAATTTGAATGCTTAGATGATGAATCACAAGCGCTCAAGATTTTACAAGATCCAAAAACAAAAAAAAAGGTTTTTCACACAAAACTATTAAACAGACAAAATTAGACAACAATGTAATACGTTCTCTTTTTATGGTGGTGGCAATTCAAGTGAATTAATAAAAATTGTGTTATTGGCATTTTTTAACACAAAAAAGTCTCTCTCTCTGTGTTGTGAACATTTTTCTAATGAATATTTCATTTACGATCGTAACTGATCATAAAAGTGTCTCGAGCCATCAATTGGTAGAAGAATGTTGAACAAGTTTCAGTTTGGTGTTGAGTTAGATTGATCAATCGTGACCAGAGTATTTGTTTTGAAGCAAGCTATCAGTAGAGTTTTATGTAGAGAAAAGAATTAGAAAACGCATTTTTGTAATTACAGAAATATTTTGCAAAAGCTTAGGAGTTCTAAAAAAGATTTTCGAGAAACAAAATGTGTGACCTTTAAAACCAATGATAAAAAAAATCCACTTTTTAGACATTTCCATGCTTGGTCTGTCAAAAAACAGATTGCGCGACAAACAATGATTGAAGACAAAAAGAGAGCCTTACCGAACTGAACGGTTTTACTACATTGTAATTAGAACTGGCTTAGGTATCAAATACGAAGGAAGCCCTAAATATTATGCAGAGTAAGCGAGAGGTTAGGTCACAACTCTTCTGCAACAGTATGGGATAGATGCTTTCTGCTTCATGGGACTTGTACCTTTTCCTTTGGCGGGTCTACAATAAAGGCTTGGAGAATGAGATAGAGACCTCTATTATGGAGATTCGAGTGTATAGTACTACAGATTTTCGGAGTCCAGAATTGTGCTCGGCAATTGGTGCATTTGCACCGGGCGCAATCGGACGGAGCGCAATTTCAACAAAAAAGTGAAAAGTGCTCACGGACCTTTATTTTTATATTTTAAAGGAACTCCACAGAATGTTTGTGGTTTATTCCATTGACTTTTACTGCGATCAAAATATGAACAGCTGATGGGGGTGCAATATGGCATAATGCATCGGGCACAGAAAAGCCAAACGCCGGCCGTGGTCACTCCCCTTAGATTTTACCGTTGAGACCTGTATCAGTTAAAAAAATAAATAATAATAGTCATTTTCAAAAACAAGTCATTTTCTTACACATATTTAGTTACTCGTTCTTTTAAAATAGTCTTTTGAGCCATTCTAGACCGTGTGTGATGTGTTTGAGATCTTGCCCACTTGTGTTTCATGATCTTAAACAGAAAAAACTTCACTGCCGAGATCCATCAGCAAAAAACCACTCTTCATTTCGATTAGAAAATCTCACAAAAAATACTCCCGATAAATAACAATTTACATTGAATCGAATTGAATTATTAAACCATCTACAGATTGAATTAATAAAACCCACAATTTCGTCTCCAATTAAGCCATAAACTTTCACCCAAAAAAAATGTTTCATAAAGAAAATGTCTAAACCAAAAAAACAAAAAATACCAAAAGAAGAAAACAAAAGCCCCATCTCTCTCTCTTAAAGTCACGCAAATTGATAGTGCTATATGCCTAAACAAATTTCCCTCTAACTCTATCTAGTCTGGGGTCTACCCATCTGCATCATTCATTCAAAAGAAGTCCACCTTAAAAATCAATTAATCTTCAACGAAAAATTCATCAAAACTTTCATTTCACGAAAATTTCTAATCAAGCAAAAAGCCTCGGTAAAAATTGAAATTAATTCACGAAATCTTCTTCTTGGTAGGCCAAAAACAGAGAAAACTCTATCGGCGGGGTTAAGTGGCATTATTTTTTCCATTCGGTCGTGCTCGAGATATCTTTAAGTGCGCCGCCGCATCGGAATCAATTATTGAGGCCGTAACTTACGAATGTACTCAACACCCAAAATCAAATGAAATGAAAAAAACGAAACGAAAATACAGAATGGAAAAATATATGTATATATACCATGGAGTTTAGTGTATGGGGTATATATGGCGATATAGTGTAACAAAACCCGTGCGGCTTAAAGCTAAGTTCAAATTCCGGTTACAGTTCAACGACAAACGTGTGACGGTTAATCGAGTCTTTCACAGTGACCCATAAAAAGCGATTTTTACATTTTATCGACCTCGTTTTCATCCCTTCCCCGATATCTCCACACGTTTCTTGTTCTTCTCCTCCATTGGATTTGTTTTCGTTTTTCATGCAGAGTTCTTGAGCTCCTGTCTTTTTTTGAGCCTCTTTCAGTAATAACAACAACAACAACAACAAAAAATATAGTAACGAAACACAAAAGAAGAAAACCGGAGAAAAGAAATGAAATTCACTGAAGACCAGCATCTCTTCTTTTAATGGCAAATTTCGTAATACCAAGTCTCTCGGATTAAACCAGTCCTGGTCGGGCCTCACCTTTTTATACCTCTTATACCTGACAGCAAATCCAGGCTTGTGCCTTTGCTTGAACTTAATGATGGCATATTAAACTGTTCGCGCGGGGCCCAAGCAGCCATGATAGAGGGAGAACAAGAACCAGTTCAAACACAGTTAAGAAACGACGAAAAGGGTTAGAGATGAGGCTCGGTACTAAACTGGAATCAAGCCAGGGTTTGGAGTTATGTATTCTATGTATATATGGTATGGCAAAGAGTAAAGGGGGATTGCTGGTAGTCTAAGTCCAAAAGCAACAACAACAAAACCAAAAACAAAAAAACCAAACCAAAGAACTCTCAACTCACAGAAAACTCGTTCACTGTAATTTTATAACTCTTGACTCTTATTCAAGACCCCTTCTTCGTATATGACTCACGATTCACGACACACGCGGCGCGGCATCGGCCAAGCCCCGCTCTGAAGTCCGTCCAAATGGTGAACGGGTTTTTAGAGAAACGTAAACAATAAAAGTCAACTCTCCCGACATTAAGGACCACTTTTGAGTCTAGAGAAAGGCTCGACAAAATTATGTTTCCTGTGTTTTTCCCCTGCAGCGGCAGCAGCGCCAGCTTTCGGGCAAAAAATACATTTTTGTTTTTTGGTTCCTGGATTGTTTCCTATTCATTAATTGCCAATTACCATATTTTTTTCACTCTGGTATTATTATCGCGGCTTCTGCAGCTTTTCACGTGGTTTCGAGGCACTCGACCATTTTCAAAAATGCACCATTGTTAAGATTTTTGGCGAAAAACATTTTTGTAGTCGAGGCGAGAGTGCACTTTTGTGGTTTTGTGTTTTACTACAAAAAATCCTAACAATAACCACAATTTTTAAAGAGTCCGCCCCTAGGTCGAGTTTTTTTTTCGTTATATCTCAACGAATATATTTTAATTAATGCAAATTATTTTCGATAAGATTTTCTTAACGTGTTTTTTCGTCAAAGGGGAGTATTTTAAAATTTCGTCGCATACATACATATATGCTAAAAATAATTTGTCGATTTTATTGATGCCGGATCTTGTTTGTCTGTTCCTTATGCTAATTCGCATAAATTTTATTTATAACCTTCTTCATAAATATATACAATATATGTTTGTGTGCACAATTGCATTAATATTAATTTACTTTCTTTTTTATTTTTCAGGTAAGTTTGATGGAGGAGGAAAAATGAAAATTATTACAAAATTTGGTAAGAGAATCAATATGATAACAAGGTGATAATACGGAGGCGAAATTCATAAGGTTAATGATAACTATCATCAGGTCTGGTGTGAAACTAGTACAGCCATTCTTAGGCCTTATATACCCACTGACTAACAATCAATATAGACTGCAATGAATGGCTTCGATCGTGCTTTGATTGTCAAAAATTTAATGTTTTCAGAAATACCACACCTTCATTTGAAACCTTTCAATCTTCCAAATAACAGATAAAACCTTTAGATAACAGAACAAGGTAACAACATAGTGGAACTACTACCGTCATCTCGTGGATACTCTTAAATCTTAACAATAGTAAACCGATTCACGAGTCGGCCTGAAACGAATTTGGAACATCGCAGCCTCAGGAGAGGCAAGAAGATTCGTCACTAAATCACTAAATTCGGCATGCAACTGATCAAGATACGCAATTCGAATCGAAACTATTCAATGTAGTTGCCAAATTACGCGAAACTCACTGAGACAGGACAAGTAGTCGGGAAGATCGATCACCCGCAACTAAAGCCGCCTTATTGGTAACGGACAACACTACTCATTGTATAGAACGCCTCTCGTTCTTCCTTTTAGGCATCCGTAAAGTGATTAAAGTCAATACAATGCTCACCAGGCAAATTTATATACGATCAGAACCTGAGGCTTCCAAATTGGATTCCTATCCCAACCGACGAAAATCCAGTAGGAAATTCGAATTGAATTTCTCACTTGTCTTCATTTCTTTATGCAGAACCTCAGTGCAAAACATCTTCGACGATCACTCCAATAGGGGTTTTAGGCTTGGACGATGCCCCGATGCCAGAGTCGCGAAATGGTTGGGAGTAGGCGGAATAAAATATCGCGGCTAGGTTGTGGCAGTTCCTTCTCTCTTCTCTCTGTCTCTCTTCTCTCTATCTTCCGACTAGAGCTGCTGTTCGACATTACACTCTTATTTAGAAATAGCGATTGTGGCTACAAACGAATTTCTGTTGGACACCGCTGGACTAGAGGGTTAGGGAAAGCCCCTTTGCACTGTTCGACAATCTATTTTTTTCGTATAGAGTCTATACGAAAAAAATAGATTGTCGAACAGTGCAAAGGGGCTTTCCCTAACCCTCTAGTGTCTAGTCTATCACATAAAAAAAACTAGGCAGTACCTCGATATAAATCCCTTTCCATATTTCATATAGACCTATAGCGGCGGGGCTTTTAAAGGTGCTAATGGTGCACTTGCACCGGGCGCAATTTTAGAAATTAAGATTTAAAAATAGGGGTGATATGTGAAACTCTAACAAAAAAGTGTCAAAGGAGACTACCACGTCCTTCGATTTTTTGTTCGTTTAACCAAAACCTATCCATACTTTGTAAAATTAGCAAATGCACTCTATATGCACCATGTTTTACCAACTTATATTAATTTTCACCCCATCCACCAGATGTTTGTGTTTCTATTGTCTTTCACTACGATAAAAAATGAAGAGCTGATGGGGCGCAATATGGCATTGTGCACCGGGCGCAAAAAAAACAAGCGCTGGCCCTGATAGCGAGGAACAGGAAATCGATGTTGCTGGTGCTGCCAATTTTAAGGCGAACTCAGAAACTTGAGGCAGAGCAGTGGCTGTCTAGATTTGCTTCTTGGCTACCCCACCTGTCTAGGCCGCCGTTCTCGAGTGCCTTACTGGAACGATGTATTTCCAGAATGCAACATATGTTAACTGATTAACAAAAGTCCTTATTTTAGACGAGGAACATAAACAGGAATAGATGTAATGTTAATTAGTGCCATAAAACGTTGTTCAAGCATCAGATTGACGAAATAAATCAGAAGGCGCTTTGTTTATGACACAGTATGGTACCATCATACCACAAATAATCCCCAATAATAAAACCCATCATCAAACTATCATCAAACCTCGACAATTACAGATCGTAGACAAAACAAACTTTGCTAAACAACACACAAATCGCATAAAAAAAACCTCGATCCAAAATTTGCAAAAACATCATTCCTGTTACGGCAGCTTGCAGAGGAAAGCAGTGAAATCTCCCTTTAGACTCATTTTAATTTTGTTTTGGTCTGAAATTATCAACGGATGCGCCAAGCTGCTCTATGCCTTATTCTGCTCGATCGTAGTTCGTCCGTCGTCCATATTGCGGGAGGTTTTTCTACCTTTCAACAAAAATAAAACCGGAACTAATACAGAAGAGCATGCGCGCGGCTATAGAGAAAATAGTGGCAAGATAACAAAAACCCAAAATAGTAAAAAAACGAAACACCAAAGCGCGCAGTGTTGATGGCTTGTATGTATGTATGTAGATATGAATGTATATACAAGAACTAAGGCGACAAGAGCCACTTCTCGAACACTCTTGACTCCAATTTGGAACCGGTTTCAAAGGTGTTTTTCAAGCCTTTTTTGTTACTTGTAAAAGTTCCTTCAAGACTTCTTCTAGACACGAACTGATAGGGGGCATGACTTGGCTGCTGCGGCGCAAAATAAGAGAATCAAAACTGCTTAGAATAGATATCAAATCGCGTAATAGTGCAACGTTTGTGTGTCTGTGTGTGTTGGTCTACCCTATAGATCGTATATTTTAAGGCATAGAAGATCGATCGCAGCTCCACACAGCGCCGCTCTCGACCACTTTTTGCGGATACATGATATCTGCACATTGCGCCGAGTAGAGTGCTCCTTCTGCGCAGACCTGCATTACAGTTGACGGCAATGACTTTTCCTGGCTGGTTTTCTTGGACATTTGTGGCTGGCATAAAACTGCGGAAGAGTCATTCTCTACATTGTGGTACTGTAGGTAACCAAGCAGCCGCCACCATTCAACCTGGCCACAATAATAGTAGCCGGTAACTTTCTTACGTTTTGCTCAAGATCGCCGCTTGTAAATGACCGAGTTGCTGCTGGATGTTTTGAGTCATCGTGTAATGAGGCATAGAATAATAATAACAAAAATATATAAAAGAAAACATCGAAGGGAAATTATTGCGCAAAAAAGTGAACTAACTTTTAAATAGCAAAAAGATCACGATGTTGCTGCTGGCTACAGGAAGAATAGAGTCATTCTCCTGCAGCTTTTATATCTAGATATCAACAAGTTTCTTCTACTGTAGTAAATAGTGAATAGATGGGAGCTGCACAAAGGCAGGATGGAGGTTTCTTTGTTTTCTTTGTGCGAGAAGAGCTACAATGTTTTGCATTTAGAGGGAAAATAAACGCGGAGTTTATTCTTCTCGTTTTGTTTTGAAAGGAAAAGTTTTATAATTTTTATTATTTATTATTGTTTTTAAAGCAGATGGGATGTGAGATTATGAGAGCAGCTCAAGCGTTGATGCATTACCTGCAAGAGTTTATTGCCACTGTATTTCCGTTTAGATAAAAACATTGCGTGCTTCAGAAAAAGCCTCGTAATACCTGAAACGAGGTATTGGAATAACATTTCAATCTCTATATTTTTTAAAGAAGAATATTAGGTCTAGGGAAAAGCCGATGGCGTTTTTTTCTAGTAAAATTCAACTGGTGACAAAACTGTACCAAGCTTCTTTCAAAGCCAGCTTGGGTTTTATGCGCCCGGTGCAATACGCCAGTATAGAAAAATTGCATCTCAGTCGAATTGCGCCCGCTGCAAATGCACCAATTGCCGATATGAAAGCTCCACCCCTGTTTAAGTGTAAAGAACTACTTGTCGTATTGGAGAAAGCGGAGAATATTCAACAAGCCACGATTTCTAAAATGGGAAAAATGTTTCTATAGCAGGTTTCAATCCCTCTTCTGTCACGATCCTATCAAACCAATCCCGTTTCAATCTCGTTTTCATTTGATTTCGAATAATCTCAATGCCTATTCGAGAAGAAGCTTCCTGGAGAGATTCATCATGATTTTACTAGTTTCCTCTGGCTTCTCTGCCATCCTTCTCATTGTTTCATGAGCTTTGAGACTTTCCGATATATTCTGCATATATATTCCGCAGAATTTCGGCGACCACGACACTCTTCTTCCTCGACGTATAGTTTTTTTTTGGTCTTGTTGTCCCAGGCAGATGGGTTGTCGCCCTTCATTACCTAATTTAAAAGCGTTCTAATTTCCCTTTTCCGCACTACCAAACTGTATGATAATGGTTTTCTACTGGCATAGGAGGCAAGGCTGCATTGTTTTTTTGCGACCGGTGCAGTGCAATATCTGAAATTGCGCCCCTGTCCAATTGCGCCCGGTGCAAGAGCACCATTTACACTTATGAAAGCGCCGTCTCTGCTCGCTAGGCCAAATGACCGAGAACGTTAATGTCAGATCCATTCACTTCGAGGAAAAGCCTTTAGGATGGGCTCCCCTCCGTTTCAATCCTCCATAGTTGATAGGTTAGTGCATTTCCAAGACAGCTTGAAGGCTAGTTGAAGCGTACTTCAAGTACAAATGTAAACGCAACCAGCCCGGCTGGCGTAAATCAAAAAGATTTTTCTAATCGGCTCGAGTAGAGCACATATGCGCTAAGTTCTTGAGATTTTCAAGCTTTCGAGCACGTTGTCATGGAAACGTAGCAAGTGTCTGATTATCAAACAATCTCATGTCACATTGAGACCACCACGGGTCACCAAAACAAGTTTGGACCTCCAGCGTTCGATAATATTTTTCATGATCCGATCCTCTAGCGCTTTCACCGAATTAGTATTAGTCTATGTAATCAAATTTTATGTACGCCTAAACATCCTGTTTCAAAAAGGACCAATCACATTACTAATTACCGAAGTCATGCAGCACTGGTGAAGTTGGTACTTAGTTGGGGGACTCTAGTAAAAAAGGTATTTCGTTTGCTATCTCAGGGAAATGCGCGTCCTGGGCCACCCTTTAGGTGCTTACGTTGCATTTCTCATGGCACCATACTGCAAGCTGCGCGAAAATGATACTTGCAGAAATATTTGGGTGGCTCAGGTTTCGTCTAAAAAACGTGTGGTTTAGAATAGTTTCTCAGAATTCTTCTGTGATAAATAAGAGGGATTGACACTAACAATTTTTGCGAGATATGTGAGATTTAGAGAATGTATTTGAGATGCATTTTAGTATGCTTTCCTTAAGATGAATAATGTTAGAATATGTTTTAATGCTATAACCATCGACTTTGGAAAGAAAACGATGAATCAAATTCTATACACTTACAATCTATTGAAGCTATTAAAGAATTTTGCACCCACTTACAAAATAAACTCCTAATCCAATAAAATCCCTTAACTTTCACCTAATTCAAACTTTCCTTTTTCATTCCAAATTAAGATAACAATACCCCCGAACAAAAAACCTTGAAAAAGTCACCTTAAAATTTTGTCCTCAATCACTTTTACTAATGACTTGTCACAGCAGCAGCGACAGCAGCAAAAAAAATAGGTGTGCGCTAGTCTGACTACATTCTAAAAAGTGTGGCCTGTCTCAAATATATTTATGTAACTTTCTTTAGTCAACCATTAGTCACAAAAAATACTATCAGACACTATTATTACTGCACTTCCATCAGCCAAGACCCAGAAAAAGAGAGATATTATCTTCGTCCCAAACACACACACAAAAAGAACTCATCGTCCAATTAAGTTCGCCTAACAAAGGCTTTTTACCATTAATATTTCGTGCGAAAATGAAAACAACAAAAACATCACACCTTGGCTCTGGGCTGCACGACAAGAATCCAAACGAAGGAAATACCTAAGGAAAGTGCCATTCAAAGATTCACGTCGAGATTAATCCACACAGAAATCAGCGAAAAGAGTCGATTCATCATCACTCTTGTTGATAGAGCGAATAATTTCGCCGCGATGAATTTTGGAAGTTCGCCGTGATCGTTATAATAAAGCGGCAGTAGCGACAACAACAACGACGTGTGATGAAATCGATCGAGCAAGTTCCGCGATCATGTGTGACACATTGCTATCTGCCGAAGATGGTGAACGAACAAATCTAAAAATAATAGGCATTATATGTGCCTCAGGAATTCGCCATTCAGGCAATTAGACAAAAGCTTCTCAATTCCCCGGAGGCTATTCTCAGCACTGTGAAAACACGTCTCCAGGTGTGTCAATTCGCGCACCACAATGCGCGACTCAATGGGAATGAGTCACTTTCGTTACCTTATTACGAAACTAGAAAATCCAAAGCTTTAAGTCGGGTTTTTCATTCTTTATTCATGACAATCCCTCCTCCTCCCCCGCGCCTCCTCCCGGTATTTTTGGATTGAACACAAAAATATTTTCTAGTTTCCAGAACAAGATCCTTTCTTCTGCTGCTGTTGTTGTCGTCGTACTACCGCTGCAGCTAGCCAAATCGCGAGTTAATCTCACTGCTCGTGCGCGGATTGTTTACATCTTAGTCGAACTTTTATGTCAGTTCATTAACTCTCGACAAGATCGCGCCTTCCATAAAAGTCGATCTTTCTACACGTTTAAGTTTTTTTGTGCTTTGGTTTTTGTTTACTCTGACGAACTTTATGGTGGTAAATTGCTAGCCGTGCCAAGACGACGCGATCTTGTGTCGATCCTAGTTTGAGCCATGATTTACTCTGTGAACACATTTCCGAAACGGAATCGATGAGTTTGGAAAAGAATTGAAACGATGCTGTTCACGAATTTGAAAGTGATACCGAGTTTTTTGTTGTGTTTTATTTTTGGTGCTTGCTGCAACTCAAATTTGGACGTCTTAATTTTTGTTCAGTTACAAATAGTGTTTTATGGCACGATTTTCCTTCAGATCATGGATAATAGCTGCTGGCATGTGAGTGAGTTGTTAAATGGGTAACAGTAATGCTTAGATGTAGTTTAATGTGCTTTTGGGTTCAAGTTGATCTATGCGCTTTTAACAAATTTTCCAACAGAAGTCGTCTTTTATGTCACAATACCAAATTCTTCACTGTAATACATCATGGGCTTGTTTTCAGGGCTGATTGTTTTAGTTGAAAGAAATAGTTTCTAGCCAGGGCCGGTTGATAGCCTCCGAGGACAGACTGTATTGGAGAAATATGAGGTAACTCTAGCAGAGAAGATAGGTCCAAACATAAATAGTAGACACAGTCGAGGAAAAATTGATAAGACTGAAGACAATACTGCCAGATGTTACTAAGGAAACTGTAGGTTACCAACGCACAGAACCAGTGAATGGTATGACGAGGAATGCAAAGCAGAATTACTACGTTGCAGATGGAGGAACGAAAAAAGTCTAAAGATTAGGAGCAAAATATTATCTGCCCAATACACGAGAAGGGGGACAAATTCAAATGTGGATATAGAGGCACAGTATAAAAAATAAAGACAAACATAATTAAAGCCAGATGGAACCTTATACAGAAGCCGCAATAAGTGAATACCAAGCTGGATTTAAAAGAAATAGGTCAACAACTGTCAAACTGCAATTAATACTTTGTAAAGTCCGGTCATAAAAATTTGAAATTCCAATAAAGTTCCGATTATTGCCCGAGTAAAAATTAAATATAGCCTTACAACGGGCGAGCATCAAGCGTGACTTGAAACATAGTCCCCGGCCATTTGAAGGGCATCAGAATGCCGGTTGCAGGACAGTACGGCCATACACCGCACGTACAACAAACCGACGACTGGTGAGCGCGTTGCTCTTGCGCATCGGTAATCTTGTAGATAAATCGAAAGGGCCAAAAATTCAACAATACATTTGGGGCAGATTCTTTTTTGGTCAAATTTGCCGTGGAATGCCCGCGTGTACAGCTAGCTTAGTTCTTGGCCATTTAAACCTTTTGATCAAGTTCAGCCGTCGTTCTCCCGTCATGATCCCATTAAAAATGGGTAGAAATTCTACGGCCATCATATCCCCCTAAAAAGGCAAACGGCCGTGATTCGCCCGCTGTAAGCCAATTTCTTATTTTTATTCGGGTTCAGAGCCGGGAAACAGTTGGCTTTTTCAGAGCACCAGCAAAGGTTTTGTTTTGGTTCAATGGAGCCCTTCTAATTTTTACAGATTGAATGAGGAGGTATAGAAACCTCTACAATTCTCTTTTTCCTTTAAACCCAAAAGAAGAAGAAAAGAGAGGACAATAGGGAGACCTATACCTCTCTCACTTGAACTCACATTATATGAGATTGTGAATTTATATACATGAATTACTATGCTGCAAGTGGAGGAAAGAAGAAATGCCTGAAGATTGGGAGAAAAATATTATCTGCCCAATACATGAGAAAGGGGCAAATTCAACTGTGGAAACTACAGAGGTACATCTCTTTTAAGCACAGCAGTATAAAATAATGAAAAAACAAAAACAAGAATCGAATCACCGACTATATTGCTCTTTTCCCATTTTTCTAAAATCCGCGGACACGCCCGCTTCCACAGGCAGGCAAAACAAAACTACGAGTCCAATTCGTCTGAAATTTTGACAGTGCTATAACAACGAGTGCGGCTTCTGATACGGCCTACAGCCAAAACATGATATCACGAGTTCCAATCGTGGCGGATCGAACATAAAAAGCAAGAGCCCTGCTCATGGAACAGTTGTTAGCAAGTCAAGCAAGGGTCTTGTAATTACTTCACTAAATAGAGAAAGTATTTATGTTACTCTCATCATAGCATTCAGGTAATAATCATAGGACACAAAATGACCTTTAAAATTCTTCTAGTTTCCGGATTTGTTTGTTTTCCTTCAATCACGCACGTCCCTTGGCCCCAGCCCTTCCGTGATAATTATTTACAAATATATACCTGCAGTAACGAGAATACCTTCTTTCTCCTAGAAACGCACAACTCATCGTTAGCCAACCGCAGCTAAGTCTGACCATAATTAAAGGAAATCCGAACCATTAAAATGCCTCCCTTATAATTGGAATTGTCGCCCTTGTACCACCGCATTCCTCATCGCAATAAAACTTGACGTTTTTCAAATACCCCGAAGCCATTGAGGGAATTCTTAGGGAAGTAGGAAGTTCTGATTTCTTCCCCTTCATTGGTTTTCGGTCGTCTTTTGGAGAGTTTTATAGTCGTCTTTCCTCGTAAGAAGTGACAATAATTCTGTAATCTGCAGACAAAAATATCGATTTGAAAAGAAGAAATCGATTCTAGTTCTTGCGACCATATTGGACGGAACGTATTTCACTGTCGGTCGAGAATGTCCCCGTCATTCTGATGATGGCATACTTAAAGGAATTCCTTCTGCGACATAACTGGCTGAAATTCCAAGAACAGCGATTCTAGAAAGAGGAAGCCGCCGGGTGGAGGGCTGCGATTCGCTTGTTTTATTAGACGCACGTTGTTGGCACAAAACAAACGCAAGCGGAATTGCCGGTATTCAATGTCGATGACATTTTCACTTCAATTAAATCAAAAAGTCAAACGCCATGGAATGTTGTGTGGCAGTCCTCGGTGTTCTGATGTACATAGATTGGCTGGCCCCTGCCGCTGCCGCTGGCTTAATGCAATCAGTCGGTGTGGAGCTAGACCGTACACCTCCATAGGTGCTCACTTAATTATTCGGTGTCTAACGGGCGCATACTATATGCCCAGCAAGTTTCATTTCCTGCTTGAGCCGTGATTAATAATTCATCCGTGGAGCCCTCCCCTGGGCCCCGTGTGTAGTGTGGCTCGTCGGTTGGGTGCTAACGAGTGTTGCTGACATTAGACAACACTTTCGCAGCTGCTTTAGGCAGCGTTAAAATCCCTCCATATGCGGTGCTTTCTTTAGGAATGCCTTAATGCTGGTTTTCCCCGCATTTCACACTAAGTATTTACTACAGATTTGTCGTCTCTCATTCCTTTTTGGAAGTCACCGAGGAATTCGTATAATCGTCGGTTAAGTGATCTCGAAAAAGGCAAAAACCGACTGCGCGTCTCTTATCTAACAATTTTCCATGAAAATCCTTCCATATTTGATGGAGCGCTGCATTCATCGCTGCCTCGGGTATACCTACCTATACATACCACCTTGATGGAGATTCTGTACAAGGCTGAGAATTACTTTTGTGCCGCATTTGGATTTGACACAATTGTGCCGCTTTTAAAACGACAACAACAACCGACGAACCAAGGGGGAAACAAACACCTTTGGGTGTCGTCGACCTTACCGCGTTATAGAGCCAGAATCCCCAATTTGTGACATAATTGAACACTTGCGCATTTTCGGCTCCGTTCAATAGCAATTCTATAAATAGCAGAAATTGGCAATAATTTCGTTGGATCTTCTCCAAAACAGGGATTTTCGCGATATTTTATTTTAAGTAGAGGTGGAAATTATTTATAGATGTCGATTTTTGTTGGAGGAGAGGAGGAGGAGACAAACCGAAAGTATTTTCTTACAATTATTTTCGTGAATGTAGGTCAGGGAGATGTGAGTTCAAAACGGAAATATGCATTTTTGTTATTAGGTGATTTGGATATTATTAAATGAAGATTTATGTTTTTGAGTTAGTGTATGGGCTGTGAAAAGCCTATTAGAATGCTCAGTGGATGGCTACAACGTGTAATTCCAGAAAAACAAATTCTTACACTTCACTTTAAATATTTTTATTTGTTAAAAATAAACTCGAAAATTCATATACAAACTTCCACCTTAATACTAAAAATTCTCTTAAAAAAATACAGTTCAAATTTTAATTTTATTTACAATTTGATATGAACTTAGTTCCGATGAATAGTTTTCAATCCAATATCAACTCCTTGTTCCAATTCTGCGTGTGATCTATGGCTGCCACTTGCTTGTTTAACTAAAATTCAAATAACTTTAAAGTTTTATTAGGGTTCGGGAATGTAAAACAAAATATCCCGAGTCAAAAACCTTCGAGATGTCTAGGATATGCGGAAAGGCGTCAAAGACCGACCTTCTGGATAGGATAGGGAATATAAATATTGTTAGATAAATCCTGAGTCAAAAAACCTACAGGATTTTCGAGTAGAAATATTATTAGATAAATCCTGAGTCATAAAACCTACAGGATTTTCGAAAGGCGTCATAAACCGACCTTTTTTTGGATGGAGATCACTAGCCTCAGCTTGGGTCTTCTAGCTCATAGCACGTAGAAGATCAGATTGTGATCTAAGTTTGTGCCCAAAGTGCTCCGATATTTATTTGCAATTTCACAATAGATCAGTCGAACTTGGTGGGGAGTTTCGAATTCCCACTCTCCATTGTGAATAAAGTTTATTTGTGTGTATTCGTGTCGCTGACATCGGCTGTCAGAATGTCAGCCGGGTAAGTGTTTATTTTATGTTTTTGATCATAAATTAATTTATTGTATATATTTTATATATTTTTTTTAGATGCTTGGGACATTGGGGGCCGTGTTCGAGGCAAACTTTTAGAGTTTTTTAGTGTTGTCAGGTATGTATTGTTTTTTTATAAGATTAATTCTTTTTTATAAAGTTTGTTTACTTTTAGGATCCTGAACATTCTCCGGGGCCTTGAAGCGCTGGCTTCAAAATTTTTTGTATGTTTTTTTTTGTTTTTGTTAGAATAAGGTTTATTATTATCATTTGTTATTGTTTTGTTTTTTTAATAAAATTCTAGTTTAAATTCATATATTGGTTATTTATTTCGATCTTGTTTGTTGGTTATTAGTTTTTTTTGGTTTCAGAAGTTTGTTGACTTTGGAGGTATGCTATGCATTTCTTTTCCTTGTTGAACGTAAAACGCAGGGTTCCTTCTTGAATTTTCGTTCGGTAAGCCCTTTTTGCCCTTAGAATTTTATCCCAGGGCAGTTGGAGGTGTATAATTTTATCCCATAACGATGGCTCGATGGTTAGATTTGGTGGTGGGTGGCTTTGCTGAGGTTGAACTTGTTTGGCTAGATTCAAGCTAACATCAGAACCAAGTGGGCTTTTAAGTTGTCCTTGATTTGATTTCATATACGCTGCTATCTGCGGTGTAGGTCCGCCACGAAACTGATTAATAGCAGCCGCCGTTATTAGTGGTGAATTTATAAACTGTGAGCTAAAATTTGCGATTTGTCGTTGCGGCGGTGCTGTTGATATACCAGCTGCAGCCTGAAGTCCGTCGCTCTGTGTCGCTCCAGCCGCTGTTGGTCCTCCGAAGACTGCACCTTGTCCACCAGCGGAATTTGAATAGTAATTATTATATTGTGGTGGCGGTGGTGCCTGCTGTGCTGGATACAAGTTCTTATATTGCTGTCCGTAGGGTTGTCCAACAGATGCTGCTGCTGCTACAGCTGCAACGTTACTCTTGGATCCGATTGCTCCAATTTGTTGTGAGGATGGCTTTACAGAAGCCGACATCAGCGAGTTCGAGCTGGAAGATATCAGTATAGTGCTAGGATTGTTCAGCTGTTGAGATTGATTGAACTGAGTCTGTACAGCCCCGCTCATACGGAATTGTGAAGTCAAACTGGGATACATGTCTGGCGCCGGCGCCGTTGGCATATTAGGTGGAGTTTGCATGTATGCATTGTATGGACCACTGCCCGCTGTGCAGTAATGTCCTAGGAACTGCGAGAACTGTGATCTGCCGGCTTCGATTTGGAATGGCGAAGGCATTGGAGATGAGTTAAATAGTACTGCCGGTGGACTAGGTATCGTAGGCATTGCACCAAACTGCGACGGCTGGTAGAAAGGCTGCGGTGCTTGATGTAGCTGTGTTGTTCCCTGCTGCATTGCAGGTGGAGCAGAGTGTCCTAGTCCGGATTGATGCATCTGCTGCTGTGTTGGCTTACCTTTACAAACATTTCCATTACTAGACGACAAAGCTTCGGCTGCATGCTTTAACGCTAGATTACTCTGGGTATTTGCTTGATGGTGAGCTTGTGATCCAATGACATGTTGGGGGCTAGGACTATAGCCACTGTTTTCTGCATCTTGTTGATTAGCACTTGCGTTTCCAACAACTACGGTATCTTTATTCCCAAAATGTGGGTCGAAACTAGGGTCAAACGTATTCGCATACGATGGTGGTCCGGGAGAAGATAGAGCATGTTGCATATGAATATTATCATGGGCGGCATGGGCAGCTGCAGCAGCAACCGAAAAGTGTTGTAGATGCTGCTGATGTTGGGAAGTAACAAAACTCGAACCTAAATGGGACTCAGTATCGTTTTGTGCAACGCCTGCGTGCTCCAGTACTGTCGGCGTAGGAGGAGAGCTTTCCCAAACTTTCTTCACACTTGCTATCTTCATATCGAGATCAGCGGTTGAATGCGATATTGTATTCTGAGACGTCGACGAATGTATCACAGATGAAGATATTGGCAGACATAATCCAGCTTTTGTCGCTGACGCTGTACTCTTGTCCTCCGTTAAATGACTGAATTCTGTGTCGAAGGCGAACCCAAGTTTCATGTCCTTATCATAAACTGATTCGGTTTTATCGAATGTCATCTGTGAGAGAGCAGTAGTTATAGCTTCGTGTTGGCTATGTGATGGGTGTTGTTGGTGTTGCGATTGTTGGTGTTGTTGTTGTTGTAAATCAACTGTCATATGGAAGTTGTTGACTTGGATTGATGGCGCGGTGTCTCTCACTTTTCCGGATAGGATCCACCCCAAAAAGGTATTTTGTGCAATAGGTGATCCTTCACAACTGAGCATTAGTCCCCTTTTGATTATGTCACCGTAAACATCTGCACCCAACAACATGTCAATTTTTGCGGGGCGATCGTACCAAGGATCGGCTAATGCTAGCTGCTTTAGGTGATGCCAGTCTCTTTGGTGTATTTCTCTTGATGGGAGCAAATTGGTTATTTTGTTCATTACGAGTGCGTCCATATTTAGTTTGAAGTTATCGTTGTAATTCGACTTAAGAGTTAGATGGACTAGTCCCTTAACATTACCGGCGTTTATTACTCCGACTCCGTTTATTTGCGCCCATATTGGGTCTCTTTTTGGTCTGAGTTTCTGTGCCACGTATTCTGTTACCAACGAGACTTCTGATCCTGGGTCGATTACTGCTCTCACCTTTAGTTCATGACCAGTGTCAGATCGAAGCTTCACTATGGCGGTTGCCAATAAAGTCCGATTTCCTGTAGGGCCACTGCTCACCGTCAATGAATTCAAGCTGCATGCTTGGGGATTGGACTTAGAGGAGGATGAAGATGAGTCGTTCTGATTACAGGATTGCTCTACTGCGAGATTAGATTTGATTATGTTCCCTTCTGCCGAGCGATGTAATAAGGAGTGGTGTCGTTGGTTGCAGTGGTTGCATGTGTGTCGGCTTGGACATTGAGCCATCAAGTGCCCATGGCTTAAACAATTAACGCACAACGCCTTTGACTTTACGAAATTCATTTTTTCTGACCCCGATAGTTTGAAGAACTTTTGACACTGTCGAACATGGTGACTGTCTCGACAGTAGCTGCATGTTGGATCATTTGTAATGTGTAACGATTGCGACGTAAGCCTCGATGAAAACCCTCTGTAATTCTTACTTGCTGATGATCCTTTCTGTGCGACAGCTTCTAAAGTCCTGAAACGTCCTTCCATAAATTCTCTCAAAGTTTCCCACGATGGTATTGTTGTCTCTTTGCTTATACTTTGCTCCCATAGTTGATGGGTGCCTGGTGGGAATTTTTGGACTATCGTATAGATGATCACAGCGTCCCAGCTTTCGACCCTTATTCCTAAATTGAACAAGGCTAGTAAACACTCGGCGGTAACGTCCATTAAATTCCTTATTCCTTGTGCAGACTCAGTCGTCACTGTGGGCTGAGAGAAAAGCAATTTCAGTTGCGCATTGACCAATACTCGCTTGTTGTCGTATCTATCCACTAGAAGTTTCCACGCAGGATCATAGTTATCATTGGATACATGAACTTGGCGTAACAGTCCTTCAGCTTCTCCGCTTAAATGCATTTTTAAATATTGTAGTTTTTGTGCCTTTGATAAACTATGGTTCTCGTGGATTAAACTAGTGAATAGATCGTGGAATGTTGTCCATTTCTGATAATCTCCCGAGAATTTTTCTAAGGAAATTTTTGGCAATTTGATGAACACTTCCTTGTTGGGTAGAGGCAATTCGTTGAAGCTCTCAGAATGTTCTTGCGGTTGTGGTTCTGATTCTGTTTTGTGATATTCTTTTTCGAATCGGGTTTGTATTACGGCATAATTTGAATAAAAGAATTCCTCCATGTCAGAGTACCAGTCCTCTGTGAGATACACATGCGATAAATTCGTCGAATCCGCAGGTTCCCGAATTTTCTCCACCAGGATGTCGGTATGCGCTTTCTGGAATTTGTTGAATAAGTCCTGGAAGTCTTGTAGGCGTTTTTTATAATATGAGGGTGTTCTTCGATCCGCTCCATCCTTTTTGTAATTTGTCATAAATTTTTCCAGGAGCTCCATACGAGCTACTTGAGTATTTAGTAACTGCTCCATTGCGATTGTTTCTTATCCATTTTGATTTTTATAATCTATTTTTCTAAAATTCACGTTGCACCATCCGGCTCGAAGGACCAAAAAATGTATGGGCTGTGAAAAGCCTATTAGAATGCTCAGTGGATGGCTACAACGTGTAATTCCAGAAAAACAAATTCTTACACTTCACTTTAAATATTTTTATTTGTTAAAAATAAACTCGAAAATTCATATACAAACTTCCACCTTAATACTAAAAATTCTCTTAAAAAAATACAGTTCAAATTTTAATTTTATTTACAATTTGATATGAACTTAGTTCCGATGAATAGTTTTCAATCCAATATCAACTCCTTGTTCCAATTCTGCGTGTGATCTATGGCTGCCACTTGCTTGTTTAACTAAAATTCAAATAACTTTAAAGTTTTATTAGGGTTCGGGAATGTAAAACAAAATATCCCGAGTCAAAAACCTTCGAGATGTCTAGGATATGCGGAAAGGCGTCAAAGACCGACCTTCTGGATAGGATAGGGAATATAAATATTGTTAGATAAATCCTGAGTCAAAAAACCTACAGGATTTTCGAGTAGAAATATTATTAGATAAATCCTGAGTCATAAAACCTACAGGATTTTCGAAAGGCGTCATAAACCGACCTTTTTTTGGATGGAGATCACTAGCCTCAGCTTGGGTCTTCTAGCTCATAGCACGTAGAAGATCAGATTGTGATCTAAGTTTGTGCCCAAAGTGCTCCGATATTTATTTGCAATTTCACAATAGATCAGTCGAACTTGGTGGGGAGTTTCGAATTCCCACTCTCCATTGTGAATAAAGTTTATTTGTGTGTATTCGTGTCGCTGACATCGGCTGTCAGAATGTCAGCCGGGTAAGTGTTTATTTTATGTTTTTGATCATAAATTAATTTATTGTATATATTTTATATATTTTTTTTAGATGCTTGGGACATTGGGGGCCGTGTTCGAGGCAAACTTTTAGAGTTTTTTAGTGTTGTCAGGTATGTATTGTTTTTTTATAAGATTAATTCTTTTTTATAAAGTTTGTTTACTTTTAGGATCCTGAACAGTTAGTGCCGTCATTTATAATCCGCTTTAGTTGTACCGATCCACTTTTCGTTCTCGATTTCAAGGAAGTGTCAGCGATATTGTAATATGGTTTCTTCTGTTGTCTAAATTTAGTGGAAGAAAATTCTTGTTCTCATGTATTTTTACATTATTAGTCCATGTCCAACAATCTGGTAGCAAGATATAATAATTTTTGTTGCTGGTTTAGCCTAAAAATAATGTGCCGAACTATCCGAAGTCATGACATCAGTCTCACTATTCTGAAGTTCTCCTCGATTCTAGAGGTTGTAAAAAGTTAGTGTCTTAAGCGGAATGTCCCTGCAACGGATACGATGCTGTCGGCGCCGCTGGGTCTCGAACTCCATTCACGATTCGTTTCCATTCTTGAAGTTTTTTGGTGACGTCTCTAGCCTCGGTTATTGATAATCGTTGATTCTTTAAATCGCTATTCTTTAGCCAGGTTTTCTTCGGTGCCGATCGCTAAATTATTCCGTCTGCCGGACGGTCTCGCCAGAGAAGTTTACGTGTCAAGCGGTTATCATCCATTCGGCAAATATGTCGAAACCACCATAGTCGACGTTCTTGTATTTCTTTTTCGATCAGTGTCTATTGATCGCATCTCTGTCTAACTGTCAGTGAGACACCGAGAATTTGCCTCAAGCATCGCATTTGGAAGACCTCGTCTCGATTGTTTGGTACAACGTCCAATACTCGTGTCTCGACGCCGCTTCTTCCATCTCGGTCGCAACGTTATTCCAGTACGGTTCTCGTTTCGATTTAACTTTCTGTCGAAATTCTTTGTTCAATCTTCGATATTGCTCGAAATCAATGAGTTTCATTCGTTTCCGCTGATCGTTTACGGATGGATGCAGTGGTTCATAACACACCCCAATGGCCTTCGAAAATTGGCTTTCTTCTACATCGATATGGCCCGGTATTGAGAGCCCCGCGAATTTGTTGGATAATGGCATTTGAAACTCCTACCCCGATGGTCGGGTCTGGTAGGCACGCCAAATTCTCTTGGCTGGTGGTGGCACCGTTTTCTTCGCTCGCATCTGTAATTTTGCTCGAACAAGATAGAGGTCCGATCCGCAATCGGGCCCACGCATCGTACGCAAGTCCCTGAGCGTCGATCGGAATCTTGCATTGGTCAAAACGTCTAACATCGCCGAGTCGTTTGCCGGATGGATTTCGCCACGTGAATGCTGTTCCCAACGATCAAATCGTTTGACGTTGCAAATGAAAAGAGGCGTAAGCTGTTGCCGTTAATTACTCCGTGTTCGAATTTGCCCATCGTTCCTTGCCAGCCGGTTCGATGTGCATCTGAATATGCATTAAAGTCTCCCGCGAGTATGATTAATTCGGTTCGAGGTATCGTATTCAGCGTCTGTTAAAGCTGATGGTAAAATTTGTCCTTGTTCGAGTGCGGGCTGTTATCGGTTGAGGAATAAACGTATACGATATGGGTTTTAATCGTTCCCCCAATGGTTATAACCGCCAAACGCTCGGATATCGTAACGCTGCTCCGACGTTGGCTTCTCGGTTCTCACCACCGGAATAGTAAAGCGTCATCGTTTCGTCGATTGGCGGGACGATCGTCAATGACCTGGATCTGGCAAGTCGTAGCTCGGATAGAGCAGCAACTGATATTTTGTATTCCATTGCTATGAATTCCTTTTGACCTACGTGATGCCCTGTTCATTTATTCCACGGGGATTTCCATTTTCGGTGTGACTAATTTGGGTCTTCGGCCAGTCATCAAGGCATCATGAGAACAATCTGCCTTATGTCCTCCGAATAATGCATTCACGTGTTAGCAGTCTTCCACGCCAGTCGCAGACAGTGATACCCGCCTCGAATCTTTCGAGGCACCGTCGATAGGTGTTGGTTTGAAGCATTATTTTTTCAGTTGATTCCCGCAAATTACAAGTCTTACTATCCCAATCCATCAAGGTGGATCCTTGATATTGCCTTACGAAGTTTTTCCAGCCTCATCGCAAAAAAATAGCTTACCGCAATGAAGTATTCATATTACGACAACTTAAGAAGATAAATTAAGCATGACGAACAGAACTTCGTCTGAAATGGAACGAATCTGTCAATTCAAAACTGCGTTCATCTCAAATCAAAATCTTCTTCTTAAAACAAAAAAAAACAAATCCAATTTAACACGAGTATCATCTCCTCATTTGGCATTACTACTAGGCTTTTCCAGAAGGTTCCACTATTGTTATAAGCCCCAACAACCGCAAACATCACGATAAAAATCTGAATGAAATCAATAAATATGAAATACGAAACGTGAAACACTAGCTGCTGGCTGCCAGTCGAACTGTCGCGGAGTATAAATTTAAGGTTATTCCTCGAGACTTGTGAATGCTAGTCAATAAATTACATCCTGCCTCATAATCATCTTTACAGTCGGATGATAAAATGAAATTTATATTATTTTTTTTGTGGTGTTTTATGCAAAAAAAAAAATAATAATCAGAAATCATATAAAATGTTTCAATACCAATGTTTGCATATTTCATTTTTTTTATTTCAATTCTTATCGAATTTTATAGATTTCATGCGGAGTAGAGATGGATGTAGTGGGCGTCCTTTTGAGGAGGAAACACCAGCCATAAAACTGCTTAGGCATAAATCAATGTTTAACTAAAATGCTTATCATTAATATTATTCAAATGAGTGGAAACTCGCTTATTGATAAACAATCTTAAGCAATTCACGTATATATGTATGATTTGACACAAAGCTTAGCATTTTTAGTATTAATAATATTGGGATGAATGAACTGGTTACATCGGTTGCTGTAAAGCAGGGGTGGCCAACCCAAATAGGATATCGCGGGCATCTTTGAAAATGCATTATGATTCCGCCAGAAAGGGTGATTCAAATTTAATTTAATATAATATAGAGAGCGAGTTCCAAAGCTGTGCTGCAAAGGCAAAGAAAGAACGATGACGTTAACGTGCAGAAACGCGGAATTATTAAAGGTTGAAGTGTGCAGGTTTGTGTTCATGGAGAGATAGTGTAAAATAGTCGCGAATAGTGATGAGCAAAAATGGTCTTGTCCTTGCAGTGTTGTCTTGTTCTTGCACATTTAGTAAAACCAAGAACAAGATTTAGTTATGCTAGCAAGAACAAGACAAGACCAAGACAAGATTAGCCTTGCCTTGTTCTTGCGTTTGCTCATCACTAGTCGAGAAGCCGATACTCACGATAGTCACTAAAGCCTCGATGGCATTGACTGAGTTTACGCTCGAATCGTATCCTGGCCGGCCCCACGGTCTTTCGCCTTTTCCACTTTTCCACCAACATAACTTTCCTTCTTACTTCTTCCCTCTTTACATTCCCGATTCCACCTGTTATAGCCTTCCTTAGCCCTTCCCCGCTCCACCAAAGCGCATGTCATTGGTTGGGGACTTGAGCAGGGCTCAAAAACTCTCTGATAAAAATTTTTCTTCTAAGCCAGATCAGAGCAGGACATTCACAAGGAATATGTGCGGAAGTCTTCTCGACTTCCATGCAGAGTCGGTATTCTGTCTCTTGAGACAGTACTAAGCTGTGGAGGTGATACCGCAGTTCTACATGGCCAGTCAGATAACCCACCAACAGCCCTAGGTCCGCCCTATTTAAAGTGATAGTGCCCCTGAAGGCAAAGGATCATACAAGATCTTTAGCCTGTCTAAGACCTGGGGCTGATTCCCAATAGGCTAGGTGTGTCCCGTAAGTCCCTTGAAAGACCCAGAACAACGTGGAGGAGAACCCTACCAAAATAGGCCACAACAATGACAACTGTCCCCGCAATATGTTACATGCGGGATCAAAGGAGCAGCAGAAAAAGACTCCTGCACTCCTGACATACCAGCTCGATATTGACCAAAGAAGTCATCCATCAACCCGGACTCACTGCGCACCCCGAGAGCTAATACTCTATGACAGGCTGTGAAGTTTAATCATTGCTCATAGCTAGCTCTTTTTTTCTTTTTCATATGTCGGAGCATTCTAGTACAAAATATTTTGTTAAATCTTGTTGAATCTCGCGGGCCGCACAATTTCCCTCAAAGGGCCGCGGGTTGTCCACCCCTGCTCTAAAGTCAATCCTACGATCTTAAGCGGCGCTTGTGCCAACTCAGTTCATTAGGAAATTTATCCATCCGTCTGTTAATTAAGCCAAGCTCATTCGCACATTATTATTGTAACGAAGGGAAAATTAATTCGTGGCCATATCAAAGTGAAATTACTTGATTAAACTTTGATGTGGGTGGTTCGTCGTCGAGAGACTGCAGTCAAAAATACGTTCGTTGTTGTGAAGTATGTTAAATAGGTTTTATCCCAAAAGTATAGTCAAACGAACAAAAACCCACTCTGCGCTAGTGTGCTTAGCTTGAGTAATTCTTTCATTTTTTTTTCATTGTGGAGAGAGCAAACATTTCCCTTTCCACCTCGTTCGGAATTTAAATATTCTTAAGAGATTACCTTAAAATTTTCACAATGCACAGGGCCCATACATTGTCAGAGTAGATACAATATTCTGTTATGCAAATTTCAAGATTCCCTTTTATACAGCCTTCCTTCTCCCTCTATCTGTCTCTCCATTCCCTTATACCATCTCTCAATGTACCTGAAAGAAGAGGTTACACGTTGATTCTTAACTACTTTGGCTTGGGAGGCCATCGAACTTCCATAGGTCTGTTTACACACGTTTAAAACGCGCAGAGCTGAAAACTGCTATCTTAAGCCGGGAGAGGAGCAAGTGACTTGAAAGTTTGAGCCGTATTTTTAAAGTCAAGTTTTCCTCAAGCAAGACCACCGTTACTTTAGTGTATGGGTGTTTACCTAAGTCTTTAGCACTACTTACTTGCTTGCTTGCCGTATATTGTATAGTGGTACTCTTGTGAGATAGGAAGCTCGCAAGAAAACATCATCTAAACACATTTTTACACTCGCAAGCCAATGATTTCATAAGGGAAGGAAACCAGCCAAGAACCAGTTGAGAAGAACAAACCACGTGACGAGTGTGATCTGCTTTAGTGATTCTGCGTTAATAGGTTTCGTCTTGTTGTTTAGTTTGTTTGGTTTTTTTTCGTTGGTTGGACGATGCTTAATTGAGGAAACGGTATGTTATGACTTTGACACAACGCGAATTAAGGAATTCTTTTTCGTGATTACTAGAAGGGGGCACGAGATGCGCTAAGTTAGCTGAAGAGTGGTAATTGAGGCGAGAATTTACATGTGCTCTTATATTATTTGTTTAGAAGGAGCTAATGACTAAAATAATGTCAGGAAAGTAAATGAACAACGACAGGTTTTCAGACAGAGAATAACAATGTGAAAAAAATATAAGAATGATGAGATCTTTAGTACCAAGGAGATCGATGACCAAAGAACTAATCCTGAATGATGGTGTGAATAGTGCTGAATAAGTATAGCCAACGATAAAGCGTATTCTATTAGGTCCTCTATTGGATTTAGTGAGTTTAATAAGGAAGCGGAATAGGGGGAATAACATGTATGTAGCATAACATGCAGGTGCCGAAAGTATTTGGGACTGATGGAAGAGCGATCACAGCTCCTAGCGGTGGCCACTGGTATCTATCCTATGGGAGAGGAAGGGCTAATAAGATTGGGCTACTCTCTTCAAAGTAAGTTTGGTGTCAGGGTAATAACTTCACTCGTCAAAAACAAACGTTACGGAACGAGCAACATGCCTCGGATACTGGGAAAAACAACGACGACCATGGCAACGAAAAAGATAAAACGATTTAAGAATTTCCTCCTGGAGCGTACGAACTCTGTACAGAACTCGAGCTCACGCTTCCCCCACAGACACGGATATCTATAAATGCGCCCGCATCGGCATAGATTATTCCAAACGCGAGTGTTGTTTCACCAAGTAGTCCCCCAGTTAAGCACTAACCGTGTTCAATGCTGCTTGACCTACGCAATCGACCGAGAACTACTGAGTATGCTATTGGCACCCTTTATGGTCACCACGATAATTGCCCATTTTCTTCATCCTATACAATTTTGAAAGCCATACAGGCGATTTCGTGCATGCGTGTGGCGGGAGGGGACAAGCCAAGTAAAGGTATCCGAAACAATGTCCATACCAGTCAGTATCTACAATGGACTCCGAAAAGGGGACGGTCTGGCCTGCCTACTTTTCAACCTGGCGTTAGAGAAGGTGATCCAAGATTTGGGTGTGACATCCAAGGACACAATACTCCACAAGTCCACCCAATTACTGGCCTATGCAGATGACATTGACATCATTGGAGGAATAAAAACAGCTGTACAAGAAGCTTTCACCCAGATTGAGCAGGCGGCAGGAAATTTGGGACTGTATATCAACGAAAGCAAAACAAAGTGCATGGTGACCTCGTCTATAAGAACACCTAACATTGGTCCCCCAATCAAGGTAGAGGAACACGAGTTTGAAGTGATAAAATCATTTACCTATCTTGGGTCAATAGTAGCAGCCGACAATAGCATGGAACTAGAAATACGCGCACGACTGCTAAAAGCCAACAACTCGTTTGAATGAAGAAGAGCCTATTTGGAAAGTTCTCTTACGTTGGCAATTCTTTCATTCCCCTCTCTTTAATATTTTTCCGACTAGAGCTTGCTGTGCTATATTGCATTCAATAATTGAACCGACGACAGTCCAAAGTGGCCTTAACCCTAAGCTCTAGTCTTTCACGCAAAAAAAACTATTGGACTGTATTCTTGTTTTCATTCATCACTTGAATATTTGTTCAAGACACTGCCGTTATTATTTAATGAAATCGATAACATAATTTCCTTTTTCATGAATAAACAACTTTCATTCGTTTTAAACGCACAAAATCAATAGTAATAGCAATGCTTTCACTATCAACATTACTCAGAAAGAAACCCTCTTAATTTTCTCTTAACAATTTCGATTATTACAACTATTAAAACGACATAAGCTATAACTTCACTTTAATTGCTTAATTGTTTACTCACGAAATAACCAAAATGTTACACTTTCAGAATCATCCCAAGACCCAATGAACCATGACTGTGACAATATTGTTCTCGTCTTTCCACTATAATTTTCATAACGATCCGAAATGGCTTTTTTCCCATAGTTTCGCCTGGTTTTTCCCCTGAAGAATTTCACCAAATCACCGGACCATGAATTTTGTCAATAAATGGACGACAGACATTCGCCACTGCAGAGAAAACATCATCATTCTAGGTTTTATTGTAATTAGACGAAAGCTAGATGATGAATTTAGTGAGAACGAAGTACACCGCTACGGTTGAGATGTGTACTAGGGAAGCGCCGCTCTCTAGTGTCTAAGTCCACAAGGGGGAAATCGAGAGTTGTGTGAATTATTAAAATTTCAAATTCAGCCCAGTTCAATTGATGTCAACTGAAGTTAATTAAAACTGGGTTAAGAGAGCCTCGACGACTATACTAAAATGCAATTTTAGGCTTTCCTCGTTGACTTAATGAACGCGGTTTGAAATGGATCAGACTTAGGCCAAAACTTGAATACGAAATGTGGATGCAACCCTCGGTTGGTCGGTTCGTACACACAGCAGCTCCATTCAATGTGCAATGGAGGTGTGTGTTTTTATTTAAAATTTTAATTCCGTATAAATTAAACTCCAACATTGAAGGCTTTATTTAATTAAACTCGAGTCGGGGCCCGCTGGTTGGTTGGGCTGGTCGGTCGGTTCGGGCTCTGGTGTCGACACTGACTGCGTAACGCTCTCTCGGACTCTGGCCAGAAATTGAATAGATTTCATACAAGGAACTGGATTTTCCCTTTGTGTTATGAAATTGCATTTTAAATAAATTTCCACATTAATTCCTAGGGGAGCATTATTTATCTCATCGTCTACATATAATTTATGCCTGCCCACATAGAACATAGGGCTGGGCACCATATGCTATGGGACCCACCGAAAAAAAACAGTGCTTCAAACACTCTCCATTATGGCTGGCGGCCATGGGACTAGGGCTGTGGGACTGTCGGGCATATAATTACTCTAGCGGGATGTTAAATCAAATCAAATCGTCGTACGTGACTTTTCTGGGAGATTATCGCGATAATGTGTGTTCCTTAATCCCATGTGATCTGCAATTTCGTCGAATATGAAGCCCTATGGGGCTTTACACTTAGAGATATGCACTATATAACCGCGGATATTCTACATATATGTCATGAACGGCATCGACACGCATTAACTTTTTCTGCATTTCAAAGAGCAGCACAGAGTCTCCTCGTACACAATTGGGATGACAATAAACATAATGAAAAGAAAAAATACGAAACATTAGCGTAAATATTTGTGCACGCGATCTTAGACCTATTTGCCGTGACTTAATGTATTTTGGTTGTTGACTTTAACTGCTCAAGTTGGTTATAGTTGTAATTACCCTTTTTTTGTGAGGTTTTTCTTAATGTTTTTATTGTATTGTATTTCTTGTATACACGCAAATAGTTACTATACCTGGAAAAGAGTTTTGTTTTATCGAACAAATTATACATTCAGAAAATCTATAAAATGTTTAGATATGACATTTTTTCTTTTTATATTTGTTATCATAATGTTCAAGGGTAATACGTTTTTATGAGTGACAAAAACGAGAAAATGCCAAATATCAAATAAAGTTCGTCAGGAAAATTCCAAATAAAAACTGATAATTAAAGCTCTAGCAATCTTCTATTTGATCGTTCGTAAGTTCAGACAGACCACTTCCAGCACACTTAGGTTAGGTTAAGTTAGATATGGCTGAGCTGTTGGTTTAAGCTCATACACCTAGGCCAAAAGGATAGGCCCATTGTGATGCCATAGTGATCCCACTTTAAACCTGGTGTTAAAGAGTCGTTTCTTCGCTAAACCATCTCGAGGCAGTAATGAATCTTCTAAATTGCGGAATCCCAATCTTTGAGTTTTCCACAAGCGTGCTTAGAAAGGGGTCACCAAAGGTGGTTAGTCCCCTTCTGCTTAGGGCTGGGCAGTGACCGAGGAGATGTAGTACACTTTCCTCCTCGTCGGGATTCTTACAGCTTTTGCCTAGAAATCGTAGGTTTCATGCGTCCCTATCAGACAGTGTCCAGTCAACACTCCCACTATTGCTGAGAGGTCTTGCCTCCCGATGCTCAGAACTGAAGTGGTCCGCCTGAGATCATAAGAGGAGCAGATTAATTTGGTCAAGCTGCATTTATTGAGATTTCTGCAATGCTTCTTCACTTGTTGCATTGTGCGCTGTTTGCATCGAAGCTTAAAAGTGGCCCAAGGCATACCAACCCTTTCCTTCCCTGGAAAGAGAGTCGCGGTCGTGCCTTTCCTAGCCAGTTCGTCTATATTTCAGTGACCGGGGCACCCATACGAGCAGGGTCCTGAACTGTTGACATTCAGAGGTAGTTCTAGAACTGTTTGTGCAAGAGGGAAGGGCTTTTAGAGCCGCCTGACTATCTGAGAAGATGTAGATAGTCCGATTCCTATCGCCTTGCTGGTTGGTTAGTAGATTGTATGGCTACAACCTCCGCTTGGTATACACTTTAGTAATCGAGTAGTCGGCAGCAGACTTCAATCCCAAGCTCTGGGAAAAGAGTTATCCTCCTACCCGACCTTCGAGCTTATCGAGTTATCAGTAAAGAAGTTTACAGCACACTTCCTTAATTTTTTTTATATCTCATGAAACCTGGTACTCCTTCAATATTGACTTTGGGTAAAGCAGACTAATGCCTGTTCAGCAGCCTGTGCCAACCATCATATCCCTAAAATAACTTTCTGCCATTTTGGAAAGCTAACTGACTGGGGCTTCTTAGATTTAATGAACGTAGGTATGGACGCAATTAATGTTAAAGTAGCCTACTACAGATCATACAGACATTCACGTCGTCGTGAGCACACGCCACAACCAAACTATACATCGTTTTGATGAATCTGGTCTGATTGCTCTACATAATATCTGCAAGTCTGAACATATGTTGACTTAATTCTGGCATCGATTCAGATAAAAAAACTAGATTGAAATATTTCTTACTGAATTGGATGGCGTGGAATCTAAACCTCATACCATATCTGCCGGTATTCCTCAGGAGTCGATTCTACCACCCGATCTTTTTTTAATTTTTATAAATTACCTTGTGAAAGGTCTTGTTGTCCTTGAAATCATTAGAATCTTACATTTCGTTTGAATTAGAAGTGTCGGTCTGCTCAAAAGCCAAGGTACTTCACGTTCAAATTTGCAATGCTTGAAGCTTTGGTTAGAGAAGTCCGAAAAAAATCGATTAAGATTCGGTCTCTTTTATTATGCACAATCAAGAAGTCCGAATGATATAGTTAAAGTCACTCTTATAATAAACTTATTTTTAGGACTATCCCCATATTCAGGGTTTCAGTATCCAAACTATGTTCCCACGTTGTCCGAAACACAAACCCAAAAAATCTTTTAATTCAAATTATCTTCTTTTAATCCGCCAAACAAATTTTAAAATGTACCCACTGTCAGCGATCAATGATATGGATACGCTTGATCCTAAAACCTTTTCTACAAAACAAATCTTGAAAAAAACTCGGCAAAAATTTAAAGATCACCAACAAAAAATTTGGACCCCTGCTTTAGTTTTTTCACTGTTTCGAACAAACTACAGAAAATAGTACAAAAGTTGTAGAGGAAGCTAGAACTAGATAAGATCAGAGTTTGTATTTGTTGAATAACTCTAAGACCAGCATTGCTATTAGATGATTGCTTAACACTTACTTCAAGATCACTATCAGATCATCAATTGGTCACTGTAACCGCTCCAGTACAATAAGCACGGAAGACTTGAGATGCCGCATTAGGGTCGGTTATAAAACTAATGATTGTCCTCGTTATATATTAGACCAAAAATCAAGAGTATGACGATCATTAACATTGATAATGAATTTTAAAACTAATTGACTTACAACTATAGTATTGATTAGTAGATTTTCTAGTCGATCTTACCTAATGATTTCCGACAAGGAGTGAAAGCGAATTGGATGATAGATTATAGCAATTAAGGCACAGGCACATTTAATGGTTCATTAGGGGGTCTTAAGTGCAAAAAATAATAATGTTTGATCAATATCTACGTTATGACAACAATACAACAAAATACTCAAACGACAGTTAAATCATCTCTCTCCAAAATTTTCAAACCATTTAATTGTCCCCAAAATATCTCAATTTCCTCAAAATCATTCCAATTTTTTTTTTCTTCTTCAACAAAAACATTCCCAAATGACCTCTGATAGATTTTTTTTAATCGAAACCTCCGCCCAGGCAATCAAGCTATTGAAAAAGAATGAGTAGAAAAAAAAAGCACCACAACAATTTTTATATAACCAGACGGACTTGATCACTGATTTCTACCAAATCGGTCTTAACAATCGGAGAGACAGAAAGACCTCTCAGTAGGTAGGTGTAGGTGCGATCAATCCGTTACTGCGGGCCATTTCTAGCAATATCTTCGAGGTTACTAGTTAGATTCACAGCTCTATAGAGGAAATCTGCACACAGTCTTCTCATCTACACTGACCTTTCCTACAAGAAATTTGAACAGCCATCCATAATTGAACTAACGATCGAGAAAAAGAAGCTAGTGATCCACCATTATTCGGAAATTGTAATAAACGATCACTTGTTTCTGGAGGTGGCTTGTTTCTGTTTTGTGCGGAGATAGGGTCGTTTTGTCCATGGATAATGATGCTCTGTTGATTAATCTTCTTTAGTTTTTAGACATGTGCGCCTAGGCTACTTTGCTTGGCCTTCAAAAAACAGATTTTGGATTAAATTGAGATTTGCAAATCATTACTTTATAAAAAGAATGCATTGGCGGCATTGGGATTATTAGTGATATTGATTTCGTTTTTTTGGTATTGTAGAATTTATGGGACGTATTCAATATTTTTATATGGTATATTTAATTTATTGCTTATTGAATTGGTTTTTATTAATAAAATCTAGTTAACAACAATTTTAGCCACTTGAATGCAAAGAAAATAGAATACCAAATTTATTTTCTAAGAATTGGGCTGAACGTTTTTTTTTGGGATATTATGTAATTCGACCCATTTGTGGATTATAGATCTCTTAAAAGTCTTGCGAAAATAAATAACTTTACTGTTATTTCCTCGAAATCAAGGATTTTTATCAAGTTGAAAACTGCTGGCTTCTTCATTGATATTTCTTGTTGGCAATTGATCAAATTTCAGTAATCATGTTTAGCTTGTTCGCATTATTATTACATCGATTGAGGAATGTCGAATCAGATCACTTTTCGGAACCTCTTCCGGCCCTGCCCTTAGAGCCATCTCAATAAAAGTGCGGTAGAGTGCCCCAGTTCTTCTACCTTCAACCAATGAAGTCCCATGATAGCAGCTCTACTCCTCATCAACGAAATATTATTAATGCGATAACTCGATAGAGTACCAAGACTTAGCGAACAAGCTAGGGTTATATCCTTCTTATCTGTCAAGATAGGACAAGAACTCGGAGGAGATGAGAAATTTGCAATAAGTGAAACATGGGCATTTCGTCGTAAGCCAAAAGAGAATCTAATGCAGTCATTAAAAGCTACATTCAGATGACGCCTGCAAACGCCATCCAAGGCAATATAGCTCGAGATGCCGTACAGAAAATGCGGTATGATGAGGATCTTCACCGATCTTAGGTATGACTGCTGAGGTTGGAGACGGAGACCAGGTCGGCCTAACAAAAGATATATAGATGACGTCGAGGAAGACTTGAAACAGTTGGGAATAAGTAACTGGAAAAGTCGCGCCACACACCGAAAATCATGGAGGCGACTGCATGAACCCAAGGCCAACAATAGGCTGTGGAGCTCCTGATGATGATGATAAGGAATGTCGAATTGGATCACTTTTCGAAACCTCTTTCGTCCCTGCCCTTAGAGTCTTCTCAACGAGAGTGCAGTAGATTGCCCCAGCTCTCCTTCCTTCATTCATGGGAGTCTCTTAATAGCAGCTCTACTCCTCACTGGGCTGGTAGGATATTGCCTTTGTTTCTCTCCTTCTTCCAGCGCTGGAATGTGACCTGTTACCAATATTCACGGAAGCCTCAGGCAATATACCATCAAGCTGGAAGCGAGAAATGACGTCTATCACAAGCTTCGACCTTTTCTGTCACGATCTGGACCTTGGCATTAGATTTGTTGAAAAACGCAAGACTTGCTCGAGACGTATCCATCTGGGAAGTGAGTTTCCGCCAGGATCGTATTAGTATTCTCCAACTTCTCTCTTGGTTTTATCACATACAACTAGATCCTGGGTCTCTGGAGATCATTTTCTGAAGTCTGCTTGAGCAGACGTTCCTCCATCGTCGTTATAGTTTTTATCATTTCTCTTTCCTGTACCTATGATGAGAAGCACAAGCTAAACAATATTCAGATTGTTTAAATATTATTGCAAATCTCTCTCTAATTTACATTTTTCTAAACATTTCTCAAATTAAACATTTACTATAATAATAACATCAATTTTACTATTTCCAGGACACTAACAATGGGATGATTGAAATTCAAACAGATCGTGGTACCGTTGATGGACCACAACAATCTGGTATAACACCTCAACAAAATGGCCATACATCGACCACATATATAATGTCAACATCGACCCAATCAGCAACGAATTCAGTTAGTACAGCAATTCCGACCATAGGTCACCGGCCTAGATCTGGATCAGCTAGAGAACAAGCAATTCATGCAGTTGAATATTATAACAGTAATGTTCTAAGAGCAAGAGTTGGTGCTGGACTAGCTGGTCCTAGAAGTTCTGTAAATGAGCGGCACCTATCAAATGGTCGAACAGCAGCCACAGCAACAACAACAAATGGAACAACAACAACAGCTGCTGCAACAACTAGAGTCTATCTTAATCCAGAACATTTATATCGAAGTAATTCAAGTTTAGAACTGCTACATGATACAAATGGTAGCCAACATGAAGCGGCTAATGTAACCGGTGGTAATTTAAGAAGAGAATACGGAAGTCATGGATCAATTGATGCAATATCAACACCAACAGCAACAACAAGTGAAAGTTTCTTTGCTATGTTACAAGATTATAGGCCGGCTGTGCTTGGTGTGATAGGGAATGACCAGAGATCACCAGGACCAGCAGAATTTCTTAAGGGGAAGCTTTTACATCATCCAAATAGTGTAAATGGAGGTGGTGAATCCAGGTAAATTGAAAAGTTTTCCGATCTTACTTAGTTTTAATATATTTATGATTCATTTCAGTACACACCAAAGCAATATTGATGATCCACATAATTTAGATCGTCCGACGAGCCCAAAGTTACGAAATAAACTTCATCGACTTTGGGGACCTAACGTAGCCAACAGTAAAAGTTTAGGGAAACAAACAATTGCAATCGACGACTGTTCTGTACTTACAACATCGATAAACATGTCCACCTCCATAAATATCACACACAATCCAACAATACCAACGCATAGTGCATCAACTTCTTCGGCTGATATAGAAGAGCGTCAACGACGTAGAGCTTTTGCGCATTTCGATTGCCAAAGTCTTACTGCAAATTTAGGCTACGCAGCCAAATTGCGAGGACTGTTGCTTGCACGTCGAAGAAATACAACAACTGGAGCGTCTGCTGCCTCGATGATGAATGCTAGATCTGCTACTCCTGATGGTGATAGTGGAGACGAGGACTTTGGCGATGGACAGTATAATGACTTGCTAGAGAATTGTCCATTTTTCCGAAATGAAATTGGAAGCGAAGAGGAACGTGAAGTTAGTTTGACTCGTATGCATGCATCGGCAAAGCCGAGTCATCAACGACGGGCGATTCATAGGCCAGCTTTAGCATGTGGAGTATCGATTCTGGAATGTCCGCCCAATGAAACGCTGTGGAGACAAACAACGTGTCCTTTTCAAAAAGGAGCAAGACCCATCGAGAGTGTTGATCATGGAGCACGATACTATCGACAGTATTTCCAGGGTGAAGATCATCAGAATTGGTTTGGTATGGATGAGCAGCTTGGTCCGGTAGCGATATCTATTAAGAAAGAAAAGCTACCGGAAATTGAGAATCAATCATCACGGTATCAATTTCGCATGATCATAAGAACATCAGAACTCTTAACCCTGCGCGGCTCCGTTATGGAGGATTCAATACCCAATCTACGTGGATCTGGGAAACAAGTTACAACCAAAGAAGTTTTAGAATATGTTGCACCAGAAATACAATTAAGCTGCTTAAGATTAGGCGTTAGTTCTCCACAATGTGAACAGCAATTAATTAAATTAGACGAACAGGGATTGACAAATAAGTACAAAGTTGGAATTCTTTACTGTCGTTCTGGACAATCATCCGAAGAGGATATGTATAATAATGAGGATTCTGGTCCAGCGTTTATTGAATTTTTGGAAACAATCGGTAAACGCGTACGACTGAAAGGTTTTGAACATTATAAAGCTGGCCTTGATAATAAAACTGATTCAACTGGAACACATTCGATTTATGCAACTTATCAGGATTGTGAAGTAATGTTTCATGTATCAACAATGCTACCGTTTACACCAAATAATCGTCAGCAGCTTTTACGTAAAAGGCATATTGGAAATGATATTGTAACAGTTGTCTTCCAAGAACCTGGAGCTTTGCCATTTACACCAAAAAATATTCGTAGCCAATTTCAACATGTTTTTATTATAGTTCGTGCTGTTAATCCATGTTCAGAGAATACTAGTTATAGAGTAGCTGTTTCTAGATCAAAGGAAGTTCCGGTCTTTGGTCCTCCAATACCAGGTCTGTTGATTTATTTATAACTTTGCTTGATCCTTAAAGATTTAAAGTATCTTTGACACGCAGGAAATAATGTTGAATTTGTTTTTTTGTTTTCAGCTGGAGCTCTCTTCCCACGTGGTAAATCATTTGCCGACTTCCTTTTAGCCAAAGTAATAAACGCCGAAAATGCTGCACATCGATCAGAAAAATTTGCAACAATGGCAACCAGAACTCGACAAGAATACTTGAAAGATTTAGCAACTAATTATTGCACAACAGCCGTTGTTGATCCAGGACCAAAATTCTCAATATTCCCAAGCAAAAAGAAAGAAAAACCAAAGCCTCGTTTCTCTGGAGATGTCTCGCAAAGAGGAGCATTTTGCTGGCAAGTTGTCCTGCAAGATAGTGGACTTTCATCTGCTGTTGATTGTTTCTTAGGAATATCGGCAGAGACGTTTGTACTAATTGAAGAATGCTCTAGGCAGATTGTCTTTGTAACACCAACAAAAGCAATTCTAGGATGGTCAACAAGTGGCAATTCCTTGCGTATATATCACCATCAAGGTGAATGTGTTACGATTAATATGCGAGATTGTGGTGAGCGTGATGAGCAGCTAGAAGTTATAGAGCGACTACGATCGGTTACTTTAGGCTGTGGGGCACTTGAATTGAATCTTAGACGAAATCCAATGGGTCAGTTGGGGTTTCATGTACAACCAGATGGAGTTGTGACTCAGGTGGAAACGTCTGGCCAAGCCTGGGTCGCCGGTCTTCGGCAAGGCTATAGATTGGTAGAAATATGCAAAATAGCCGTTGCAACTCTATCTCACGATCAAATGGTTGATCTGTTAAAAACATCTGCACAAGTTACAGTAACTATAATCGAGTCATTTGCTGACTATACACCGCGACGCGGATGCTTTTTACAAAATTGCAAATTCAATGTAATCAATTACGAAAATGAATATGAAGCTCCGGACCAAACAACACCAACAAAAACATCTAAGAAGACATCCAGTGCACAGCTGCAACAGCCGGTTGCAAATCATAGACGTCGCTACGAAAGAAATTTCTCACCGCCACGTTCAAGTAACAGCTCTGGCTATGGTACAGGCAGCAGCTCTAGATCTTTTAGCATACCAAATGAACATATTCGTCAAATTACAGATATGGGCACCTTAACAAGTTCATCCTCTGGACATTCATCAAATGATGACCGATGGTATGATATATTAGAGAATGTTGTTGAACAGCAACATCACCAGCAAATACAACATAATCATGTTGAACATCATCAGAAGCTAAATGCGACCAGTTCATTACCGTTATCATCAAATAACAACCCACGACCATTATCTATACATGATCCAACAAAAGTTACAGCATCGATTATTAATGATCATCATCGGCCATCGCCTAGAATGGCGAATGTTGAGTATTTAATAACAAAAGCTCCAAATCAAATACAAAACCAAAAATCTAATGAAACAGAACAGTTATTGAAGAGTTTGACGCTATCAACAGACGGGAATGCAACTGATTCGAGTTCAATTAATAATGAGCCTATTTATAATAAGAGTATACCAACAACTGATGATGAGATGACAATGGATGTGTCGCCTAGACTACGAAGATCAGCTACAACATCGAATGTACAGAAGTTAAAAAACGGGGGAAATGGTACAGTGTCATCATCGGCTTCGTCAAGCCGAAATAACAGTCCAAGGCCACATAGTGAAGCGATTTCGGCATCTGTAGCTGCTAAGCTAAGACCTGGAGTTACAAATCGTAATCAAGCGCATCTTCTACAACGAAATAGTGTCAATTATACAACGAGTAGCCTACAAGAAGATCTTATGAAGCTTATCAATCCAGATTATTTAACAAATGATGATAGTGTTATCAATGCGAATGGACTTAAGAATCAGAAGAATAACATTGCAAATAGCCATAGTTTGGGTAATATAGCACAGCTATCTGGTAATTTTAAAGCGGCAGCAGCTAACAACGATGAGTTTTTACTTAAGAAGAAATCAAGGTCCAGAGAAGGAATTAACTTGGGCCAACAACCTGTACCTGAATTGAAGAAGGCCGATAACAACAGCTGTGACAGTGAGAAGGCTGAGGTTATATTTACTACAGCTCGACCGGCTACTGTTATATCGCAGATCAATGCTGAGTTGAAAACTGTAGATGAAAATGTTTTGCATATTAGTGAAGGTACACCGTACAGGAGAGGTGCAAACAATCGTAAGAAGTATGAACATCATGTCTCGTCACAACCGCTACCTTTATTGCCCGATACTAATGATATGGATTGGTCTAGCTTAGTTGATACAGCTACTAGAGCTATGATGCTACAATTTCAGGAGGAACATCGAAAAAACTCAGCAGCACTCGATGCCCAAGCGCAGACATCAGGCGATAATCAGTCACAGTACCAAAGTTCACAATCATCAGCCTCCTCATCGTCATCATCATCTGTACCTTCGCAAAGTGGTAGCAGTGGAGCTCTACCAGAACTGCAAACACATCTATCACAGCTAGAAGATCGAATTTTAAGGGAGACACGCCGTAGAAAATCCTTGGAGCATGCCGTACGGAGGCTTACTGAAGAAAATCGCCGATTACAGGATGAAAGTCAGGCTGCTGTTCAACAGTTGAGACGATTTACGGAATGGTTCTTTCAGACTATTGATAGACAATCTTAATTCTTTAATAGTTGACAATGTTGTATGTAAACTATTTTGAGACGTTAGTTAGCTTTAACTGAAAAAAAAACACACACACAAAGAAGCTTATGCTAACTTCTACAATTAAATATAACATTAAAATTGTTTTTTTTTAGTCATAAAACTTTATGTAAATATTTATTGCAGCAACGCAACGAAGTGAGTAGTAGTAGTAGGTAAAAAGGAGTATCTAGAAGTTATTAGGGAACAGCAAAAGTTTTGCATAAATCATTATTAAAATTTATTCATTATAAAAGCAAAAAAAAGTAGTGCTTTTTTGGGCCTATATTATTTTCAAAAGCATATCACAAACACAAATAAAAGAAGATTTAGTTGCAAGCTCAACTCTCCCTTTTAGAACACACACACACACACAAAAAATACCAAAAGATTTTTTCATAGTTTTTTAAGCAAACAAGAAGTTATTATAGTTTTTATGTGCAGGTAATTTTCATTTATTTTAATATTATTAAAATTTTAATTAATTTAAACATTAATTAAATGTAGAGCCGTAAGCTTGTAAATTATATAAAAACACACACGACAAAGAATACAACAAAAAATAAAGTGTAGAAAACAACATAAACAGCGAAAAATTAATAAAAAATTAATTTTATTTTAAATTATAAGTCTTCATTGTAGAGAGAGCGCGTCCCTTTTTGTTTTAAATTTAAATAAAAACATAAATAAAAGTTAAAAAATAAAAAAAAAGATATTTTTGTTGTTCAGGTTACATTCCAGTGCCTTGTAATTTGTGTTTATAGAAAAGTGCATTAAGAATGATTCTTTTTTAATATAATAAATTTTATCTTTACACACATTTTTGAGGAAGAAAATTAAAAAAATAATCTATAAATTTTTTAATTAAATTAATGTATTAAGTATCGTTGCTTTTTATGTTTTTTTTTTATTAAATTAATATTGAAGAGTTTTTGTGTCCCATTTTTTTCTTATATTTTGAGGTTTTTAGTTTAATAAGATAGTTCTGTAATTGTTGACAATGTTTTTTTTCTATATTTTTTTTTATTAAGAGAACAAAGAAGTAATAAATATAATAAAAGGAAGCTAAGTATTTTTTAAATGAAAAATGTATTTAAAAGTTTTTTTTCTAACATTATTTTGATGATTTATATATTAAGTAATTATTATAATAAAAGTACTTTATTTCAAAAATAAATAAAAAATAATGATTTTTTTATTATACATACCACATTTTTAATCCAACGAAGTAAACGCTCTCTAGCAATTGTTTCGAGTTGCAGAGAAGTGAATCTACTGCGTAGCACCAAGATTGATGAAACTACCAAGGGATGGGCTTCTTAGTTTGCAATGAAATAGACTCCTAATCGCACAGCATTCCACAAAACCCCGATAGAACCCTTACGTGGAAAATGCATTCGGACAATATTAGATCGAATTCGAACCAAGAAGATTAACTACCGATCTAAAAACAAACATTACAACAAACCGAATATCAAAAAACTGCTAGGTTGTTCTCGACCTGCTGCCAGCTTATCATACATAATTATCAACAGCCAACAAAAAGTTACAAGAATCGGAGACGGTGCGGACACAGCAATACGATAGAAAGACAGAGGTTTCGAAGTCCAAAACATCACCAGAGACCAATGGTTCTAAATCAGAGTCTGATGAGCATATTAGTTTTCTCTCTCTACATCTCCAAAAATACTGTCGCCTGATTAGTTCTGCCAGTATCTACCAGCTAGGGCTGCGTTCAGAGAGTCTTCCCAAAAATACAGGCAAAACCAAGGCAAAGAGGCAGGGTAAGATTCGCACATTAATACGTGAGGCGTTTAGACGGGGAGAGGGTCGACTCGAATCTCACGTGACGGAGAGGGAGGTCTCGGCAAATATGTATTTTTTTCCCGTAAGAGAAGTTTAAATTTTTTTGTGTGGAAAAATCAAGCTTAGGAGTCGTCCTTTGTACTACCAGTTTGTCTTGACGTTAAGGTCATGGTGCAATGTCTAGTAGTAAGCTTGGTTTGAAGAATAGCGGAGATTAGAAAAGATTAGACGGGATCCGGGGGTGCTAAAGACAATGTCGCTGAACCTTACGTTTTAGCTCTAAGTTGTCGCACGAGTTCGGAAATACTGACTGTGGGAGATTATTCCACAGTTGAGTTGTTCTATTCATAAACGAAGTTCTAGATGGTATTGTGCCTGAATGGGTTGGGTTGTAGGGCCCAGCGGAAAAACTTTTGCCGTGCAGACCGTGAATTTTAATGAAACAACTTTGGTTACAGTGATCATAGCCGGCGGATAATGTGGGTATGGTGGGTTGTAGTACTTACGTAGAAAATTAGTTGCACCGAGCGTAAGGCATGAGCTTTTTTAGTTTTCAAAATGTACAGTTATTGAAGCTTGCTTCAAGTTTCATTATACTCACGCCCATGACTCTTATTCGTATACATAGGCCGAGCTAACTTCGCACACAGGGCCCAGGACAGATCCTACGAAACTCCCCTTGTCCTGTACACCGTCGACCCATCTTCCGATTCACAATGAAGTGCCCTACTTTTTTTCCTTTTTAGATAAAATACCGGGCCTAACACGATCCGCCGCCGGCACTGATAGTGATAAAGTAAAAAGAGGGCTGATAAATTCCTACTGTGGCTAAAGGGTCTATAGAGGCGCGAAAGGTGTCCTCACCAATGGGTTTGATTGCACGATTTTGCACCTTTTCAAGGCAAGCCAAGGTGGTTTTTGGTGCGCCTGCGTAGATATATGAATTCAAGGCGGGACCGAATGTAGGATTTGTAGATTGTAGCCAGGGCAGTTGGCTGGAAGAGGAAGGGCCTTTTCGTAAACGCATACGTATGCTTTGCTACGATGCAACGAGTTCGTAAATGCAGATGATCCAAAGTCATTCGTTCGAAAACGTACAAGATTCAAGTTTGTTGCGCAACAGTCAATGCAACAGCGCAGCCAATTTCGAATGTATGCATACGTATGCGAAAAGAAGTTTGCGCTGCTTTGTTGCCGATGCGTTGTTGCTCAGTTGCTCTGTTGCTTTGACGTTTACGAAAAGGTCCGAACTTGCATCTCTTAAGATATCCAAGCCATTGGAAGGCTTGTTTGGCGATTTGGAATATTTGATCATTCCAACGCAGATTCTCCGTTAAAGAGGCCCCTAGGATGCTAAGAATTGAGTCAGCCGTTCGATTCTCTTTCTTCACCGCCTGATAGATGGGACAGTACTTCGTTTTGGTGGCATTAAATTCCACACGATTTGATGGATTCCTACTGCTTCCCTTGCCCATTTCTTCACACTTAAAACCCATGTACCTAAAATATAAAATGATATACAAAAAATGAGTTAAACATTTGTTTTTATTTAATAGTTTACTGATAGTACATCAATAAAATATAACATTTAAATAACGTTTTTTTTAACAGATTATAATATAATCAAGTTTGATTTTATGTTTCAATTTATAAGGTATACATTATTTTATTGTTAAAGGAATTTTATTCATTTTTTGTTTTTCTTATTGTGTGCACTGTATTTTGTATTTAATATTTTTATTACTGTAATTTTCTTTCAATTTTATTTTATTTTTATTTTTTAAATAACATGTGATTTTAATTAAAAAAATATTTTAAGCGTAGATATTATTGTTTTATACTATTTCTTGTTTTGTTTACTTTGTTTTGATTTTTATTTTATTTTTAATAATGCTTGATTCTATTACACTGATATATTTAATACTAATAGTTTGAAAGTTTTGTTTTTTTGTTTTTTAATATATTTTGAAAAGATGTTTGAAAAAAAATAATAATAAGATTATTTAATTAATAAACATCACATAGATTACTAACTTGTCATTTTACATTTAGTTTATTATGAAGTATTTGCATAATAATGAGAAAGAAAAAACTGAACAAAAAAATTGTTTAGGCTATTTTTTTATTATAGTAGAAGATTTTTGTAGTTTTACTGAATTTAATTTATTAATTTGAAAATTTGCCACACGTTTTAATTTAATTTCTTTTAAATTTTTTTGTTTGTTGTTGTTTTGCCTTATTAAACTTACATCCGAAAAAACTTTTTTTTTGTTTCTACGTTCTAAAAATATTTTCTTTTTTATTTTATTATTTCTTTTTTTTTGAAAAATTTAAACTTTATTATAATTTTCCAGTGTAAAAATATATATTTCTCCAAAAATTTAGATTTCCAAACTTTTTTGTAAGGTTTTCTCCAATTTTGTTATTTTTTTTAAATTTATTAATAAAAAGCTTTTCCCAATTCTCACCAATCATTTTTTTTAAATAAAAAATACTCCTATATAAAAAGTTTAAATAATAAAATATTATTATTTTCTTCTTCTTCATTTTAAATTTTGATAAATATAATATTATTATGCATTGCATCACAGGCGTCTAAATTCTAAAGTTTTACAATTATTACTTTTTTAATTAATCAATATTATTTAAATTTATATTTAGAAATGGTTGCTTAGTGTTTCTTTTCATGTTTCATTTCGTAAGACTGATTATCATCGTAAATTAGAAGTAATAAAAAGAAGATAACAAATATAAAATATATAGGAATAATATAAGAATGATTTTTGAAAATTATGATGGGTAGTGTGTTGTTGATTATTAATGGCTGATTTAAAGGAAGAGTCTAGTTTCGTACTATAGTAACAATAATAAATTTTAGTATTCTTGGATCCCAGGGCACGAAAGTAACAACGGTAATGAAATTGCTGATGTCCTGGAAACAGTAGGGGAAACTCATCGCTTGTTGGTCCGGAAGCTTTTTGCAGCTTGTAAGATCGGCCATTAAGAATGAGGTTATTTTCTTCATAGGTGGACAAAGACTCAAAGTGTCCGTCAAGCAAAAAGATTCATTGAAATCGACAAAGCTAAAGTGGGCAATCTTTGAAGGCAAATATGAAATAATATTCATAAATAAGCAAAGAAAAATTAAGGCTGCATAGACTACCATGTATGTAACAGTACAAATCCCTGACGATTCCAATGAAAATGTGCCGAACCGAAGATTCGGCCGAATTGTTCGGTTTTTTTTGCGAAATAAACACGTTCATATAGGTCGGCAAAGCGCTCTGCGAGTAGCAGCGTTCGCCCAGCCCTTCAGCACTTCGCGCTAGTTCGGTTCGCTCACTCAAAGCGCCGTCTTTCTTTTATTGCAATTTCTCGCGTGATAGAGTGGGACTAAAATTAAGAATGTGGGGAAATGACAATTCCATAAACATTGAGGCCCTACGCATATAGGCCGACTGATTTTCAATCCCAGTTTCTAACTGGTTTCACCATTACCATGCTCACAACCAGTTTGCAACCTATATGAAACCTTTGTCCACATACAAGCCCAACTGATTTTTAATCAATCGATGTTCTGTGCTCACGAAGATTTTGTTGAATAAACTTTGACACTGGTGACACTTCCAAGCGTACATGTGTTGCATTCGGCGACAGACAATATAGAAGTCAGAAGTGAGTGGATTCAAATGCGACTTGACGGAATATTTCGTGAATGGGATGCATGCAACGCAAATGTCGGTCTATTTTCAACTTTTTCTGTATTGCCACATTCGGCGCATCTTTACAAAAGATCCATCTTCACTGCTTAACGACGCCATACAGTTCTTACCCACCTATCGTCGTACAGCGAACGGAGAAAAATCAAAATGGGTTTGATATTTCGCTGTGGCGAAAACGCGTCGGCGTTGCAATCTTCACTGCAATTTTCTATCGTTGTTCGGACATCGCTGTTCGACGAACGCGGAGCAAAACGACGATAGTGTGTAGCGGGCTTTAGATAAATAAAATTTTTAGGAGTAAAGCACATAACCAGTTGGACAAGTTACGTATCCCGAGGACCGCGGCTAATCAAGAACTGCTGAGATCTGTGATAATCATTGTATAGAGGACGAACAAGAGAAGGTGGATTTAGTAGGGGCCTGCTATCAGAGAATTTATTCGATGAGCACTGATGTTCAGGCCAATTGTGACCTTGAAAATAGGGCCCTTCTGAACCACTTCATATTAACTAAAAAAATCGGGGCCTGCCAATCCGAGAACAGAAGAATCGTCGAGTTTAGTGAAGACTACCCAACAAATAATAGCCCTGAGGATATCCTGGTAATATTTCGTCCTCTAAATAATAAGAACTCGTCCAGGGTGAGTGGTGCTCCGAACATCGTTCTAAAACATCTGCGCCTAGTGGCTATCGACACATACATCACTCTGTTTAACAATTGGCCGGTTTACACGACCGGACACCGAACAGACAAAAGGCACGAACGAACTGCGTTTATGGGAAAGACGGTGACAGAGAACGATGGGGAGCACGGACAATTTTAATGGACATTTTCAGCGGACAGCGGAGCGAACATTTTGAGAATTCCTGCGTTGTTGTTGTTGTTGTTGCTAGGATGAGCAAAAGAAAATTTGATAAGGCAACAACAAAACGCCAATTGCTTTTCCTAGTTCCTTGGTTTTTTCGTTCGTTGGAGTTTCGCTCGCGAAAACGCTCATACGATTTTTCATAGGACTTCAAAATAGATCGTTAATTCAGCAACGTTTTGTCCTAAGTTTGACCTAATCAATAAAAACAACGCTTGGAGATAAACGCCAATTGTAGACCTATAAAAAGATTGGCGATTGTCGTTGGATTATAAACACGTGCCTTTGGAGAGTGTGCGTTAAGATGTTCATGTTCAAAGAATGAATACCTCTAAAATGCTGAAAAAAGCTCTCACTTGATGGCAAACTCTGTGTTAAGAACGATGAAACGAAACTATTTAATACAGGAACTGCCGGCAAGATGCCGAGTAAAGAAACTTATAGAGGAAGCTGAAGGCGGCCAGGAGCTGTGGAATATTTTTGATTACATTTAATGATTAATGATATAACTTAACAACATACAATTAAGGTTGGAATTTAAACATAGATTAGAACAAAACCACGACCATAATTGTTTATATTGAATTATTATGATATCAAGGTTCGGCTTAGACAAACTTAGTGCCGGCTGGCTATACAATACACGTTCTAGACTCAAGGTAAATCGTGTAATATGTTCAATTAAAAAAAACAAATGGAATACTCACTGGAATCTAGTGACTAGACGGAATTATTCTTGTGATACGTTGTAATATAAGAGAAAAAACTTTGGGTGTCAAAATATAACTTACTGCCAAAACTATAGAGAAACAATATTAAATAAGTAAATTATCAAACCTGTAATCTAGATCACCGCAAAAGAAAATTACATAGGGTGATGGAAAATTGGGACGAATCAACCCCAGTATAAAAAAATACTTAAGTAACAAACATATATGGAATTTCATTTAATAAACTGAAGCCTCAATCCCAAATTTGAAACAATAATGAAACTTATTGTGAAGCTTGTTTCTCATATATAGTATATAACTAATAAAAAAAATCGTGACAACACAACACACACACTTTTCATCATAAAATAAAAGAACTTGCATAAAAAAATACTACTAGTAATAAAGTAAAATAAAATAAAAAAAAATAAACAAAAGAATTACTATTATTGCAACATTTAAAGACTAAGCTACAAAAAGTGTAGAAAAAAGTGTATAAAATAATAATAATATTAATAATAATAATAATAGGATATAGAGCACCTAAATAACGGCAAAAAGCGTCTTAAAAATTACATCTAAAACATATTGTATATATAAGCGTCAAAAATTGTGTGTATTAATTATATATATATTTTGTTTTGTTTTTTGTTTTGTAGAGAAAAATGTTTTTTTTCTTGTTTTCATGATATTAAGTCTACATCGTTTACACATTTATATATTCTATTGTAATAGTGTGACATATTTTTTATATATAAATGTTTTTATATATATTTATGTATGTTTACTTTTGTTTTTGTCATTACCTTACAAATGTTCACATTTTGTACTAAAGGGTTGAGTTTAAATATAATCAACTTTAATTACAAGAAATATTTTTTTTTGTTATTTTGTTTATGGCCAATTAAATTGATTTTATTAAAACTTTTACCACAAGGTGTTTTTTTTATATTTTGCCTCTTTTTTTATTATGTTTTTTTATTTATGTATGTCACTTTAGTTTCATAGTTCAAAATTTTTTTTGTGTTAATTATACAATTTTGTGGATAGTGTTTTTTATTTTTAATCCAACATTTAACAAAACTGAAATAAAATTTCAATTAAAAAATGAAGTGATTTTCCCTTCCAAAAAAATATAAGACAACAAATTTTTATTATCATTTAAAAATACTTCCATCAAATAGAAAAACATTCGTAAAAAACTTTAAATATGCCTCAAAAAGGAAAAGCAATGATTTTTATTTTTGTATAACAATAATTACAAATTCGATTACTTTCAAAAAAGAATTCTTTTTTTTTAGTTTTTTTTTGTACTTGTTTGAACTAAGAAAACACATTTGATAAATATAAAAAAGAAAAAAATCACGTTTCATTATCAACGGTCAACAATGAATGAGATTTAAAAAAAATTTGAATACAAATTTTACAACAACTTTTGATAGGAATATAATTTATAATAATCAATAAAAGAAACGGAAATACTAGAAAAATATAAAATTAATACGTTTATGTATGTTTATAATATATATATAAAAAAAGCAAAAATTTTTTAACTCTCATTCCCTTACTAGCTATTACCTAAATGTAACTAACAATAATAAAATGTATCTTTCTTTTTTTCTTGTTGTTTTTATTTTAAGCCAATAAATAGTTTGATTTTAAAGTTTTGCTTCCAATCCTTGTGTTGGAATATAGTCTCTACGAGCTCATTTTTAATGCTTATGATTAAGAAATAATGTTTGTTTCACAAGCTTTAAGTTTGTAAAACATATTTAATAATATGAATGATGATAATATAAATAATAATAATAATAATATAAAAAAAAATTACTCTCTGCGTGTCCTTTTTGGACGTGTACAAACCTCTGTTTCAGATGCTGCAGTTGATGCTGTTGTTGATGCTGTTGTAGAATGTGCCTGCGAATGTGACTTATCACCTCTGCCCTTCTTGCCAGCCGTTTGAGATTGAGCAGTTACTTGTAAGGATATTGCATGGGTATTTAGCTTTTCTGCCAATAGTAAATCCTTTAGTCCTTTCATTTTTTGACTGTACAGTGATATAACTGGTCGTTTTGGTTGATAATCAAATATATCTGTAATATCTGAACTTGATTTCTCTTTTTCGCTCTCAGCCGATTCGGGTTTTATTGCGGTCGCTTCGATTTTAACTTTGTTGCTGGTTTTTTCGTCAGATTTTTTCTGCTTTTGATCGGCAAATGGTTGTCCACCACCTTGAAGTAGAAAATCTGGATTCAAGATCTTTTCACCGCAGGCTGCTGTTAAGTCAGCTAATGTTGGAATATCTGACTTTTTACCAGTCGAGCTATCATTTTGCTTATTAATCTGAAAGTGGTTAATATGATTAGGTACTAAAAAAATTCAACAGAGCAGTCAAGATGGAAAAGCGGAGGAAGAAAACGTTTGAGACGAGCTTTAAAAATATAACAAGCATTGCAGGAACGTAATACGACAGAGATCACACCTTCAGCGTACGTCTACCAAGCATACTTTGGGATCTGAGTATTTTCATATAGAATGCCTTGTTGAGCGAAGGAGAGGAACAGGAACTATGACTATTAAAAACTATACAGCATCTCTTGACAGGCTCGCTCGCTTCTAGCGTAATCGGTTCGGCGTGGATATTCCCTAAGTAATTTAGTGTGTCGGGTGTGTCGGACTACATCATTGAATTTGATCTTGTCCGACAGAAACTTCCAAATTTTCCACTTCTCCTGCTAGATAACAGCATGAGATCAAGCCAAAGTCGTTAACTACTGAAGGAAGATCATTAATGAAAATACTGAATAGAAGAGGCCTAAGGATGGAGCCTTGGGAGACACCAGCATGAAGTAAGGTAACCGAAGAACGGTGCTAAAGGGGACCAAGAAAAACGGAGTAGCAAAGGAAGTGGGTCGAGGCGAAGTTGGAGAGATGGGATATGAGGGAGTTAAGATCTCACGTAATTGTTCAGTGGACATGGATGATATAGAAAATACATCCACCGTTTCAGGTACGATGACTCAAAGCATCGCCTGGCTTGGCTAGGTGTCCAGGAGGGCGTCAAGCAAGTCTTATTTCGTTGTAAGATTTTCGCCGAACATCCTAGGACACATGATGAGCTCCGAGGATGTGTGAATGAAGATCAACAACAACGCTGAAAGCCTTTAACAGGAAGTTGAGGCTAGAAGGAGCCGAGAGAACCAGAGAAAGGGAAAAGAAACGCCAAGAGCGATATTAGTTAGATAAACGCTGCCGCACATAATCGGCCTGTAGAAGCTTGTTCAAAAACATGAGTAGGTTTTTACCTCCAAATTACGAAAATAAAAAAACCAGCGATAACAAAATTATCGTTCATCACTAGTCAACAGTGCTTTCGATAGAGTACGCTGCAACCACAGGAAATATCTTGTCCATAAACTTAAATATTTCGAGAATTTGCATAGACTAAGAGAACTACTTAACACTACAATACCATTAATTTGTAATATTGATACTCCAACTCACCTCCTCCTTTTTAATACAATTATTATTCCCTTCATCCATATGCACATCTTCACTTTTATTATCCTTTGTTATTTCATCAGTAGAATCCTTCGACTTTTTAGCCTCATTAGTTTCACTCTTCTTTGTACTTGAAGATTCCTCATCATTATCCCCACAATTAATAACAACTTGCGAACGAATCTCATAATCAAATTTCGAAATTGTATTAACAAGTGGCTTTGCCCAGCCAATATGCAGAATTGGTGTTAAGCTACCTTCCTCCCATTGGCATATACCATCATAAAATCTTAACAAATTTGCAAAACATTCAGAATCTCTTAAGATGCTCCTAGCAGAATGTCCAGAACTTTCAGTCTTCATAACATGTGGAATCATTTCATTGGCAATATCTTGAAATTCTTTATAAATTTCTTCATCATCTCGGGAATAGTTGTAGAGACGTATAACATCACCAGCATTTGCCCACGATGCGAAAGCCTCTCGATATTTTGATTGACGATAATAGTATGCGCCTTGATAAGTGTACGGGTATACATGATGATTTTTATAATTAAGTTGTGCAGATTTTGTAGCCTCTTTGTAAATAACTTCGCATGATGGTCGTGCTTCGGTTGGTGATACCTCTTCTAGTTCGCCTAGAGAGCCAAGGCCCATGGGATATTTTTGTAGATGTCCCATATCGTAGAGTAGCCAGAGAAGATTTTGTTGCAAGTCAGCTAGCTCAAGACAGTCACTCGTTAGGGTTAAGGAAATGTTGATTGCCGATACTATTGCTGCCACTTCAATGTAGCGATCACATCTGACAGGACATCCAGCTAAATACAGCCATGATCTTGATTCAATTCCAGCCAGAACATCTTGACCTCGTTTATCTTCGTGGCCTTTTCCATGCCATGTTACCTCCACTGTTTCGATTCGATTCTTTCCAAAAACTACCCAGGCATGATCCTCAGATATGGCCAGGTGGACATCTTTATAGCCAAGCAGCTGACAGCCTGCAACAACTGCAAATGCAACCCCAAAACAATCAAGTTTATTGGCTGACAAATAACTATACAAGTTCTGAAGATGTGCTCTGTCCTTGTATGTGCTTCTGATCAGCGAATGCCAGATAACATCAGATACTTTCTTAATTATTTGCCGATTTGCATTGCGACCTGATTTTATCTTATCGATATTCAATAGAATCGACTGGAACTTCTTGTAGAATTTGTCAACAACATCGAATGTTACTATTGGGAACTTACTAAGTGCATCAACATGATGGCTATTATTGGAAGCTGGTGTATTATCTGTTGTTGCATTACCAGATGTTAAAGTATTCTCAATAAAGCCGGCTACTATTGATAACAAAGTAAGGTCAGGTTCACCACCACTTTCTAGCTCACAACGAAACAATTTAACAACATCTGAAATACTTTTTAGCGGGAACAATTTTGCACGATCTGCTAGAGAATTGTGATGATTGCTTGCAGACGCCATAGCAATCTGTTTGCCTCCAAAAACGACGTTTTACAATACTTTGATGTTTTATACTTATTTTAAATAACACTTTTTATTTTTAAAGGAATTATAACTTGCCAGCAATGTGCTGTTGTTACTACGCCGCAGATGCTGTCACTATGTAGATGGATTCTTGTATAGTTAAGAGTAATGTTTTTGTTGCGCATTTTATTAAATAAAAATTTGTTTATAGATTAGCAATGTATTTTGAGATTTAGATTATTTAATAACTTATACTGGAAAGGAATACTTTTGCATGCCTTTAAAATACAAGATAATAGAGATGCGATGACCGTACATCGAATCTTATTAAATTTCAAATAGTACATACCAACGGCCATCATCAGATTGTCAAAAATGGATAGTTAGTAGAAGACCCAAGAAGACCAAATAAAGCAATATTCCATTAAGTTATAGATTATTAAATATCATACTATCTAAAAACCTTGATTTTCCTTGAAATATACTCGTGGTAGTTATATTAACCAAGCTAATTTGGAGTGCTTCCTCCTGTCATTTCTAGGAAAGCTAAGTGCATTCAGCGCAATTTCGGCGATGGGTGGGTGTATACGATGGAAGATTTGAAGTTCCTTGAACCTAGAATTATCGCCCTGTGGTGGTAACCTTCAAAGTTTCTTCCGTCAACAACTAGATTAAAAGGGTTGATATAAACAAACATTAAATTCGAATTTAAAAGAAATTATGTGAATAATGACAGAAAAGGTTTGGAATTGGAGAAAAACTATAGATTGCAATCAGGGCGCAGTGCGAGCAGTACGTTATAATGGTAAATATCTAACTTGATAATAATAAATCAAACCAAGTAGTCGGCCTAACAGAAAAACACTAACAATTTGTCCTTCCAGTCGATGGTAGCTACTGTTTATCCTGCGGCTCCGATAAAAAAATCAAGCTTTGGAATCCCCACACTGGATTATTATTAAAAACCTACGGAGGACACGCTAATGAAGTAACAGACGCAGCTGGAAGTTGCGATAGTTGCCACATTGTATCTGCAAGCCTAGATAAAAGTATCATATATTGGGATGTAACAACTGGTCAACCCCTTAGAAGACTACGATCTCATGCTGGTGGTGTAAACTGTGTTAAATTCAATGAAGATTCTTCTATAGCAGTATCCGGCTCCAAAGATCACACTGTTATGTGCTGGGACATCCGAACAAGAAAGCTAGATCCAATACAAGTAATGAAAGATGCTAAAGATTGTATAACTGCATTAATTGTTACAGATCATAAAGTAATTGCATCATCTTTGGATGGTAATGTTAGACATTACGATCTACGAGCGGGTGAGCTAGTTACGGATAAAGTTGGTGTACCAATTACGTATATTGTTCAAACGAAGGATGAACAATGTATATTAGCGGCATGTTTAGATGGTGTTGTACGACTGATTGATAATGATTATGGATCTTTATTGGCAGAATATAAGGGACATAAGGCTGAAGATTATCATATTGAGTGTGGGATTATAGCAAATGATTCACAAATTATATCTGGATCAACAGATGGCTGTGCTCCGATTTGGGATCTTTTAGAGGCAAAAGAAGTTGATAGAGTAGATCTGGGTAAGTTATTTGTTATTTAGTATATCTACTTTGAACTGTAGCTTATTTTCTGTGATAAGGACAAGGAGTTATTCATTCACTGTGCACTCATCCAACTGGGCACGAGATTATCTTTGCTAAACGGAGGGATGTACATGTTTTTGGACCACCTGTTGTTCCGGAGGCTGATGATTTAATGTAATTTATTTAATTTTTAACTCTTTTATACGAATATAAGTTTGACAAAAATTAGTATTAAATTTTTATAAAGTTTGTTCCCCTTCCGAAATATCCGAGATTTTGTCTTGATCAGCGGGGACATCTGTCTGACTAAATCAACAGGGAGATTAAACTTATTCTTGATTGGAGCCGCAAAAATCGCCGTATTTCCAATAAAACCTGCACACTTACCCATTGGTGTCAGTGGGCAGCATAAAACGTATGGCAGAACCCATCCCTTAACACCCTAGGCGTGAAAATAGCCAAGGATTTGCGATTTAATGGACAAACAAGCGTGCGAATGCCTGAAATTTCTTAAGTCCTCCTTCAGCCATCTGTTCTGACTCCTTTATTTAAAGGATGTCTTCGAAAATCGCAGCGTGGTTACATAAAATAGCTAGGACAACTGAAGTAGCCTAGGACTTTTAATTGACAATAAGCTGAATTGGAGGAAACACATAGAAATAATAGGAAAAACCCTCACCCATCTAATAGGAGTGTTCAAAAGAAACCCCAAGCTTTACGAAAAAATCGCTTCAGGTCTATAATGCGCATATCCTATCTCGGATTAGTTTTAGTATTCTAAACTGGTCGCAGTGCTATCAACGAGTGAGTACAGACATAAAAGTACTGTTAAATAGGGCGCTGAAGGCACTATATAGTTTACAGTCACTCAAATAGTTTACCGATTCACGAGACAATTAACATTGTACACCAAAAACAAAAGTCCTGAGAAACGCCATCTGCGATCTAAATCTTCCGATGTGCTACCAAATCCTACCTACACGAAGATGTTGACTTTGCATTGGGTAACCCCCGGAAGCTCTTGTCTATAAAAGAGTAACAGACGAAGGACGGTGAAAGGCGAGTGTTTCTCGTCTCAAAACGAAACAATGGACTGGTCCTCCAGCTTGGTGGTTGGGCGGCAGCCTGACCTTCCAACGATAAACCCACCCGTCATGAATCCTTAAGGCAGGCTCTGACAGGACGGACCCAACGACAACGACCGAGGCAACGAAATCAACATCCGGAACTGGAGATATACTGCAAGGGATCGTCAAACTTGGAGAAATGCCCTAGAGGAGGCCAAGTTTCGATTTGGGCTGTAGCATCATTGGATGGGCGGATGGAAGGCCCATCCTATACTATTTGAAATGGTATTTGTTCAATATTTATTATTCCGTTCGTGAATTCTCCCAATCATACTAAGGAAGCACTTTGATATATTTATCTCTATTTCTATATCTAGAGCACCTAAATAAATATTTCAATAAACATTCAACCTAGATTCCATAAACAAAGCAATATTAAATGTCACTAGAGTATAAATTAAAGTGAAAATGGCTAAAAAAGGAGAAAAAGCACCTCCACCAGTAAGTATTTAACAATAACCTTAATGTTGTCTATGAAAAAAAAAACTCCTTTAAACAGGTAGTTGATGAAGATCCTATACCAGAAATTCCGGAACATCCAGTTGAAATCGAGATAAAAGTTGAGAAAATAAATCAATTTTCTTACTTTCACAAGTTCAGCTATGAATTTTCTATAGAACTCTCATTTAATAAAACTCCTTTGTTAACTTTACATCCAGATGAAGGAAAATTCTATGTCTGTCCATTCGTTTCCCAGACAGCATCAGAGGAGAATTTGATAGAAAATGTTGACGAGGCTGAATTGAATTTTCCTTATTCAATAACATTAAACTCGAATGATTTAAATGACCTGAATAAATTAGCTGATTGTCCAGTGTTTATAGTCCTGTATATTTATCAACCAGAAGGTTGGGAGGAGTTCTTAGAAAACAGCTTATTAGGCAAGGGTAGTGGGCTGTTATCAAAAGAAGATGGTTCAGGCTCGGATTTTTTTGAAACATATAAGAAAAATGTAAAAATTATGGCCGAAGAAAAGCCAAAAAAAACTTTAAGTAAAACAATATTTCAAAATAAGCAAATTGCTGAGGATGTTGAAGGATCTCCAGAAGAAGAAACAATGCATAAGTTTCCTATTGGTTATGGATTTATACATTTACTACATCTCATATCGAAAAAGCAAACAGATTCTGTCCACAAAGTTTACTTATATCCGGAATTTATCCATTCGAGTGTACGAACTCCATATGTAACCGTTCGGTTAAAAACAGCCGAAGGGATTTTAGAGAATAATGATATTAAATTTTGCAATTTAGCATGCATTACACTCGAATCAGTCTATAATCTAACTGAGAAAATTGAATTAGCTGATAAAAGTATCGATGTAGATTTTATAATGATTCAAGACAATCTTGAAGAGCATAAGCTAATGACATTTTCTGGTGGTACACGATTACCTTATGGAGAACAGGATCAATATAAAGCATGGGATAATTTACCATCGGTTCGGTCGATTGGAACTAAAACTGCATTAACAGTAGAGAAAGGATTTCGTGGGTTATATTGTGATGATGCCGATATTGATATATCATCTATTGGTCCGACGATTCTAATGTATAATTCCATTCATGTATGGTTGTTGACTAGAGAAACTTGTTTAAATTTAGAGCATGTTGTTGGCAGTAGTCCTATGCATTTAGCAATCGAGTTGAGAATAGATGGAGAGGAATCGAGTTATATTGGATTTATTGATTTAGCTCCAATGCTTTATCCAGATGGTAAGGCTGATTCTATATTTAATGATTTTTTTGCTACTGATATTGATAATTAAGAACAGTTCTTTCAAAGCACTGCAGATACTTTCGTCTGCCAAAGTCTAGATTTCCGAGCTATAGTACAGAACGCTTTAATGGCATCGTTTGGCGATATTTTCTACTCCCAAGTACTCCGAAGTGCTCGTAACTAGCCCTACACTTTTATAATTTACTCGTGTTTACTTCCGATATCGCGTTCCATTGGTGATGTACCCCGGAGTACTCCGGAATACCCAATGGAACGCAGCTAATAGCTCACAATTTGTATTTTTTATATGGAAGCCTATAGAGCTCTATCTCTACCAGTCGAACAGCAAATAATAGTCGGAAAGGATCTGTTTGTCCTTCTCGTCAGAGTATCCATGTGTTGGTTCCAGTTGAACTTACCATTTAGCGTTACTCCCTAAGTATTTGGCTTCTTCTGAAAAGCCTATAGCCCTGCCTGCGAGGGTCGGTAGCGCCAGTCCTGGAAATGTTAATCTCCTTGAATCGGCTTAGGCTTGCTCTACATTATCGTGGCATTCCTGGTCCACTTCCATGCGTCTCGGTCCAGTCAAATATTTTTATAGGAAAATCAATCGTCGTATTCACACTTTCGTCTATGAGACTGGATTGAGAACGGCATGATAGTGTGGAGCAGGTCTTAGTGGGATTGACATTTAATCCTACGCTGGCGCACCAGCGGGAGACTAAATCAAGTGCCTGCTGCAGCCGTCTTCACATGGTATCCTCTGTTCCACACGTCGCAACTTCATCTGCGTAATCTTGGGCGAAAAGTTTTGGCCATTGAGTAGCTCTAGAAGTTCATTTGCAATAAGGCACCAAAGAACAAAAGTGGAGAAAACTCTTCCCTGTGGACAACCAGTGCCTTCCAGACCCTAAAGATTAGAGACCGTTAGCTTGCGAGCTCTCAGAATAGAGTCAACCTAGTCGCAGAAAGTGCTACTTAGGCCTCGCATTCTTAGAGGATATATTGTCGAAGGCTTCAGCGATATCGAGGAAGACCGCCAGCGTAACTACTTTTTTAGTGCTGCAAAAGGCAAAAAACAAACTTTGAATGGGTTTTAAATGGGTGTGTTCATAACGCCGCTCGCTTTCCTCTGGAAGAACAAGCAAGCTGCGTTATGCTTAAGCTCTACTCTTATCATCTACGCTGCGTAATGCACTTACCCTTGTTCGCCAAGAGCGAGTTTCGAATCAATGTCGATTTACGTAACTTTACGTTGCAGTTTATGTTATCGATGCGTATGAGAATATTTTTGTTAGTAAAACGGAATTAAATCAAACAATTTCTCACAGTTCAAAATGGTCGATTCGCTGTTTCCCTAAAGGAAGCTCTATTTGATGCCAAAACTCAAGAACGATATCCCAGACAAACTTCCTATGCTTTAACTAAAACCGTATCCAAGTTATCTGCGAAAGTTTCAACAACAACAATTGGTAGTTTTACTAAGAAGTTACATCCACCACCAGCCGATATTGAAGAAGAACTTGGTCAGATGTTTCTAATCTTCGAAATAGATTTAAATAAACCAATAACAGAAAATGCTGAAGATAATCGTTCCGAGTAACTCGAACACCAACAATAATTACTAACTAATCTAACTCTATGCTTAATCTTAGTCTTATGAAGCTAGTAAGTCATATCGGTGCTCAAGATATACAACCTGTGATAACCAATACCTATGAGCTATATTGTAAAGCACAAGAAGAGTTTGAAAATCATGTGATATCGATTATTAAGGAGCTTCCGGAGTATGTTTCGCCGGGTGAATTGATATTTATGGAGGATGCATCAAAACTCGTCGAAGCACAATGGTTTGATAATATGAAGGCGAATTTAATGGATATTCTGTTGAAGCTAACAGCAGCTAAATATAATATTGAGCGTCCAACAACAACAAATGTTGAATTTAAGGTTGTCATCAAATTTTATTTGTTGTTATTCACAATATTGATCAATATATTTGATAGGAACTAATGACGACTGTTTACAATGATTTGCATTTAAAAGTTGATAAAATTGTTAATGATTACTTCGCTGGATGCAATAATTTTATTGATTTGAACGCTGTTGAGAAATGTCATGATATTATAATATTTTTGGCGAAAGAATGTGAAGAACTGCAGTTTGATTATATTGTAGAGAATGTTTGGCAAAAGGTTTTTTAATAGTTTTTGTTTTAAATTGTCCCATTTAGCTTTAAACAATACTTTTTCAGATTCGAGATGATGCAGAGCAAAATGAATCGTTTATTATTGATTTAGCAATAAATGAATTGGAAGAAGGAGATTTTGATGAAGCATCACATTTTGTTGATAAATTGCTGCGTTTTAATCGAGGAAATTTTCACGGGTAAGACCAGTGCCATATTAAGGGCACCGGCTAACTAAGTAATTGCTTAGGGCCTCGACCTATATTGACTGCAAAAAAATCATAGATTTTGTTCTAAGTAGTTATGTTCATGAATTTATGAAGTATTATATGAAAAAAAACCATTAATACGAACCAATTCTAAACTACGTAGGAATTTTTATACAAAGTAGCATACTTTGTAATTTCGAAATTACTCTCCGTTACAGCAGAATTTATGCTAGTGATGTACGATTATTCCAGCGGAATCAATCCAGCGTAGTTTAGAATTGGCCTGAATACTTTGTTTGACTGACTCAGTAGTTTGTTCGACATACAATACAATTAGCCGAGAGGGTAATCCCCGTACACTCCATGTACGTGGGGAGTCCCCTGTCGTAGGCGTAGGGTAATTTTACATTTACTGTGTTTCCATGAGCCGGGCTAGAGTATTCGTTGAGTTAACAGAATTTTTTTCCCCTCAAGTTAACTCGATGCTGTTTGCATGGCGGTTCTGGGTCGAAGTGACAGATAAGTAATTTTAAGTCAGGACTCCGTTGATATACATATGTGCAGTAAACGCATTTAAACAAACAAATATACAAAACCCGGCTTAACCCGACGTGTTTCGTGGAGTTTTCTTGGATTTACCGAAACTTAACTCAAACCGCTTTTCCATGTACCGAGTTTCCATTGTTAAATTGTGGTTGAGTTGAAATGACACTTTAACTCACCGACTTAACTTTTGAGTTTTCAGCCTGTGTACAAAAATTTTATTATCGATTTTTCTTTGAAAGTATTAATTAAATATAAACTCCATTCTGACGTCTAAGCGAGGCGCGAATTTTGCATTTCCAAATAATCAAACGCACAACCAGCGCCGTACCGAGGGTCTCGGGGGCCCTTGTGCAAGATTTCGTAAGGGGCCCTTGAAAATGAATTTCCAAAAAAAAAAGTGATTTCGAAGCAAATTTCATGTGGGCGTCAAGCGTTGAGCGTCAAGTGTTTTCAATGCATCAGAAAGAGAGCGACTATATTTCTTTCTCTGTCTGTTGCATTGTAAAAACTTAACGCTCGACGCTTGACGCTCCCATGAAATCTCTACTTAAAGGTCTTATTCATAGGGGCGTCAAGCGTCGAGCGTCAAGTTTGTACTGGTTTTTACGAAACAGAAAGAGAAAGATATATTTCTGCACTTGTCTGTTGCATTGTAAAAAACTTTACGCCCAATGCCTGACGCTCATCCCATGAAATCGCTACTTAATGCATGTAAATAATAAAATCATAAGCTCTCTAACAAAGCAGCGTTCATTAAAAAAAAGGGTTCTCGAAAACATTAGATACTAATAAGAGCGTTCTAGAAAAAAAAGTTTCCCAGGGGCCCTTTCCATAAAAAAGTAGATCCAATTTTATACAATGTTATAAAAACGTTATCGAAGATCTTTTCTAGCTCATACTTTAAAACGAATTCTAAAAAAAAAATCTTCGGGGGCCCCTCAGAGCCGGGGGCCCTGGTGCGCCGCACCGCCTGCACATGCCTAGTTACGGCGCTGCGCACAACCAGTTCGCAAACAAAATGAAATCTTTGTCCACACACGAGCACGTCTGGTTTTGGATCAATCGGTGTTCTGTACCCACATAGTTTTTAGTCACGAAGAAATAGAACCACGCAACTAAACTCGCTTCCGATCGGTAAGAACAGTCGCACGCAAGCAGTTCAAACTAGTTTCTAATCGTTATCGTCTCTGTCGACCCACCTTCATTTGAAGGGACTAGCCTGATCATATTAACCTATCCTCTGTTATAGGAGAGATTCCAGTGGCCACCGCTAGGAGGTTACGAACGCACTTCCATCGGTCCGAAATAGTTGCGGCACGTGCAAGTTATGCTGCATGTTACTCCCTCATTTCGGCTGATTACTGACCACTATAAATAGTATGAAGTAAAAAAACAATTTTAAGCTTGATTTAATACACAATTTACATAAAATGTAAACTAAAATCTTCATTTCGCCATCAATCTTTTTTAATTATTTTATTTTTACTTTCCCATTAGATTATTAATAAAAACATACATAAAATATATCCAATCAAACGAATTAGACGAATGGTTTCCAGATCTACTGGTTGTAACAAAAGAATGCCCACAGCAAGTGGAAGGATGGGCATTACTTTATGTTATTTTCAAGGGTGTCGAATATCGTCCAGGCTATAAGCAAGCCAGAATGAATCTAACATTACGCTATCCACCCGAAAAATATGAATATTTTTGGAATCGTCACGAATTATATTTCGAAGTTAAAGATTCAACAAATCCCCTACATTACTCAATGTATATATTTATAAAAATGGCTCTATATGACTTTGCTGAGCTTCTATTCGATTTTTGCCGAGATGATTTTAGTGAAATCGACAGAGCAGAACTAAAAGCTTCACTATTTTACTTAAAGAAACAATATGTAGAATTATCTCAATACTTGGATAATTTACCTAAAACTGAGCAGAATGTAAATAATTTGTTTAGCAAAAAATTAAAAAATAACTTAATTATATATCTCTTACCAGATCATTCTGATAAATACATACAAAGGACATCTCCATTATCTTAGTAGACACCAGGAAAAGGCGATACATGATTATGAAATTACTTACCATTTGCCAAAAGTGATAAAATATAATCATGTTGCCTTTCTCCGCTGCGGATATTGGTACTTAAATCAAAAGACGTACGACATCGCCAAAACATATTTTTCAACATGTTGTAAAGAATCGAATAGCTTCTTATCGTGGTATGGATTAGGAATTTGCTACTACAGAGTAAGAAATATATAAAATAATTATGTTAATAATAATCAAAAACTGGCTATTGTACATTTCTAGATTAATCAAATTGTTGAAGCGGAATTAGCCTTTGCCAAAGCAAGTAATTTGTGTAGTACAGTAGCAGAATTGTGGATATATTTAACATTAACAAATTTAAAACTTCGTGATAATGTTAAGGCCCAAACGTGCTATAATTTAGCAGCTAAGGTATGAAATTTAGTATTGTTTTGATAATTTATTGGTTGTCGGAAAAATCACGGCGCATTTTGGCAGACAAACGGGCGCTAAGTTGTCGTAAAGTAAAGAATGCGCGTGAAGTATGATTAAAGTTGCGTTCTTTTACGAAATTTAGGGCCATCGAAGTTGATGTAGGCAAATTCAATAAATTAGATGCAAGTTATACTATTCATTATTTCGTTTATTACCCCCATACACAAACCGGTTTTTAGGCAAGGTGTCGCAGGGAAGCGCGTGTCGCTTTTGCCCCAGAAAAAGCCAGATTCGCCCATTATTACACTAACACAAATATGACCATCGCACTCGGGATGTGCGAAAACCATGAGAAACTCCCCTTCTCATTCGCGTTTATTGTACAACTGCAACAGGCATCAAAATCATTACACAAAAAAGAGGCCGAAAAATTAATGAACGTACATAAACCGTTTTGATGTGAGCAGTGTAATTTGAACCTGGCTAATCAGCATTACATCACGGGAGTCGTTCAGCTAGATTAAGCGTTGCTTCCACTTTCGTCACATTTCCTTGAACCTCATCATGTCGCCTAGAATGTTTTCCGACCTTAGTGGCGCCTCCGCGATTTCATCGGTGAATCACGAGCAGGTAAAGAAGACGTACTCTGCTTCTTCTTCCATCGCTGGGCATACCGAACACAACGTTTAATCATCGTCCCCAAAGCGGTGGAGATATTTTCTATACCCCCATGTCCACTCAGAACTGCGTGAGGTCGTAATTCGCTTCCCCAACGCTCCCCTGTAACCCATGCCGCTGTACCTTCCCTGGCTTCCTTCTGCCATATTCTGGATCATAGAGACGAATGACCTCCCTCGTCAGAATGTCTATGGGGATCATCTCTACTATCAAGCACGCCGCATAGTCGGAAGTGGTCCTGTACACTAGCTTTCTCCGTTTGCTGATTAGCACCGCTTCCGTCTTGTCCTCACCAAGCTTCAGCTCAGCGAGTTCAAGGCACGCCTTTATTTCTCAGATCGCTTCGTTCGAGGTTATCCGCCAGCCGATCGCTACTGCTTTCTTTGAAGGACGAAGTCCCAAACACATCATTGTACTTTGCGATCCACGGGAGAGAGCCCATGACGGGACCCTGCAGAACATCGCATATTGTCCCGAACATCTCAGGACCATCTTCCAAATCACAATAAAACGACCTACCCTGAAGGTCTAGTGGCCTAGTGCCACTACTCCCTTCTTTCTTCTTCTTTGATCCGTTAGCTGGCGGTCCGAGCGGGACGTCCCCGCAATGGATACGCTGCTGTCCGTGCTGCTTTGAAAAATGCGTTTTCTTGCCTAGTTTCTTCGGTTTCCGGATTTTGGTCAATTCGGCAGGTCGACCACCATCCTCCCTCACACCCTGGACTTGGAACTAGACGACGGCGGAGTTGCCACTACTCGCACTAGGTATTTTGGTGTGCCTTGCTTGATCAACGCCTCAACTATTTTGCTTCCCCTAGCTGAGTTGGGGGCATTTTTTACGTCGAGGGTTATCAGCGCGCAGCACTTTTCCGACAATCCAATATTTAAAAACGTAATTACTGTTTGTTCTAGTACGTCTTACAAGATCATGATTTATGGACTGAAATGCTGGACGAATTTAAGATTTGCGAAATTAAGACACCACCAAAGTTTTGAGATTTTGATCTAAATTTATTTTGTCATAGTATTTATTTAATTTTAAGTTTTTTTGATTATTAAAGAATTTTATTATATTCATTTCTTTAATTCAACAAACTTAATTTTGAGATTTTTAAGGCATGTTTGTTTCTACATAGTTGTTGAGCATGATCTAAAGCTAGGATCCAGTTATCAGCTCTTGCAAAATCAATCTCCACCTGTCTCAAAGACAAGGTCATGATATGCGCCATATTACGTAGATTTTGTCTATCTTGCAGTGGCATCTCATAAATGCTTCCGCAAGCGACAAAAACTAACTATCTAGCTGCTCTGTTTTTGGGATATAAATTTGAGCGTACGAAGCTATCTGGGAGATTAAAGCCTGATTTGAATGCACTGGTCTGACGCTGAACCCGTGTTGATGACAAAGTAAGCCGGCAATAGTAAAGGCCAAAGTAGGAGTGGGGATCTATTTGGGACTTGGAAGTGGTGATTGACTGGAGGAATTGTTTTGAAGCACATTTGGTTGAGACAGCACATAATATGTTGGCTCTCTTGCACAGATTCCCACTCGTGTGGGGGCCCTGACAGAATCGTCGCCCCGTAATGACGGCGGTAACTAGTCCGGCCAACGGTATTGAACAATAGAGTTAACGGTATGAAATATAATGTCGCATGCAGGATAAACGCCCCATGTGCGAACATATCTTGTCCACCTGGTAGTGTTTTCATTTCACTTTTGAATTCCTTCTTAAATATTGAACACTTACAACTGCTTATGCCGTGAGCACTGTTGCTGGTCCTCACATTAAGGGCTCCTGTCACAGTCTTTAGCGATACTCCACTTTTCTCCGAATTTCGGGTGCTGGTGCAGTTCTTTGCTGTTTGCCCAAAATCCCATCACGTGACGATGATGGTCAATAAGGTAAGGCTGAAAGAACCCGCTGAGCAGTTTTCGAAAGCCTTATTTAGAAAAAAAAACATCCTGCTTGCTTTTACGTATCATTTTATTTATTGATTGCTTTTCTAAACATTTTAAAATTGGAATATTCTGTTTTAATATTTATATGTAAATAGGTTTGCACTGTTTATTTTTGCACAAAAAAATGGTAATGTTATAAATGTTCAGCATAAAAAATGCTTTCAGCTTTTTGTTATCTTATTTATCTTGTACAATATTCATTTTATAGTATGTATATCTTAAATTTTTTTATAGCTTGTTAATAATATTATTTGTAAATATAACTTAAAATTTCACTAAAATAAAACAATAACTTATATAAAATATACCAGCAAAATAATGAGTAATATTCCTTGTTGATTGTTTCAATGACTAGTTCAATGTGCGAAAATTATGTTATTAATATAACATAAGCCTCTAGTATGTAGTATTTGTCTAAATTGTATATGTACATGTTGTTGATTAATGCGAGTATAAAACAAAAAATAAATTAAAGGAACATTAATTATTCCAGACGGTTATCGCTGAGCTAGAAAAAAAGATAAGGATTTTCTCTTTTGTATAATTACATATTTGATTTATGTTTTAGACTCACCTCAAGCTACTTTCTGGAACTCGTCGGGCAACCACCCATAGTATAATATTAAAAACAAGTGACCACGTCCTTAATGATCCTAACAAGAACGCCAAAAACCCGTGCGACCATAAATAGAAAATGGCCAAAGCAATTTCTATGGCAATAATTATCCCGAATGCTAAATGTCGGCATTTACCATTCAACCGTCTCTTCCCCTGCTTAGCATTTGTAAACCGAAGAAATGCGTCGTATACAACATTGGCATAAACAAAAATAAGTGGTAATTGGCAAAATATAAGTTGAAAACAAGCGTAGACGTATGTTAACGATCCCGGCAGAAAGGCGTTATTTACAAATATACCCCAAATAAATACGACACCATAGTGTCCCTCAACAACCTCTGTAACTGCCCATGGTCCAGCAGCAATATAAACGAAGAAGCAGAGTAAAGGGATAAGTACCCGGTCAACTGTTGATAGAATCCATAGACGTCGGATGCAGTTACCAAACGGTACTCTTCTTAGACGTGGTCTACTGCATTTTTTCGCAAGTACTAATTCATGCAGTATTCGTAAGACACATAAGGGTACTACACATACAGCCAAGGATACGCCGAACATGGCTTGGAATAATTGGCAAATATCTGTCATTAATACAAATCGCGCCATCAAATCAAAGCTTAGTCGGCTGCCATCTAAACAGAAGGGTTGATTGATCTGGAAAGACAAAAAAAATTTTATAAAAGAAACTAGTTCTCCCATTTTTAAAAAATTACATTATTCGTTCTACCATCTTCAGTATGGACAATCACTTCTAAATTATGAACTCCTTCAGCATATACCTCTGGTCGCCATGGTACTACAAAAAGATTATCATTGACTTGTGTGCAAGATTTCCATTCGCCATTTGAAATTTTTGCTGCGCAATAAGAAACCTTCGAAGGAGTAAATATTAATATTCTAATATGTGTAGACTTAATCTGTAGTTCAGGGCTCTCCCTACTAGGAATGTTAAATAAAGCATGTTTTGGATTTGTTATTAACACAATCGGCCATTCTCCGTGGTGAACATCGACAAATGAAAAAAGACCATGATCGAAGGCTAAAACACGAAATCTAGAAGAAGAAGCATGCTAGTATTACATTTAATCTATCAATCAGAAAACTATCATACAATCTGTTGGTCTTCCAGTCGCCAAGTTCTAGCTCTAAGAATCCAGCTTGTTGGAATGTATACATATGCGGCACTAATCCTCCTTGTGTATGTAGATGACCGCAAAGATATGCGTAACTTTCTTCATATTGTCCTATGATTCCTCGCAGACCTCCTTTTCCGGTTCCAGGGGATAGTATGCAGGATGTCGGGTAGTGCCCGAACCAAATCGTGTAGTTTCCACCAAGCGCTCTAGCTTTTTTATTCAAGTCGATTATGTGACTTGTTTCGTCAACGTCTAGTAAGCCCAAAAAGTTTAGTTGTCGGATAGGGCCTGGTTCAAGGCAGGCATCAACGGCAATAAATGAATACTTCTCATCGTCAACTTCTACCTAGGGTTTGGGATAGTAAGCAATGAAGAATTGAATGAAAGGATTTTCACAAGAAACATAATGGTTAGAGTTTCTTCGTATTTTGTCTATGGGTAAATATTTGACGACGTTATTTAAGTACCGCATGGATCAAACGACGTTTCTTACGACTGCCGGATTGCCTATTTGATTTCTCCATTTGGTTCAATACTGAAATCTAGCATGCGAGCCCGCTTTGGAGCCCTCATTGACGTTTTTGCGGACGTAACGAACGTAACCTCTACCGTCGTCTGGTCTCAAGTCCATGGTGTGAAAGCAGCGTTATCGCATTCTAACCGATATCCGAGCGTTTGGCGGTTATAACCATCGGTGGAACGATCAAACACCAATTCACCTGGCGAAATCCATCCGGCAACGACACGGCGATGCTAGACTACGTTTTGATCAACGCAAGATTCCGATCGATGCTCAAAGACGTACATGCAAGAGCGAAGAAAACGGTGCCACCACCAGCCAAGAAGAATTGGGCATGCCTACAGAGCCCGTCCATCGAGCGAGAGTTTCAGATGGCATTACCCAACAAATTCGCGGCGCTCGCAATACTGGACAAAATCGATGTAGAAGAAAGGCAATTACCGGAGTCCATTGTGTGGTGTGCAAAGGACTTCTGTCCACCTATCCGTAAACGGACATTGATCTCGGACAGCTGTCTGGATTTCGTCGAATGAAACACGTTGATTTCGGACAATACCAAAGATTGAACAAAGAAGTTCGACAGAAAGTGATACCGGAACGCGAAGCGTACTGGAATAACGTTGCGGCCGACATGGAAGAAGCGGCGGCGAAGCAACATCAACAAACGACAGCATCTACCAGCTGTACAATCACGATTCGCCACAAGGTCCAGCACACGAACCGCCGAAGAATCAGTTTCTCGATACCGAACCGACAATTGATAAAAAGATCCTTCAGTTTGCTTCTCATCCCACTGCAGTTATGATAGAAGAGCCTCAAGTTATCAGAGAATGTTGGTTTAGAATGACGGGCTTGGAGACGGTTAAAACGGCTAGCTCAGGACGATAAGATCTATTTGATTCGTCCCGACTTCTTTGAAGTTGGCAGATATGCTTTGCTCTGATATGCTTGTCTCTGATGAGACGCATATGCAGAAAGGTCCTTGCTAGTTGAAGGGGAATTTGGAAATGTTCATAGAATTTGTAAACAGTTCAAGGAGGATATTACCTTCTGTAGGTAGACCCTCTTGCTGAATAGAAATAACGAGACTAGTCGAATCCGGTTTGTTGTGCATGCAAGCCAGGAAAAGGCAAACGTCATCAAAGATCCTCTTTGAGATATCTACTCTCTGAGGAATTAGCAGATATGATGGTATTTTTCACCACCGGGGGTTGTAGAGGATTCAAGAAAGACGACTTGCATCTTACTGAAGAATCTGACATTGGTTGTGGCAGGGTTGATTGAGGTGGAATTGCATCGCAGATATTAGCGTAGGAACGGCCACCAATTCAGTTAACGAGATAATTCTAGGCGGGCAGCGGCAAACATTTGTTATAACCACAGGTAATTTCAATGCTAAGGAACTCCAAAGTATTAGATAAAGACCTGAGGGTGTTCTTAACATTAACAGCTTCGATTTTTGCGATGCTTTCTGAACAGAGTGTAGCGATCTAATGAAACAAGTCTCGAGGTAACATCACCCTTTAAAACACCAGTGTTCAACGTCTTCAAAAAATTTCCAATTAGCTGCGAAGCCCTCATGCAATCACACAACATGTTTCTATCTTTGCAGTACTCTCTTAATGCTACAAAGACTTTAAAAAATCTGTATAAGAAAATGGTTTAAATCAAAAGTTCTCTATTAATCGGGAATACGAAGAAACTAATCATATCTTAACAAAAATTCTTTTTACAAATACCTGATAAAGATAAGATCTTGGATTCCTGGGTCCTTGAATGGAATGACTATTAAAAAAGTTATTAGGTGATCCAAGAGGTACCCCAAAAGTATCTACAGGCAAATGTTATTAATTAACTTTGAATTCACCTCAATTTTACGATCTCTTCATTACCATGATTTCCTCGTATATCTAACCAAACAGTTTTATTAGAAATATCTGCTTTATCAAGAACATTACGATAAATTTCCCACTCCTCCTTCAATTGCTTCGAGCCTAAGGTCATTCCTATCCTAGCATCAGTTAAATCCCCAGATGCTAGAACAACTTTGGGTTTAACAACATCAACAGTTTCCTTAGCGAAACTTTCAAATTGTTTGATTCTTTCCTCATCACTGAACATGCTTATATGAATATCCGATATCTGAAAAAGAAAATTAACATAAATACTTTATAAAACATGATTCTATTGCGCGCTTCTTCTCACCTGCAGGAACCACATCAAGTGATTTTCATTATCATCAAGATGTAGGAATCTTTGAGTTTTTGTCCAGTAATTATCAACACTTTTATTTAATTTATCAACTAATTCCTTATCAGTACTAATAATATTTGCAAGATTAGCCACAAATATCGAAAGAATAAGAATGGAAATTATGAAAAATATTGCAGTCATTGAAAAGCGCATTATGACTTATTGCGGGTGTTGAATTTTTGTTATTTTTCCTTTGGTCTAGTAGTATATTATCACGATTATAAAATAGTTATAAGAATTTCTATTTACAAACAACGAAAATCTATTAAAATATACCCCAAAAAAACCCCACTTTCACGGTCCCCACAGCCACCACCGACGGATTTTATTTAATCAGACCAGCTGATTGATTTTTGGGTGACATTTAGGTAATAGTGTAAAGTACAGCTGTTTTCTTATTCATGTATTAAACAGGTAATGAAATTGAGTAAATTTTTTAAAATTAAACTGGCATATTTGTAGAAACAGTGTCTTTCATTTACCTTCGTAAAAAAGGAAAATTGTGCCAATAAAATGCCAAATATTAAATGAGTTTGTTCGTTTGTTCAAAATTTGTAGCTTAATTTTTGTTCTAAAATTGTTCTTCTTCTAAACACCACCTAGTGTACAAAATTATAAATTCGAATTTGGAATTTCCAAATGATTGCGAAATTGGCGCGAAAATTGCAGCTGACTGGCGGCATTTGTAGTTCGTCGTAGCAAGTTTTTTGTGATTGATTTTAATTTTACCACATTTGTCTCCAATAATTTAAATATTTTTCTTATAATAAAGTGATCTTATTGTATCAATAAACAAAAACATCAACATGAAGCCAGTAAAAATGTTTGTTTTGAAGCGAGGTAAAAGAAATAAAATTTCAAGATTTTGCAAAACCAAAATCACGTTATTTTCATTAAATATTTTCAGATGGACGGAAGGAAGAAGTTGTATTTGATAAAATAACATCAAGAATATCAAAATTATGCTACAAATTAAACATGGACTTTGTTGATCCGGTAAGTTCTAGGTTAGAATTTTGGGGCCCTCATTTGAAAAGGGCGTTACCATTAAAAAAACCGTACATATTGCAGCTGCATTTAACATGAAATTTTTGTATCTAATAAATGGTTGAAATAATATATAATATTTGTACCTACATTCTCATATAATTAGTTCCTTTAGTCTTGTCTTTGTTAAGTGCTAACCAAATGATATTTAAATTTAAAAATTTATCACAAGGATATCTCAATCAATTTATAAAATCTAAATGAAAATCACAAAATGTACTATACATAACGTTAATTGGCGTTATACATACTACCTATAACATTAAAAGATGAATTGATATTCTTAAGGTATCTGTGGCATTAATAGTAATCAATGGATTGTATGCTGGAGTAACAACACAGGAATTGGATAATCTTGCAGCGGAAACTGCTGCAACAATGACTACATGTCATGCGGATTATGCTACATTAGCGGCTAGAATAGCAGTTTCAAATTTACATAAGGAAACTGAAAAAGTATTTTCAGGTAAACTATATTATTTATAGTTTTTATAATAATGGTTATGGCTGTATTGAATTGTAGCTTGTTGGTTAAAATAAAGCACTTCTTAAGGTTTAACGGGAAGCACAATTTTCATCTTTATAACAAATACAACATTTCATTATCACATTTTTATCTATACTATAACAAAAAATATGGTGCACGCTTAAGACAGAGAAAACATTGTTCAGTCGGCTTTTGAGGAAAGCTGTTTGTTTCTATTACGGTCTATTCTACAATAATTTGTTGTTTTTCATTAGGCTTTGTTGATTATATAACTTGTAGGTTTACATTCTCATATCTGCACCACCATTTTACATTTCCTCTTATGCTCCTTCAGATACAGGTTTTTAATATTTGTTTAGATAATCAGGTTCTCCTCGAGACTTTATTCTACAAGCTCTAATCTTTGTTGATAGAAAATTAGAAGCCAAATTGATGCTCTTGCGAAACTCGGTTGCGTATTCTACAAAACTCGGTGCTGTTCCTACTATAAAAAACAAAAATCTCAGTATTTGATGTGATGATTCATGAATCATTCGTATTTTATTATTTAAGCTAAATATATGCTCTTGGGTATCGAGAGGAAACAGTTACCTTACAGTGGACTCTGTTTTTTTGCAGTAGCCCTCAGCTACGTTCAGGATCTCCCTGTTCTATTACTGAAGTTCCTTCCTTCCTTCACATTGTTTGATTCACATATACACAGATGATGTGCAAATTTATATCTCTTCCCCAAAGATCAATTTCTCTTTAGAGAAACAGCGCAAATCTGCAGCGTGTTATCTCTTGGTCGACATTGAACCATTTACTACTTAATCCTCGGAAATTCCGATGCACGTTTCTCTTTAATTCCGCCTTTAACTGTCCTAATGTCTCTGATATTACTTTAAATGGGGTTCTTCTCGCTTACGTTGAAAAAGTAAAAAATAATTTTGGTGTAGTCTGGAATAGCAGTTTAACATGTTGTCATAACATAAGCTTCATTGTTCAGAAAACCTATGGTCGCTTTCTTCCACGCTGACGGGAGACGATCTGCATGCCATATGTGTGTTATGAGGACATGGAGTCGTTGTGATAATTCATCACCTCCGGCAGCGTCTGTTTAAGCTGATCATAAAATTCGTCTTTGTCACTTCCGGGCCGGTCTCGGTTGGCGCATAAACGGCTGGTTCTGACCACTAAACGCTCGGATATTGCTTGGAATTCGATAACGCTGCTGGCATTAAAGTGTCATCGATTCGTCGATTGTTGGCGGGGCGATCGTCAATGCCCTGGATTCGGTAAGTCATAGTTCCAATAGAGCAGCAACTGATATTTTCCATTTCGATAATTCTATTGCTATGTTTTCCTTTTGACCGACGTGATGTCCTGTTCGTACATTCAGTAACCTACTACTCATCACCATCCTTGGCTCCCAACGCTGGCTTATCTGTTGGATGATAGTTAGTTCGTCTATTCATGTGGTTTCTTGCCTAGTTTCTTCGGTTTCTCGATTCTGGTCAATTCGGCAGGGCAACCACCGCTCCTCATCACATACTCTGGACTTGGGACCAGACGACGGCGGAGCATCTTAAACTACTATGGGCTAGTGTTTGTAGTTGTTAACTACCATTGATTTTTTTTTTATATATTTGCCTGCTTCCAATTGGCTCATATTTCTAAGCTATCTATTTTGGTTTGGCATGTATTCTCTTGAATGAGCAAGCGCGATTTCATCTGCGTATTCGAGATCTTCTAGCCGTTCTACCATTCTCTATTTGACTCCTCTTGTCTTATCTGGCTTTCTTCACTATTTCGTCCAGTAATGAAGAGTAATGGTGAAAGGGGCACCTTGCTTCACACCAGTTGTTATAGGATAAGCTAGTTGTCCATTATGGAAGCCCTGCTGCATTGTATAGCATCTTTATCATTTGAATTAACGGAAATGTTAAATGTTTTTTTACGATTTAGTTTCTCTGAAAGTCGAAATTGGTCAAGTTAATCTAGCTAGTTAGACGCCAAGGACATGTCTGCTTTCTGCTTCAAACAAAGCTTGTTATATTTTCTACAACTACGATAGACAGTGTTGCACTTCAATTTCATCCTAACTTAACACCTAACACAATCTCTTCAGGCTCTAAAATATAACTGAATGTTGTTTATTTGTTGTAATTTATTCTTTAGTGTTTCAATTGTATATACATCTTTATACATCTTTTACTTAGCATATAATCATCCTAAACTTAATCTGTAAAAGCATGTAGCACTATCAACCGAAATGTTATTCAATTTAATTCGTTACCCTTTTTTCTAATTTCTTTTCTTATTAAATAGTTGTCATCAGTAATCTTTACAACATGATCAATAATGAAACTGGTGAAAGAAGTCCCATAATATCAGAAGAAACCTATAGAATAGTTACTGCAAATGCGGCTCGTCTTAATTCAGCAATTATATATGACAGAGATTTTGGCTATAATTACTTTGGATTTAAAACTCTAGAGCGATCTTATCTGTTGAAAATAAACGGAAAAATTGCAGAACGGCCACAGCATATGCTGATGCGAGTTGCTGTTGGTATTCATGGCGAGGATATTGATTCAGCTATTGAAACATACAATTACTTATCTGAACGTTATTTCACTCATGCGTCACCGACACTTTTCGCAGCTGGAACAATACGTCCACAGTTGTCTTCATGCTTTTTGCTAACAATGTATGATGATTCAATAGAAGGAATCTTTAAGACGGTTGAACAGTGCGCAGTTATATCAAAATCAGCTGGAGGTATTGGATTAAATGTTCACTGTATAAGAGCTAAGGGGACTGGTATAGCTGGGACAAATGGAACTTCGAATGGCTTAGTTCCAATGTTAAGAGTTTTCAATAATGTTGCACGATATGTTGACCAAGGTGGTAATAAGAGACCAGGAGCATTTGCTATATATCTAGAGCCGTGGCATGCTGATGTTTTTGAATTTTTGGATCTTAAGAAGAATACTGGCAAAGAGGAGACAAGAGCCAGAGATTTGTTCTATGCTCTGTGGATTCCTGACTTATTTATGAAACGTGTTGAAGCTGATGAAGATTGGTCGCTGATGTGCCCGCATAAATGTCCAGGACTGTTTGATGTATGGGGTGATGAGTTTGATGCATTATACACTCGTTATGAAAAAGAAGGTCGTGCCAATCGGACTGTGAAGGCACAAGCACTATGGTTTGCTATAATTGAATCTCAAGTAGAGACCGGTACACCTTATATGCTCTATAAAGATGCGTGTAACAGAAAAAGTAATCAACAAAATGTTGGTACTATTCGTTGTAGTAATTTATGTACAGAAATTGTTGAGTATTCATCACCTGATGAGATTGCTGTTTGTAATCTAGCATCAATTGCGCTTAATATGTTTGTAACATCTGACAAAACTTATGATTTCATTAAATTAAAGAATGTTGCTAAAATAATCACAAAAAATCTTAATAAAATAATCGATGTCAATTATTATCCTCGCCCCGAAGCCAAAAAATCTAACTTAAGACATCGTCCTATTGGTATTGGAGTACAGGGCTTTGCAGATGCCTTGATTCTTTTACGTTATCCTTATGAAAGTGACGAAGCAAAGTTGCTGAATCAACAAATTTTTGAAACTATTTATTATGGCGCATTAGAGGCTAGCTGTGAACTTGCTGAAAGAGATGGACCTTATGAGACATATGAAGGATCTCCTGTTAGTAAAGGTATCTTGCAGTATGATATGTGGAATAAAACACCAACAGAACTTTGGGATTGGGCGATATTAAAGCAGAAAATTGCGAAACATGGTGTTCGAAACTCCCTACTGATTGCCCCAATGCCAACAGCATCAACGGCGCAAATTCTGGGTAATAATGAATCGTTTGAGCCTTACACCTCGAATATTTATAATAGACGTGTACTATCTGGAGAATTTCAAGTAGTTAATCATCATTTATTAAGTGATTTAACAGAACTCGATTTATGGGATGATGATATGAAAAATACGATAATTGCACATAGAGGATCGATACAAGAAATCGAAAAGATTCCAAAGAATATCCGAGAGTTATATAAAACTGTTTGGGAAATCTCAATTAAAACAACAATACAAATGGCAGCTGATCGTGGTGCTTTCATTGATCAAAGTCAATCATTTAATATTCATGTAGCTGAACCAAATTATGGCAAATTAACATCAATGCATTTTTATGCCTGGAAATTGGGATTAAAAACTGGAATGTATTACCTAAGAACAAAGCCAGCAGTAAATGCAATTCAGTTTACAGTTGATAAAAATCGCATTGTTACAAGTCCGTTAAAGAAATCATCAAGTCCGAAAAAGACACCGACAAAAGCAAATGGTGCACACCAGAATGGTGGTGCTAATGATGAAACAAGTAGCGCGAATAGTGATGATCAGCCGCCATTGACGCCTCAGCAGCAACGCGAGAAACGAATGGCAGAAATGGTTTGCTCACTTGAAAATAAAGATGAATGCTTGATGTGTGGGTCATAGATGTTTAAGATTCATTATCCATTTTATAAATATATTTTTCTGCAGCTTTTTTAGTTTTTCATTTAGATGTTTTGGAACAACATTTCATTTTATTTTGTGTGTTAATGTGTAATCAAATTGTTTGTTTAGATTTAATTTAGTTCACTATATTTTTCCGTATTTTTTCAATGATATTTAAGTATTACTTTATATATTATACAAATAAAAACTAAATAAATTTATTAATAATTATCTTTGTGTTTATATTTGGGTACTATATTTCATTAGTTTTATGCAGCTGCAAGATGTTTTCAATAATAAATACATTTAATATATAACATTATTGAATTCCATGCTTTATTTGATCAGTTTACACCCTAAAGCAAGGGAAACTTAGGTCAGAGGCGAGTTTCTGCATCCAGCTAGCTTGAACCGATTTGAAACCTTCTATAAACCCTTAGTGGAATATCGGTATCGCATCTTGGCCAGAGCCGGACGACACATACAGAGAAAGTGTTTGCTCGTCTCACAGTCCTGTTCCTCCTCCACAGCTACGCTAGTTGTACAGAATTATCAATGTTGCTGCATGTTGCCCAATTGGTCTGTGTCCTGTACTTATGACAACGGTGATCTCTGATTGACATAACAAGGCCAAATCTTCCTAGCTATGATAGGATCCTCCATCTGGAGTTAGCTGCTGAGAGAAAGTGCATGGTAATACATTTCTTTAATACGGACGGTTGCTTCTGCAAATTCTTCAGTATGTCCTCGAGAGCTGCCCCCAGTCTGGCCAATTACTCTGCCTATTCTTTGGGATCTGGATTACCTCAATAACCAGAAATTTTGCGACCTCAGTAGGCCCTTCTACAATTTCATGTGGTACGAAGGGCAGTAAATTGTTGTCCCCGTAGTTCTTCTCGACCTCAACAACCCGCTTGCCTCAAGGTCGGGCCGGCCGGCTGTTGCCTGATGTATAAATGGCGCCTATTATTCCGAGACAAGCCATTTTTTAGACTTGACTCGTTCTGGATCTGTTATATTCTTTGCTAAGAGCGGACCACTATAGGTCGGAGCTTAACACTAGTGTAAACACTGGTCTAATCACTGATCTGTATAACCAGCGTGTCATGTGTGAAGGCTTTGCTTGGAAGTATAAAAAGGTATATTGGCTTTCCTTGGGCTTTCTTCCATAATAAGCCTCCAATTCAGCCTTGCATCCAAATACTTAACGTACTGGGACCAGCGCAGTACTCGACCGTTGATTGAGAGAGGGCTAAAAGCGGGTGTTCTAGTCCTATTGGTGAAAACATCTTCTTCCAATGGCGCTACACACTGCTCTAATCTTTTCCTCCAATCTTCTTGATTTCTGGCCGAATTTATTCAGTTCAGTTCGATGTGTGGAGTAATGTCTCCGCATCGGCTGCAACCGTATCCTCCCTTTTTTTTTCTCCTTCGATGATGCCAGTGAAAACCTTCTTTGCTGCATGCGCTTGACGTGTTGATGTCATCGGCATACCCGATCTCTTGAGCGTATTTGTTTATCAGCGTGTAGTTTCGCTGAATTGGCGTCTTTCTGATGACTGCTTCCGAGGCTAGGTTGAATAGCATAGGCGCAGTTCATCCCCCTGTTTCGTTTCAGCCTTTGATTAACTTGGAACGCATTTGTAAGAGTGTTCTGAACACGTACTTAGGCATTTGTCTCGAGGTGAATTAATTGTATCCAACGTACTAGTTTAGCTGGTACACTTAATTTGACTAGGATCTAAAGTAGCTTCTTTCTCTGGATGGGATGGTATACCTGTTTGAAGTCTACAAAGATCTGGTATACGTTAACATTCCTCTTCGTTCGGTAAGTATTCCTCCATCCATATTTTGGTGATCAGTCCTTGCATCCGAGGGTACTTGGTCGGAATATCCTTATAAGATTCTGGTAACATTCGTCCTCTTCTTTAGATTTTTCTTTCGTTGGGGCATGTACGTTGATTATGGAGATGTTGTGAAATTTTGTCGCTCGCACAATCTCTCACTGATTGGCTGGATAAGCCTTCCTTCGTCATCTGAACCAATTTTTAACGACAATCACAAATCTGCCCCTTCTTCAATAACAAAAGAATTGACGCAATTTCATTTTCATATTGGCATTAAAAGGTATCTGTAACAGCAAAAGTAGTCTCTGGACTATTTGCCGGCGTAACAACAAACCAAATTGATAATCTAATTGCGGAAACAGCGGCCATGCTGGCAACATCCCATCCAGATTATGCCACCCTTGCAGGACGTGTGGCTATATCCGCACTACATAAAGATACCAAGGAAACCTTCTCTGGTTAGCAATAACGTTTGTTTTGAAGAACCAAATCGAATCTCAATTTCATTTCTATTTTCAGAGACCATGGACCTTCTATACAATATCTATGATCATGCTAACAAACACTCACCGATCATATCAGATTTTTACTACAAAATCATTCAGAATAATGCTGATCGTTTCAATAATGCTATCGTTAAAGATCGTGATTATTACTACAATTATTTTGGGTTTAAGACTTTAGAAAGGTCGTATTTGTTGAAAGTTAATGGTAAAACAGTTGAACGTCCACAGTATCTGTTGATGCGAGTAGCGATTGGAATTCATGGCGATAATATTGATGCTTGTATTGAAACATATGATTTATTGTCGCAGAAATATTTTACGCATGCGTCACCAACTTTATTTTCTGCTGCTACTGTTCAACCGCAGTTATCGTCGTGCTTTCTTCTTTCGATGGTTGAAGATTCAATTGAAGGTATCATGAAGACTATGGATCAATGCGCTAGAATATCAAAGTCGGCAGGCGGAGTTGGTCTGAATGTTCACTGTATTCGTGCTAAAGGAACACCAATTGCTGGTACTGATGGAACATCAAATGGCCTAGTGCCAATGCTGCGAGTATTTAATAATCTAGCACGTTTCGTTGGACAAGGAGTAAATAAAAGACCAGGATCGTTTGCTATTTATCTAGAGCCATGGCATGCGGATATATTTGAATTTTTAGACCTGAAGAAGAATACTGGTAAGGAAGAAACACGCGCTAGAGATTTATTTTATGGGTTGTGGATTCCTGACTTGTTTATGAAGAGATTAGAATCTGATCAGGATTGGTCGTTGATGTGTCCACATAAGTGTCCAGGACTTTTTGATGTATGGGGTGATGATTTCAATGAGTTATACACAAAATACGAAAAGGAAGGACGTGCTACAAGAGTTGTTAAGGCGCGTGCCTTATGGTTTGCTATAATTGAAGCTCAAGTTGAAACTGGTACACCATATATTATGTACAAGGATGCTTGCAATAGAAAAAGTAATCAACAAAACGTTGGAACAATTCGTTCAAGTAACTTATGCACCGAAATTGTTGAGTATTCATCCTCAGATGAGGTAGCAGTTTGTAATCTGGCATCGATCGCCTTAAATATGTTTGTTACTGATAAGAAAACGTACGATTTTCAAAAACTTAAGGAAGTTACAAAGATTATTACAAGAAATTTAAATAAAATCATTGATATCAATTATTATCCCATACCAGAAGCAGAGAAATCGAATTTACGACATAGACCGATTGGAATTGGAGTACAAGGACTAGCAGATGCTTTTCTTTTGCTACGTTATCCTTATGAAAGTGAAGAGGCTAAGCTTTTAAATCAGCAAATATTTGAAACTATTTACTATGGTGCTCTAGAAGCAAGTTGCGAGCTATCGGAAATGTTTGGTCCATATGAGACTTATGCTGGTTCTCCGGTGAGTAAAGGTATTTTACAGTATGATATGTGGAATAAAACACCAACTGACTTATGGAATTGGGATGAACTTAAAGAAAAAATTAAGAAACATGGTGTTCGAAATTCCCTATTAGTAGCACCAATGCCTACAGCATCAACTGCTCAAATTCTTGGTAATAACGAATCATTTGAGCCCTATACTTCCAACATATACAATCGTCGAGTACTATCAGGTGAATTTCAAGTAGTAAATCATCATCTCCTTAAAGATCTAGTAGATCTAGATTTATGGGACGATGGTATGAAACAGAAAATAATCGCCGATCGAGGATCTATACAAAATATCGAATCAATTCCAAAGAACATTCGTGATTTATATAAAACCGTTTGGGAAATATCAGTACGTAAAACTATAGAAATGGCAGCTGATCGTGGGGCATTTATCGATCAAAGTCAGTCCTTTAATATACATGTAGGTGAACCAAATTATGGTAAATTAACATCGATACATTTTTATGGATGGAAAATGGGATTAAAAACTGGAATGTATTACTTAAGAACCAAGCCAGCTGTAAATGCGATACAATTTACTGTTGATAAAACAAAAGTGAATGCTGAAGATAAAGTAAAGCGCGTTGATGGTGGTGATACTGCAAAGCGAGATAAATATGCTGCAGAAATTTCATGTTCTTTAGAAAATAAGGATGAGTGCCTTGCATGTGGCTCGTAAGTTTGAATTTATTTGTTTTTTTATGTTGATTTTAAGTTTATTTTAAGAAATGTTTAATGTTCGTTAGAGAAAGTGCCTTTCTGGTAATTTGAAGAATTTTGATTAATGTATTTCGAGATTGCATTTTCTTTTTCTATGTACACTGTTTGATTACTAACGAAATATAAGATCATGTAATTATTTTTTACTTTTATTGTTTTTCCTATTCTCGTAGTAAGTGAAAATATGAAATTTCATTTGATGTTGCCATGTATATTAGGAGAGGTGTATCCAAAAGGTAAACACAATGGGTGAATTCAAAAACCCAACGCTGCCGCAGCACTGCAGTATTCAGCAATTAGACGTCTTTAGCTGAATTCTACAGTTTCGACAGTGTTGAATTTTCCATGCATCGGCAAAATACCTTAAAAACGGAGTAGGGTGCCGTAGTCTGCTTCTTGCTAACTGGGTTGAGGATCCCATCTTCTCCTCTTGCCCAACAACATTGTTGGGGGTTGCAGAGCCACTGTTGTATCTATAAATATACTCTGAACGAGTGTTGTGTCGAAGTTCCTTTGGTGGGAGGAACAGTGGCCATGTTTGATTTGGACTTCGCTTTCAAAAATGCCTAGAACCGATTTTTGTTCAGGTTGTCTTAATGGTGCAGGCGCATCGAGTTGGGAAACGCAGGACTGTAGTCATTCTGCAATATTTAGCAATTGGAAGTCTAGCTGAATAATGTTGAACGACTGCAATCCTGCGTTTCTGAACTCGCACGACTCTCTACAAAAAAAGATACTCTTCGAGAGAAATGTGCAGCACATTTTAAACCTATTTCTCAGGTTTTAACTCACTAACACAAATAGAGAAACAGTTTGGGGGTCAGAAACGTCAAGCACTCAGTTCGAAATAATCAGAAAAGCACACGCACTCATTCAAGTAGATAATTAAGCGGAATATGAATTCTTACGCTGATGCAAGAATACGGATGTAAAAATTGCGATTGTTGCCAATGCGGTTTGCAGACTGCAGAAAGAATACTACTGTGGAAACGTCCAATCGTTCTAATCGGTTGGGGTTTTCACTAGCTTCGTAAAGGAATTAGGCATTAGAGTTGTAGTTCGGCTACACATATGATACATAGCTAGTGTGCCGATGTAACAAAAACCCTCCATCAATGTATTATCGTTGAAGTTCAGTCAGTAAGCCCATGTTCATCGAAACTAGGGTAGGGGATAAGTTAGAAACGCAAAAATTCTCCCAGCTCTTCTTCTGAATCTTTCACGGACAACTCTATTCAGATAAAAGTCAGGGCTGTAGTCATCAATCCAACCGTACTACGAATGTTTCACGATGGTCGTTCGTAGGAAACAGGTAGTTGGGACTTTTTCGCTTCGCTTGAATTTTACAGCTTGAAAATAAGCACAAACAATGCGCTATATACCTACTTACTTTTCAAGTCTCTCGCCTTGGAAAAGTGGCAGATGGCCCTCCCATCTACGACGACGCACAGTGGGGCTCGCTCATAGAAAGTTCTGCTCAAAACTCAATTTTCAAAATGTGGAAATTTTTCAAAAAAATTGTATCATTGTAGTTGTAATAATGTATCAGATCACGTGTAAAAATATTGAGTTACTGACTGCTATGAGTCATCGAGCGCATGAGCATAAAGTTCATAGTTTAGGCAAAATAATACTTCTGCGAAAAAGGCATGCCAATTTATGCGCGATATAAAAACATTAATTTCTAACGTTTAACGATAAAATCTATGGAAGTGTATAATGACGGTGATCAAGGAAGGTATGTTGATTCTTATATAATTTTGTATTATATTATAAGTTCATTGGTTGTGGTGATGCAGGGCTTTCAATTTGTGGTAGTGTGTATTTTTTTGTAGGAGGTTTTTTAAATGACACTTTCTCGAAAACGCGCAAAGTTCTATTGCTAATTTTTTCGATTAACTAATATACAAAGCCTTCCGTTTATAATAAAAAAAGGTTCAAAAATATTCACACAAATTGCGCCTGCCTTCAATATCAACCGTAACTCTGTGTAAGCCCTTTGCAATGATAAAATGTAGATCTTAGAAAGTAACTTTTTTCTCTCTCAACATATCTCTCTTAACTACTAGAATGTACCACAGCAACGCACGTTATAAGATCATGTTACCGATATCAGAACCGTGACTCTTGGGCTACATTTTGAGCTCGTTACTTGAACGCCCACTGAAATACCTTAAAATTAACCTAACGTTTGGCGGTTCAAAAAACCCTTCACCTTCTTTTTCCTGTCATGGTAACAATCTTGTATTTTTAACCAAAAACTTTTCAAGAAGGGGAGAAGAAGGAAAAAAACAACTCCCAAAAAACCATAAAAAGGAATACAAAAACAAAATTTCAGATGGACTCACTTCGAGTTTATGTTAATGATCTTAATAAATTACAGGTATCCAATTAACGTTAACATGTCGCCGAGACCGACTCTCAACAAGGTATCCAAGAGTTACGACATCGCCTTGGGGCCTTTCAGTCCAATAAAAAAATGCCTTCTTTTTTTTTAATATTCGTTACTCCTGAAAGAGATCTTTTCTGTGTTGTGTTAAAATAAAGAAGGAGAAAAAATTTGTTGCTTTTTTCCTCTCCAAGCGAGCTCTTGTCTGATACATTTATCTTTTCCAACACATTAAAATATTGGTCTTGAAGGAAGGCGACAACAACTGGATAAATGGTTCGTGATTAACGTATTTTTGTTTTTTTGGTATAGTATGGTTAGTATGATATCTGGAAATTATCATATTATCAGGTAGTTACGCACCTTTTTGACTTGGAATAGATAACGAAAAAATGGTGTGAATGTGAGATGTTTTTAAGGATGTTCAAATAAAAAAAAACAGTTCTCTAAAAATAATAAAACAAAATCCAGGAATAAAAATTTTCAAGCTACATAACAAGAATTGCCTAAAGATGTTTTTGATATTTGCCATTATCATCCGTCGCCATCGTTGGAAGCACGAGAGGCAGGTAAGTGAAATTGATTGTTAATATTTCATTTTAAGTTCAACTTTCTTTTCTTACTCTAGAGCTTGATGATTTATCTCAACGCGAACTAGGTATATATTCTTCAATTCGAGGCAAATTAACATATAAACTGCTTTATTAATCTTTTAGATTTTCATCTATCTTGATTTACGGCGGGCATAACTTAATGGATCAATGGCTGCATCTAATAAATCAAAACATAAGCTCTGCATATGCATGTGCTTAGGTAGATGTATTTTAAGCACTCGAGCGGATAATACTTTTCAAAGATGTGTTAGCTAAAACTCGCAAGAGAATTGACGTGATGTTAATTGTAGGTTAATTTATTATACAATGATCGTAAGATCTGTAACAACTGTCTCCATTTTAGAGGTAATCTGTAAGAAGTGGATTAGGATCAATATGTAAGCCCACTCGACTAAAAAAAAACGATAAAAGGCAGTGATTTTGATATGATCACTTCAATGACGCTCTCAATGAATTTTGGGGAGTGATTTTGTAGTCAGAAAAAAGAAGAATCAAGGGAATAAGCAGGTGAGTACATACCTTATACAGAAGAAATACCTCTTACTGAGGTTGATTGTAGTATGTCCTTTACATTCTTCGGCGAATTTTGATGATGGCCTCAATTGATAAATTTTAGCTTTGGGAATAGGAAAGAGGCATACCATTCGAATACATCGCCGAGTTTGTTGACAAGAAGCTCTTGTACAACGATGGCTTTATTCGAATATATTCCCGCAAACGCTTTGTGTTGACCATATAGAACTTCTTATGCAACGTAGTTTTTTGTGGGTTTCGTCTCGTTTTCGAAGCGCCATTCCGAGAATTGTGCTTGTTTGAATGTCGTACTGGCACTTGTCTCGTCGCCAGTTGTGATGCGTTGTGATGTCCGCTGAAGCTCATATCTTCATCATCTGCTTTCGATGGTCTTTTTGAAAAAAAAAAATGAGATCTTTCGGAACAGATGTCATGCTAAAAGTGTACTAGTCATAAGGTTTTGTTATACGACGGTTTTCCAGTACAAGCTTCTTGGCTTTATGGATGTCTGACTGTTCGTAAATATTGAAGGCCGACCAGAGCTAGGCAAATAAACTACCCCTTCTCAGCCCTCTTTGCATGCTTTATACCCTTAATTATTAGCGAGTCACTATGACCCTTTCGTCTAGAGTTGAGCCGGACTTAAACGAGGCAGTACATTTGTCCCTTACACGACGGTAAATTGTACTGAAGCTTCAATTTGTTGGAATTTGTGATGTCCTTACACGTACATACTCGTAGGCAGTTTAATGTATATCGCCCCTATTATGGAAGAAGGGGCTAACTTACATTTTCATACATTTCCAATGAACGCTAAAAAACAGATTGTGTAGGCCTTGTATTACTGTATAATTATCAATTATGGAGCGATATATCTCGCTAAATATGAGACGTGCAGTCGTATTATTTTTACACAACACGCTCGATTACTAATACAATATTTTATCACACTTTTTTTGCCTAAAATGATAGTTATCCCCTTCTTGCATAATAGGAGCGATATCATAAATAACCTTGTAAGAAACCTCTTCATTGGTATTTTTTTTAATTTGCTTGTTTTTGTCATTATGGCATTACAATAGCACCTCGCCTCATTTGAAGTATGACATTGTACTGGCTCAAAAGAGAAAAGAGGCACTTCTACAAACTCATTTTAAAATCGTGTCCTACCCAACATTACTTCTGTCACTGGATGTATTTATGTTGTTTTCCAAATTATGTTTGTAGTAAACGAGGAAAAGAATGTTAGTTTTTTATATCAGGAACGGAAAAGAAGTCACATTAGATTTAATACAAATCAATCGATAGACATGTCCCCATGAATAATACATTAGTTGAACGTGGGCACAATTTCATTGTTTGGTTGCTATAGAATTGCAGCTGTTGTTGTGATGCGCACTAGGCTGTATTATGCAAAATAAAACAAAGTAATCCATTTAGGGTGACCATTAGTCCGTGACGTTCCAATGAAGTCAGTTGGTCTTGTTTCTACATAAAGGTAGATTGCCATTAGAAAGAAATATAACTTACTGTATTCGAAGCGCCATTTTCTATTGAGAACGATATGCTATGGTTAACTATTAAATGGAAATTCTTATAAGGCTCAGTGATTCGGAAGACGACTGAAGCGTAATCTACATTACCTTTTAGCTTCACTGTCGAACATATCTAAGAACAATATCAGAAATGCGTGAAGGAAACTTAAATTCTTGGCATAAAAATTTCATGTTCATCTTTTATTTTTATTTTAATTCAATCTTACAATGCATAAAACTTTTACAAAAAAAAAATAAAAATATATGATGATATCCTGAAAGGAACACATTTCGCAAGGGCACTTAAAAAGTCTGAAGCATACACACATAAGAAGTCATCTCCTCTCCAGTTGAGCCTTAATCACTTTAAGGGAACGTGGAGACGATAATTGGCGATAATTTATAATGAACGTGCAACTGAGGCTTATTTATGCGGCTGCATTCGGTCTAACTACGCGCCTCGAGGGATCTTAATGTTCTTGAGAGACAGAAGTCTCGTGTCCACACAAGATTTTGCACTTTCGGGGTAAATTGCCTGGATGGCCTCAGCGCTCCCGGGAGTCTGTTTTATTACATCAACGGGCTAACAACGTCCGCATAAATGAGTTGCTTCTTCTATAACCTGAGTACGAGAGGATTATTAACATTATATGCCCTTAAGTCTAATGAATATGTATGGAAAGTGTAAATATACATTTATACTTGATGAGTATTGAAGGCATAATCATTTGCACTTTTAGATAAATCGCTGCTGATTTTCAATATTCTGAGGACATTTTGCTGTATGTGTTTGTAGATGAGGTGCCGACTGGTACATAGATTGATTTAACAGAAAATATAAAACAAGGCGTTTTTGTTTTTACTTCTTCTGTCGCTCATTCGTTCTGAAGATAGCCATAACACTTACTTGCACCATGGACAGTGTTTCTTTTTCGCTGGACAGGCCTATTATCATAAAAAATTAATCATCTTGCATGGCTCGCACCATAATTCCCGTTTTGGGAAGTCTCCAATGAGAGAGGTGGATACAGTATATAAATACGTCTTCTCGACATCTCCTCATCTGGGTAGAATGGTGATTACTCGAGTGATTTATTCCCTTGTACTGCACCCTCCCAGAGCGTGCAGTTCAGGAACATAAACAGCACCAAACAGTCACAGCCAAGGTAACAGCAGGTTTTTTACGGCACCTTTTCGACATGACTCTCTAGATATAAAAGTCTTAAAGGAGGATTGAGAGAAAAAAAAGGTAAAGGAATCGTGTTTTCATCTTTCCTTATGAACCTTCTTCAGGAAAAACACAAGGTCTACGAAGTCTTGGTAGAGTTTGAAGACTAGTTTTATTTTACTTTATCTTTTATTTGATTTTTTGTTTGGCCGACGTCGTCGTCGTCGTAACATTTCTGCTTCATTTGATGTTGTCGATGTTTTCTCCCCTAAGGAATCCCGTCCTTCACGGATTTTGTTTTTAATGTTTGGCTGGGCTCCTTTGGACATGGTGCATTACCTGGTTTTGAAGGTATGTGGAAGGTGTCTTGTATAGTCGTAAATAACGAGCTTTGTTAAGCAGTTGAAGAAGGGTGAGAAGATGTTTTCTGATGACGGTCGAAGTCACACACAGTGCTGAGCGCACGGGGTATATTCACGTAGAAAGAACGAGAATCCAACACTGTAATTGTTAGCATGAAGCGAGGAAATAGTGGGATGTTCCAGGCAGTTCGTTATTGAAATGACAAATTGATGGGGGATTTTTTAACTAAGTGGAAATAAGTCATGTGTGAAGGTGTTGTTAAATTGGTTTTAAAGGTGGATTATCGTTGGTTTGAATATTTGAATAATTATGAATGAAAATGTTTGTGTACATATACATTTTGCAGGATATTAATAGAAATGCATTTATTATTTACTTAATTCATTAGCATAGTTAATAGCTTGGTAGTTGACTATTTCAATTGAGCATTTATTTACTTATATCCTAATACAAATATTTTCTTTTTACTTCTAAAAAAATAATTTAAATCTGTGGTACCTATATAGATTAATAAAGTTTCGGGTAGTACAAAACTACTAACTATATTAGAAACTAACGTAATATTGATGCTTAACCTTTCTGAGTACATTGGAGGTGGTAGAACCTCGAGTGCTTGGCGTCCAGGCGATAGGTTATCATAAACTCCGAGTTGGACACACTACGCATTCATGGAAACTCAAATTACTAATGTAACCTTAATTGAATATACTTAACTATTATCCCATTTATGTCTAGGTTGAAAAGTTGAGTCAAGGTTGAGTTGAGATTTCGATCACCGTATATGATCTCGAGTTGAGTTCACTTTGGGATCAAATAGAGTTGAATTGACAACTCGATTTTTTTTAAAACGTGGAGGGTAATTGAACGAAATAATTTCAAATACATATCTACATCTATATCTATAAAAATCTCGTGTCACAGTGTTTGTTACCGTACTCCTTCGAAACGGGTTGACCAATTTGCATGAAATTTTTTGTGTATATTTGGTAGGTCTGAGAATAGGTCGTAGGCTATTTTTTATACCTTTAACCAAAAAAACAGCTGCAAAATCCAAAAAAAATGGTAATTTTAGGAATTTTCACTTCATTTTAGTTTCAATTGCTTCATGGCCTACCTATTGTTTGACAAATGTAAAATTGTCATTAAATTGAATCATTACATTTAATGAAAATTTCAAATTTACGCAGCTGTCAAACAATAGGTAGGCCATGACGCTATTGAAACTAAAATGATCCATGGCGGCCGTCTCAAGAGGGCGGTGCACCACTTTCTTCACAACCACCTCAACATGGGTATCAAATGAAAGGGTATGTTAAGTACAATACAATAAGCAATGTAGTATACAAAATATATCTTTAGATCCATGGCGGCCGTCTCAAGAGGGCGGGGTACCACTTTCTTCACAACCACCTCGACATGGGTATCAAATGAAAGGGTATGATAAGTAGAATACAATAAGCAATGTAGTATACAAAATATATCTTTAGATCCATGGCGGCCGTCTCAAGAGGGCGGGGTACCACTTTCTTCACAACCACCTCGACATGGGTATCAAATGAAAGGGTATATTAAGTAGAATACAATAAGCAATGTAGTATACAAAATATATCTTTAGATCCATGGCGGCCGTCTCAAGGATTACCACTTTCTCCACAACCACCTCAACATGGGTATCAAATGAAAGGGTATGTTTTAGTACAATACAATAAGCAATGTAGTATACAAAATATATCTTTAGATCCATGGCGGCCGTCTCAAGAGGCCGGATTACCACTTTCTTCACAACCACCTCGACATGGGTATCAAATGAAAGGGTATGATAAGTACAATACAATAAGCAATGTAGTATACAAAATATATCTTTAGATCCATGGCGGCCGTCTCAAGAGGGCGGGGTACCACTTTCTTCACAACCACCTCAACATGGGTATCAAATGAAAGGGTATATTAAGTAGAATACAATAAGCAATGTAGTATACAAAATATATCTTTAGATCCATGGCGGCCGTCTCAAGAGGCCGGATTACCACTTTCTTCACAACCACCTCAACATGGGTATCAAATGAAAGGGTATGTTAAGTACAATAAAATAAGCAATTTAGTATACAAAATATATCTTTAGATCCATGGCGGCCGTCTCAAGAGGGCGGGGTACCACTTTCTTCACAACCACCTCGACATGGGTATCAAATGAAAGGGTATGTTAAGTACAATACAATAAGCAATGTAGTATACAAAATATATCTTTAGATCCATGGCGGCCGTCTCAAGAGGCCGGATTACCACTTTCTTCACAACCACCTCAACATGGGTGTCAAATGAAAGGGTATGTTAAGTAGAATATAATAAGCAATGTAGTATACAAAATATATCTTTAGATCCATGGCGGCCGTCTCAAGAGGGCGGGGTACCACTTTCTTCACAACCACCTCGACATGGGTATCAAATGAAAGGGTATGATAAGTAGAATACAATAAGCAATGTAGTATACAAAATATATCTTTAGATCCATGGCGGCCTTCTCAAGAGGCCGGATTACCACTTTCTTCACAACCACCTCAACATGGGTATCAAATGAAAGGGTATGTTAAGGAGAATACAATAAGCAATGTAGTATACAAAATATATCTTTAGATCCATGGCGGCCGTCTCAAGAGGGCGGGGTACCACTTTCTTGACAACCACCTCGACATGGGTATCAAATGAAAGGGTATGATAAGTAGAATACAATAAGCAATGTAGTATACAAAATATATCTTTAGATCCATGGCGGCCGTCTCAAGAGGCCGAATTACCACTTTCTTCACAACCACCTCGACATGGGTATCAAATGAAAGGGTATGATAAGTAGAATACAATAAGCAATGTAGTATACAAAATATATCTTTAGATCCATGGCGGCCGTCTAAAGAGGCCGGATTACCACTTTCTTCACAATCCCCTCAACATGGGTATCAAATGAAAGGGTATGATAAGTAGAATACAATAAGCAATGTAGTAGACTCAATATACCGATTCATGGCGGCCGACGCAAGACCCATGTTCTTTGAGGCATTTCATCTGTGTAAAATTCATATCTCGAAAAATATTAAGTCAATGGATGGTTTTTATTGTTTACTATTGACTTATGGGTGCAGCGTAGGCGCACCGGGTCCCAGCTAGTATTTATATATAACTGCGAAGGCAGCCGGGTGGTAAGCAAACAAAACAAATGGCACTTCAACCCAATTACAACTCAACCCGCGTATATGAGGCGAAATATCAACTCGAGGCAGGTAGAAGATCTGAGTTGAGTTGGGTGGACCCAGCTTCATCTCGACCCCCGATTATGACTGGGTTGAACCTAGTCATAAACGGGGTATATGAGGTTACATCCAACCATTAGTGAAAAGTATTGGTATTAGATGGATGCACCTCTCTGAGATCTATTTGTTGAACTTCAGGTGATTATATCCATTCCTACTTCCATTGCAAGTAATGAATGGCTTGGTAAGAAAAAGACGCTGCTCAGCGGGCCTTGTTTTCCTGGCAAGTGCAACATTCCTATTGAAATATATGTCCAACAAAAATTTAGATTCCAAGTGGGTTTGAACACGATACAATTGACTTTCGAAAATATTAGAAAATAATTGCGAAACTTAAAAATTCTCATTTTCTGCAGTGCACAAGTAAAAATAACACTCGCCCGTTCTTAGCCTGAAACAGCACTCGCAGCATCAAAAAGCCTAAAGGCCCAAGTCCAATGAAAGCACCTAGCACCGAGCATCGCACGGCATCTAAATTCGATGCTATGAAGTGCCGTGAGTGTTGACACCTGGTGCCGATTCACGTCCAATGACAGCACCATCAAGAAGAAGATCCTGACATTTTTTATTGAAAAATTGTTTAACGGGTTTCATAAAATGGACCGCCAAAGAAAGTTAAAAACTTTAAAAATATTAAGACTTGTTTATACGGCTAATATGGCATATCGTAATTTGCAAGCAATTTCGCAAAGACGGAAAAGACGGATGTGGGTTCGCGAAATCTACCAGAATAGGAAGGAATTCGGGTTTTATGAAACAACGTTTCAGATTTTAAAATCCAATGATCCCGAAATGTTTTTTAAGACCTTCAGGATGTCTGTAGACTATGGCGTGAATCAACAAGGGGGCTAGTTTCAACAGCACCTTTCGGAAGATCTAATAACGCTCCTACAAATAGCTACATCATAAGAGATACTTTAAAAAACTACTTACTGCAATAAATAGTTTTCCTTTTATTTTAGAGAATTACCAATTATCCGTTTGTGATTTTCATCACATTTTTCTCCAATGGAATAAAAACCAATAATATTTTTACATAATATTTTTATTTAAATAACATTAACGCCTACATTATCGTTATTGCTTCCCTCGCTTCTATAGGCTTGCAACTTCCTGTTTACCAGAAGCAAGATTAAATCTTCCTCCTGATTTTCCGTGAGATTTGCCTTCACCACTTTCCTAGACATAGTTAGGAAAAAAGTTTCAATCGGAGAAGGCGCCTCTCCTTCCAGATCTTTGACAGCTTTACGTAGCAGTTTCTCATATGCCTGCCCTGCTTTCTGTAGAGAATCTTGCTTGGAATGCCCTTTTGAGCTTCTACTGCTGTCTTTTGTTGTCTCCGTGTGAAGTTCTTCACCACCTGTAGCAGTAGAATTAGTTGCTGTTGTCAGGCCTTCTGCAAAACTGTCCCATGCATTTTCTTCCCCAATAACTTCGGGAAGGGGTATTATGTCCTGGCTCTCAAGTTCATAGTTAGTGACAGTTCTGAAATTTTATTAATGACAAACTTTTCATAAGTTATTAAAGAAAACATTTACTTGGCAGCAGACATTCCATCTTTTAAAAACTGCATCATTTCAAAGTATTTCCACTTTCTCTCTTTGACTGCACCACTACCGGAAGGCTGTGCCATATTTTTTAATTCAATTCGAAATTTATTTCGAAGCGTCTTCCACCTAGTTTTCAAGATTTTTTCTACAATTAAAAAAAAGCATAATACATTTGCAAACAACACATTTTCACAATACTCACCATCAAATCCAAGTTCTATACTTAAATTTTTCCAGAACTTGTCTTTTTTCTTTACATTTTTATAGTCACTATTACTTTTTTCGTACATCCACGGACATTTTTTTATCTCTTCAATAATTTTCTCCTCCATTTTGATTGTAAAAAACACAACTGTCAATGTTCGGTGTCGCGAACAATATCAAATATTTTTTGATATTAGCACCGGCATCAAAATTTTTAGCATCGCATTCTCGTTCGAGAATCGATGCGATGCTCTCATTGGAAATTGCTCCATACGTTTACTGCGGTTTTGATTAGACAAGCACTTTTTTGAATGCCAGCACCCGGTGCGATGCTCTCATTGGACTTCGGCCTTAAATGCTACCCACAACAGACACAGCATGCCTGAGTTAAAATTATACCTTTCCAAATGCAGCCTACTACGTACGAACCAATAAAATGCGCAAGGTACAGTCTAAACGAAATACGGTACACATTTTTTCTAGACTAAAGCCTCCAGTATTGCCTTAAGAAATTGTGTAGTACATAGAAATTGGGCAATTATCTTGGTGGCCATAAAGGGTACCATTCGCATACTCAATAGATCGGCTCTCGTTCCATTGCGTAGGTTAAGCAGCATTGGACAGTTGGGGGACCGCTTGGTACAATGGCAATCAGCTTGGTGCAATGATCGATTACAAATACGTTCATATGTGGAACAAAGGCATGCAACTGGGTTTGCAAATCATCGAATCGTGTGCGGAGGGCCTTAGAGTTATATAGGTTCGAAAAATTATTTGATGTTGGGTCTACGCCATTGTTGCGCCCCTGGTAGATTATCGCATATGAAACGATATTTAAATGACTTGAATTTCAATTGATTTTTTGATATTCTTAATTTTTCTTGTCTGGCACTGGTTCATAAATTTTCTCAGAATTGTTTCTCGTTAAAATTTTTTAAACTACAGTACTTTAAGACCCATTGCATTTTATATGCTAACAGCTTCACAGCAAAACCCACCTTTTCTTGCCACTTAACACACTTAAACACGAAATCATCCTTGTTAAGGCTCTTCGCAAAACCTTCGCTGACCATTTAAAAAATCTGCAAATAAAACAATGAACGAAAAAAACAGCAAAAGAAAAATCCAAAATCACGACTACTGTTCACTTAACAAAGCATCGGTTTCCATTCTTCCTCAGCTTCGATCCCTTTTTAAACGAATAAATCTTCGGATATTCCGGGATATTGTGTTTTCTTCGTTTTTGTAATTTATGAGATCTTTTCTTGTTGTATGCAAATTTCGGCATCTACTTTGAAGTGGAACCTTAAACATTGACAAAAAATAACCGACATTTACGACTTTAAATAAATATTAATGATCGGTCAGGCCATAAACTTAGGCTTAACAACACCAAAAATCCGATTCAATTCGTTCAACAACGAAACAGGACAAAACGCCAAGAAAAACGTTTCTTTGGTCATATGTGAAGAAGATAAAATAACTTCTAATATATGATAAAATTGGAAAATCTTTCGATCAAGATGCGGGCTGTTTAAGTATCGTTCAGGGCATCAAAGATACTGAAACGCATCTTCATTTCATTTCTCCCGCATGTGTGCGTTGTTGATCATTTCTTTTGATTACGAATTTATTTATTACTACGATGGGATTTTATGAGCTTCGAGAATCAAAATTCCATTCGAAAATAATTAAAAGTTAACAAGCTCATCAGACTTCTGGTTTGTTATTTTATGACTTCAAATGTAAAATTTATGTGCTCCTCAAAAATTGATGATCTTAATAAATTTATCGATAAGATTTATGGTGGAGTAAGTTTTTTTTTTATTCCGTGATGAGTAAAAAAAACACTGACTAATTTTATGTATTGCAGAATTTTAAATGGAAGATGTTCTGCTAAATTGATTTAGGAAAAAAACAGGGAAGTTTTATGATGATTTGAGCCGTTTGGTTAAAGTTATAGTATAGTGAGACCGAAGGATACTTCTTCGAAATAATAAAATATTCCATTTAATTTTAACTTGATATTCTAAAAACATGGACCTCTAAACATTTTAGTGCATTCCAATATTAAGAACTATACTTGTTCAGTAATGGCGCTACAGAACTTAGCATCGGAACCCTTGAAGCTTCTTCTTCTAGTCGTTTTTAGTTGTACTAGATCTTTTCAACTTATTATCTTCCTCAGCTTATTTTGCTTGCTTGGCTACCGTTACAAATCCATCTTTCTTCAGAGGCTCAGACAACGTCCATCGTCATATATTTTTTCAAGTTCTTTGATCGGTTTAATGCACCGTTCGTTTTTGTTAAACATTACAGACCGAAATACTCGTCTAAAAGTTCGTATTTCCTAGGTTTTGAGCTGATTATCCGTTTGCAAGCTTCAGGTCCGTAACATAAAACATCTTAGAGTTCAAACGTATTTTTCATCGACGTTTCCTCGAGCACCCCGACCCCCCTCTAACCTTTCCTATCCTTCAAACCAAGCTTACTACTCGACATTGCACCTTCACGTAAAAGATATGACGGACTGTTAGCGACCCCGACATGAAACGAGTTGAATCTAATGAACCAACCGATGACATGCGCTTGGTGGAGCGGAGAAGTGAAAGGTTAGGCCATGACAGGAGTAATCGGGAATGTAAAGAGAGAAGAAGAAAGAAGGTGCTTTCGGGATTCGAACCCGGGAGCTCTGGAATGGTAGCCAGTCGCCCTATTCCCTAGACTACCGAGGCTTACGTATGTCGTCCTTTATATTGTTTGCCGCGTTATACAGTGGTTCCGCCCATAGGTCATAATTCCAAAAAATGTGTACTCGAAAAAAATGAAACAAGTTGCTACATATACATATATAGTCCGATTAAACTAATATGTTCTATTTTCAGATACTTTTCAGTTAAATATCTTTCTTCGCGATGGGCTACAGCAAGTGGGACCATAACAACAAGAAAAAAACAGCGCGTGTTGGCAGTCTTACTAGGAAACGATGCTGAAAACCTAGATGTAAGTGCTTTAGATACACGTATTTACAATTTGTGTAAAAGTCTAGATGGTTATTGGAAACTTGTACTTAGAGATAAATCTAAGTTTTTATCTAAGTATGGTGATTGGTTAAAGGTGATTGCATATGTTGAACTAACAAGAAGTATTGAGCAAAGTGTTACTGACGAGAATCTACCTAGCACCTCATATGGATCCGTTTCTTTGAATATTTTGTTCATCCCTCTTACATAATTTAGATTAAAAAATCAGAAGAAGATAAAAAACCATTAATGGACCGAAAACTGTATAATCCAAAGGAATTTAGATCCAGATTGGGATTGATCGTAGATAAACCACGAAGAGCTGGGACCGGAACAGCGAACGACGATAATACCGCAAGGAAATTTTTCATGAATTTTGCAATATCGGCTGAAATCACAGGCTAAAATAAAGGTTTAATTGATCGTTGCTCTATAATTTTACAGGCCCTATCATCAGGATGTAATACACATCTGGAAAAAATCAGGAATTATGGTTAGGCTTCCTTTATTAGGCTTTTGATCAATTCGGACGCTTTCATCACAAGTCTTCGGAGGCTGCCCCGGCAAAAAAAGTCATTAGGTTAGGTTAAAAGCTCTGATTGAAACACTTGTGCTTTTTAGTAAGGAGCTTTTATCTAAATTTAGGAGCTTTTATGACGTCAAAATTTTAAAAGGAATTTGGCTTTTGACAGTGTGCTGTGGTTGTGGGATTAGCTTTTCACATGAAGGATTTGATGATATATAATGATTTGTTGGGGCCAATGGATAAGTTTGAAGTAATTATGCTTCTATTACCATGATAATAGTTTTTTTTGAGATTCGTTCACATATTAGATGTCTCGTAAATTTTTTGTAGACTATATCTGGGTGGGTCATTGTTCTAGACTATTGAATTTGCAGTGCTCTTATTTTTTTACCCTTTTTACTATATCATTGCGAAAAAAAATTGAAATTACTCAGTCATAAAATCTTATTTATATTTTCCTTGAGAGCAAAGAACTTCTGAAACTTTAAATACCCTGGCGCCTTAGAGAATATTCTAAAACAATACCCACCTCCACAACACCCACGTATTCACTTTCTAAGCGTTTAATCGCATAAAAATATTCTTTTTCACACTGAAAAGAAACCCCGCTAAATAATAATAAGCTTAAAAGCTTAACGACACCTCAAAATCTAACAAATCCCATCCTATCACAAATAATATTTCCCCCGGTGTCTTTATTTTTTCACTATGACTGTGAATTTCATTGAATATCAACCAACCAGCGGCTCTAAAACAGAGCACAGTAAAACACCTGAAGGTGTTTGTCGTCTTTCTTTCCAAAATACAAAATACAAAAAAAAATTTCAACTCCAGCCGTGCCTTTGCTGGCGCAGAACAACAAAACGATGCTTGGTATCAAAGAATGCCGGGTCTGAGAGATCTTTACCTGTGAGCATCGTCTTAGTGCCAGGTAAAAAAAACGAAGGAGAATCCATGAAAAGATGTGAACTTCTTGCGTATTTAGAAATGAGATGAAGGAACCACAAAGGAAAAGTAGATTTCTCAGACGAGAGAGAACCGAAAAGGTGAATAAACGAGCAACAAGAGAAATGCGTTTGGGGCTACCGAACTAACCAGAGAGTATACCAAACGAGCAAACTATGGAAGAACGTCTCAAGATTGGAACTTGGCTCGGAAGGTGATTCTGACTTTGGCAGGGGCTAGACGGGGGCTCATAAGAAATCGCGCAAGACCAAAGTCAGAAGAGGCGGACAGCCACTATATACCAGAGACGCAAGTTATGCCGGTGTACAGTGAACAACTGAGCACACGGAGTGAGACTGCTGTGGCAAAAGGGGCGCCGTGTATAAAGGCATTATCAGCTCGTTAGTTTGGAGTGAACTTTCGAAGTCGGAAGACCTGTTTGCGGGCGATTTCTTGTTTTGATTTTTCTTGTGGTCAATCGCGCGTTTCGATAGGATTCCTATGGACTGGTCCGCCAGCAGCAGCAGTAGTTAACCCAAAGTAGCAATAGAACAAAAAAAAACACTCAATCAGATGGGATGCACTGGATTCCTGAGATGACTGTGCGGATTCCTGTCTTGTAGCGATTGTGTCTTGTGTGTGGGAAAAGTGTTTTTGCCGGGGGAAAATACTTTTTCGAGTTTAAAATTGTTTTTTAGTTTTCTGCATTTGACTTGATTGTGAAGTTGAAACTACTTTACTAGGTAACTAGTACTGGATTTGTTTCGAGACCATATGGTCATGTTACATGTCTATGGTGATTTCGATCTAAGTGGATTATGCCTATTTTATGGATCGATGCGAGGAGTGAAGTGTTAATCTCTGGTGGTATCTGTGCTAGTTCACTCAGATTTGATTAATTATCTTTGCCGTACGGGTGAATGGTGTGACACGTATAGTAAAATGAGGGCAAGATTTATTTTGATCGCGGCATTTTTAATAGCACTAGTTCTCCTTGTGGATAGTGTTAAAACAAATACCGATCTAACGCCGCGGGTATGTGAACCCATTCGTGTCGAATTATGTCGCGGGATCGGCTATAACGAGACCTCGATGCCAAATTTGGTCGGGCATGAACTGCAAACGGACGCTGATTATACTTTGCAGACATTTTCCCCGTTGATACAGTATGGATGCAGTGCGCAATTGCATTTTTTCTTGTGCTCAGCGTATGTGCCAATGTGCACATCGAAGGTGCCAGTACCGATAGGACCATGCAGGAGCTTATGTGAAACAGTACGAAAGAGATGTCATCCAGTTCTGCAAGGATTCGGTTTTCCATGGCCAGCTGCCTTAGATTGCAATAGATTTCCAAAGGAGAATAACCATGAGCATATGTGTATGGAAGGACCTGGAGAGCCTGGTGGTGGACTTTCAGTTCATCCAATAACGAAGGTGACATCAACCCACCAACCCAGCTGTCAGGGATTCGCCAAGTCTCACTTGTACGTTCGCTTGAATAGATCGGGAAAGTGTGCTCCTTTATGCGAAGCTGATATTCTATTCGATCAACGTGAGAAACATATCGCCGAGATCTGGGTGACAGCATGGAGTTATGCAGCGTTAGGGACAGCAATTATTGCCACCTTGTGCCTTATATTCTCAGATACAAAATGGGACAAAATTTTAACACCTTTAGTCACATGCCATAGCTTAGTGGCGGTCGGATGGACTGTGAGATTCGTATCGGGTCGAAACCCCTCCGCGTGTGGATATGATCCCCAGCTGCCGAATATTTCATTGTTACTAATTGATGGCCTGTCGAATGCGTCGTGTGCCGCTACGTTTCTGTTACGATACTACTTTGGAATGTCTGCGGGTGTATGGTGAGTATCAGCGAATTTGTTAGTTTTTTTTTGTGTGAATGTTTTTCACCCATGTTTACTTATTTCATTTGGATAATTGTTGATGTTCATATTATTTATGATTAATTGCGAGAAGTGGAGATGTTCTTAATTGCGTTTTATTAGAATTGATGCAGTTTTAGATTTGTCTGAGTTTGTGGTTGGTTTTTTTTTTTGGTATCGATAATCTGCAAAAATTTGTTTTTAGTTGTTGAGTTTTTGTGGATACATAGTATCATCGGAAATTTAAGTTAAGGAAACCCGCACATTTACCCTAAGCTTATCTACTTAAATCTAAATCTATTACTAGGTAAAAACTAGAACTAGATCCTATTTAAGCATTAGGCTAATCATTACATCTAAATTTCAAACCAAACTAACCTATGTCTGGAGTTTTTAGGGCGAATACGCAAAAATTACTCGTCTTCCAACTACCAGAACCAAGTCCTTGCATTGGAAGCATCTGTTTTATCCCTTTCTGAGATTCTTGTACTGAACCTCAAGAGGTCCTGAACATTTATATCCTCTTCGCTAAAAGAGTATCGTTCGTCACATGCCCAGCGAAACATGTGGTAGAAGAGAGGCACTCCCGATCTCATCTTTGACCAATCTTTTTGAATCCAGGTAAACAAAACAAGGTAAACAAATGCCATCATCACTATAGCGGAAAGAAATGTCTCTCCAGCTCGTATTTACAATAACCCTTCGCCCCATTTATCTCGATACTCTAGTCGGACATTATTTTTGAACCGGGACATGTCACAAAAGCCTCAGTACAATTTACTATATTGTAAGGGACAAATGTACTATCTCGTGTAAGTCTAGCTCAACTCTATAAAAATTACAGGCCATCAAAAGGTGTCAATTGACTACTACGGCTCGCGGAGTAATGATGATTTTTCATGACCGATTTAAGAGTTAAAATCTCCGGACTCGTTCGGTCTCGGAACTGGCTGCGAAGAGCTTTCAGTCTCGTCAATATTCGACTTTTGTATATTTGAAGTTCGTCGGCCGTTGCATTCTAGTTGCAGTCCTTGCTGTCATTTTTCTTTGTTCTTGGTATAGCCTTGTCTATTGTCTGTATGATGAGATTGTCCATATCTTTGAGATATGAATCAATCTCATCGTTCGTTAATTTTCTGGAAGTCGGTTAACTCCAGAATACCTAAAGTCTTACTTGAGGCCACACCAGCAGGTGATAGAAAACTGTGGAAGACGATCTGTCAGCAATAGGAGTACGTAACTGGAGTAATAGCTACCGCGAATCATAGAAGAAAATTGTTGAAGAAGCAAAGGTCCACCAAGGACTGTAAGCTACAAAATATATCGAAGAAAGCAGCTGGTGTTTTGTTTGGGATTAATTAATTTTATCAAAGACTGCGACAGGTTTGTTTCTTACTTTCAGAAAGTTTCATCATCGAACAGAACGTTGTTTCTAAATGGCTTTATAACTTCACATCAACTGTGTTTACCGTCGTTCAAGATACATCCGCCAAAAATTATTCGAGTACTCTGACACCCAATCTGTTGATCATTGTTTTTGGCAAAGAAATACCAAGAATAACAGCATTAAACTGAAAAAGAACATATGACGTTCTCTTACAAAAGGAAACTCGTTATCATTCTTTTGAAATCTATTTTCTAAAAGGCAGTTATTCCGCGCAAACAGAATTACAAATGTTTATACTAAAAAAAACAAACAAAAAACAGTTGAAATCGGTTAACATCAAATGAAAACTTAACGAGAATTTAAGTCTGAATCTCTCTTAAAAATCAGTAGCAAAAAAACAAAAAAACTTTTAAGAATAATAAAATCGATGCGCTTCGGCTTTTATTTTATTGACAGTTTAAAAGCTATCATGGTGTAAAGTTAAATCAAAACTTTTAAATCTCGACTAAATATTTAAATGACCGACGGATTAAAAAATCCACCATGATAAAAGCGACACCACTGAGGTGTATTGCAAAAAAAAAAAAAAAAAAAACAAATTATGTTAACAACAACACCATCGCCGCGCGAGATATTATTCTTTTCTTTTCTGGAATTGGTTTTGAATGCTTAACACAGGTCTGTAATTAGATGCAAACAAGCCAGCGCCAATATTTTATATATATAGGATATACATAATATCTACAAAGTATAAAGTTCGCCGCCAGTCGTATCCTATTTTGATCGGAATCTCTATAAAAATTTGCATAAACAACTCGGAAGCCCCCCGAGCGCCAAACAGCTTAGATTATATAGTTGCGATGTGTGAAAATTTTAAATGATCTTAACACGGTGATCAGGTGTGTATTTTTTTTATAATCTAATGATAATAAAACACATAAAAATCGATCTATGACCGGATCGATAAATTGCTTATGAATATAAACTAATCTAGTGCAAATTACTCTGAAAAGCACAACTTCCTTGCTAGTATAATCTACACCTTTCAACCTACACACCATTTTAGTCTTACCATCGTCGTCATTGTTATTGCTGTAATGAGAATCGCATCCAGGTGTTTAGTTACGTTTTATGGCAACTATTAAAGGCCATAAATCAAATTTTCATTTACTATCTCTCTACTGCTCCACAGCACCCAGATTATAATGGTGGAGGCGTGGAAATTGATTTTGAATAGATCGTCTTCACACTTGCAGGTATATATAGCTGCTGCTGTGCGTTATCAGCAATTGTGGAGTTGGATATAGAGCGATAGAGCCGCCCCGGGAACAGGGGTAGAGAGACGTAAAGCTGAATTTCTTCTATTATCGTAAAATGATATCGTTTTATCGCCTACTTTTACTGCGCTATTCAAGGCTTAGCAGTTTGCTTACCAAGTCGTAAACATTCTCTTCAAATCTTTCTGATAACAGACTTGATTACAAAAAAAGGTTTATCCATAGGTAAACCATGAATAGCATACAAACTCCCCACCTCTCTTCCTCCCTCTCTCTATCTACATCCACAACCTCTCCCGAAAAAAATAAAAGCGTTTTTTGAATAGAAAATACCGGATTAAATGGTAACGATATAACCTTTATATCCTCTGTTGAATTTTTGATAAATAATAATAATAATCATTTTGGGGAATGGACAAGATAAAATATCTTTAACCACCAAAAATAAATATTAAGAAAAAAAAATAAAATGCATTACTTTTGAGATAAAACCTATATAGCTCTATCATCAGTTTAGATATATTTGAACATAGAAGCTGGATAAATGTTTGATTAGTGATTAGAAGGTGATATCATGGCTATATCTATCTATTCGAGTATATATCTATATATTTTTTTAGCTGTTGTCATTGCTGTTCAATTCAAATTAGCCTGATAGACATCGAGTGTTGTGTAATCAGAGCTTATGATAATGATAACAATGTTTGAGTGTTTAGTAGTAGAAAATGCTCTATTGGGGCTATTTTTTCTTATATTAAATATTAGAGGATTATAAAATGTTTTTTTTTTTTTTTTTTTTTTGGAGGGGATTTTTATTTATGAAAGAGAAAAAATATAAAATTTTTTCCGTTTATATTTAAAGAAGATATATTAAAATTCATATTTGTAATGTTGTCGTCTACGGGTCAATCTGATTTACATTTGTTATATTCGTAAATCGATTCGAAGATTTACCTTTTTGGAATTTTAGGTGTTGACTTACTAATCGAACACTTTCAATTTAGGTTTGATATGCATATTAGAGCAAAAAATATATAGGTTGAGTATTTATAAGCATTTCCTACTGGTAAATTTCTACCCAAAACGGTGCTCTGGAGAATGCATGAGGAGTGAGTCTCGCGTTTGAACTCTTGGATGTTGTATGAGTAGGGATACGGAATCGGTGGATAGTTTTCGATTAAATACTCATGAGTAGAGTCGAATGAAAATTATTCAGTAAGTACTTTTTACTCGTTCAAAAGTACTGGATTTCTTGAAAATCGATGAGTACTTTTTTGACATTTCTACAAACTACCTTACTGTATGCATTAAATTCGCTTATCAGCTGCGAATGCTGCAATTACAAATACTTATGTAGCTAATATCCCGAGTAAAAGCTCGCATAGTAAACAAATGCTCCTCGTCTGTTACGTATTACTGCACACTCCCGTTACAAACAAGAAATTCTAAAAATTCGATATGAATGTATTTGTAATCGACTATTCTAAACGCGAGTGTCGCTTCACCAAGCGGGCTCCAACTAAGTACTCACCACATCCAATGCTGCTTGACCGGCCTATTGAATATACTTAATGGCACCCTTTATATTTAAAGCCCCAATTTTTCTCCCTTTAGTATAAAAAACTGTGAGTGTACCGTACTTCGTTTGGATTTGATCTATTCTGTTCATGCCTGTAGAAAAATATAATTTTGATTCAGGCTTATTGTGTTTGTTGCGGGTACCGTGCAGGCGTTTCGATATTGTTCGTGCCTGTTGCAAGCTAAGAACGGGCGAGTCTTATTTTTACTCAGTTCTGGTTTCTGGGTTTGTTTTGGTACTTACACAAGGTATCGCGAATATACATATACACACTTTAAAAAGCTTTATTAAAAACGTTTCATTTACAGATTTTAAATAAACTGATCGAAAAGAAAGTAGCAGGCTACTGACTGCTCATTCTACAGAAAATATCGTTACAGTTAGAGGTCTTGAGTTCAACAGTCTGAGTCACAATTGGTACGTCAGTAAAAAACTAAGCATTAATCCCGACAAAGCATTATTTGTACCATTTACTAGGTTTCAATTAACTACTCGCGAGCAAAGAATCTACATATGTATATGTAACACCTTTCCAAATTAAGGGAAATATATGAGTGTAATCTTAGAAAGGAAGTCCATTTAGATTTACTTAACACTAAAGTAAAGAAGAGAGTAACCATCTTGCTTGACGAATATATGCTGGCAGAACGAGCAGTCAAGCCGCAGGTCATGAATTGGTTATATTCTACCCATGGTCACATTCGCTGCTTTAATGTGATGGCTTGGAATTTCCAACTAGAGATTCCAAACTGCACACTAGAGGCAGGAAAGAGCCTGTGTTTTTGCATTGCACCAGTTGTAACCCGAAAAACCTAATTGGTTCTAAGACCAAATTTCGAGTTAGGTTAGGCATTGTTTGAAAGGTCCTAAATCTTTGAAAAACTTGCTATGCATTTACAAAATTAAAAGACCTCGGTCACTCTTTCGTAACATCAAACAGGGCATGTATATTCTATCCTTGGCTCATTATAGGCTACTTTCAAAACTTTAATATGAACTGCTAATACTACTAGACAGGGATACCCAATAAACCTATGGGTATGAGTCCTTGGTCCTATCAACTTCTTATAATAATCGAATCTAATCTAACGTAATCACTAGTTTTGTTAAGGCTGGTCTAGTTTATGATTGGAAAAAAAGTTGATGATCATCTTCAGCTCGTTCCACTGAAAATAACGCTGCAGTTAGAGAATGTGTTCGCAGTCAAGAACATCGGTTCGGCATTGATCTTAACAAGCAATATAGAAACAGTATGCCGTAAATTTTGAACAAGGACCTGCTTATCCATGCATGTAGTATGTTCAATCGGTTCAATAACAGCACAGAAACGATAATTTAAAATGTTTTACGTTTCCAAATTGGTTGTTGAAAATGATTGTTGCAATAAATATCTCCTTCCGGACTCCTAAATCACTCATAGACAGTCATACCTTCGTAATATTTTTTTAATTTTATCCTGTCGTGTTGTTGTCTTGATCTGTGTAATATCATTTCCGTGACCCATTTGTAAGTAACTGCTTTATATTTTCTAGAGGTTATCTGAAAAATACTGATTGAAAAAGGCTTCCGGCTAGTTAATTCATAAAATGCCCCGCGGACACTGTTTCACGGAGGTCTCCAATTTAAAGTTCATTTCATAAGGTCATTTTTTGTTCATTTTTCCAATCAGCTACGAAAGAGTTTTGTGGTTTGATTTTTAGTTTAAAAATAAATAATTTCGAGAATATTAGAACAAAAATAATTTTTCTAATAAATTTATAACAAATTAAAATACAATTCGTCATTTTTACGTTATTTTCTTTTTTTGTCAGACCACGAAACTATTTTTATTTCTCTTAAAGACTGTACCTGTACGTTCAGAATACCTGAAGCCCCTAGAACCCCTCATCAATGTCCAAAGATAATCTGCTTTTCGTTCCTTTACCCTTGTTCTTTCTCAAGCTGGTGCCAAGTCACGAATTCAACTTCAGACCATTCATATAAATCAATTTCACCTTTTTTCCTAACGATGCGATTTTTTGTGTGTTCATCTTTAGAGTAATTTTGTGTGTTTTTTTTTTACCTTCGTCCATACTTTTCCGAACGATAGTCGTTTCTCCTCCATCCATTGTCTGAACACAGAACAGGAAGGAATACAGAACGAACAACAGCAAGAAATGTTCATCTGTCCCAGGATAGTTGAAACTCTATGCTAGCTGGAGGCCCTTACGCGTCCACCAAATGATTTGTTGATCTTACTAATGAGACTCTGACCGGTCGAGCCCCCCAACCGAAAAAAATAAAAGATAGAAGTTTGTCTTGTCTGTTCGAATGCATCGGATGTTTACCTTGCAGTCTGCGTCAATGCCCAGTTAAGCTGGATGGGTACCACTGTGCAACACTGTGTATCCCCGACACTCATATTCTGAATTTTAAATGGCCTCCTGGCGGGATTATGGCCATGTTTCGATATCAAAAGTTTATGTGGACATGAAGAGATTTCTTAAAGAGTTTTACGAGCATTATATTTTCGGGTGGAGGGAGAACAAGAGGTGCTGGATATAGGTGCTTAGTGGACCATAAATTTAATAGATGGAATGCGGGTCTTGTCAGCGGGTAAATAGTTTGATCACCTTGAGTTTTTATGTCTGTTTATGGTGGAGAACATCGTAAATAATGATTGTTGTTTTTTTGTGTTCATTTTATTTTCAATCATTTATTATTTTTGATCTTGAGGTATTAAAACTGTTTATTGATCCTCATGGACTGTAGAAGATCGTGATTTTTTACGAGACGGGCGGCTTTTACGTGGACTTTTAGTAATATGGAATTAATATCTAATCTTATCAACTGCACATAAAGAAATAATCCCGGGGTTATGCATGTACAATTCAGTTTTGAATGCAGGTGTGTTGTTAGTCATGCTGCTTTTTGTATCCATTAAATTTTACCTTAATGCAATTATTCATAAGTCGACTAAACTGAAACAATATCTCCCCAGCATTTTCCCACACAGAACCTCCAAGCACATACCACATATCGTGCTCAATCTAGAAACAATTGTCCTTTCTATTCTGAATTAAAATCTACCCATACACAACAGGCTTTTCGTGTTAAGTAAGCAGCCTTCAACAGACCGCACCCTAAGAAAAATTCTTGTCAAGTGGCTCGGCTTCCACTCGACTCTCTTGAGTCTTGTGATATGGTAAAGTACCAAAACGGACCCAGACATAACCGGCAATTTACATACCCCAGCCTCAAGTCAAGTACCATTCCGGTCTTGTGTTGGGCTTGGGTAGAGAGTTTAAGAAATTCTCGAGTGGCCTGTTCTGTGCCCAATCCTACTCCTCCTCAGCCACGACAAACATTATAACAAGACCTTCAACATAAAGGCAACTAACAACGAAAGCAAAACTAAAAAAAAAATTATATATCTTCGAGCCTCTAACGAGGAGCATATATGTATATTCTTGCGATACTATAGCAGTAACTCCCGCGGTAACAACACCGTATACAATTATCTTGAATTTTGAATTTCCATCAGAGAGTTGCGCTGGTCAATTATTGGATCTACACGGGCCCTTATCTGGTCTAGGGAATTAAGTTCAGGTATTGCAAGAAAACAATACAAGCCCGATGCACAGTCCGAGCTCACGACGATGGTAACATAACAGGAGATCCATTTCCTCTTGTGGAAAGTGAACGACCATGTTTCCTGGATCTGATTATCACGAGGAGCCTGTTTCTGTTTCTGCTGTTTCTGCTGCTGCTCTGTTGTTGTTGATATCGTATGCAGGGATCTCTTGCAAAGGGATGCAAGAAGACCATCATCCGCGATCATGCCTTAAGTATAAGACTGGGCAGTGAGCTGCGCAGAAACAATGAGCTCACTCGTCGTCACAAACGAGGCCCTAAAAAGAAGGCATCAGAAGCACCATCAGAGCCTTGTTCTCGAGCCATGTGTTATGCTTAAGCGGTTGTTTGTTTTAAAAGTTCCAGGGGCTGCGCGCTATTCTATCGCTTATATATCGTCTGGCGTGTCGTGACTGTGTTATTTTTTTTACTTCCATTTTATTTAAAAAATATTCCTGTTAAGGAGGTTTCTCCTTTTTTGTGTGAACATCTTTTGGTTTTTTGAATGTTTTTCGTCGGATGTTTCCTTTTTTGGGCCAGTCGTAAGAATTTTTAATGAGCATTTTTCTAAAAGGGAATTGCCAGGTAACAAAATCAATTATAGATGATCTTAACGATTCTGGGTGCAGTCACAACATGAATTGGAAATTGGAATTACGATTAATCTGAATCTTTTGTTGTGTGTTTGTAGTAAGTGTGGTTGGGAAAATCTTTAATAATCTAGTCGGCCAATAGCTTTATTTTTTTCAAAGTAGCAAGCCCTAAATAAGTGATTATGGGCCCATGTGCTGAAAGTCGAGTCGTGTTTTGTGACAAGTCGTTTAAGTTGAATAAAGTGACGTTTCAGCCGAATTACGACTTTAAGTATAGGGGTATACAGTGGAAGTGCTAAGTTGAGTTTAGGCCCCTGTGCTGAAAGTTGTAATTCCACTGAAACGTCACTTTCTTCAGCACAAACGACTTGTTAAGACACACGACTCGCCTTTTAGCATAGGGGTCATGGTCATATGTTAATATGATCGGTGAATTCCTATTAAAATTCAGCTCAAAATCAGCTAAGTTTTGTTGCGTATTCAAACTGACATGCAGACCCATGGCATAGTCTAGAGCAAGATAGACAAGAAACAGCAGAGAAGGATGTTTTTCCTTACTTTGCCTCAGAAACTTTTTTCAGGCTCACCCATCTATCCTCTAACACAATTATAACATCGTTCTCGGGGGTCTGCTATGATAAATTTCCCTTTACATTCGCGTTTATTGTATAACTACATAGGCACTACAATCGTTACACGAAAAAGAGACAGAAAAATGAATATTTAGTGCTGGCCTCCGAGTAAAATAAAAGATGCTTTTACAACGGGCGAACACCGGCCGCTTGGCTTTTTAAGGAGCATATGATGGCCGTAGAGTTTTTAACCATTGTTTATGGGAGCACCTACGGGCTCATGACGGCCAAAAGATTTAAATGGCCGCGTACTGAACTGTAAACACGGGCATACGACGGCAAATTTTAACTGAAAAAAAAATCTGCGCCAAATGTACATTTTAGTAGTGCTTTATGGGAACTTGATCATTTTCGTTATGTACAATGGTCCTTTGGATTTATCATACTTAAAGACTACCGATGCACGAGAGAAACAAGCTCGCAAGCCGTTGGAAATTTTGTTGCCGCAAAAGTAGTAAGAAATGTCTCCCCAGTTCGTATTTACAATCTCACCTTGCCTCATTTATCTCGATAACCAGTAGGACATCATTTTTGAACCGCGACATTTAAAAAAAATTGAGGCCTCAGTACCATTTACCATATTGTAAGGGGGAAATGTACTGCCTCGTGTAAATCCGGCTTAACTTGATAAAAATTACAGGTCAAAAAAAGGTGTCAATTGTCTACTACGGCCCGCGGATAAATGTAAAATTTATTCTGGCCCATGTTATAAAAAGGTTGCCCACCCTTGGTTTAGAGCACCGCATATTTTTTAGTCAACACAGCAGGAAATATATCACGAATAACTTGGCTTGAATTCTCTGTCAGCAGTTTCTTTTTCTGTTTCTGTCTCCTCGTTGTACAAAAACGTCAACAAGTAGATAGGGAATCGGTGGATAGTACTCGATGAAATACTCATGACTCATTCAAAACTACTCGAGAATCGATGAGTACTTTTTCGACGTTTCTGTGAACTGCTTCAGCGATTGCTTTACTCGATTTTTGGCTGCGACAGATTACAAATAGATACTTATGAAGCTTAGGAAGAACGCATAATGAACAAATTCGCCTGCCCACGGGTATGTACGCTCCCGTTACAAGCAAGAACTTCTAAAAATGCCCCCGCCAGAGATATGCACTCCTCTGTTACAGATATAAATGTATTCATAATCGACCATTTTAAACGCGAGTATCGCTTATCCAAGCGGTTCCCCAACTAAGTACTAACCACATCCAATGCTGCTTGACCTACGCAATCTAACAAGAATCGGTCTACTGACTATGCTTAATGGCACCCTTTATTTTTTAATGATCCCTTTAGTATAAAAAAGTGTGAGCGTACCGTGCAATCCGTAGATGATTAGATGATCAATTTTTATAAGGCGTTAAAATATTGAATCATAATTCATTAGCAAATCCTTTATAGAAATATTTTTGATTCAAGTTCCTTACAGTTTTTTTGTTAAACCTATGCCATGATCTTTCGTGCTGTTCAAGGACTACCTGCAAAAGAACTCAAAATACATGAAAATTTATCTTTCCAATTAGAACAAACCACCTTCAAAAAAGCACCTTTAACTTCAAAAATTATAATTCGGCATTAAAACATATGACGCCAGCCCCTTAATCCTCCTGAAAAATTACCACAAATTCGGTCGAAAAAGGTTTATTCATAAACACGAACAACAACAAAAAACGGCATCTTTACAAATCATTTCAAGAAAGGCTCCGTAAAATGGATTTTGTTCATAATCCACCCAAAAACCCTATTTAGTTCTGACTCTTTATTGTATTCACATCTTCTATTACGGCTTTAACGAGTTTCCAAGTCTGAACTAAGGTAAAATGAAGATCAGCACGGCAGATCGCAAGAGGCCCTTTTGATACTACAACTACCTTCGGCATGGCCGTGGCACAGCATGCAACCTATGGTCCCCATTTGAAGAGAAGAGAATGGACTACAAAGCGGAAATAAATAAAAGAAAACGAAAAATCTTTTCTTATAGAAAAGAATAAAGAAGGAGAAAAGATGAGGAATAAAAATAACAAAACAGAAAAAAATGATAAAAGAATTAAATCAACAGAAAAGATCGTTCGGGTACAAGCACGAAAGCATTGACTTTGAACACGAGAGAAAGATACCATCTCCAGGCATTGATCGAGTTCTTGAGTATATTCTCCTCCTTAGGATGCTCTGGCATCCTCTTCTTCTTTCTTATGTATATCTAGATCCAGACATGAAACGTTGTAATTTATCCCACCGCAGAGATATGTTTTCTAAGCTGCAGACAAGATGCATAAGTGGGTCTTGATATTATTCACCATGTTCCTTCAACGGACACAAAAAAGAAATACAACCGAGTCCGCAGCGACCGCATTGTAGGCCGTTGTGGATAGTGGATACACTGTGAGGATGCTGTGTTGTACACTTTTCTGTTGTGAATGTGTAGCCCCCTTTAAGAATTTATTTAAACGAGATGCAGACGATCAGCCTATGCCGACCGACCACTGAGAAGAAGGTCCATCCAAGTATCTCCAGCAGCACATCTCTTAGGGGTTTTTGGTGGTAATGCTTGGTGCTGGCTGCTGTGATGATGGTGTTCTTAACGACCTGCTCATGTTTCTTTGAATTTTAAACATTTTTCCATTCTCGTTCGTCTTTTTATCTTACTATTCACACGATCCCAAATGGCTTATAAGAGGCTTGTGATAAATCGAATTTGTAGGCAGAAATTTATAGGCATGAATAAATAAAATTCTCTGTCTAGGCTCTAGCTGTGCCATAGACAATCTGGTTAGAGAGAGGCTGCCCAGTCGTCGTTTGTGGTGGAAGTAAATGCAGGAAAATGAACGTTGAAAAATTGATCGAAGATTAATTAATTTCGACCGACTGCATGCAAGTTGGCTAGTGCTAAGGCAAATAATTGTTACATGAAATCCACTTTGTTTTTGAATAAGTTTGTGTTCGGATATAAATCGATATTATAAATTGCGTTTTATGTGTGATAAGTTGTGTAAGTGGATGCTGGGTATTAATTGGAAAAAGTATTTTTTTCGAAATGCAAAAGAAAAAGGCAAACACATTTCGAAACTGCAAAACTCAAACAGAAACCGAACCCGAAGGCCCTAAAGAGATTTTAATTCCCCAAACCGACATCACCCAAAAAAGCCCTTTAATTAAAAACCAACACCAGATGCACGCACTTTTAAAAGCACAAACGCAAATTATACATAATTAATTTCTCCCATTAAAAAAAAGACTTTTCTTTTTCAAAAACACTTTTCGGCGCTTTTTTTCTCCCCCCGCCAAAGTGTAATTAAATGTCAACAAACGAGGCAACTACGAGAGTTCAGCATAACGAGGAACCATCGAAATCCGGTATTTGTCCGCGAGGCCCCAGATTAAACGACTCCTCATGGAAATGAAATACCTCCCATTAAGCGCTGGCGATGGGGCTCCGTCGTTCTGTCTCTCTTCTAAGAGTCAGAGTGTAGTGGCTGGCATAGGGGGGCCTGTTGTGTCCCACCAGAGGGAAATTCATGGGGATCATGTTTGATCTCAATGTCTTGCAATTTGTTGAAATTTTTAAGCAACTGACAGCGATTTATGATTAATGATTCAAAATGCTGCTCGTTTAAATGGGAGCCACATTCATGTACATAATTATAAGTATGGGATGTAGATATATTTGCCAGATGGAATTGAATGTTGGATATTTTAAGCCTGAGGATTTACGAGGGTTTTATACTGGATGATTTTAGGTGGGGTTTCATGATAATCCATGTTAATCTCTCTCTGACCTGATTTGAAATGATCGTGCAAAATTTTATTGAATATAGTTTTATTGGTTGTTGTTTGTTGATGATCTTCGAATATTTCAACTGTAGAAGTCTACAGAAGATGTTATACTAAGTGATTCATTATCAGGTGTTACTCTGACTAATCTTTGTAGAATTCGTTTTTTCTCTTTGCTACTTAGACATGTTAGATAAACAATCAGTGTCTGGGCTTTTTTTTATTAACCTTTACTGATTTGTTAAATTGTAAAATCGCCATCTACCTTAGAATGAAGATTGGTATAGTATACCGAACTCTGCAGTTCTGGGTTTGCCAAAAATCGTTACAATTCCACCATTCTAGCTTAACCCTGATGCCGCTTAATCAGGTTGGATGAGTAAATGGTTCTATATAGTCTTCTTCTTTCTTTAACGCTCGAAAATCCAGCGAAAGAGTTGATTCAAAAAATCTGCCTATCCCTTCATTCTCTCTCGCCTTCAAATTTTATTGTATCTTGTGAAATTTGCCATTCTTATTAAGTGTCCGAATCATCTAATTTAAGGAACTCATTTTTGATTGGGGTTGCAAGAATCGTGCCGAATTCAACGCCTCCAAAACGATGTATGTACTGTCTTCGTCTCAGTGGACGGTCTGAGACTAACGCCTATCTATTTCAGCAATGTTTTGCTCCGAAACATAAGACTAGACTGCTCGGCACCCGCGCACAGCCTTCGCACTTTTTTTCGCGAACATTATAGTCTAAGGGCCTGTGTGGATTGTGACTAAATTGATGACTAAACTAAATTTTGCAGTTCTTGTGGTTAGTGTAAGGCATCGTTTCTCAACCTTTTTAGTGTCGCGACCTACCGAAAAGCCAAAAAACTCATCATCAGGAGATCTACGGACTTCAGCGTTCGCCACAGATGATTGTCGATCCCTGGTTCGCCTTCTCCAGTTTCTTATTCCTAACTAATTATTGTGTTATGTCTTCCTAGACGTCGTCTATATATCTTTTCTTAGAACGACTTGATATCCACTTTCTGACGGTACTTTCCCCAGTACTATCTTTGCCGGGTTCCGCTGTGTACTTACTAGGTCGTCTACTCATTTGGACTATCAGATCTTTTATAATTTCATCGTAAACTGTACCACAAATATCTCTTCTATTAGGGTAAGTGGTTCTTTTTTGTTTTAAGTTTTTTGTTTTGTACTAACATTGAAATCTATTTTAGGACAGAATAAGGATTCATATCAAAATCGATTGATTGATACATTTCAATAGTCTTTATTGATTGCTCCATAAGCTATTATTATCCTCTACGATCTGGTACATTGTCGACCTTAACTAAGTTGTGTTATCTTAAGCTTAAATAAATGAATTTGAAGATGAAGGTCGTGAGAGGTCTTTCCTCTTATACTATCGATGTAGTTTGGTCGTAGAGTGTATAGAGTGCAATATCTTATAACAAGCTCTAATCAAAGGATATCAAGTCAGTAAGATAACTGAAGAATGTGCAGTGATCACTTACAGTCTTATTAATTGGTTTAAAAAAGAGAGCGCTCGAACATAGTAAAGGAAAAGGAATTGAACAATGCTGTATTAGCATTTCGTTCGGAACGTAATTTCATTTTATTCGCATCCATATTGAATTTCTTAAATTTCACCATTTATGACCATGATTTCATTTCAGATCTTGGATTTCATAAGCTCTCAAAGAAAGAAATTCTTGAGATGAATCTGATAACAAAGCGAATGTTAACCAACAACTTTAAAATCCAGAAATTGCATATCCATACTAGAGCACATCCTAGCAATATAAATTATGCAAAAATTACCATTTTACTTATTTCCAATTAAAACGGGGACCAATAATTACACAATAATTGCTAAAGCTAACATTGATGGTGACAATTCACATGTTCCCTCTCACCACAACTCTAAAGACATAAAAATTCTAGTAAATTTCAACTTCATTAACTAAGAACATCATAAACATCCGTATTAAAGGTAGTATTATTCCGTAAATCAACAAGTTTATAAACAAATACTTAACACGTATATACCTGACTTCGCTGTACCACAAACAGTATCGTAAAAAATTATCTTATTAATGAAACCTGATCTTTCAACAAAAAAAAAGTATTGAGAATTTGCATTCTGTATGCTATTCCTGTAGTACTCTGAAGTGATATAAACCGTCATCACGATATCAGCACCTCATCAAATTCGTTACTTAACATTCACGATCAACGAAGGAATTCACCTTATATCAATATAGCATGCACCAACGAACCTTGTCCAATGGGTTTTCCGTCTTCTTAGTCAAGTTGTGCCTCTCTTCGAGCACTGAGAGAGATAAGGAAACGAGGGAACAACTATGCATAACATGAAATCGCACAAGAATTCCTTAATCTTAATTGCAGGTAATTTAATTGCATGTTTCGAAGAGCTGAACAAGGTTTTACACATATTTCCAATTTTGCTTTGGCTTGTAGAAACTGCGGACAGGGCCTGTATCCCCGGTGCGCATCGGATCCACCATTCCTCGCCCCAGCACCGCCACGCTGCTGGCTGGCTAATGTCGCCCTTCGACATACACGATATCGTGTGGACTCGTTTAGCTGAGTGAGTTGGACAGCAAGTGTCTGCCTGTCCGGGGCACCACTCGCTGGTAATAATTTCTTCTTAATCATCTCCGATCTGCTTGTACTGCAATTTGCGTTCCCTTCCACACATTGGGGGATCGTTGCTGAGCCACTTCAATCGATTTCCTCTGGGGCTCGATCGGGTTTGTGCATGGGATCTTGGTATGGCCTGGAACTGTTGTGGAGTCTCTCTACACAGTGATAAGAGGTGCATGTTCCATCATCATCCTCCTGGCCGGGGCCCTGGTATATTCATTCTTCTTGGCTATGGGCATCAACAAGTTACGCCCAGTTCGTTTGTAATCATCTTGAAAAATGATTTTTGTAGATATACTCCACATGTCGGATGGTTGAGGCTCTGTTATTTTCCTTTTCTTGTTACTTGCCGAGTGATTGGCAAAACAGAGTTTAACGATCCTCTGGATCTTGTTGAGGAGGTATGTAGCTCGCTTGTTACTCATTTATCATGATGAGGTAGATCATCAGGGAGGAGGAGGAGATGGGCTGGGAAGAGGGAGAGAGATGGTAATGTTTTGCTCATTTCGTGAGTATCATCATCAACGATCAGGATCGCGCTAGCTTGTCATGCCAAAGTCAGGTAGGAGTGAAGTGCAAAAAATTATGCCCTTATGTCGTGTTTATTTTATGAGGACATGTAATTTTGCTTGATTATTGTTCCAGAGAGCGATTTTTTTATTGGGTGAAGCGAGATAATTCACAGTAGATTAAACTTAAACCAGTTTTTATGTAGGTTTTAAAGTAATCCGAAGATGCGTTCTTGATGGTGATTGGGTTTTTTTTGTTTTTGTTTTTTTTTTGGAATGAGAGAAAAATGTTCATTTAAATAACATAACAAAACTTGTTAACATGTCAAACAGAAAGTTAACGGCAGCTGAAAAGAGGTTTAAGTTCTTGTTAGGTTGTTTTCTTGTTTAAAAGGCTCTGCTTAAATGTAATTGGCAATTATTGTAAATTTATGAGTATTACGACAAGTAGGATACGCGTTGCGGTGTATATTCGTTGTAAACTTGCATAGCAAACATCATAAACATATATGTTCACTTATTTACTGCAACTACAGAAAATTCCTGATCTATACAGAGAAGGCTAGTTTATGTCAAACCATAACATCGCTTAGGTGTTGTACAGGGGCTTGGTTTATTATATAGTAACGCGGATTTTTGCTCCATAAATAGGTCTGCTGGTCTCTTTACGTTTTACTTAGTTTTTGGATTTTTTGTCTTCAAAAAATGTTGCAGGGGATGAGACAGATAATAATCGGATGGTGCGATTTTGCAATTAGTCACCTTAGTAGAAATGTCCTGGCATATCGTGATTTCGTATTAACTAAATCCTTCTTCTTCTTTTTCGAGGCTTGGCTTCCATCAGCTTCTTCCCCCAGACGTTTCTCTGCTCCGCAGCTTGTCTTCAATTTCTTATATTGAACAGTTTTGCTGCATCGGCCTTAACATTGTCCTCCCACCTTGACCATGGTTTGCCTATTGGTGTTCTGCCATCTGGTAGTAGGTACAGGGCTTTTTTGGTATCCTTGAGTCATCCATTCTTTGGACATGATCGGCCCAACGTAAACGCAGTAGCTTAGCATGTGTCGAGAGTTTACACTCTTTGTATAGATCGTACAATTTGTGATTGTAGCGTATTCTCCATGCATTATCTTCATTGATTGGGCCGTATATCCTTCGGGAACTTTCCTCTCAAATATATCTATGTTGTGGGCGGATTTCTGGGAGATACTCAATGCTTCCTCTTCTAATTCCGTGAATACTTCTCTAAGGGATGACAGTGATCTGTCAAGGCAGTTTATATCATCGGCATATCCGGCCATCTGTTTTGATTTGTTAAGCAGGGTTGCGTTCGCATCAATGTTTACTTTGCGAATTACTCCTTCTAGGCAGAGATTAAATAGCATGGGTGCTAGCCATCGCCCTGCTTTAAGCCTTGCTTGACTAGGAAGGACTCCATCAATTCTCCTTGTATTCTGACTGCACACCTTGCGTTTTCCATTGTCATTTTTGTTAATTTTACTATCTTTAGGGGGATGTTTAGGTCCAGCATTATCGCATACATTTGCTCCCTGTCGATACTGTCGTATGCTTGTTTAAAATCGATGGAAAGTTAATACACGTCCATGTTGTATTCCCAGCATTTTCGGAGGATTTGCCTTATTGAAAAAAGTAGATTCATTGTTGTCCTATTTCTACCGAATCCAGCTTGGTATTCACTTATGGCGACTACTGCACAAGGTTCCAGTCTGGTTTTAATTATGTTTGTAATTATTTTATATACTGTGCTTAAAAGAGATATGCCTTTATTGTTTCCACAGTTGAATTTATCTTCTTTCTTGTGTATTGGGCAGATAATATTTTGTTCCCAATCTTCCGGCATTTTTTCGTTCCTCCATGTGCAGCATAGTAATTCATGTTTAGCTGCTGAAAGCGATTCGTCTCCTTGTTTGATCAACTCTGCTTGGATGCTATCAATTCCTGGAGATTTGTTGTTTTTTAAGGATCGTATGGCACCTTGTACTACTTCCAGGTTGGGTGCTTTTGTTTCTCTGTTGTAGACGGGGTTCTGGTACATGTCGGATGTTCTCTGAATATTATTTAAGTATGTTATACGTGCTCCTTTTTATTATAACCTCATACATTTTGTTGTTATGCAATTAAAATATTTTTCGTATAGAAAAAGTGGCGACAGCTGTTTGAAAAAAACACTTAAAGTTACCTCAAAACAATTTCCAAACAAATAGCACACATGTGCTCGCGCTAATCCCAAATTTTTCTAATGTTCCACCTTCACCAATAATAAAAAAAAAGTTATAAATACCCGAAAAATTCATCCACATTATAGTTTTGCCCCCGCTCCCTGGTTCATATGGCTTATCAACAGTCAATTTGTCTGCTATCGCAAACATTTGTTGAAATTCACCTTTCCGCAACACTTGCAACATTTGGCTCTTATCTTTCAACAACCTCTCTCTCGTCTCTCTGAATGTGCCTGTGTTTGTTCAGCGTGAAATTTATTTATCCACCTGGACGTCGTCTCCTGCCAGGGCATCCAATTAGTATTTTCGGAAATGCTGTTTCCTTCATTAAATAAAAAGGGACGGCGATCACATCATCAACGTACCACAAAATTTATTTAGGACTGTTTTCACGACCATTATTTATCGATAAACTCTCGCTCGTCTTGGCCCTGCCAAAAACCGAACTGATCCCAGAGCCCAAAAAGAGTCCCAAAAGTAAATTTATTAGATGGACGACGACGGCGATGACTATACGACGTCGTGCATGGTGGAGGAAGTGAAATTCTTTAAGAGACTCCTCGCTTTTCTTTATTTAATACCTATATTTTTTTTTTCATCGTTTTTCTTAAAGTCTAATTTATGGGAGGGCGAGGAAAATGTAAATTTAGAGAGAGGAGGAGAAAAACATAGCAACTAAGGATGACAGCTTGTTTGTTGATTTAAATGGAGATCAAAATTCTTGGCTAAGATAAACAGAAAATGCTGCTGGAACCATTTTTTTGTTTTTGACAAAGAAAAAAGTGGGAAGGTAATTTCTGTATTTTGGAATTGCGTGGGTGTTTTCAAAACGAAATTAAATTGTGTATTTACAGCGGGATTAATCATTTTTAAAGAAGGTAAATTGGGATTGTAAATATGTATTAGAAATTATCAATGATTTTGTCAATAAGCACGGAAATATTTCTCTATTTGAGCGTCGTTACTGATCTTGTATGTTCGGCAATGGTAGTCTAGGAGTTAAGACTTCCGGAGGCCAGGGTACAACTCCCTCGCAGCATCGCAGCCCCTTTCCTCGTCGATTATCTTGTTAACATTTCTCCCTTACTCGTGTTCCCTCCTTACAGAAATTCCCTGTTCTGTCGTTGCCTCTAAATATAGACTCCTATTCGATCACCTGTTACGGCCTAGTATGGGTTGGGAACTAGTATTCGATACAGAAGCTCTAAAAACTTGTACAATATATTGTTTCAATACAATGGTTGGCGACTAATTGGATAATTTGATTGACTCGTAACTATTGGTTCTATTCTATATTGATCCAACTAAAATCGTATCAAACCAAATAAAGTCTCATAAAGTTCGACTACGCCAGTAAGTAGCGTACATTTCGGGAAGATAACGCCGTAGTAAAATTATGATGACGTCACTACAAAGTAAAATTCTTCAAACCAGTGCCAAACTTGAAACGGAAATAACACTCATTTTGCCATTTGTCAAGCGTTTCCAATGATCTTGCCGACAATTGTTGTACATTGTTGTTAAAAACACTACTTTCGATAGTAATTAAATAAGACGTCGATCATGCAGATCATTGCCGATATGGACGGAGCTCATGGCGGCTATGAAGCAGAGTTGAAAGCTGTATACTTTTAGATTCTCAAACGTTTTGATCATGAAGCAAAGAAAAGTCGTTCTTGGGTCGTCCAGCTGAAGTTACCATATTAAAAGTGATTGAAAACGCTCATCAAATGCATCGTTATGAGTTAATCGAATAAAAGTGCCCCAAACAGCTGCAAGTTGCCTTTTTCTGGGCCCCGACAGTGCATTATAAGAAGCGTTGCTAATCAATCGACAGGCCCACCCTATCCACAGGGCTAAATGGGCTGTCCTTTCACGCATTCAACAAGATAGCAATTCGTTTATTAATAGAACAACTCGACTGTGGAATAATCTCTAGCAGTCAGTATTTCCCAGCTTCTACAATATCCAGTAGTTCAAACGCTGGGTTCATTACCACCTTCTTCAATACCCCTCCGTACCTTCATAACCCTTAACCTATTCGGCCATTCTGACGTATCATTCGCTCCATATAATTAGCCCCATTCTTTAAGGATATCCGCCGCGGCTGTAGTTATTCTAGGGCCCTCGTGGCCACCTATCTATCTTATCCAATTCATAACGGTCTTGATTATGCCTGTAGTGAAACGGCAAGGTCTCGAAAGCTTAGGTTTTAATTTCAACCCTGGGCTAAATTGTGTTCTCTTCACTGTAACCAAGGAACCCCCTTTAAAAACCCCTGCAGCCTTACTATACTCATTGCTTTGTCTCCTATTCTCCTGCTGAATCTTATATCCCGACTTTACCGACCTCAGTTCAATAAAGTTCATTTTAATTCCCGTAAGTGGCTTCACTGGCTGGATGTTCAGTTCGTGCTTGAAATCGTTTTTGCTTTTTCGCCAGAAGTTAGGACTGCAAAAGGTATTCCATTATTCCAGGGGATTACTCTCTTTTGATCGAGCTTACCTGAATTTCATGTATGGCGAACTATGGCTACTCTACTACTCTCAACCTGAAAGTCATGTAGGCGAACTCAGGCTTGATTTTTCCTCAGTTAAGTTAAGTACACCAATTTCCTCGAACTTGCTTAGTTCGGCCGGTGCATTTGATTAAAAAGACCCTGTAAATCGATGATACTCCTCTTGGTTCGCTGCGTATTAAGGTTCAGAAGCATTCAGCTGGAGACATTGACATCACATATCAAAGTATTGTAGATCATCATATTGCAATTTAGCCAAGCACCAATGCGTAGAATCGCTTTCGATTTATTTTTCAGTAGTTGCTCAGCATGATTCCAAATTCGTCTTCGTCATTCTCATGTCGATTAGTACTTAACACAAGCAAACCTACTTCCCTAATTTCTACATTAGTCTCTTAAACATTGTTAATTTTGGTATAATTTATCAGTGACATAAGGTTTACATTAAAATCAATCTTCCCATCATCGATTTCTCTGTACTATGGATCTTCAGAGGCATTCCGTATTATTTCCTTTTTTTTGTGTTAGAAAATTGGCCTTGCTTAGACGCTTCTTCGTTAGCACGTAAATATTTATCCAAAGTAAATGTACTTTGAGGGAAATAACGAAAATGCCAGATATCTATATATCCACATCCCCAGCCATCGGCTCCAGCTGATGTGTGTACTTAGAGTAATGTTGTGTATTTAAAAGTCATTCGTAAACAATTTCCATCGACATAATATTTCACCTCTTGTGCTGTTGTATGTAAATTTTTATAGTTGTTTTTTTTTTGTATTTCTATCTTTCCTTCTTCCCCATCTTGTGTTTTGTGTTTTGTTGAATTCAACTGACGTTTTGTTTATTTTTCCAGGTGGTCTATACTCTGTTTGGAATGGCATCGCTGTATACGACGGACCAGGAACGATCTTAGCGAGCCAGTAGCTACTAACAATAACATTAACAGCTACAAGACCAACAGTAGTAAGAAAGACACTTATAGTACATTTTCACAGTTGGCCGCATGGGGACTGCCAGCACTGCAGACGGGTGCAGTTCTAGTGGCTAGACTTGTTGATGCTGATGAACTTTTAGGTAAATTATCAAATAGATTTTAAAATTACAAAATTTTCTTCAACAAACGAACCAAAAATTTCATAATAGTAGTAAAGTAGAGGTGTGCACACTTCAGTAGCTTCATACAGAACAAGATCACGAAATTTTGTTCAAACACAATTTTCAAGCAGTTCGACTCTTTGTAATCAGCTTGAAGATCAGGAAATTGAGTGCTATGTAAACTGATTGCAGTTCAGTTTTAGTTGTTTGAAATGTATCGGAATTTTCTGTTGAATTACAAAATTTTTAATGTCTGGATATTGGTTAGGAATGTGGGGAGATTTTAAACGAGTTTGCTGCTGAAGTGGAACACTTTAGTTGGCGCCTGTTTTTTCTTTTGGTTCTGTTGCATTTTTTAGTCCACTTAGAAACTAGTTGATTAGAATCTGTATTTGTTTAGTTTTGAGGTGCGGAAAGTAAATAGTGTTAACGATTTTGTTTTTATTTGGAATATGCTTTGAAGGATATTTGAAAGACAGACTCTTTGAGGGCTTTGGAGATTATTGCTTCCGTATTACAGTAAAAATGTTCACCAGTACAATAATAAATAGCTTGGTTATCTTGCTTGCAAAGATATGATATATGCTAAACATCAAAGTCCATCCTTCCCCGGGCGAAGGCAGGGCTCCAATAGCCATGTTTGAGCACTTCTTAAAATGCTTACAGCGCTCCCTTCCCACACCTTCTGTAATCGAAAGAGAATCGGTCTACTAAGTATGCTAGTTGCACGATTTATGGTCATTAAGATATTTGCCAGTGTTGCTCGTTCTATAAAACTTCTGAAAACTTCAGCAATGATCCCTTGGAAGCATAATTTCCACTCTCCTGAACAACGCTTCCAATTTTTCCCACTAGATAGCTTCTGGGATAAAAAAAAGTACACCCATACGCGGTATTTTTGAAACCAATGAAGAAATGTATTTTAAATTAGAATTCGCCGGCATTGGTCTCCTTATTGTATCCATTAAACTCAGTGGCGTAAATAACACCCCCGCAAGCCCCGCATTGCGGGGGGGCGCCAGCCAGTCATAGGCGCTCGCAGGCGCTGATAGCCTCAGGGCTGATATGCAATCTTCATGAAGAGCGCCAGTCAATCATTGTATTGAGTTCCGAAAAAAATTGTCCTTTAAAACCGCTGTTGAAAATAGCATCAAAGGTTTTCATGATTAATGATTTTCCCATAGACTACAGATAAATGTGACCCCTAAGGACGTCCTCAGGGATTTCCCCATTCATCGTGGCATCCGGTGGTTGGGTTTTATTTGTATTGTCCCCTATCCCATGAAACCTCAGTTTCCAAATTCCAACCAGGCGTCACATAGTAGGCGCAGGCGCCTACTGTTAATTTGGAAAAATTTGATTGTAAGGCATAACTCGAGAAAGCCAGTCAGATCCAGTTTCCCAACTGATTCCGTTCAAAACCGTCACGTATAGTAACACGTATCCCAATTTATTTAACGTTTTTTTAATTATATTTCGAAGAAAAACTGGGTTCTTACACGCTCATTTTAAAATGAGTGAAGTGAAGAAGAAAAAATCGGGTTGGGAAAATCTTGAACTCTTGTAACAGGTAGCACGTTGATTTTTGCTCTCCGTAAATTAATATTAACTTAATTAGGGCAAGTTGCAGTGTTTGATTTTAAGCGGTGGAAAGTTATTAAGTGGCAGAACATGTAACATGAATAAAAGATTAATTTCGAAAAACCTCTTTTTTAAATCATCCCTGAAAAATAAGGAGTGTTGTGAAAAGGCGCCGTTATGGATTCTGCGGGGGGGCGCCTGCTTGCTTAGTTACGCTACTGATTAAACTATTTCGTAAGTTACACTTGAGCTGTTCCGCATCTCACCCTTTTATCTGCTGTAGCCTGAAAGGTCTAATTGCAAGAAAGAAAACACGTCGTGGTACCAGGGTGGGTTTTTTTCAGTTCGATTTGTAATTAAATCAATAATCATGCCACTCTCACTTAGAACACTTTAGTTCTTCGTACAGTTGATATACTTTACGTAAGAATTATGAAAATTCTTGATTCTCTTTCAGATTGTTTTAGTTTGAGTACATTACTTGTGTGTGTACCGTTGGTTGAAGTAAATTTAAGTTAGTTACCCCATTAGCTTTATTACCTGTACGTGGAGTTTGTAACTGTTAAATATTCTGTTGTTACAAGGTGTAATGAATTAAAATATTTGTTGGTTAGAATCTTGCGTTTTTGTGAGAAACAGATGTGCCTGTGTGACGTGTTCTGCGTGTTCGCTATTGGTAATACCATGTGCGGATAAAGGAACGACAGGATGGCATAGTGGCTGAAGCTGGTCCCCAGTTAGCTGAACTTTCGTGTTTAATTACCCTCATCGTTCTATCCTAGACGTCTAAGTCATCTTCAAGTAGAGGGCTCACTCGTTCAGGTAAATGGTGATGCACGAGTTTAAGATAGGACCTTCGGAGTCCCATGACCCATCCGTCGGGCCAGTTCCCGTCTTGAGCCCTAGAATATTGCCTTGAATCTGCTGGGACGACTTGTTTGTAATGGCAGTGTTTAGTTCGAATATAAATTTTTTTTGTAAAGGGCAAATCCGAAGTGGTCTTTTTAGGGCACTCAGACTAGGGTCTGCACCCTACTGCATTTCTGTTGCAACGGTCACAACGCAGATATCTGTTTCTAGCTTTGGGACTGCTTTTACATATTCCAGACAGTACAAATTATTCACTTATGCAAAATTTCACCAATGTGTTTGGTACGAAAAATTTCGAATGTTCATATAACTAAAACAAAACGCTTTCAACTAAAAATCTAGCTTCAAATATTATCATCTTACACTCCAGATTTGAACAGTCAGTTGTTGAAATTGTATTTCTAGCCTTGACCACAACGCAGCCTTGATCTGTTGCACTTTGAAGCTTTTTACAATAAAAAGCTCTTAAGCTTTTGTGACGACAGCAACAAAATTTGGTACGATTAGGGACTTCGATAATTAATCAATAAATACTTGCAGAATTTATGCAGAACTCATCAAAACTTGTAAATCGAGTACTGGCGTTTATTGTTAACTATTTTCATATGATTTTTAAAAATATTTCTCGATGTTCTAGTGTGTTCAAAGGACACTCGTATCATAATAGCAAACCGAAAGTAACGAAACAATAAATCTAGGACTTTAATGTTGCCTGCATTTTCTTCTTTACTACTTGATTTCTTATAAAATACTGCAAAAATCTCACAGCTAAGACTAATCATTCCTTCCTCCATTTCACTTCTCAGCTCATTTAATTAACATAACCTCATTAAGTTAAGAATTTTGAGTGACACATAAATCACTCAAAATTAAATAAATACAGTCAAGGACCCACAAGAGCGACGACTTTAGAATACTGTAGCATCATTGAATATCGTACGTAAATCATTCCATTTTCCCTTCACCATTTGCAATCGGTTCCAATTCTTGGCTGCCATTTCAGTTTTTCCCAGTTCGACTAATGATCCCATTAGCATCTATCAATTAGTACCAGCATCTAGTGTCGCGACTCACATTTTATATGACAGGTGATCGTGTTAATGCGTCATATCGCTTCAAATTTATGTTCTGCATAGATATAGATTTTATATGCCAGCTAAAAAGCCAGCCCCAGCCAGCCTGCCAGCAGAGGAAGGAAGGATCGATGATCTTGCGAGGTGATATTCACATTTCGCATATGGTTGTGCTGCAACCGCAAATAAAACCGCTTCGAAGGTAAATAGATATCGACTTCCAAAGCGACTTCTGTTAGTTTAGCGTGGTGGCGATACTATGGCGTGCGGTTCTTATTGACAGATGGAAGTCGTACATTTGTTTGCATTTGCAACATGATGAATGTCTTGACAGTCATCGTCAATGGTGGTACTATTTCTGGTTTCAAGTGTTTGATTTTGCAAAATTTTACGATGCTCCCGTGGATCTTGTATTGGATACATTTTTAGTAGGTAGTGCGCGAAACTCGGACTGACTCTGTGCTCCTTGTTTGATGTTTACTTAAGCCGTCAACTCTTCACATATAGACTGAAATTTAAAACGTAAACGGATTCAAAGATGACGACGACGACGACGTCCAAATAGAATTTCAGATTTATGAAGCAGATCACGGCACAATATCGGGTATTTCACTTTTACCCATTATAGAAGACGTCGATGTCCGACATTACAAATCAAATATTAATCAAGCTAGCGCGATTGTATATGGTGAAAACAACACTTTTAAAGCGAGATCGATCTTGTTGTATGGAATATAAACCAGTGGCGAAATTCACTACCTACTTGACTTATATGACTTGAAGTCATCTGTTTCTTGTGTTAAAAGCGTTGGCGTTTATATTTAGAAAAACTGGAAACGTTAACGGTGTAGATGGATGTTTTAAGGAAATGTATTTCAATCATCTCCGGTGATAGAGATGCCATTCTGAAAAAGCTATTTTTAAATGATTGCGCCGCGATACGTTTTCCATCCATTTTTTTAAAGATTTGGAATTTATTTTATTGTTATTTGAAACATGCTGAGAACGTGAACACGTTTTTAATATTTATTTTGTTATTTACTAGCCCCAAAAATAAACGATAAATGTCGCTAAGATTTATCTTTTTTTGTTGTTTAAAGGTGGAGTGTGAGTAATTTGTGTGTTAAGAATTAATTTGGTTTATATTCTGCCAATTATTTGTTATGATATTGCAGAAGGTGAAGTCAGTGTCTTTAAATAGTGCTTGGGTTGTTTTGGTTGCTTTTTTGTGGGTATATGTTTTTCTTAATATAGGAAATTTCTAGAACATAATTGTAGCCACTAAACATACAAGGGGTATTTTTATTGTTTATCGTATTTTTATTGTTGCGTTATCCAGTGTCCCTCAAGGCAGTCATCTTGGCCCTATCCTCTTTATTCTTTCTATTGATGACATTGTTCCCCTGCTAAGACACTGTAGAATCCTGATTTATGCTGATGACATCAAATTGTACCGTCATATAAAGAGTACCTATTGAGGACTGCAAACTTTTGCATGTTGACCGCGACACCTTTTACTCTTGGTGTGCTAACAACAACCTGGTTCTTAATGTTAGTAAATGCGAAGTCATGACCTTTTGTAGTCGGCGTGATCCTATAATTAAAAACTACTCATTTTTTAATGAGGGTGTCCCCCGTGTTAATTTTGTCAAAGATCTCGGAATTAGATTTGACACTAAAGCTGGACTTTTCTACTCATATCAACTATATTTCTTCCAAGAGCAGCTTAGTCTTGGGTTTTATAAAAAGGTGGTCCAAAATTTTTAACAATCTGATCACTAAACACCTCTACATTTCCCTTGTCAGACTTTTACTTGAATATGCATCCCAGGTTGGTCTCCTCACTATTCTTCGCATGTTGGAAAAATTGAATCGGTTATAACGTAGGTTCGTTCGATTCGCATTGAATCACCTTCCTTGGGAAGACTCGTTAGTCCTTCCACCATACGAATACCGACTTGAGTTACTCAATTTAAGCACTCTCCACAAGCGTCGTGAGGTGGCCGATGTTGTTTTCGTTCATCAGCTCCTTGATGGACGTGTCGACTCAGGTTTTCTAAATCGCCGTGCGTCGTTTAGAGAGAGCAGATACAATTTGAGAGGATAACCGCTCTTACACATCAACTCCTCTAACACAAATTACGGCCGATTTGAGCCTGTAAATCGCATCTTCATTAATGTGACAAAAATATTAATGTTTTTAGCATGAGAACTAGCAAAGATCTCCTTAAAAGGAGTCTCTTTAATCTCTCTTGACTGCTTATGTGGTTCGCATGTACACAATACAAATAGCTGCTGAATTGCTCTTCAACTGAAATTACATTTAAATCTTGAAGAATTCTATTGCTTCTCCCATCTACAAAACCAAATCACTTCAATTTGCATAAATCAATCGAGATCGCGGTTATTCAATCTAACAAAGGAAAAGAAAAATTATTCATCAATGGCTTCACCTATCATTTTCATTCCAAAAAGAAATATAACGATCGCCGATTGAGAGCTGTTCGCAAAGGAAACGTTTTACGTATAAAAGTCTTGTCATTACCAATGATATTAATAATAAATACGTGATAAAAAAGCAACCGACCGCACATAATCATGGCAGTTGTATGAAAAAGAAACGATCAAATAATGTAAGTAATGCTACTGTTGAAAGCATGTCAAGAACTGAAGTATGTGTTAATAATAAGTCAAGGATGCGGTTGATGAAGGAACGCAAATCTCTGATGGACCGATTACAAGAGAAAGATGATATTAACCACATTACAAGATCGATGGATAATGATATGTTAAAAAACGTGTTTATTTCCACTGTAATATCAGATCATATCGTGAAAATGAGTGACGATGGTTTTGTTATTAAACAAAATGAAAGAGATTGTAAAGAGGAATAAATATATGTAGATGGTGAGTGAAAACTTTTTGATGTTTCATAAAGGATCGTAAAAAAACTAACATAAAAACTTTATAGCTTTAAACAGGTATGAGATTGGAAAATTATTGTTGCCTTGTGGTTCAATAAGTACAAAAGTTTCTATAAGAAATGATGCCAGGACAGATTATCATAGAAGACGAATAAAAAATAATACTTGAAATGGATTAAAGAATGGCTCGATCAACTAGGAAAAAGATATACTTAAAACTGATAAACCGCAAAAAGGAAAAAATGGCAAGTCTACATTAGTCTGGAACTGCTAAGAGCTGATGAATTTGTATTTTAAGTCAAGTTCGTATTGTTGAAGTCGTGGTTCATCAGAATTTCTAGGGAACAAACAGCCGAATGTCTGGCTAGTCAATGTCTGACATTTTATTACTTGGTCAGTAAGTGACTATTGGAGCACCTGCCAGCTTGGTTTTGCATGTTATTCTCATTGGACTGGCGTTCACGGATCATCACTCAACACTTGGTAAACCGGTTATGTCCGTCAATATGTTTGTCCAGACGTGTTCATAACTTTTACGTATTGTAACCTGCCTATTGGATGGTAAGAAACGTAGTTCCTCAAACAAATATCGAGGACACAATTAAATCATTAAATGCAACTTCCAATTTTCTCATACACACCGAATCAACTTTGGGGAAAATTAGGCTACCATACCTCAAGTGGGGCATAATGAGAGCAATCACAAGCATATCAGTGAAAGCGCTAGAGCTTTGACGTAAGCATCCATAGACTTTTTGAAGAACTGCTTGTATAACTACAACAACTAAATATAGAATTAAACAGAACACCTAGGTTTCTGACTAACTAACATAAGGCAAGACGGCATCATTTATCACAATTGGTGCGAGAATACTTAACACAATGGGAGTTAATTGGTAACAGTTCCATCAGAAATGCTACTCAAATTATCGTTAAGTTTGCGAATACACTCAATGATTGAATTGATGGCCATACTTATATAGATTTGCACATCATCAGCATATACATAAGTGAAGAGATGCGTTCTTAATTACAAGAAGAAAGTCTTTAATATAAATGCTATCAGCAAGGGACCCAAAATAGAGCCTTGTGGAACACCACAGCGTAGAAATATGGGCTTGGCGAATTTGTCCTGGATTTTAACGTTTGAAAACGACCAGATAAGTAGCTTAGCAATAGTTTCACAGCACTAGGACCGCGACCGAAATTACTACCTTATTGAGTATAGCGTTGAAAGAAGTTCATCCTTGCCAATGCAATGAAATGCAAAGCTATCAGAAGAATGATTTAATACGAATTACAGACTGCATCGGAGGTGAAAGAAAAAAATGTATTCAGGATATCAGGATTTTTGGTGATTTTGACCAAAAGCTCCAAGATTACGGAAATTACTCCATAGCTTCTTCGGAGGTAAACTTCAACTTTATAAGTTATATAGGATCGAAGGTCACACGACTCTATCTGCAGGCTTTACGCTATTGGTTGTCAATTTCCCGAGTGGCAGGATTTTGTTATAAAACGCGACTTGGGTCGACTAGACCAGTCTGAGCGACAAAGTACTGAACCTTTTGAAGCGATCTATCCTACAAGTTTTTACTTCAAACTTGGGCCAAATAGGTCCAAGTAGCAACCGAAATTCTTGAGAAAGTAAAAATCCGGTTTAAAATAGAAACCCTTGCTAGATCTTATGAGGCTGTAGAGAAAAAACCTCTAAATATTCATACTACCAAAAATGACTCCCAAATCCAAAAAGGATTTCAATAAACGTTTATTATTATGACAAAATTTTAATAAATATATGACAATAACCCCACAAAATGCATAAAGCTATAGGGTTACATCTTACCATACCAACCAAAGAAGGGTGCATGCCCCCGAATGCGCAGATGAATGAATTTAACACATTTCCACTGAATACGAAACATAATACTTAAGTGTCTGGCATGCAAGTGTGAACAATTTCCACGAAGAAGTTCAACATGCCCAACTAAATGAGTGGCATTCTAGTGCTTCTATTTTGTTCAGGGAATCGTTAATGCATATAAAACTAACTGTATAAATACATACAACTATATATGTAATGTTACTCTTGTAGATACTCTCTTTTCACCCAGAACACCATTTTTTTTTTCGTTGTTTAATGTTATGAAGGGTTTTGTCCCCATTTCTCAGACGTGATAACGAATCCATTTCCATCAGAATGCACTTCAGGCCAAGGTAATATAATGAATGTGTTAAGACGACAACAGAGTGTTCTGGTTGTCGTTTGCCGTTGTGTCGATGATGATGGTTGGACGAGTAAAAGAATCTTTCAGAAATTTGATATATGTTATATAGTATAGAAGAAGACGTGGGACAGAGGAGGAGGCATTTCCCTCTTCCTAATCCAATTAAAAAAAATTACCAGACAGCAAGGAAACAAGGCTTCGGTCGTGACAAACTACTTCTTTTTTTTTAAATTCTTTTATTTAACTTGCACTGTTTGTCGTCAAATCTTGGAAGTTAAATTTGACCCACTTCCCGGTTTCGGATAGAGCTGAAATTTTGCATACACGTTTAGTTTGGATGACAATGCAATCTGGCCATTTTGTAAAAATATCAAGATAGCGGTTCCAAAATGGCGCCCGCTTTTATTTTACTCACACTGTTTGTCGTCAAATCTTGGAAGTTAAATTTGACCCACTTCCCGGTTTCGGATAGAGCTGAAATTTTGCATACACGTTTAGTTTGGATAACAATGCAATCTGGCCATTTTGTAAAAATATCAAGATGGCGGTTCCAAAATGGCGCCCGATTTTTGAAATTGTGCTCCGCGGCCCTTTGAAATGGGTATCAAATGAAAGGATATGACAGGTAGAACACAATAAGCTATGTGGCGTCATTCCAAATTCAAAATGGCGGACAACACTTACACTGTTTGTCGTCAAATCTTGGAAGTTAAATTTGACCCACTTCCCGGTTTCGGATAGAGCTGAAATTTTGCATACACGTTTAGTTTGGATGACAATGCAATCTGGCCATTTTGTGAAAATATCATGATGGCGGTTCCAAAATGGCGCCCGATTTTTGAAATTGTGCTCCGCGGCCCTCTGACATGGGTATCAAATGAAAGGATATGACAGGTAGAACACAATAAGCTATGTGGCGTCATTCTAAATTCAAAATGGCGGCCAACACTTGCACTGTTTGTCGTCAAATCTTGGAAGTTAAATTTGACCCACTTCCCGGTTTCGGATAGAGCTGAAATTTTGCATACACGTTTAGTTTGGGTGACAATTCAATCTGGCCATTTTGTAAAAATATCAAGATGGCGGTTCCAAAATGGCGCCCGATTTTTGAAATTGTGCTCCGCGGCCCTCTGACATGGGTATTAAATGAAAGGATATGACAGGTAGAACACAATAAGCTATGTGGCGTCATTCCAAATTCAAAATGGCGGCCAACACTTACACTGTTTGTCGTCAAATCTTGGAAGTTAAATTTGACCCACTTCCCGATTTCGGATAGAGCTGAAATTTTGCATACACGTTTAGTTTGGATGACAATGCAATCTGGCCATTTTGTAAAAATATCAAGATGGCGGATCCAAAATGGCGCCCGATTTTTAAAATTGTGCTCCGCGTCCCTCTGACATGGGTATCAAATGAAAGGATATGACAGGTAGAACACAATAAGCTATGTGGCGTCATTCCAAATTCAAAATGGCGGCCAACACTAAATTGCGGAAAGCTTATAATAGACTAAAAAGTAGAAAATATAACCGATCAACTTCCAAGTTTGCACACACTCGTAGTTCGGGTGGTTAATGTGTATGAATGATGAGATGAATAGTTGAGTTAAGGGTGAGTTGATAATAAAGAAGCAATACACGTTACAAAAAATCACAAACAAACACAGACATGCTGCTGCCAACTAAATTCAACTACTCAAATACTGAACTCATGTCCGTATGCATAATTTCAACTAAACCCAGGTAGCAGAGCTGAGTCGAGTTCAATCAACCTTAACCCAACTCGACTCCCGTTTACATGTAGTTAGACTTGGGTTCAACTTGAGTTCAACTCATCATGTATAAGTACTAAATGCAATCTGACCTTTTTGTAAAAAAATCAAGAAGACGGTTCGGAGATGGCGGCCGTTTTTGCAATTATGTTCCACCGAGCCCACGACATGGGTATCAAATGAATACAGTAAACTGTGTGACGTACTTTTAAATTTAATAGAATTGCCATCATAAAATGGCGGAATACATATAATAAACTAAAAAGTAGAAAATAAAATAAATGGTTAAAAAAATTTTTTAAAAAAAATTCTTTACATTAACTAAAAAATGTACTGAAAAGTAAAAAATAAAAAATATTTTAAAGAAAGCGTGAAATTTCAATTTTAATGAAAAAGTTAATTAAAAGAATGGCGCATTTTTCATCAAAAATTTTGTTAGAATTTGAAATTAACAAAGCAAAAAATTGAGGGTTATTGTAAATCTCACGCGATTTACAGTTATATTTTCAATTTTTGATGAAAAATGCGCCATTCTTTTAATTAACTTTTTCATTAAAATTGAAATTTCACGCTTTCTTTAAAATATTTTTTATTTTTTACTTTTCAGTACATTTTTTAGTTAATGTAAAGAATTTTTTTTAAAAAATTTTTTTAACCATTTATTTTTTATTATTTAGTTCATTTTTATTCCACATGAGTGAATTTTATTTTATTTTACAATTTTTAAACCATATGCAGGTTATAAAGAGATATTTGATATGTGACCTTGATGACATTATTTTATTTCACAGAATTATTAAAAAATTTACTATATTAAATTTCCTTAGCTCTTAAAGATCGTATAAACTCTTTTAATTATCACTAGACTTCTCAATCAATTAATCATAGACACTCTTCTTAATTGTTTAATAAACTTAATCAAACCGAAATGAACGATAAAGAGTAATATTACAGACAACTTCCGTTGCAGATTATTGCAGCAATTCAAGCGTTAAACGCCAGAATGTCGGAGTCAATTAAGTTTCCGCAACATCTCAATATAAGTGGTGCAAAAAGTCAACGAAAAGAATTCAATTAACGAAGTCATACATATGTGACCGATGCGAGCGACGATTATCATTCCAATTCCGACTGAAATAACTCTCGGCACAGTTCCGTCTTGGAGAATTCCTCCTTTAATTCTTAACTTCTGGCATCAAAACTCCGTCATTCTAGGGCTCCTCGGACTGTGCTGCTGCAGCTACACAGCAAAGGAGGATAGATGCGATTTATTTCAGCGATTGTGGATCCAACATATATAATACAAAAAAAAAAGAAACCACATGAACTGGGGATGAATGGAAGCCAGAGATAAAGTGGTACTGTATATGTGTTAAAAGGCGTTCCATGTCCTTTTCGTAAAATCATCTTTCAAAGAGCTTCTCTTATGTTTTATCGGTATGAAGATGGCAGTAACGAAAATATTTTTTTTGCAGCAGCACGCGCATTCACGACAAGGAGAGAAATGTGAGCTGAATTGCGGCGATTTAGAGCAAATAGCGGCCGAGCCGCGTGCGCGCACAACAAATCCTTAAAAAGTTGGAATTCTGAGCATGTGTATCAAGCTCTCGAGGTGGTCTTACTGGCATGCTGTTCTTACACCCCAGTGAGTTGTCAGTTGGCTGTGAGCCAGTTACCCAATTAAAATCCTAAAGGGAAGAATTAATGTCGCGACGGTGTAAAATTATTTGATAATTTGTAGCTTAAGTCTGGATGTTAAGAAAGTATTTATAGGAGGAAGAAATGTTTCGTTAAAAGAATGTCTTCCTGGGTTTAATATGAGATTTTGTAATTGAAAATGGTTTTGTTTATGGTTCAGCGATGCTATTGCTTCTAAATTTTTATATTAGTTTTATTGTGTGCTTGTACTAACTAGTAAATCATTGTTATTATGCAAATAATATTGCTTATAGGTCAGTGGCTAAAGCATTTCAGACTATCGAAAGTCGAACGAAAGCCTGTCGTTCTTAAAATAAGTGAATTCCGTTCAGTACCAGCTTCGATTGGGGATACAATCCAACCATCTGGAGGAGAGTTGCGGTGATTTTTATCCCTACACAAGGCAACAGGCCCCTCTGGCTGCCTAAATCGTATAGCCCTATCAGCTTAACCCCCTTTCTTTTGAAAACGATGAAAGCCTGCTGGCCTTCACATAAGGTGCAGGCTGGACCTTCCTCTCTACATATTCAGCAAAATCGAGAAAGCCCTCCTCGCTAAGGAAACTGCCTTATGTGCGTTCCTTGACATCGAGGTCTACGTCAAACTCGGCAAGGAAGAGAAGTTATTAACGATTTTAATTACGAATGTACCGAAGGCACAAAATATTTTTGAACTTGATTGATTTAAAGCCTTTGGTCTTGAGATTTCTTCCAAAACAAGGATTCCGACACCGAAACCTGAGACATCCCCGAAACGCTTGAAAAGTTGTTATCAAACCAGACCTCTCATTCCTAGGACTTCGTACTGCAGTCAAAGCGCACTTATATTTTTGCATCCGGGTGCCAGACTAAAATGTTTTAAACCTAACCCTATCAAATTGAATTAGACGATGAATCTATACATGTGGCAGTTTTCAACACTCCTCTTGGATTGTATCAGTATCAGTATACCAAATATGATGCAAGTGAAGGGGAAACGTGTATGGAAGTGTCAGTGCAGTACGAAGAGCAAATTAAAAGTTTCTCCATCATATCATCCAATATAACGAATGCTATAGAAAAGAATAACGTTTTGAGGAGAATTCGCCACTTTCTTCGTAAAGGCTGGCTTGAAAAAATTCATGCCGCAGGACGATTATCTAAGGCCGTATTTTAATAAAAAATCTCACTAGGGATTCATGTTGCAGACGGAAGACGGAATATGCGCGAGTTGTTATACCAGCGTCATTACGGAAAACGATGTTAGAGATGCCGTATGAAGGTCATTGAAGTGTAGTAAGAATGAAACGGCTAGCACGAAGATATTGCTGGTGGCCACAAATTGAAAACGCCATTGAAGCACATCTGTAAAATATGTCAAACAAGCTCTTCAGATCCCCCTAAGCAATTTAATCACTGGCTAACCCCGAAACGACCATGACAACGAATAGATGTCGTTCATAGGTGAAATGCGGCTGATTTACGTTTATGCATTCTCTAAACTCCCATTTGTAATCTCAATGAAGGATGACCCCAAAACCTTTTCAGCCATACAGGCCCTAGATAGAATTTTCGCCCTAGAAGGAGTATTAGAAGCCATCGTTTCCGATAATGGACCACAACGAGTTTAACAAAACGGAGTATATGGTGTACCACGGAATCAATCCAAATAAGGCCGTCCTGGTCCTTTTTCGAAACGTTAAAAATTGAACCAAATTGTATCCAGGGTACGACAGCTGAATACACAGACTCAGTCAAATATCTGGGAGTAATACTGGATAAGACAGTGCACTGGAACGCTGCAATGGACCACTCCACAAGTAAGGCCACTAGGGCTGCATGAGGCTGTAAAAGGCTTTTGAGTAAGAAATGGGGTCTTACACTACAAATGATGTAACGGAATGAATTCCCAGGCTGCGGTACAACCTCCACAACCTAGGATTGCCTCAGAAGACGGAATGATTTCTGCATTAAAGACGACGGGACTTCCATAATGAATGTCCTGCTCTGATCTGGCTTGGAAGAACAGAGATTATCAGAAATCTTCTAAGCCCTACTTAGCCTCGGTCACAGATCAGGCAGTAAAGCGTTCTCCAGAGGGGTAAAGGGATATAGGATTTTCCTGATACGTTTTTAGTGTTTACTGTCGTCATCGAGAAATTGGAAAAGTTCTAATTCTATGAACAGGCACTGTAGAAGTTCTCCAAGTTCACATTCTACTTTAAGTCCGTTACTGATATAAAGTGGTGGATAAAACTTTAAAACTTCGCTCTTATTTACTTAGTCATGAGATAAATTGAAATATAAGTAAAAATGTTTACACTCGAAGTCTAAAATTAACTAAAACACATTATTTTCCTTTCAGGTGCTTGCTTCGTTGGAAATCAATCGGATAAAGCCTTGGGAATTCTCGTTGGAACACCATTCTTCTGCTACTGGATATTCGGTTCAGTCAATCTCTTCGCTGGCTACCTAGTACATCGACGCAACAAGGCCCATCCAATACCAGCAATCCACATACCTCCGCAAACAAATTCCATAACAAATATGAACGGAGTCGGAGCATTTCTATTTATTTATTGCATCCCAAGCGGCCTACTACTAATCTCGGTTTTCTATGAATTCGCCAATAGTGACATTTGGTTAAATTTACCGCAGCCAACATACGAGCCAGTGTCACCAATTAAGGCACCGATGTGGCCGTTTATGACCCGTGCATTTATGGAGTTAATGCTGGGCGTTATTTCATCGTCGTGGGTACTCGGACCACGAATCTCGACTATGTATAAAAATCGTTTTACACCAAAATATAAGCAAACACCCACAAAGTATCCACCAACTGCATATAGTACCGCCTCATATCAAACAGTTTGTCAACCAAACACTGTGATAACATTAGATAAAATCTCTAGATGCCCAAGAAAGTATCCGGCGCATGCGCCCAGGAAGCCGCGAAGTGGGTATAAGATGTCATCGCAATCCTTAAGTTATGTCGGCAATGAAACGGTTCTGTAAACACAGCACGCAGATCTTACATTAACATTTTGTATGTATAAATTGTGATAAAATATTGACACTGGTGTAAATAAGTATTTCTTAAGATGAAAACAAAAAATTAACATAAAAATAAGATAAACAAAAAAAAAACATGCAGCCTCTATAAAAACAACAAAACGAAACACCCCAGGCCCCGACGCCGCGCATTAATTTTAAGATTTATGTTTTTTATTTTCATGTATTTATCTCGAGTTTTAGTTATTTATTTGCATAGCATTAAAGAGTGAAGAATAATACATTTTTAAGCAGGTATAAATTTATCTATAGATAAGAGGAGGAGATCGTATTTTGTATTTATACGTGGACGCAATTTGTAGGCATTTGGTGTACAGACTTAGGATCTTTTTTGTTTTTAGGAAAGTGTAAGACGAAACGACGACTTTGCCACGGGCACAACACTTTTGACTATTTAACATTTAACATACGTGCCATTTTTTTTTGTAAATATGAATAACAAAATTGTGTAACACTTCTTACGTGCACATGATTTTTTTGAAAAAAAAAAAATTTTTTAAGTTTTTTATATTGTGATATTATATTAATATCTGAATAAATAATGTTTTATAATTTTATTGCGTGTTTGAAATAGATTTTAATATCCTTGACCCCTACGAAATTCGATTCGTCAATCGAAAGCTGATTCGATTGTAAATTGTGATCTTAATACAGTCGTGAACAATCGACTCGGTTCAATACAATCGAGAATCGTACCACTATTTTTTCGACTGGACATTCGTACGACTGTTTGACGAGAATCGTACTAGGGGTCTATATTTTCCAGAGGGGTTATCCTGGAATGCGATGCCAAAGTGGGAAGCAAACGTATGCCAGATGCGATGTGATTTAGTTTTTGTATCGCGGAATGCGATCGCATCGTAGGACCAAATCCAAATATGTTTTGGAGGTCACAACCCAGTAGGGAATTTTGGACACCCGACACATGATCAGACCTTCTTATATGAAAAATGAACCTAATGCAGTTATTAAATGCCACTTTAAAACGCTGGAGGAAGAAACTATACACCAATGATCCATAAAGAAAATGAGGAACAACAAGAGATTTGACGAGTTTAGCTCGAATAGGTGAAGTTAACAGACTGCCATGTAGCCGCAATTTTCGAAGGATAGTAGATTTTAGAGAGCATCAATGAGACATGATTGCAGCAGGAGAGTTTGGAATTGACAACAATACCCAGATTTTTGGAACATTCACAGTGACATATATTAAAGTGATCAGAGAGCTGTATGCGCAGTATATCAGGACGTTGGCTGGCTTGGTTATTGGACACTGGGCCATAAATTAGCGTCAACCGAGAATAGAAAGGACGGAGGAAACTAACCTGTAGACTTTGGCTCGAGGAGGATCAGACCGCCTTTCAGGTTCCAGTGACAGACCGTGACATAGTCCCACGCTTACGAGGAGTAGGAACTCCTTGTTTGGAACAATCTTGCTCAAACAAATAAGTTTAAGCGGCAGAAATCCTAGCTTGCTCAAACTTGTCTGCTGGTATATAGACTATGAAAAATAACACGGGCCGAAGTATCAGCCGTGGTACAAGAGATAAGGAAAGAGTGCCTCAAATCTTTAACGGCTCTACAACCGTGGTTCGGTCCTGGCCTCTCACAACTGTTCTCTCTACCGGTCTCGACTCTGAGCCGATGACATTGATCCAGGCAGCGAGCCCAAAGCCCCTCCAATCAATCAGCCCAAAGCCACTCCAAATTGACGAATTACATTCAAGGTGGGGCCAAGTAGGTAGGTAAAGGGCTGGCCTTTTGTTGCCACAACTCGTGTACCTTGATTCTGGAGTGGTTGTTTAGTCGGCTGTGACGATGCCCTAAAGCCATCCTGTGGAATTTAAGAAGCTTAACAGTGATCCGTTCACCAGTCTGGAGATCTCTTTTAAATCTTCCAAAACATAACTGCCTAGAGTGCGCTGCGTTTCTCTCTCGTTTGTCTGCCGGCAACTACGACAACAGACGTTGAATGGGATGCCCAACTTGACAGCGTAGTCTCCTATGGGCCAATGTCCCGTGACGACTGCCGTGTTTTTGGCTATATCACGTCTGTTTAAGAGGTCCATTGTTTTTTCTTTGTAATAAGTAGCCCTAGAGATAGTGCAGTTCTCCAGTGCTCTCCACTTTTGGTTGGCTTGTGCTTTTTACCTTACCTAGACTATTTACCTCGGCTCTATATCGCTCCACTAACATCGAGCGCATCATTACTATATCTAGAGATTTTATAGAGCCTTGGCTGTCTATGAAAATTCCAGTATACTACATCCTCATGTAGGTTTTAAGTTCATTGTCTGGCAAGCCTTCAGGATCTCCAACACTTCAGCTTGAAAGACACTAGCGTATACCGGGAAGTGCCAGGTTAGTGAACTGTTAGTGGTCTCTAGATAAACTCCTGCTCCCACGCCCTCGAACGACGAACTTTCACCGGATATCTCCGTTTCTCCACTCTCTTCTTGCCAATCTAAAGCCGGCTCTACACTGTGCTATGATTCTCAACGTTGGAACTTCGTGGTAGGATGCATCGTGGGGCAAGTGTTCGAACTACGAGTGTCCAAGGTGCATCCAACGTTTGTATTTGGACACGTTCGGGCTGATGTGGGTATTAACACAATCGTTGTAGCCAACATTCGAATCAAGCGTTCTCCGCATCGTGTTAAGCCGGCTTAAGAGAATGGTAGTCTGGTTGTAGCGACCAAGGTTGGGGGGCTGTAGATCCAAGAGATCATTGAGAGCTTTCGTGGCGCAAGTCCTCATGGCCCCTGTTGTCCCTACTGTTGATCTCTGGACCCTTTCTACCTTTATGACGTTAGAAGTTCTGCTCAGCGCTGGCCTTCATACTAGCGACCCATACGTGAGAACTAACGCACTCCACTGAAACCGAAGGAAGATTTGGTGCAAGTTTTGTAGAGATGGTAAATCGCCATTATTTAACTACTTTTTCCATTAAAATAAACAATCGTTAATGCTGCAGATAGAACTGAAAATATTTGTTATATTACTGGAAAAGAACTGACAAACTTAGTGGTTGGAAAACAAACGTAAAAAGACGGCGCATCTATTTAATAAATACTCGCCATTTTTTAAAATCTCGCGGGCGGGAATATTTATAAAACGGATAAAGCTTAAAGCTCCATCTATTCGAAAATTATCTGAGCTATGTTGTTAAAAATGTTCCTATGGATAAAAAATCGTTGAATTGGTAGTGAACTTTGATTTTTGCTAAAGTTATAGCTATTTCAGTTAGATGGCTCCATAATCTTGATGAAGATTTTCGAATAAGAAAAATTGTCGCAAATACGCGGGAGTTTTGACAGTGGAAAAAGTAAACACTGAAATTGGTTGAAGCAGTTTTGTTAGAGTTTAAAGTTATTTTTATTTATTAAATAATTTAAAATGGATCAATTTCCGACAGAGGAAGAAGAGTTTGAACTAAGATACCAGGAGGAATTGGATTTGATTGACGACAGTAATTGTTTTTGTGAGAAAAAGAAAAAATTCTCTTCTAAATTTTTTTGTAGTTGACGATCCAACTATAGTAAATATAGAGCCCCAACCAGGACCTTCTAAAAGATTATTCAATGATTCAAGAAGCAGCGTTCTTCAAAGTCCACAATTGTCACAAATTTCTCATGGAGAAAACAGCGGAGCTCAAATTAATCGTTGTCTTTTTGGGACTCCTGGAGGAGGTGTTAAAAGAATCTCTTCTACTCCACTCGTTAATAAGACTACGGAACCTGTATCAGCACTTTCTGAAATCCAGAATATTGGTCTGAGCAGAAAAAGGCGACTTGAAGACCTTTTTGGTGATATACGTGATATTGAGGATGAAATCTACATCGATCGGGAAGCTAAGAAGTTAAAAAGTGAGGAAGAACGAGACTTGGAAATGATTGAGAAGATTCTAGAGGCGCGCAAGAAGGCACGGGAGAATAACAATCCTCTTAAGAAGGATCAACTGGAGAAGTTAAATGCCCTACATGAGTTTAAAATGAGAAATTTGTCTTATAGTGTGCCCAAGTATATTTATCCAATTGTTCTTAATATCTAGTAACTACCTGAATCTCTTTTTTTTCAGTTGGCCATTCATACCGCTTACACGTAGTGATGACGAACGTATCTACGTGCGTTTTCATTCAGAAGATTTTGAAGATCGTCAGCTAGAATTAATAAATGTTTTTAGTAAAGGCTACAGTGGTCTCTTGGGGGATCAAAAGCAAGCTATTTGGGATGTAGCGCACGAGCTTGTACAGTTTACCTTTACATATTTACTAGATATCCTCTAATCAGTTTATTTTTAGACGGCTAAGCGCTTAACGGCACAACATAATCAGTCACAACCTGTAGTTGCTGATGTTATGGAAGTCGATGCTGAACCAATTGATGGAGATCTCTGGGTGGAAAAGTATAAGCCTAGAAAATACATAGATTTACTCTCAGATGAAAGTACTAACAGAAGTCTTCTATATTGGCTGAAAATGTGGGATAAAGTAGTTTTTGGGAGGTGAATTTAAATAGAAAAGGATATTTAACAGTACCTTAAGAGATTACTACATTTTTAGAGAATTTAAGGCAAAGGTCATACCTACTGGAAAATTAAATACTTTCAATAAAAAGACTGGGAGGTTTGAATCAACTGGAGGATGGGGTAATCGTAAGAATAAGGCATTAAATACGGATTTTGATGAACATGGCAGACCTATTCAGAAAGTTGCATTGCTTTGTGGGCCTCCTGGTTTGGGCAAAACAACTTTGGCACACACGATTGCTCGTCATGCTGGTTATAATATTAGGTATAGAGACTACAACATCTCATGTGCTACTCTGTAATTACTCAATCTTTCCCCCATAGAGAATTGAATGCTTCAGATGATCGAAGTCCTGATGCCTTTAAGCTGGCTTTGGAAAATGGCACACAGATGACTTCAGTGCTTAATCAAGACAAACGCCCAAATTGTATAATTTTAGGTAAAAAAAAATTGTCTCCTTTTTTTAATTCCACTAAAAAACATTTCACTTAATTTAGATGAAATTGACGGAGCCCCAAATCCATCAATCGAGTTTCTTATTAAGTTTGTAACTGATAATGTTGTTACCAAATCCAAAAAGGGCACAAAACCCCAGAAATTCATACTTAAAAGACCAGTGATTTGTATTTGCAATGATCTTTATGTGCCAGCACTTCGACAATTGAGGCAAATCGCTTTTGTTGTTACTTTTCCTCCGATAGAATCATCTAGGTTATCTGAAAGGTAAGTGAAATATGATTGTTATGTACTCTTTTTTACTAAGATATTTTCTAGGCTTCTAGAAATATCCCGAAAAGAACATCTTAACACTGATTCAGGAGCACTATTAGCTTTAGCAGAAAAATCTGGAAATGATGTTCGTTCTTGCATTTCTATGATGCAGTTTTATAAGTATAAAAACTTGATTTGTTATTTTGAAAGTAATTTCAAGAGTTTATGATATTATAGTGCGAAAAAGAAGAAATTATCACTACTTGATGTCCTTAACACAAATCTAGGACAAAAAGACAGACATCGTGGTCTCTTTGATGTTTGGTCTGCCATTTTTCAAGTAAAGACTCGCTTCAAAAAATACTTAAACATGCAATTAACATTTTCTTTGTAGATTCAAAGACCTAGAAAACAACTATCAAACTCAGAAGTTAACGATGGTCAAAATGTACAAGTTGTTACTATGACCGATACGTCCATATCAACTAGAGCTAAACAAATTTTAGAGATTGTCCATAGTGGTGGTGATTACGAAAAGTAAGATTTACCAGCTAAAACTTGCTTTTATTGTTGTTTCTTCTTGTTTATCCTCAGGCTACTACAGGGAGTTCATGAAAATTATCTTACACAGAAGATGCCGGACCCGAATTTACATGGAATTGTTGAAGCGACACAGTGGTTCTGTTTTTCAGATGAAATTCAACAATTGATTAGCCATCAACAAAATTATTCTGTTTATCCTTATTTGCAGTTTGGTTTTGTTGTTTGGCATTTACTTTTTGCAGGATTGGCATGGCCTAAAATTAAATTTCCTAGTAAAGGTTATGAGGTAAGTTTTTGATATGATTGAAGGTGTTAGTATCTCTTTTGTTTATTGCTAACCATTTACAAATTTGCATTATCTAACCCAAGAAATAACTTCTAGACTACCCTAGACATTGCACCATGACTTTACAAAAAACTCCCACCTACAGACGCCCTAAATGTTATATTATTCCTCCCTCCTTTGAATCTTGTGTCTAGGGAAAGCGCAAATATCGCAGACACACGAAGGTGCTGCATTCTGTTACGATCCCCAAAAAAAACGGACTTTCGAGGAACTACGGAGTCCACATCCCTTCACGTTGTGAATGGAGAAACAGACCACACAGTTCTCAGGGTGCCACAAACTTCTTTACTGATGGTTCTAAACTCGAAGGTCGAGTAGGAGAAGGAGTCTTTTGCCGAGAGCTTGGTATTGAAGCCTCCTTCCGATTACCCGATCACTGTAGTAGTGTATACCAAGCGAAGGTTCTAGCCATACATGATTCGGACTGTCTACATCTTCTCAGATAGCCAAGAAGCTCTGAACGCCCTGCGCTCTAGCACAAACAGCTCTAAAATTATCTCTGAATGTCACAGATCTCTCAATGAGATGGCTCAGCAGTTCAGGACCTTCCTTGAATGGGTGGCTGGTCACCGAACTGTATTGCCGAAGAACTGGGTATGAGAGGTACGACCGCCGCTCTCCTTCCAGAAAAGGGTTAGGGTAAGATTCATTACTTCAAAAACGTCGACTACGGTGGTTTGGGCATTTTGTCGAATGGATGATGACCGCTTGCCACGTAAAATTCTCTGGCGAGACCGACTCGCAGGCTGGAGAATCCAGCGATCGGCACCGAAAAAAACCCGTCAAAAGAATATTGAGGGTGTCCTAAAGAATCAACGGCAAGAATGGAAACGAATCGTGAATAGAGTTCGAGACCCAGCGACACCGACAGCAGCGTATCCGTTACGGGGACGTCCCGCTCGGACCGTCAGCTAACGGATCAAAGAAGAAGAAGAATGTACCTATCTATTTAATTGAAAAAATTTGACTCTCAAAATAAAGTTCAATCATTGTGCTCTGTTGACTAATGAGTCTTGCCGACCGCTAATCAATAAACCGACGCTAGACCTGGTACTACAGCGATATGATTAACGTCTGCCTTTGTAAAGATAGCTAACAGAGAAGCCCCACAAGTCACAGCCACAAAGCAATTTCATTTCATCAAAAGACTCGAGGCATCCTACATAAGCATCTATTCTGGTAACCCCATCACTAATGTTCATAATATCAAACAATATACAAAATATTCTCCAATGTCTATACATAATTTTTCCCAAGTACTGAAAATTATAAGCGGCGTAAATTATGTTTAAACTGTCTCAACAACCAGTGAAGCCTTTTCATGGGGGTTTTTGCCAAGCTTCCTTTACAAGATTTATTCTGAAGCCCATTCAGTACAGAATCGCATAAGGGTACACAGGAGTCATAAGCACCTTCCGGAGGACTTTGTGTGTGCAATGAAGGATAAGATCATAAAACATAAAACACTATTAACGAGCATGTTTATACTTGGGCAATCCGCCCCGTGCATATCGTATACACTATATATACCGGCGGCAAATACTTCCTCCTTCCTTGAGTCCTTCGCTGTTGGAAAATATTTCATGAAGAGTTAATTGAAATCGTTTTTATACACTTTCATCTCCTCCTGTTGGTTCTCGACCATTCAACATTCTATTCATGCGTCCTTTTGAGTACAACTTTACTCTTAAATGGTTTTAGAAAATGAAATTTTGTTATGGCTTAATGGGGGCCTCCCCCATGCTTAAGAGTCTAGCCCATCGAGCGCGGGCTATATATTTCTGGGTTCCCATGCTGGTCATATATCACTCTCGACTCTCTCAACTGGAATTTTATCTATACATATATATCAGGAGCACAGCAACACATGTGCAACGTTTGTTGCTAATTAATAATTACTTATGGGGCTCATGTTTCCTCTTGTACTTATATTTCTTTACTAGAGGCTTCGTTTTCATTAATTTGAATGCATGGCAACAGAATGCTATACCTTACAATATGCACGCAAAGGAGGTCACACTCCCTTTTTTATAAGTGTATGTTTTTTGATTAAAGTAAATATAATTTTCTTGTATTTAGTAAATTTTTTAATATTCTATACTAGATTATATTTAATATTTTATGTTTCCTTCTGTTATTTTTTAAGCATCATTAAACACTTTTTTAACGGTGAACTTATTTACTCATTAAGAGTTTTATGGGCTTGTAAATGGACATTATCCTTTCAGGGGTTTTTTAATGGATTGCTTACATTGTCTTTTTGTGCGAAAAAGTTGATATATAAATTTTAAAATACACACCTAAATTCAGTATCGGGGTGGGCGACCCGAACGACTGCCCGAAGGCGCCATGTCCCAAAGAGCGCCACCGCGATCCAGTTTTTTTTTTTATGTGAAAGACTAGAGTCTCAGGAAAGGCCCTTCCTTTATACTGTTGACAATCTATTTTCTTCTTATAGAGTGCAATGTCGAACAGCAGCTCTAGTCGGGGAGGAAGGAACTGCCACAACCTTCCCGCAATATTTTTAGTCCACCTACTCCCAACCATTACTATCGCGACTTTGACATCGGGGCATCGAGAAACAACTCGCTGGAGTGTTATGCCTCCTGAAACGAGTAGAATCTCATCAACCAAACGATGGCTTGCGCTTTGGTGGAGCGGGGAAAGGCTAAGGAAGGCTATGACTGAAGGAATCAGGAATGTAAAGAGGGAAGAAGAAAGAAGGAAAGTTATGTAGGTGGGAAAGTGGAAAAGGCGAAGGACCGTGTAATGCATTCTTTCATTTAGTTAACAACTCCACAATTCAAGACACAACGCCGGATATGCTTAGGAAGTGAACAAAGCTTGTGTTTGAAAAAACGTGAAAGTCAGGTCCATTAATCGACTCATGTCTTAATGAACAGCAACATATGAAAGGGGCGATCGACTACAACAAACCTTATGGCCTCAGGTTGTAAATCTAGGCTTGTTTAAGACAATAAACTAAATTTCAACTTGCACTACGATAATATTGCTTCCGGAGCCAAAAGCGTCTTGGCTTTACAGAGGGAAGGCGAAGAATTCGATAACGTTCGGGCTCCAAAAACTCTTTTCTGTTCTGTTAATAATCCAAAGGACGATTGTATATAACGAAAATGATCACGTTCTCACAAAACTCATTCAACAATACATTTGGTGCAGATTCGAGCCGTCGTATGTCCGTGTGAACAACCTATTTCTCGGCCATTTAAATTTTTTGGTCAAGTTTGGCCGCCGTGAGCCCGTATGAGCTCTCAAGCGGCCAGTGTTGGCCCGTTGTAACGACTCTTTTATTTTTACTCGGGTTATTGTATAATCTGTGCGTAATAATATAGATAATCTACCGAAAACAATGCCTTAAAAGTTAAGGGCGCATAAAAATATCTCGCACGCGTCGCCAAAATACCTAAAACCGGCCCTGCCTAAATTATAAGGTTACTATGAGCTGATATAATAAAATTTTCTGCGAATTAGTTTATAGGGTGATTTACTATAATTAATTTAGGACTCTATTATATTTTTCAGATAAATCAAAAATTAACAACAACCAAATTAATTTTCCAAGCATTAAGACGTGGTATCACTAGTGGAGCAATTGGAATTGGCCAAGGAAAAGTTATACTTCTAGAAACAGTTCCACTTTTGAAAAGGATTTTATCACCAAATTTGCGATCTGTTTCGTTACAACTTTTAACTCCGAAGTATATTTTATTAATATTTCATAATGTGAATATAATTTTAATTGTTTGATTTTCCATTTTAAATATATTAACAGAGAAAGATACGACCTAAAGCACACAGTTGAAGTAATGGCTGACTTAGGTTTAGCTTTTAATCAATTAAAGACTGTCGATGGCACATACAATTACCAACTAGAACCAGATTTGGATCTTCTATGTAATTTCCAAGGTTAGTTAATTAAAAATCAACATTTAATTTTGTATATGTTTAATTTAATATTTATTTACTTTTCTATAGGATATCAGGGAATCACATTAAGTTATTTTGGACGTCAGCTAATCGCACGTGAAGTTGAGTTGGAGCAAGTGAGACGAGCAACACCAAAAATAAGTGAAGCATCAAAAGCAAACAAGGCTAAACAACAACAACAGCAAAACAAAAAACAACTTCCAAATCATTTACAAACTTTAAAACCAAAAATACAGCGCAGTACTAACATGAAGGAAACCGTGAGTGCAGTTTTGCATGTTTTATTTTTGCCTTTGAAGGTTTTATTTTCGTTTTAAATTTTATCAAAAATTCTAAAATGTTTGTTGTTTCTATTACCATGAATATTTGAATTAGTTTACATTATTAAAGGAAGTTCCCATTCATTTGAACAATTATTATGCAATTGGTTATTCAGAACTAGTTTGAAAGTTGATGTGTGCTCAATTAATTGTGCAATTGTTATTGTGCAATTGATTTTTATAGAACATTTTATTCAGCATAAAGAAAGAATGCATAACTTCACATCACATACTTAGCAATTGATCAATTATTCAAGGTTTTCCATCGGATAGTCCAAGTTAGACAGTTTCTTCATCATCTAAGCGTCGATTGTGACGGCGATATCCATTGACAGTTCGATACAAGTCAATGAAAAAGTCCCTCCAATAAATAGTGACGATTTTTCCTTGATTGAATCAAATAAAAACGCCAAAGGTTAATAGTTATCTTTTATCGCAATCCAGATTTCCCCTGAATACTTTGACCTAAACTTACTACAACCGATTGCATCATAATACAAAATGGTGGACTGGTAGTACAAATGGTCGCTCCTAAGTTGAACTCTCACACTTAAAAATCAGATTGGACACGCAAAGATACGAGATACTGTTGTCCCAAGTGATACTTCAATCCAGGAGTAAACAACAGAGCTTGAAGGGGTAATCCTATCCCTTGAGGGACATCCACATCCTCCATTTTTGTGGGATCAGTAATACGGGACTAGACATGCGGGATTCGCGGGATTCGGGCAGTAGAATCACCTTTTACCTCTTTCGTTGGTGTATACGGACCTAAGTATTTTTATGTGCGAGTATCCGAAGTAATCAATTACTGAGTTTCCATGCAAAGTTTACCCTGGGTTAACTCAGAGTAAGCGCCCATGGAAACGCGGGTTGAGTAAAGCTTTTCGTTAAATCCAACAAAATTCCGCGAAACACGTCGAATTAGGCTGGGTTTTTGCATATGTGTTTGTTTAAGTGAAAGTGAAAATGTCAAGTTAACTTACGCCTACCCAGGGTTAACTCTGCATGAAAACACAGTACTTATGAGCATATGGGGATTATCCTCGCAGCTAATAGTTGTTTTGTATGCCAAATGACCTACTGAGTCAGTCAAACAAAGTATTCAGGCCAATTCTAAACTGCGGTCATTTATTCATATCGAGTTATTTGAGTCGCCTACAAACCTCGCGAGTCAAAGAAGATCCTGCCCACTGAATATAGAGGACACCCGAGCGCAGATATGCTATGGCATGGTTTGTTATCTCTTATCATGTTTTCCTTGTAGTTAAGAACGGGTTAGTGGATATAGTGAAAGTCCTCTTGGTAGAAGTTACCAAGGTCTAGAAATTTTTGCTGATTTTACTTCTTAACCTCTTATCAAATAATGTGTAGATTCTTATGATTGCAAAATTATGTAATCATTTTCCTCTGTAGTAGTGCTTATTATAAATATTTCACAACAATAAACTAATAAACCTTTTCAAATAAACCAACATCAATTCGGTAAAATTTTTTTTCTTCATCTTAAAATGATTTTCTAAAATATATATTCCAATCCATCCTTTTCACAATGCACCGAACACCGACTATTTGAATTTCAATTGTAAAGTGAAATTACGTGCGAAATTGAAAATAAACTGAATTTCAGCCAAGATACTGGGAGAAAGCAATGAAAACTTTGTAATACACCTTGTCTGTCTATATATTCATATATAGTGGAATCTAATATCGCAGTACATGAAGGTATTCCATGCACAGTGTACGACTATCGAGTGGATATGTGTGAGTGTATAAAGGATTGAAAACTACTTTGAAATATGAGCTTTTTTTGCTTTTGTAAGGAAAAGAAATTATCTTGTGGATATTTCAATAGCCAATGTAAGTTTATTTATCTTTTGTGAAATAGTATTGAAGGTATTTGCTGTATGGAAATAAAATGGAAATATTGATTTTTAGTTTTTACGAGAGAGGCACCGAATGTTCGGCCGAATAATCGTATTCGGTATATTCGGCGTATTTTTTAATGTTCGTATTCGGCCGAATATTCTGTTAGTTTGCCGAATAATTACCGAATATTTAATTAGTGTTATTTTAAGAGTTACATAGCTTAAAGAGGCTTTATTGTGGAATCGTACATAGGTAGTATTTGTAAATGAAACAAACACTTGTCTGTGTAACTATATTTATTCACAAAATCAAAAATTTAAAAGAATGAGAATCCACACACCGAATCGATAGAAACGACACCGATTTGAATCTAGTTTGCAACTGCTTGCGTGCGACTGTTCTTGCCGGTCGGAAGCAATATCAATCTGGTGGCAGACAAGCGTACCTCCGTTGCATTCAGCGGTTCCATGATATGCGGCGACTTTCCACTAACATCTTATTGTTTACTTGCATTCCGTCCCAAAAAAAAGTAAGTAATGAGCGTATGATTGTGTGTGCTATGACGCATGCGGCTATTCAGAAAAAATTGAAAGTAGACCAACATTTGCGTTGCATGCATTCCATTCTCGAAGTATTCCGTCAAGTCGTATTTGAATAAACACACTTCTATATTGTCTGTCATCGAATGCAATGCATGTACGCTTGGAAATGCCACCAGTTTCAGTTGTGTAGTTGCATTTGTAGGTGTCAAAGTTTATTTGACAAAATCCTCGTGAGCACAGAATACCGATTGATCAAAAATTAGTTGCGCTTGTGTCTGGACAAAGGCTTCATTTTGATTGCAAACTGGTTGTGAGCGTGATAATGCTGAAATCAGTTTGAAACTGGGGTTGCAAATCAGTCGACTCATGGGCGTTTGAGACTCTATGCTGTTTATGGAATTGTTATTTCCCCACATTCTTGCTTTAGTCCCTTATTTTTTGGCGATAACTATTCTATCACGCGAGAGCCGCGCATTGAGTGAGCGAGCCGAGCTAGCGTGGAGTGCTGGAGGAGTGGGTGAACGATGGTACTTGTAGAGCGCTTCGCCGACCTATAGGAACCTGTTTACTTCCCAAAAATGAACCGAATAATTCGGCCGAATGTTCGGTTCGGTACATTTTTTACCGAATATTCTGCCGAATAATCGTATTCAGTCGAACGCATCTCTAGTTTTTACTATTATTGATATTTCTTTAAATTATAGCTAGATTTTTTTTTGTTTCGTAATAAAATATTCGCATTTTCTGGTATTATCCTCGAATCGCCTGTCATAAATAATATTTATCAAACGTTTCCATTTAATACAATCTATAAATTCAATTTTAAATAAAAAAAAATAAAATAACAACGTCTCATTCGAAATCAGTGAAAATCCTATCAAGAAATAAGAGGATTCCATTTTGGAGCTTTACTTTTTACCACCATTTGATTTTCTTCCTTAAAGGATCGGCAAAAAAAGAGACATCGTCATTGCGTTCTAATATCAAATAAATCAATTAGACGAGCTTCAGATAAATTCTTATCCATACCATCCCCTGTCTGGAATTCAGTAAGGAATTTTCCTTTTTCTTTTTTTTTATATTTTTTTTTCTTCCTTCTATGCTTTTCGTACTTTCCCAGCTACCATCAATGCTGCGGGTATATATACAGTATATACCCTTGCGGGTTGGAATTTTTATCTGCTTGTGTTATACACCATACAAGAAAAGAAACACTTTCAATCCAGGAAAATGCAAAGAAAATCCCTGATGGGATTCTGAAAAATGACTTGACCATAATGGGGGATCACTGAATAAATAGTATATAACCCAACTATAAAAAACATTTATTTCGCTTAAGGAGTTTATCCTTTTTACTTAAAGATTTTTTTCTTTCCTCTTTTGTGGCTTAATTTCATAGATTTTCTTTTTGTGGCTGATATTTTTCCTTTTTTTTGGTACTGTATGTGAACAATACTAGATGAATGAACTCTAACAAAAAAAGTTATAGACTGCTACCAATACAAACATAATTATGGGAGTTAAATTGAAAATAAATTTTGTAATGATTTTCTTTAGGTCTCGAAGGATTTCTTTGGTAGAATGACGACAAAGCAGGCTGCATTAACTGTACAAGAAGGTAATGGAGAAAAGATTCTTCTTTAACAAAAAAATTCCAATTGAACTTTTTGGATTCTGTTTTACAGGTGGAACGGATGTTATTGTAAAAAGTCCTATTTGGTATCGATATAAGGAAGGATTTAACAATGCTGTGCGAAAGGATGTTTTAATGTCGGATATACTTTGAGAGTAGTTTTGTTTTTTTGTACATATACTTTTTCTATGAGATTGTTTAAGTTATTTTTTTCGTTTTTAGAATAAAGTTACTATTACTTAACAAATCTTTACAGTTTTCAACCTAGTGCAGAATTCGCAGCTCATCAACTGCAGCGTTGTAGACTATGCTTAAGTTAGTAGCGAACGAATGCTCGCCTAGGCCAGCGGTCGGCAGCCCAAATGCATTGACGTGCCACAAAACAGATAATTAAAACTACTGCACATTAAGCGTGCCACCAAAAATTAATTGAACATTAATGACTACCTTGGGGATCAACTTTGGAAGCTATTGGCCCCCATTCACATACAGGCCGCCTTTCAGACCAGGTCGGCAGGTAGGGCCCGATGAAGGCCACACTTTAAGGGCTCCATTCACAACAAGCGTATCAATGCCTCGGCTTCCTCAAGAGATGCAAGTTTCTTCTTCATCCAGCTGCCTTGGCTACAATCTAAAAGTCCTACATTCGGCCCCGCCTTGAATACAACTCGTATATCTGGGCGAGCGCCCCTAAAACCACCTTGGCTTAGCTAGAAAAGGTGCAAAACCGCGCCATCAAACTCATTGGCGATAGCACCGTCTGCTCCTCCATCGATCCTTTAAGCCACCGTAGGAATGTAGCAGCGCTCAGCAAGTTTTCCCGCTATAACAATATCGACTGCTCCACTAAAATCAGAAACCTCCTGCCTACACGGAAACTTTTTTTCCGCAACACAAGACTAGCCAACTCGGCTCACCTCATACGCTACAGCCCTCCCCTTCACGCACATTAAGGTTTAGCAGTTCGTTTATAAATAGAATACCTCGATTGTGGAACTGTCTTCCGCAGTAGGTGTTTCCGAGCTCATAGAACATCTCAGAGTTCAAACGCAAGGTTCATCGACATCTACTCATGCACCCTCCAGACTCCTAAACTATCCTATCTCATCTATCCTTCAATCATATCATCGGGGGTTCGAAGGCAATAAAAGGTAGACATTCTGGCCCTGGTAGAGCTCTGATACTGTACTTTGGGCCATACGATTATCGAGTTAAAAGTAGGATCTCGCTGTTTAAAGTGACCTGCTTTAAACAGTCAAGTCTAAACTACAAATCAATAGGCGAATTCATAACCTCTTTTAGCGGATTGTAGACTATCTGAAGTACAAGTAGTAGGGTGTTGGAAAAAAATATGACTATGTTTTTTGGACCTGATACCCCCATAATAAGCCAATACAAAGTAACACTTTTTAAAATATATATATTTGCACTTATTTACAACTTGCTTCACAATCATTTTTTGTTTCGAAACGATTCTTATTGCCTCCGCATCCGCCATAGTTGAATTCTTCACATTGTTCGGTATCCTTATTAAAATAAAACCTTGACATTAAGGCATCACAGTCTCCTTCTGCTGCCGATAAGTTGCAAAAACCTAATAGAAAAATATTTATTGTAGAAGCAAATAGAACAAGAAATAAAAATTCTTACTTTGCCTCTCCGAATTAGCCAATCCGATAACACATAAAACTGCCAAACAGATCACAAGTGGAAGCTTCATTTTTGCGTAGATCTGTTCAATTTCGAATCTAGTATAGAACTGATACTGTGAAATGAGCGGGCATTTAAAGAAATCTTATATCAGCAGACAAATTCTCCCCACTTTGAGAGTAATTGTTTATTTGCGTCAATAATAAGCGGTCTATAATCAAATTTATGAATTTCTTGGAGTTGGTTAGAGTTAGTTTGAAAGTTTACTTTAGTTGTTTGATTGTAATTTTACCTAAGAAAACAATAATATGGGAAAATTTGCGGTGATGTATATGGGTTTTCCTCGTTTATTACAGAAAATAGGTTATTTCAACAATTATTGCATGAAGATAAGAAATAGGTGAGCGCTAGTGAGATAATTTATCCTAGCTAGACATGCGTTATCTTTTCAGTTAGTTGTGGGTGTTTTTAAAGCTTCTCCTATATTTTTGTATAGGTTTCAGAATAAGCTTTAAATTTCAATAAAAATTTGCCAGAAAGGAAACGGAGCGATTTTTATGAAATTCTTGACGAATTCTTGCCAGCCACGTAGTCAGAATGGAGGACAGACAACCGTATTAGAAATTTCGGGAAACAGACCAGTAGACAGACCCAGAAGGAGATGGACACACTCTGAGACGGCTTACGCAAAGGCAATATTCAACATTGGTAACTGGGGACATGGTGCAAGGGAACACCAAACTTGGAGAAAAGCCTTTTAGGAGGCCAAGGTTCGATTTGGGCTATAGCGCCATTGGATGGATTGTAGGCATCAAATACTGTCCCATGATTTAGCGCTTTTCAGAAGGTTCGGCCTTGTCGTTGTAGTTGCAAGTCAAGGCTGTTTTAAGCCTGTAAATAGATTTGATTTGACTAGGGCTGTGAGCATCTAAAGATCTCTTCGATTTTCTCCTGCGATGATCGATACGACTTTGACAATTCCCTTTCGCGCCATCATCAGGAAGTTGCTTAATATCTGCTTGCTGTAGTTCGGCGAAGTGTTTATAGTCTTGGCGCATTATTTCAAACTCCTCCGTCTATAGCCGACTATTAAAAGGCATGATGATATTTATCTACATAACAGTCGGGGGTTTTGTACATTATCCATATGTCTACGAGATTTGTTCATACTTTACCTAATCGATCTGCCTTCTCGTTGTCTTCAATTTTCTCATGACCTGGTAACAACTGGAAAGCATTTTATACCTCCTGCCCAAAGAAGGCAGCTTATTCTGACAGATGTACCCTAGCGTGGACATTATACATATGAGCCTATTGTTCGGATAGTCACTTAGCTATACGATAGCTGGATTAGCCCACCAACTGTTCTTGGTTTCTTCGGTATTTCTGGCCTTTTGGAGGTTAAGGGAGGGGGAGAAAACAAAAGCGTCTGTACCCACCGACTGTGATCCGTTGAAATCTATATCGTAATTCTTGTTCGGAGACTACGATTCTGTAGTTGCCTAATGGTTTTGGACGTTTTCAATTTGCGGAGACTGACTCTATTATTCCCGATTTTCGGCGCGGCCTTTTGGATGGACTTGGCACTGATGTTGTTAAAAGCCCCTTCGTTGTTTAAAAATGCTTCCAAGGTAAACCGTTTGTTTTCTAGGGGGTATTCAACGGTAGACACCATTTCACCGAGTACCCTTCCAATATGAATACTGAGGAAGACATACTAAAGTTTATTATAGAATTTTGAAGGTGTAGTTCTAGCGTATACGATCTTCCGTACTTACTAAACGTATAAAAGTTCGCACATATTTTTTCTATTGTGCTACAAAAACACACTAGATATTGGACTGTTTCTGCAAGAAAGTGATTATTGTGGACTTAGAAGACTTCTTCAAAGATAACACTGAAACATTGATCCATAAACGATATTTGTAGTTTTAGTATTAGTTATTAACGGAACAATGAATCTACATATCATATTTCAATTATTTTTATTTATTTACAAACTTTTTCACATTCAACTTTACTTGGAAATCGATTTGCATTTCCTTGGCAGCCACCATAAACAAATGACTCACATTTTCTAGTGTTTTTATTGTAATAATAGCTTGGAATGTAGGCTTCACATCTTCCAGTAACTGCAGGTAAGTTGCAAAGTTCTAAGGAATCAAATAAACGGAGAAAGTCTATTGATACAAAAAAAACCCAAATTTAGAAACAAGTTTTGCTTTCACCTGGTTTTTTGCTAGTAGTTAAAGTGATCAAACTTAAAATGGTTAAGAGGAATGCGAGCTGAAACTTCATTTTTTCGCGAAGATCTTTACTATATGAAATCAAAAACAGAACTGATAGTTTCTGGTGAATTGAGGATATTTAAAGAAATCTTCGTTTGTCTCCCACTTGAATGGAAATGTATCAATAAAGTGGAGCGTAGCTAAAATATGGGATTCTAAATATGGAATTAATTTATGGTGTTTAAGTTAGTTATTGTTTTGTATTTAGAACAAATTTTTGTTTACTTCATCAATGACCACAATTTTCGAAGAAACTCCTCGAGACTGCATATTTTGAGAAGATGCAGGACTTTTTTTTAAATTAAAAAGAGTGGATGGTTTAAGTGTTTTCATATTAATAATAAAGAAGGAATGCGACTTAACGAGATAATATATTCCAGTTTTAAAATCACCCATTGATGTTGTTGTTATTCATTTTTGAAAGTTTTTCTTATATAGAAGAAGTTATTGGTTAAAATTAAAACTTTAAAAGTCGATAGCCTTCTAAATGTAAACAACCATGCTCAATAACGATTGTTTGTTTGGTTGGTTTGGTGTTATATTGATCTGAACTCCTCAAGAACTATGATATAGTTTTATGCATAGAGTGATTGAGAAATGAGTGTCAAATTTAGGCGCTAGATATCCGAAAAAACTACCTTCAGGCAGTGTTCTTCAGCTAGAACTATTGGCAATCTTCAAATTCTACCTAGAAATACAGGTAAACTAGATGCGATTTATATAACATCCAAGCTGGTCTAAAACCGGCCATAGGGAGTTTTCCTAGGTTAGGAGGTACAAGATCCTTCTTCAGCGGATACCGGCAAGGAGAAAGTAGATGAATTGGCCCTAGACTAGCAGCAAATCTTCCAGAGAAACTTGGCCTGCCTTTTTTGAAGCAAGGACTCCTCATCTTATTTGTCGGCCTCTAGCTGAGATCACACATCATGAATTTAGTTACCTTTTTTTACAGGGCTTAAAATAAGATATACAATCCGTTACCTATACATAACAGGTTGAACCTAAAGCCACTCCAAATACACTACCCTCTAGTTGCCTAACAATTTCTTTCAAAAGTACGGTTGCAAAACTGTCTCTGATCTTTTGACACCAACTGTGTGGGCTTTGGGTGGGCTTGCGGCTTTTATCTACCTGCCGACGAATGTCTAGAGGTAACTATTATATTTATTAACACTGTTCTTAACTTTATAGTAAGCAAATATGAAGAAGTATATGCCAAATGTCTTCAATAGCAAAAAAGTAACCTACTAAGTAAGTGAACTGAATAGCACAAACAGCAAAGCCGAAGACTGATCCTTGTCTAGGGTTGTTAATAATAATTCTCAACCTTGCACCGGACACTATCAAGGATTAAGTTTACCACTTTGAGATTCGAATGACAACAATATATTCTCGAAAGATTTCAATCACTTAAGAACTTTATTTTAATTTATTTACAAGCTTTTTCACACTCTTCTTTTGTTTGGAAACGATTCTCATTTCCTTGGCATCCGCCATAGATGAACTGCTCACATTCTGCCTTATCCTTATTGAAATAAAAGCTGGGAATGTAGGCCTGGCAAAGTCCTGAATCTGAAGCCAAGTTGCATTTGTCTAGTAAAAAATTCAGGTTAGTTCAAATGGTCAGTCTAGTATAACAAGACGCTCTCCTACCTGGTCTCTCACTGCTGACTAAAGCGAAGACACTTAAAAGTGCTAAGAACAATGCAACTAGAAATTTCATCTTTTGGTGTTGTGGTTTGTTAAGATCTTCACAATTTGGAATCTAGAATAGAACTGATACCAGCTGGTTGAATGGGTGGCATTTAAATAATACTTCTATCAGTGGAAAGACTCACCCCCACTTCACTGATTGTATGCTTGTGTCATTAGTAAGCACTCGTTAACCAGACATGGAATAGCCGAGGGTTGGTCTATTAGTTCTGAATGTAGAATTTCGTTCGAGTTGGTCTTTTTGGGGTTTTTGTGAGTCCAAAGGTGTGAGTTTACTTGGCAAATTATTTATTGCTTGCTAATATCAAATATTTGCGATTATCGAGAAAAAATTGGTCAACTTTAGTGGGTTTGTATTTGTTATGGACGGGTAAATAGTAATTTGTCACTTTGTTATGAAGATTAATAAGTCTGGGTGGAGATAGTTTTATGGAAAGTAAGAGGGTCAAGGTTACATTATTTGGCTTGGAATTATTCTGGTCGTCTTAATTTTTGCGCAATAATATTTATGTGCATCCGTTTGGATAGTTTTTGACATCACAAACATCCAATCTATGCCAAGGAATGGGTTTGGTGTTTTGTAAAAACATGATAATGCCATATAGATACTAGAGCTGTATAAAAGTAAAAGTATGAAACCTTCTGTCGCCGGCTTTAAAGGGATAAAAGAAAGACTTTCTATTCGCTTGGGAAGCAAATTGAAGAACCTAAGCCTCATGAATGTACCGAAGACACTTGACTATGATCTCCAAATTGCTGCCGTATCATACAATGATCTTACCTCTACTCGTATATGGAGTTGGCGAGTCCAGGCACGGACCTCCAGCGTTCAGTATGTTTCATCAAAGTCTGATCGGCTAGGGCCCTTTGCAGCAAGCTGGTAGTAGGGCATCCGCTTTTTCGGACCCGGGACTAAGACAAGGAAACATGATTAAGAACGCCCAGCTCTCCAAGAGCGCGTTGGCAGTCCCAAACTAATTTAGTCTTCGTCCTACGGGTCCTTAACGCCCTAATTGCCACTTGGCTATCAGAGAAGATAAAGATCCGTTTGTTATGGAAGGCCCTTCTTAAGTTTTCATGAGTCCGTGCCAGTATTGCGTACACCTCTTCTTGAAAGACAGTTACTAGGGTGCCTAGGCTTATCGCCCTGCTGAATCTAGGGCTTCCACTCCAGATCCCGGCACCCACACCTGTCTCTGTTGTGGAGCCATCCGTATACCCTAGTACGCTCGAAAATACTTTTAGCCCAGGTAACCATTCGCTTTCAGCCGCAGCGCCGCGTTTATGACCAGTGATGAAAAGGCACCCTATTCTTTGAATTTTACTTTAATTAGGCTGGGTGATTAGTAAAGAGAAATTTAAGCTCTTAATCGTGCTGGAATCTTTCTTGTAGTAGTTTTTCGTAGAATTGTTGGGTCCTCTTCTTTTGGGTTTCGGACACTACAATCAGGCCAGCCACATCACCTTGCGAAGCCTGGGGCTAAAATAGGTTTGGGGCCTTTTAAGGATATTGAAATTCCAAAAGAAACTTTGACTAGAACAAATTTGTGGAAAGAATAAGTCATTGTGAGCCTTAAATATAGATACCGAACGGTGGGTTCTATATTCGCGCATCAACCTAAATTTACAGAGTGCAGCTTAGAATGGAACAGGTCTTATGTAAACAGGCCCTTATGCTTAGCTCTGGAGCTCAGTACTCATCTTTCTTTTTGGCAGAATCAATCTCGAAGCTATTCCAGGAGCGAATATGGAGGTGGTCAAGCAGAATATTGGTGGTTGGTACTTAGTTGGGTGACCGCTTGGTAAAACCGCTGTCGACACTCGTATTTTAAAGGACGAAAAGGAAATTGCAAAGGGTGAACAATAATATAAAGCTTTAAAGCCTGACTACCAGGACAAGACCTACGTGCGCTATCGTGACATAGAAGAGAATAAAGCTCGTATGGGTGAAGAAAAACATCATCGAAAAGGGTTTAAAGTTGAATAATATCTGAAAATGTTAAAACGAAAGGGTTTAATGACCGCAATTATCTTAATTTAAGCAATATACTACATACGAGCAAACGTCTTTGTTAACCTCCAAAAAATTCCCACTTTTATTATTTTATTTCCTTAAGGCCCGCAAAATCAGATTAAAAAGTGAAAGTGATTCACTTCCACTTTTATTTTCATTTAGCGATAATTTTAATAACGCCCGTATTTGCTCCAACCTTCGCATTGTTAGTAATTTGCATTTTGCTCGACTTTATTTGACTTGGGTCTCTTCGTTCTTCGTTTGTTGTTGTTGTCATTATTCTTTACATTTTTAAAGCGGGGAATCTCTCCGCATTGACGTTGCTTGCATGCTAATTAAAAAGATTCTTACCTGTACAAATATGATTTCCGGAACGATAACAATTATGGGAATGTTTTCAGGTGTAATGTATTACTTGTTGACTCATTGCAAACAGCTGATGAAATTGTTTTATTTCTGTTATGGCGTTTCGTTTTTGTTTTTATCAGGGAGGAAAATGTTGTGGCAATCCTCAAAATGCAATTTTTTTATAGTTATGTATTGATAAGGCATTAACCTAATTTTCGATTGTATTGATTAATGTTCTTTTTTATTGTTTTGGAGGCGAACTGCTGTTAATCGGTTAAACAATGTTAAGAAATTTTACTTTAAGTTAAGGCAATCGGAAGTGTTTTATTTTGTAATTTTTTAATCAGACTTATTTTTAAAACATGGAAGATAATAAAAAACTTAATTTTAATTGCGAGTTTCTAGATATGTATTTGTTTATGCATTTTCTGAAGGAGTAAGGAATTTGAGAATAAATGAGCGTGTGACATGAAGCGTGCCTCTGGTTCTGGCCCATATTCGCCGAATCTCATACAATAAAAGAAGACGTTCTCTGCATTATCCTGGATACCTAGTCATATCAATTACAGTGCTGAGCTATCGTGCTCGAAACGATGGAGGTATTTTCTATATCCTGCATTTCCACTCAAGACCTGGGTGAGGTCGTAACTCAGTTTCCACTACTCCATCGTAACACATCCGTGTAGGTTTTTGGATAAGCCTGAGGGTCCACCGACTCTTAACAGACTTGTTTCACTTGCCTTACCAATATGTTACAGACTTGCAGTACGCCATCTGTCGCCGCACTGACTCTGTCTCCCCTCTAACATATTCGCATAGAATAGACGCATGCCTTCGCTCGCGAGTATCTCTATGGGTATAATTCCCGCTATCGCGTAAGCCGGATCGTTGGATATGGTCCTGTATGCGCAGCACGCTCGAAGTACGCTTAAGCTGGAAACAGATATATGCGTAATTTGGTGCGTGTGGTGATTGATATGATAGCAGTGCGTACATTCAAATGCAAACTGACATTTAGTTACGTAAACAGAACGCACGCAACGTAAATGGTCTACTTCCTTATTGCCGCTTTCACCATAGTCTCAAAAACCTAAACACAAGCACACACATGAACTCGTCGCTTAGATTTTTTGGCCAAGCACGGAACTGTCTGTCTGAATTCGCCGCATATACTGCAGGCAATGTATGCACGCACGTATTTGTTTCCAACTTTAGTCTGTATGCGGCCCTCCATTTTCTGCTGTTAGCCCTCTTTCTTGCTGCTGCCCATACTGGGACTGATTGAAGCTAGACTGAGCTAACAGGAGGTTTTGGCCTCCATATTGGACAGCATTGTCGGATCCGCTATGCACTTAAATTGTGTTTTAAAATTAAGTCTGTGGTCGATCATCACTCCCAGGTACCTTAAGGCGGAGTGAATGATCTGTTCCCATACCTTGATTCTTACGGATACTTGTTTTCCCAGGTTGCTGATCAGCGCAGTTATAACTTTGCGTTCAGCAAACGGCAGAGCAGCGTTTTCAGGCAAACTTTAATATCTTAGATAGGTACGTCCGCGCATAACTCGATCGAGGCGTAACATCAACATATCATGATACATTGTTATCCACCGGAGAGGTTCTAAGATACCACATGACGGTGTACAGGCCCATCTTCCAATTCACAATGAAGTGACTTACCTTCTTTCCTTTTGAGGAAATGTTACCAAATAACAGTTTCGAAGGAGGGGGTGTGTTTGCCTGATTACCCACCTGGGCCCAACACGATCAGCGGGCACTGCTTCACTCTGGGTTTGTGCTGTATATTTTTTACAGCCCTTGTCCTGGCATACGATTAGCTTGGCTTTACCTTTATGTTGTTATAGTAAATAGAGTGGGCATGACTTCTAGATGTACCTTTAGACGATAGCAGATCGAGGATGCTTCATAATTTGCCGGAGCTACTGGACCTACGATGCTGACGTAAGCATCCGGATGAACGATATATAGTATCACTTAAAATAGTGTGTTAAGAGCGACTAGTCTGCAATTTTGGGATTTTGTGTGGGGGTTTTTACAGTTTGGAGGACTAGTCGCGACTTGGGCGAGCTCTGTCTGATTGCTTATGACAGTTCAATGTTCTCTGTTAATGGGACTCGGTAGGAACCATGACTTCTTGCAAGCTCTTAAGAAGCGCAAAAGATGTAGATTTTTTTTAGCGAATGTCTCTTCGATGGTTTCTGACCTCATTTCTTCAGGCTCTTCGTTTGATCTAATGTGCCATTCGCCATTCGATTTGGTCACTGGACTAAATATTAAATATTCTTCTCAGGATTTTGCTTTTTGAAGGTTTTCATCAGATTGTCAGTCGACCCCACCAACGATAGCTTTGAAAATGTTCACCAAATTATACTGGTCGATCATCGAATCAAGGTTAGAGAAATAGTAGAGGCTATAGTCGTATTGAATGAGCACGATTGTCGTATATTGACTTTGCTTAAGAATTGGACATGCAGAAGCTGTTCGAATATTGGTTTTGCTCTTTTTGGATGAAAAAAATACATCCAAAGAAATATTTCCAAGGATATGAAACTATGAACCCTCTTGCTTTGGGGTTTGGGCGAAGCAGATCGGATTTTTTTTGGTCGATTCATGGCTGTAGTTCTGGATTTACAATCATACCGTCAAAACTGTAGACTATGAAGGCCGAATGGGCTACGAAAATGTTTATAGAGATTGTTCTTTTTTGAGATAATCATAGATTGTGTTCATCGACTATCTTGAAACAGGTGAGACCAAATCCAGGGTATACTATGTATCATTACTTGACAAGCTGACGAAATGAAGAGAAGTGCTGGTCCATCGACAGAATGCGCCTGCTGACAATTCAGGGGTCGTCCTGTCTGGTATTAAATACGCATTTCTCTTCGAATTGGTTGACCAGCCTCCATTTACATCAGATATAGCTTCCAGCAGCGTTTTTGTTCTGTTTCCTAAGATTGAGATTTGGTTTGGAAGACAGAGATTTTCATCGAACCAGTAGGTCATCGCTATACGTGAACGTCTATTTTGCAAATTAAGACGGAGACCAATATTTGGAAGGATTAAAGAGATTATAGAATTGTACAGAAAAGAGTTTTAACTTAGAAATAGACTAACTTGACTCCTTCCGTAGATCACCTCGTATGCGTAAGTTATATTTCTCGTAAAGTTTTGTTACTATCATTTTAATTATTAGAAAATTTCGTTTGAAAAACCTGTTCCAAAATTCCACTTATCTATCGTTCAAGTGTCAGCCCTTCCGGCCTGATAACATTTTTTGTACATATTTTATTATGTAAAATGATTTTGTGATTGGAAACTCCTTCATATATTTCCATTTAACAAAAAAGCTAAGATTGTCGATTTTTTTGTGTCCAACCCCAATTTTTTAAGAAACCCTGGCAAATGGTGATCGCATCCGTCTGATATAAATCGGCTGGCGTACACAACGAGGTCCAATTAACAAAAAATTAACTAGACAAAACCCGATTCAAAACAGCACTTTTTTCGTACATTTTTGTTGACTTAGTGATGATAAGCACGATAGTACTGGGTCATGCCCTGCAAAAATTTACTAGGGGAATTTTTTGAAATGATTTGATTCAGTTCACGTCCATAAGCAAATGGAAGTTCTAGGAAATGTTGGGTCTTATGCCACATTTGAGGTGAGACACTGATTGTGATTGTAATTATCGGAGAGCTTTTTCGGGGGATCTATAAAAGTAACAACAACAAAAAAGTGTTTTTGCCATATTCTCTACAAAGTAAAGACGACTATAAATTCTGAGCTCAGTAAGTGTGCTAATCGAAAGGAGTTCAGATCGATATACAAACATATAATATTAAAACCAAAATGAAGCCGGGATTCTGTTTAATTTTTGCACTTATTGTGGTTCTTGCTGCAGTAGATGCTGAGAAACCAGGTAATGTTTTGTTTGATTGTTACAAAAATATTTTTGTTAATAATTTCATTATTTACTATCAACAGCTCTTTGTAATCTGCCGGTTAAAAATGGCGAAAATGGAATAATGTGTGCTGCTTTCTTCCCATCGTATTACTACGATAGTAAGAGCAATGAGTGCGTTTATTTTGTTTATGGCGGCTGCGGTGGAAATGATAATAGATTTAGCAGTGTTGAAGCATGCGAAGCTAAGTGCAAAAATGCTTAAGTGATATTAAATGAAATTTTTAGATAAATTACACCTGTTTGGATTTATATTTTTTAATTTTTTTTGTAAATGTATTTAATAAAACAATGGATTAAACTATAATAAATTATGAAATTTACTCTGAATAGTTATTTATTAAAATTACATAGCTACGGCGCATAAAATATAGAAGGATTGAGTGCCATTGCTGAATTATTTTGTTATTAAAAATTATCCCTTCTGAGAAAGATTAAAATGTTTAGCAACATTTTGCATGTAAATCTTTTGAGATAGCTCGATAGCTTAGGACAGTGGTTCCACACTTTTTTTTTACCAGGGTACCCGGAAATACTCATTAATGGTACTAATTATATGAGGGACACTATTCGCACCATATGAGGGTGTACGAGCATGGACAAACGAATCAGAATATTGATCGAGGACATTTTCGAGGATTCACCATGGTAGCTAAAGGTGTAACCAGAAGTTAATCTACTCTTGATTTCTTACCCTCTTACATTGTGGTGAGGCTCTGGTTACCTTACCGGTGAAAATTAGAACATGGCAAGTAATCAATTTTCGAACATGGTAGAATAACTTCTGATTCGACCGGTAGCTACCATGGTGAATTCTAGGAAATGCCCCAACTATGCTGTACGTGTAAGCTGACCAAGCCATAACCTCCACGGATAGCTCGTTGGTGGCTTAAATTAAAGGAGTACGATCTCTAGTTGGCCAGCCAGCCTAATGAACCTGTTATTTTTACGGAAATTATGGGTGAGAATATATTAAGAATCAAATTGAGTGAAGATAATGATAAACCCCTGAAGTCAGAGGAAGGAGGTGATGAGACAAGACAACTACGACAAGATTATGTTGTTCAGAGAAGAGGATTATTTCGACGAACATTAGATGGAGCAAAATGGGTAGGTCCGATCATCTCTCTCCATAGAATTTTATATACTCTTCTCCACCGATTTCTGGCAACGCCCCTTAAACATTGTGAAAGAGATTAAAATAATATGGATTGGTCATGTCGAACGATGTCCGAAGAACCTGGCAAAGATAGTACTGCGGAAAGTATCGGCAGGAAAAAGGAGGACGACCTAAGAAAAGATATATAGACGGTGTCGAGGAAGGCATAAGACAATTACGAATAAGAAACTTGAAAAGGCGGGCTAGAGATTGACAATCATGGAAGCGAACGCTGGAGGAAGTCAAGGCTCCTGATGATGAAAACCAAAAGATAAAAATACCCTGGAGCTTTAATTGATTTTTAAACCTGTACTCCGTGTTGCCTTGTTGTACGCACGTGCAACCATTCATGCTATTTTAGCCTGCAGTTAAGAGGAGTGCGTCGAACTTTCACTTTTAATATAAAAAAAATGAAAATATAAAAAAACAGGGTGGTTCAACAAAAACCTTACTAAATACTTCAGATCTGTAGGCCAGACTGCTAGTATAGGTTGAGTAGTTTACCTAGTGATTTGCTGTAAGAATTTTCGACTTTATTTTCCTTCGACACTTCGAGCAAGGTGGTTTTAAACAATCAGGAGTGACATTACCCAATGTGTTTCAATGACCCATAGTACGATTATCGTGTAACAGTCAAATGAATGTCAAATTGAGAAAGCAGTAGTCTAAGTCGTTCTTCGTTTCTAAGTCGTTCCAAATAACAATACCAACTGGAAGTTGAAACGATTTTATGTTAAGTCCAACCAAAGTATTTGAAACAATTTAGGTAATGCCACCTGCTTCCCATTATCGCTAAACGGTATCGGTTCATTGACAGTGCATGCCTATTCTCTTCGGGCAAAGTCTTCAGGTGGGGTCCTTTGCTTTTGTGATCCTCTGCAGATGGTAATTCAAGATGCATTATTCTAATATTCTTTTTACTATTGTCCCACAAGGAGCAGGATAATTTTTGTACATATTTTAATATTTGAAAGATTTTGCGACCAAATAGAAACTCCTTATTATTTTTCCATTTGCCAAAAAAACTTAAATTGTAGAAGTTTCGTGTCTTAATTTAATATTTTGAAAACCCTTGGCAATGTCCCAATTAACAAAAACTTAACAAGATAAAATCGGTCCAATAGAGCACTTTTTTCGGGCATTAGCATCTTAGTTTATTTACTGGTGATAAGCATACGATAAAAATCCTGGGTCATGGCTTTTGCAAAAATTTACTGGAAAAATATAAAATGATTTGATTAAGTTCACTCTCCATTGAAATTGGAATTCAAATTCAGTTCAATTTATTAAATCCAAAATGAAGCTGGGATTCTGTTTAATTTTTGCAATTATTGTCGCATCTACTGCAGTGGATGCTGAGAAACCAGGTAATGTTTTTATTTAATTCTTAAGAAAATAATTTTGTTAATAATTTCATTATTTATTCACAGCTCTTTGTAATCTGCCGCTTAAAATTGGATTAGGGAATGGAATAATGTGTTTTGTCATGATCCCATCATATTATTATGATAGTAAAAGTAATGAGTGTATTTATTTTGTTGGTAGTCTATGCAATGGAAATGAAAATAAATTTAAAAGTGTTGAAGCATGTGAAGCTAAGTGCAAAAATGTTTAAGTGATATTAAATAAAATTTTTAGATAAATGTCACATGTTTTGGTTTTTTTTTCTTACTTCAAGGGATTCAAATCTGGCTTTTTTCCGAGGCCAGAATTCTTTATATCAAAATATACATACATATATCAATTAGGCCTATTCTGAACTACAAATCAGTTCCAGCGAAGTTCAGAATAGGCCTGAATTATACCTGAAAATGAGAACCAGTTTTGAATCAACGGGATTGCGCATCGTCTTGTATGATTTTCTGGGTGCTCCATTGTCCATCCACGGCTCAGTGTATTGTGCAGAATGTATTTTTGATTCTGTTACCACTGGCAATGGACGTCAATTGCCGCAACGATTTTTTTTATGTGAAGGACTAGAGTCTCAGGAAATGTCCTTTATACTGTCGACAATATATTTTCCTCGTATAGAGTGCAATGTCGAACAGATGTCATGCCCTTTGGTGGAGCGGGGAAGGGCTAAGGAAGGTATCATAGCCTGGAAATCAGGAATGTAAAAGGAGGAGAAGAAAGAAGAAAAGTTATCTAGGTGGGAAAGTGGAAAAGGCGAAGGACCGTGGGGCTGGCCGTGATTCGAACCCGAGACTTCTGGGATGGTAGCCAGACGCCTTACTTTCTAGGCTGCAGAGGCCCCCGATTGTCCTGGGTCGAATAAAATCTACGGTTACGTCTTAATATTTTATTTCTGGTGTATGGTATCAGAACTGTTAAGTCGGGTATAATAATTAGTTCTACACTAACACACCAGATGGAGACCAAACCAAATACATGTTGTGGACGCCTACATTATTTGCCTTATCTTAAGCGAAAACCTTTTGACCATTGAGTAGGTTTGGTAGTTCATTTATAACAAGTTACTACGGGAGATTATGACACTTTCCTGTAGTCCTTCTACTATAGTGCTTTAGTCGTAACACAACACATATCTACATAATCCTCTGCTACTTTGTAATCGTCATATTTCTTCAATAAACAAAATCTCACCGTGCAAAATTTCTCTTTAACTTACGCAATTGGACGATTGTCGTTAATAGTGTTTTGTATGTAATCAAAGAATATTTTCATTGCAATAACTGTGCAACTTCCTGAGTAATTCCCCGAAATCGTATAATTAAATTGCCTCAAAATAAACATAAACTAATTAAGATTAGTTCGCTACGATATAAGATAACAAACTTAATTTTTTCACCACATCTAAGTATATAAAACGGATAAAATATGAACTAGATAATTTAGTAAGTTTTCGACAACGAAATATAATTTTCAGTTTCACAATATTAATATGAAATCGGCAGCACTGTGTTTAGTTTTTATGGCATTTCTACTATGTCCAGAAGTTGATGCAAAACCAGGTAATTTTGTGTGTTTTGGTACAGAAATCAGTAGAGTAAATTCATACGATATCTTTTAGGGTTATGCAATCTACCAATGCAAACTGGACAATGTTCAACGTGGATTCCGTCATGGTATTACAACTCCGCAACTAATTCCTGTTTTATGTTCATCTATCGTGGATGTGGAGGAAATGCTAACCGATTTGCATCCCATGGCTTATGTCAAATGACATGTGGAAATCGTTGAATTTGAAAAATAAATAAATCTTTTAATATATTATGTAAGTGTGTGCACTTGCTTTTGAATTCCGTTTTGATCAGTGGTTTCCAAACTTTATGATACTGTGTCAAGAAAAAAAATGTTGGGGGTCCCCCAATAAAATATGTAAACTTGCATACTATGTAGGTGCGCCATCTAGACCTTCGGTTTTTCAATATTGAATGACTCTGACAGTTTTTAGCCGATTTTGGAAAATGAGCAAGATCTATTTAGAGTATTCTCTACCATTTATTTCAAATCAGTTATTGAATACAATGTCGATAAAATAACCATCTCCATTCGATACGCAAAATGCAGGTCTTTTTCGGACTGCCTGCATAACGTCGGCCAGCTTTTCGGGCGTTATATCAGCTACTTCGGCTCTTATGTTAGCTTTGAGCTCGTCTATGGAGCAAAATAGTAGTTTCTCATTGGAATTTTAGATTCACCCACACGTCCTGCGAGGGGGTACGTTGGTGGGGTGAGATTTGTGTGCAAGCGACTCCAACCTCCAAGTTGAGCATTTTTTTCTGGTAACTTTTTTCACGAAAATCGACTCTTCAGGGAATATCGGACCGTTGCCGAACTTTTGACGCACCCTATATGAAAATCTCGATGCGAAAATCTCGAGTAAGTTGATGAAGTAGAAAGTGAAGTAAAATTTTTCCGCTTTTTCTTGGATGAGAAAGTACTGTGCTATAAATTGCGTAAATATGTGTAACTTCTTGCGCCCGGGGGATTCACATGAGTTGAAAAAGAGAATAATTTATCGGGAAAATAAACCTGGAAAACTAATTCGAGGTTATAAAAATTAATTGTGGAAATGTAAGCAAATGAAGTTACGGGTACACTTATTTAATTATTTTTTCTTCAAAGTTTCAATCTATGATACTGCGCCTCCGTCCAAAAAGCGCCCGGTGCTAGTGCACCATTAGCACCTATGAAAGCGTCGCCCCTGGGCGAACTATCCCATGAATTTTGTATTATGTATTTAATGATGAATCTTTTCTATCATATTTTGGACGGCGAATTTGTAAACAAGTTCAAAATTGTGAATCGCACAAATCTAGGTCTAGCCTTTTTTGTAATAGATAAACGTGTTACTGATAAAAACGTGACACAAATCCGAGAAATTAATCAGTTTTTTTTAACTTGCATAATGAATGTGATAAATTAATTTATTATAAACAAACCAAAACCAATTCACTGCAGGCGCCTAGAAACAATAATTCAACTTGTATTCGATCCCGTCTGAAGAAGCTTTGCTTATCGATCCGAAATTTTTAATCCACTTTCCTGTAAGTTCCCGAAATCCAGTTCTTTCCTTTTTTATCAATTTATTTTCTCAACAGCTTTTTTTTATGACTGGATAACATGTTTTTACCAAAATGGACCAAAAATACGTGAACTATATAAATAAATATTTTGCAATTTTAAGATCAGATCAGAACTCGAAGTCGGTCTTGAATATCACCAAACAATCATGAAATTTTTATTCTGTGTAATTTTAACAATTTTCGCTGCTTTCATTTCTGTTGATGCAGCAAGGAAGCGAGGAGGTTTAGGTATGGGTGAAATATTTTGTTTTTTGTTCTATTTAAGAATGTTGAAAATAATTGGTGTTTTTTTATTTTAGATGTTTGCAAGCTACCATCACAGCAGGATGGAATGGGTGGTATTAGTTGTGCCGCTTTTATTCCATCTTATACCTATGATAGCAGCACCAATCAATGCGTGAAGTTTGTGTATGGCGGATGTGGTGGAAACCTAAACCGATTTGGCAGCCTTGGTGAATGTGAACGAAAATGCAAAAGGCGTTAATTTTGTGAATTTGTTATTTTGTTAAATAAATTATTTTTGTTTTTCATAAGTTTGGTGAAAATATTTATTGTGGGAGTTTTCAGGCCCTTATACAGTACAGAGCAACGATTTGCGAAAAGTGCCATATCGACGATATATCATTGTGACGTGAATCAACATGCGACTTGAAAAGGTAGCACCTTGGAACTTTTTAATATTGATGAAATGTATCTATTTCTCTACTAAAAGATGCACCGACCAAATTTCGAGAAAGCCACGGAGAAGAAAATGTAGATTAACGAAACAAGACCAACGATGATATGGACAACCTTATTGTACAGACGATATTAAACTAGACAATACCGAAAACGAAGAAAAAGGACTGAAGGATACTGTCGACTGTCGAAGCAGAGAAATCGGAGTGCTAAGAAGACTAGATATACTAAGTCTAGAGCTCTTAAGTGGCTCTTAGACTATCAATTATATTGACAATAATATTGAGCAAAATATTGACGGTTTCCTTCTTTGCACCAGACAATCTTTCAATATCACCCACAGACCGTCAGTAATATTGCGCAAATCAAAATATTGCACAATATATAGTCTAGGGGCCTAATTAGACTTGTAATGAAAAATCTCCTAAAACTTCTACAACAACCATATTCACAGTCTAAGAGCATGTCTCCACAGATAAATAAAACCTTTCGTTGTAAAACTTATAACGGGGGGCACAAGTTATGAGACTCCTATTAGGTTGGGCTAAAGAAGAATCTAGACATTTGCCAATTGCTAAACCAATGATTTGGATGGAACCTAAAGATCACATAAGAAACTGTTATTTTTGTTTAGCTTCGGCAAAAGGCATTTCGACAAGTCTAAACTCCCAGTACCAAGTACCCAGACTTGTCATCGTCCATCAGACCAATCCCACATAGTGCCGATTTGTCTGTGCCCAAGCCTTCAAATCGACGAGAAAGTCAGTGATGGTAGTGAGGAATCGGTTCTTAGTCACTACAATAAGGTATCTCAAAAGAGCGACCCAAGCTATGAGCCGCCTACTCCAAAAGAACCACACTTATTGACCCAAAGTGATCTGAATGAAATAGTAGGCTAATCGGTGATCTATTTTCAATGCATTTTTGGCCCATAGGCGAGATTATTGCTGGAATCGCAAACCGTTTTTGTGTATACTTAAACAACCTAAGTTCGTCCACAATTCTGAATAAAATAGGCACTTTTTTAACATTTCTTTCAATATCTGCGTACCTGCTAGCTTTTAGTATAACATAAGCATTGGGAAAGGTCTTCTAAAAAATAAGGCAGGCATCTTGCTTGACCAAATAGACTCAGTGTCAATTCTTCAGGTAGGGTTGTCCACTTAGAAAATACATCGATGTTTCATTTCCATGCAATATATCGAAATTGTGCATCCATGTTTTCCGATACATAGGTTAGAAACATCGATATTTTCTCAAAATCGAATGCTTTTCTATCACTAAGCTGCTAACCACCGATGATTTGAGCTGCTTGAGAACTGAAGCTCCCACTATGGTCAAGTATTTGTAAGGAACTGTATGAAGTTTAGGAGGCTGAATTTTACGTCCATTCCAAATGAGTTCTCATTGAGTCTTCTTTTGTGCGCAAATAAATACAGTTCGTCAGAAATAACGTTGACAAACTGTTGGCCGATTTCTAGCTCAATGCACTGATGATTGTGATGATCTTCTCTCACTTCTCTCTTTTCTGGTTTGTCAGAATGATCTGAAGTTATGTTAAGTAATGTTCGTTTTTCACTTGGCACTAAATAGTCTATAGATAAAGTCTTTTACCCCGTTTATGAATAGGTTCAACCCAATCATAAACGGCGGTCGAGTTGAAATTGATGCACTCAACTCAACTCAGCTTTTCTCCCTGGGTCGGGTTGATATTTCGCTTCATATACACGGGTTGTGTTGTAATTGGGTTGAAGTAGCATTTTCTTTGTTTGTTTACAATCCGATATAAAATTACTTCGTTCTGATTACCTTCCATGTTTTTAAAAAAAATTGACGTATTTATGAATGAGAATTTCACACAAAAATTTGAGGTTAAGTTTTGGTCTCAGTTCAACTCTACTTCATATACGGTGGTCGAAATTTCAACTCAACCTCGTCTCAACTTTTCAACCTAGTTATTACCGGGGCATTTGTGTGGGATTTTATAACATAAAAGAATAGAAAGCTACAATTTCAGTACCTAAACATTCTCCATTTCATACAAAATATTTCACAGTAACACGATTACTTCCTCTTGTAAATTCAGTAGTATTGAAACACTTTTCTTCAAATCGAATTTGTCAGTTGACATGGGCTTAAACCGAATAAAATTTCACGAAATCATATTTTTGGCGATGAAAACTCATGATGTAGAGAGAGAGAGAGAGAGAGAAAGAGACTAATCATTCTCTTAAGAAACATTTGAGTAAACACTCAAAAGATTTTCTCATCTGTTGACGATGGTTTTAAAAATGATTGTCACTTGTTTCGTAAATATTTTATTATTTACTGTGGAGCTTTTTGGCGTCGTGGGTGATAAATGATACTGAGGTACTTTTGTTTTTGGTTAAGTATTTAAAAGCAGCCAGAATTTGTTCCAGTAGTTAGTGAGTGGTCTATCACCGATGAGACAACATTAATAGAAATTAATTATTGACTTTATTTTGACACTAAAAAATTAAAATTAAAAATATGAAATCGTTTTTTTGCTTAATTCTTGTGATTTGTGCCATTTTTTTGGTATCATCAAACGCTGATAAACCTAGTAAATATGATTTTTTTTATATTTATGAACTTAATTTTTTATAATTTAAATTATAATTCAGGTTTGTGCTTCTTGCCAATGAAAAATGGTTACGATGACGGTAGTTCTTGCGCAGCCTATTTCCCATCTTATTACTACGATAGCAACCGAAATGAGTGCCTTCAGTTTATATATGGAGGTTGTGGTGGAAATGATAACAGATTCCCCACTATCGAGCTATGTGAGCAAAAGTGCAAAAATTAAATAAGAAATAAATTGCTCTTAATAAATTTTGTTTTGTGAATTTGTTTTTTATGAATTGGTTTTTATGATAATATGTGTATTAGTGTTTCAGGGTAATCAATCTCTAATCATATTATTGAGTCAGAGCTTCCTATTCAATTTTTTTTTGTTTTTTGAAGAAGCGTAGTTTTTAGCGTTGAATCATTGTTTGAAGGAAACTAAGCCGGGCAAGAAGTGGGTAAACTTTCGTGAATCACTAACTGTGGCAGCAATAACATCTTTTTGTGGCAAAGATAGGTTTTGTGTTTTCTGTAATTCACCATTCTGAATCCATTCTGATCTTTCTTAATTTGTTTTATGTGAAAGACTAGACTAGACTAGACAGCAAGCTTTGAAGCCCCGATACCTGGTCGAATTGGATTTACATACAGATTTTCATCAAACCCGCATCGCAACGAGTTTTGATCGGCCGATCGGCTCACAATCGATAGTTTTGGTTGTACATTTGCATTTCGATCTTTCTTTTTTTCTTCTTTATGCTACTTTCGTTCCTCATGGGACATCGGGCGGAAACAGTTGCCCTCCGGTCGACTCTGTTTTGCGCGGACGTTCTCAGCTCCGATCAGGATCTCCCAGTATCTATCTTGCCAGCGGATTTTTAGGATACGACGCAGTCATGTGTTGATGAAGACGTTGCTGTCAATTATTACTATAAGAAGAAGTGGTAGTGGCGAAAGTAGGCATCCTTTCGTACTCCTGAACTCACCTCAAAGCTGTCGGATAATTTTCCATATGAAGAAGTCTTTTATCAATTCTATTATTTTATCAGGCATTCCACGTTGAAGTAGTGCCTGCTATATAAAGCTCTTATTAACCGAATCGAACGCTTTCTACGAAAGCGGGACAAAGGGGTGATCGTAATTCAATAGACTGCTCCGTCCAATACTCCGGTAAGGTACAGGTGTTCCATGCATTTCCAGGAATGGCGGTAGCGCATCTGCTATGAGGCTTGAATCGGCTTTCAACAATTCTGGCGGGATGCCATCTTTTGCAGCTGCTTTATCATTGGCAATCGCATGAATGACGGTTACTATTTCCGTCTTGGATGGGGCCCGATTGGTGATTCTTATTGGCTGTGCATTGTTGCTGCTTTCCTGAGGTTCCTGTGTAAGTGAATCATTCAGGGCGGCGAAGAAGTAATCTCTCCATCTTTGGAGTTGCTAATCGTCGCTGCACAGCAGCCTTCCATCCGCACTCTTAACGGCATGTTTTTTGTAGAGTGCTTTCGCACTCGAATGTAAGAAGGACTCACCGTTTGGGCATCATTTGGCCATCTGGTCTCGCTAAGTCCTATGATCTGGATTTTACATCGATTCATCTGTTGAGGATTTCATCCAGCCGTCCATCAGCAAGCAGTGTTCTCACATTCCATGATCCCATTCGTGCCCTTGTTCGAAAAGCAAAGGTCATCGTCGTGTTGTCCACCCGGTTCTGAGGCATTGTTTGCCCATTCGTAGCAATGGTGTTTTTTATCGGAGCGGTTTCTAATCCTCAGCCCAACCGATTTAAAACTTTATTTTGTGGCGCAGAAAGCTCGCCATTCGCCCGTCTCCCGTTAGCTCCTTCCGAAGAAGTACCCCAGGGGCACCACGGAGAGGTGGGATTAGGACTTGCTAACAGATCTGCTAGGTGTTTGTCTGCAGTGAATCTTTTCGGGTTTGATAGAAGTGACAAATAGGATGTAACCACTTTTCGATGTCTTTGTTGGCCGTTCGCCCGCGCACTTCGATGTACATCCAATTTGACTATGTACTTTAGTCTTGAGCTGTGGAATAGTTGAATAGAAAATTCAGAAATTACTAATTGAATTTTGTTTTGTGTTTGAAGCTTTGAAACCAATTTTTAAAAGTTTCTCAGTTGAAAAAAATTAGAACAATAGTTACACTAATAAAATTACTTCTTATCTAAGCTGTGGAAGTACTAAGGTACGTCATAAAATTTAAATACATGTTTTAAGAGCTCCTATAAAAGCGGGTTAACAACTAGAAAAATGTCTATTCACTAACTTGCAGCGAACTTCAGTAATTCACATTGCAAACATGAAGCCGCCAATCGTCCTTTTTGTAACTATTTACTTCGTGATTGCTGCAAATTGTAAACCATTTGAATATGAAAGCGAATATGCATATGAATTTCAATATGACACTGAAATCGAGGATCCATTAGATTCTGAAGCCGAAGACGAAGACTATGGTTATGTAAATGACTCGCCGGATGCAATTATACACGAGTCTATAATTCAAGATGAGATGTCTGATCCAGCGGAGATGACGAGCGGTAACTTATATTATTATTATGGATTCAACAAATATTGATTCACAATATATTTTTGATTTCTAATTTACTTTTGTCATAAAGATGTCTGCCGTGCACCATTACGGGCAAAAGGTGATCCATCACAATATCCTTGTACTGAACTTGTTACTGGATGGTGGTACGATTATAAGCATGATAAATGCTATAGAGATTCCATCCTTGTACCAACGTGTCATACAAATCCTGAAACAATAATGGATCTTCCTACGTGCATAGAAGTTTGTTACAATTTAATTGCAATTAAAAGTAGCATACTATGAAAGTGATCTTGTTTTTAATTAATGGTTTTATTTAGCTTGACCTCGTATGTTTGTTTGTTTGTTACTTTGGTTCAAATCTTGCGACAGGTTTTTCAACTACTTCTACTTAACCGATTCTTATGAAAATTTGCACACACAGTGACAGTGACAATGCAATCTGACAAGTTTGTAAAAAAATCAAGATGGCGCTGCCAAGATGGCAGACGAAGTTTGCAATTGGGTTTCGATTCCATTGAAAATCGGCATCGAGGGGTTTTAGGCTCACAAATGACAATTCTGTGGTCAAAACTCGAAGATTCAAAATGGCGGCGCCAATATGACGGATGAATTTTAGGAATGTGTTCTGAATCCATTGAAAATCGGTATCGTGGAGATTTTAAGGTCACAAATGATGAATCTGTGGTAAAAATTTAGAAAAAAAAAATGGAAATTAATGAATCCATTGTCAAAATTAGAGAATTTAAAATGGCGCTGGAAATGTGGTATACATAACTAATCAGTTCATCAGAATTTTGTAAAAAGTAAAATACAAAAATGATGAGCGAGGAAAGAGTATAGTGTAAAGCACATTAAAATTCGTGAAGACGATAGGCATACTGAATTACAAAGTAGACGGGAACAGCTAGTATCACAAACGCCCGACCAACGCGAAGTGAGGTTGTGGAAGCAACGGGAGCATTCCCTTAGCTACGTAGCATCACAAACGCCTGATCGAATAAAGGCAAGGTTGACGAAACAACGGGAGCGTTCCCTTGGCCACGTGTTATGTGCTAACGTTGACGTCTCGAAAGGGTTGGTGAACGGCGCTATCGGCCACATCAAAGAGATTGTTTGTCCTCAGTTTCGTCAAACGCAAATGTATGAAAAAGACATATCATCTGCTCAAATTGATTTTGAAAGGAACGGCGTACACATTATCTATCCTAAAGCCATACAATTTCCAGCAAAGTTTAATTATGGAACGGCAGAGAGAAGGATGCTGCCAATAGTTTTGTCATGGGCCTCCAATGTCTAAAAAATCCAGGGTACTGTTGACCATACTGCAGTGTATTTGGGCTCCTAAGTGTTTGAGGAAGGGCAAGCTTTGAAGGATATAACCAGAGCTTAATCAGAAGTTCGGCAAACAAGTGGAATAAAGACACATGCGAAAAGCCCTAAGTATTTTCCAGAGTAGGGTAATGATTAAGTCGCAGCCCTTCAGTAGCAAATGGGTTAAATGCCGTTTGTTCCCCGGGAATGCTCTGGTAAAAGCTATCGAATCACCTCCATTATTATGAGCAAGATCGTCTGCTTTTTAAGAGTCGTCAGTCGTAATTCGATCAATGTTTCTTGCCCTACCTTTTACAAGGTTGCACCGAAACGACTGATTCAAAGCGAAAACAAAAATATTCTTACTTTACAAAAAGGAAAGGCCTAGATAAAATGCTTTTACATAACTAATTCTAACTACAGAAATTCTATTTAAATAAATAATTTACATAACAATAAACAAAGTTTTCTAGTTTTTGCTATATTGCAACTAATCGTACTCGTAGCAAGTTTGCTTGCATTGTTCCAGATTCATTATAAGATTTTCATGTCCATGACATGTGCCAACCGTGATAACCTTATAAACGCATGCATTATGGACAACATCAAACCAATATCCACTGATCTGTGAAGTGCAAAGATATTTTGAAGCATCACCTATCGCCGGTGGTGGTGGACGGCATTTTCCTTATTGACAAAAGTAAATTAGAAAGGAACCATACAATTGTGAAACAAAATAAAATATTTGTTAAGTCGACTCACCTGGTTTATTATCCCATCCCCATCTCTCGTCCACAGAATCAACAGGATCAAAATGAACTGCAGATTCACCTGGTGGTATAGCGTCTTCAGCCGAGTTTCGCGCGAAATCATTAAACTCTATTGGAGCTGGTTCTACAGCGTCTTCAGCCGGGTCATGTGCTAAATCATATAACTCTTCTTCATCGTTTTCACCCGAGTCATATGCATATTCATCATATTCATCAAATTGCAGTGCAGAATCATCAAACTGCACTTTAATTGGTCCTTCAGCCGTGTCATGTACATAATCATCAGACTGCACTGGAGATTCATATTGTTGCTCATCGTGTAGACCTGCAGAATCTAATCCACCGTTGACGAGAGGGTCGTTAACATAATTATATTCCTCCTGAGCTTGTACAGCAATGACGATGCAAAAAGTTACAAAAAATACGAGTGTAAGCTTCTTCATATTTGCAATGTTGTTCGTAGTAACTGAAGATTTTTCTACTTTTTAACCGCGCTTTTATAGGAACCTTAGTAATTCCACAGCTTAGATAAGAAGTAATTTTATTAGTGTAACTATTGTTCTAATTTTTTTCACCTGAGAAACTAGTTAGTTTAACTTAAATTAGCTTAAACAAATTGAAATTTGCACAAAAAAAATCAATTAGTATTTTCTGCATTTTCAAATACATAGTATTGAATATTTTTAAATTGCAACACAACATTTAAATTTTTCAGTTCTCAGCTCAGTTCTGATTAGCCATTTTCTTTAGATGTAAGTTCAAAGCAATCATCATTTTGTATTATCAATAATCACAAACACATAAGCGTTGTACAAAAAAGGTAATCAGCCATTGGCCGCCATTTTGAATTTGGGATGACGACACACAGCTAATAGTATTCTACTTGTTAACTCCTTCCATTTGATACCCATACCGAGTGGGTTGTAAAGAAACAGTAGACCGCCATTTTGTGTTGGTCGCCATTTTGAATTTTGAATGACGCCGCAAAGCTAATTGTCTTCTACTCGTAATATCCTTTCATGTGATACCCATGTCGAGGGTCGAGCAGCACAATTGTAAAATTCGGCCGCCATTTTGAAACCGCCATCTTGATTTTTTTACAAAATGGTTGCATTGACAATTGCAAAACTTAAAGTTGATGGGTTATATGGAAGTGTGTCAAAATCAAGCTGCAAGATTTGTTTACATACAACATAAAGGTGTAATACGACATAGTGACCACCGCTCTGCAGGACACTAAATGGACTCACAGCGGCATAATGGATTACATAACCCACACACAACTCTCCAGTGGATCATCGAATGGAAGACGGGAGTTCGGAGTAGTATTCATTGTAAAAAAGAAAGTGAAATCACTGATTATGGACCTCTAGCCCGTAAGTAGGAGAATATGCACGCATCGCATCAAAACAACACCACATTATATTAGTCGAAAAAACATCCATGCCCCACAGAAGACAACTCTAATGAAGAGAAAGAGGAATTCTATTAAGAGCTAACTAAAGATTGATTCAGAACCTCATGCAGCGCTGCAATCACAAGTGTTTTTATTGGCTGAAGCTGCTAAAATGACAAGCAAAGCAGCACCAGAGGAGCGTGCTTTATGCTCATCTTATGTCCTAAGTTGCAATTTTGAGGTTGTGATATGGCCTTTACGCGAGGTTAATATCGTCAAACGATATTAAAATGGTGCTTGGAGTTGTGAACGCCAAAGTAGGAAAAGAAGAAGAGTTCGTAGGAGGATCTTAGGTTCAGATACAGCACACCTACAATAGAGGGAAAACTAGACAAGCGTACAAAGGAACTCGCCAGAACAGCGGTAAGTTTCAGCCAAGAATTGACATCTGAAAAGACATAGATGGGACCACTTGGACCGCCAGCTAACGGATCAAAGATGAAGAAGAGAGCTCAAAGATGAGGAACGAACCCGCAACTCTTAAGAACCTTACGCGAACTCATATGCAGCATATGGGAGGCGAGTCATACCAGATGACTGGAAGAAAGCAACTAATGTCTAATATACAAAAAAAGAGGATACATTAACCTGCAAAAACTACAGAGGCATCTCTCTCCTCACCACCAGCTACGAAACGTTCACAATCCTTGTGAAACAAAAACTAGAACCTATAGTGGAATGCTTTATAGGAGAATATCAAGCTGGTTAGCCCTCCCATGAGTTGTTTGCAGGCTCTAACGTCCTGTTTAGAGCCTCAGTAAAACTAACTTGACAGAAAACTAACATAGTTGCAATCAGCTCAAGAATTTTATAAGAATATTCAGATTTGGAAGCTTCTGCTAAAGTGCTATGCCAATGAGCATCGTCCTCTGGCAAACTAAGTGCTCTGCCAGCAAGCAAGTTTTTAAAGCAGGACGTTATAGATCAAGAACTGGAATTTCATATCTATAACGCTCCGCAAATTCCCTTTAGGAGTCGAGGTAGGTTCAATAGTTCCGAAAATTCGTTTCCTTCTTCGCTGCTCTACAACTTTTCTCCCAACCGAACCCGTTTCTGAGTCGCTTTGTTCCAGTTGGCATCGCTAAGTTCTCGACGTCCTGGGCTGCCCCTTCTTTCCAGCGGAGGTTGGGTTTCCGTCGCTGTCGTACTCCATAGATCGTACCTCCGGTAACGTTCCGAGCAGATTCACATTCACCCATTCAAGCTAGATGCCATATCCAACGGAGCCTCCTAAGCTTTATTTTCTTCACAATATTTATGTCGCGATAGCGGTTGTAGATCTACTTACTGTTAGAGTCCTCGGAATCGTCCTCTCTCACATATGGGGCCAAGAATGCTCCCATGACTTTCCTCTCGAACACGGGTTATAAGTTTTGCTTTTTGCTGGCACCTACCACGTCTAGAATGCACATATTATTACCGCTAAGACGATCACCTTCCCAGTAGGGAATGGAAATCTTCCAGTGTCGATTCACACTACATTATTCTTCGAATGGAAAATGAATCTAAGCCAAAAAAAAGTATACTTGTAATTAGTCAAACCGTACTCGTGCATTGCTCGGCGACGAATAAACAAATGACAGACCTATTTCTCGCTCTCTCTTCTTCTTCTTCACTTCTTATCTTTTTCTTCACAGCACGTATGGTTTTGACAGGAGTATAAACTCCGTGTTGTTAATTTTCGTTTGATTAACGAGGACGCCAGAGTCACATGTACCCAGAAAACATGGCCGCTTGTATTCATCCGATTCATGGACAAGTTTGTTGAATTGCCTCCGTAATTATAAGAGAAATCGTCTGCTTTTTAAGAGTCGTCTGTCGAAATTCGATCAATGTTTCTTCACCTACCTTCCACAAGATTGTACCGAAACGACTGATTCAGGCGTATCACATACTGCTAGGATATTAAGCGAAAACAAAAAAGCTCAAGTTCATTTGATTTTGTAATACGTTTTTACATAACTAATTCTAACTACAGAAATTTTATTTTAATGAATAATTTACATAATAAATAAAGTTATAAAGTTTTAGTGAAATTAAATAAAATTTTGGTTAACGCCACGCCAACCTCATGGACAAAGAATCACGATCATCAGACTGAGCTAAAGATTCACCTGGAACTGGAACATCATCACGGCTGAAGGTGTCAAAATAATAATCATACTGCACTGGAGAGTTTTCAGCTGAGTCATGTGCATAATAATCATACTGTCCTGGAGGTGGTCTTACAGCGTCTTCAGCCGAGTCAGCAAGTTCATCATACTGCACTGGAGCGTTTTCAGCTGAGTCATGTGCATAATCATCATACTGCACTGGAGCGTTTACAGCTGGAGGTGGTCTTAAAGCGTCTTTAGCTGAGTCAGCAAGTTCATCAGACTGCCACGGAGGTGGTCTTACATCGTCTTCAGCCGAGTCATGTGCAAGTTCATCAGACTGCCCTGGAGGTGGTCTTACAGCGTCTTCAGCTGAGTCAGCAAGTTCATCAGACTGCCATGGAGGTGGTCTTACAGCGTCTTCAGCCGAGTCAGCAAGTTCATCAGACTGTCCTGGAGGTGGTTTTACAGCGTCTTCAGCCGAGGCATTTGCAAGTTCATCAGACTGTCTTGGAGGTGGTCTTACAACGTCTTCAGCCGAGTCAGCAAGTCCATCAGACTGCCCTGGAGGTGGTCTTACAGCGTCTTCAGCCGAGTCAGCAAGTCCATCAGACTGCCCTGGAGGTGGTTTTACAGCGTATTCAATCGGATCATTTGCATAATCATCAGACTGCGCTTTAGTTGGTCCTTCAGCGTCTTCAGCCGAGTCAGCAAGTTCATCAGACTGCCCTGTCGGTGGTTCTACAGCGTCTTCAGCCGAGGCAGATTCATCTTGTTGCTCAACGTCTTGACGTGCAGAAACATATCGACGTTTGATGTTAGGGAGTTCCGTATACTCCTGAGCTTGTACAGCAATGACGATGCAAACAGTTACAAAAAAGACGAGTGTAAGCTTCATGTTTGCAATGTTGTTCGTAGTAACTGAAGCTTTTTCTACTTCTTAACCGCGCTTTTATAGGAGTTCTTAAAACGTTTATTTAATTTAGATGACGAGCCTTAGTAGTTCCAGAGTTTAGATAAGAAGTAATTTTATTAGTGTAACTATTGTTCTACTTTTTTTCAGCGGGGAAACTTTCACAAATTAGTTGGTTTAAATTGAATTAGCTTAAACAAATTGAAATTCATTTTTTGCACAAAAAAATTCAATTAGTATTTTCTGCATTTTTGAATAGTATTGAATATTATTAAATCGCAACACATAACATTTAAATTTCTCGAATAGTCCCCACTCACCCCCTCCAAAGGCAATTCGGAAGATACTTACTAGGAATATAGAATGACAAATCATGTGCATTGTTGAAGAAAAAGTAGATATGTTGTCAAACTCTTCTATTTGTTGGTATAAGAGTGTAGGACGCAAAATGTACTAAATAGTCGATATTCAATTTAGATTCATATAACACCTTCTTTCGATTAACAACGTCAAAATCTAAAGAGTCTTCATTCGATAGCCTCCCTTCCGTAATATTAGTCAAGCACGTGCCAAACCTTATCTTCTCCATATCGAATACAATTTCAGGAACATCGAACGTTGAAAGATTGTTATCTTCAATAACACCTACTCAGGCTGAGCCTAACGGAGGGTTCAAATGATAGTAACGGCCTCAAGGACCTTTCTTGGTGCCGATACATCAAAGAGATAAGTCCTGAGAAATGGCATGTTCGATCTAAGATCAACGATCTTCCTCTGTGCTACCGAATCCTACCTCCCTCCTCTAGAAGATGTTGACTTTACATCGGGTGACCCTTGTCGGACTGCCTGAATGGTCGAGTCAAATACAAGTCTGAGAAGATCAACTTGCAAAAAGTGTTCCGACATCAAACACTGAAAAGTGCTAAGTTTGATGAAGAGTATCTTTGAGGTGATTGTGACTGACCATGAAAATGTTCTTAATCAGTTAATATCCCTCTCGGGTAATGTCTCATATTTACAAGCGTTAACCGACGATATTGAATTCGTGAATGTCCGGCTCGAGCAGTTATCAAACACACTGCCTCTCTACTCAACGAACTCGAGCTCCCTAGTGACTAAACTCTACGAATTTTCTTCTCGAGTTTCTACGGTCTTGGATACCCGTCGACAATCTGCACTCAGCGTTTCTAAGCCCTGGTACTGCTTTTTCCACCTCAAACTTTTTCCAAACCCCTGCTCCCTATCTTAAATGACATCAGAAGGTATACTAGTGTCAAGGCTGAAGTCGAGTCAGTATCACTTCCTGAAATCAATATCTGAAAAATTTAATGCTTTCGATGGCAAATATTTCCATGACTCTCAGGGTGTGATAGAGCAAACTGAGCCTTCAGCCTCCACCCTGGCTGGTGCTTCTGCGATTGGAAATGTCGTGGGCATGGCTATAATACCTAAAGAGGGCTTTTCAGACGACACTGTCTCTAGGTTGGCTCCTGAACACCCGAAAGCATCGAAAATGCAGACGCAGTGTTGGTTCCACAAACTCCTATACTACCTCGCCCGTCTCCGCCCTTCACCACCAATGGGCTCTAACCCTATCCCAGAGCCGGATGTGGGATCAACCACTTCTATTACGATTCCCAAGCTAAAAAATACTTTCATTCCCGTTTCTCCCCTGAAACTACGTCCGAAGTAATTAAAGAATACTTAAGGGGATAAGCAGAATCCCGAGACTATCTCTTGTTGGAAGATCAGCAATGTTTCCAAACCGGTAGCGTCTTTTGTTCTGACTGCACTACCCAATATCGCTGAAAAGCCTTTGGACGTCAGGTCTTGACTTCCCGGTACCTTCTCAAAGTGTTTTGTTCCCGCCCTCGTGTGCATCGTACTCCCGTCACTCTACAAGTTAAGGGTATCAGATCCAAAACTCATGATGTGTTTCTGTTAACTTCGGCCAGTGATTTCGATATAATCGCTTTCACAAAACATGTCAACACAGTGAGATCCTTAATGACGAGGCTAAAGTAGTGCTCTTTACAAGGAAGCATAGACGATTTTCTATCTCTAAAGGCCCCCATACACGGTCAAATTGGCTGTACAACCAGATTTTCATCAAACCTATAAGCGCCATGTATTTTGATCGGCCGACCGGCCCACAATCGATAGTTTTGGTCGTACAACCGCACTTCGCTGTACAACCAATTGGACCGTGTATGGGGGTCTTTAGTTTCTGGAATGAAAGATTGCAACTTAAGGCCCCCATACACGGTCCAATTGGTTGTACAGCGAAGTGCGGTTGTACAACCAAAACTATCGATTGTGGGCCGGTCGGCCGATCAAAATACATTGCGCTTATAGGTTTGATGAAAATCTGGTTGTACAGCCAATTTGACCGTGTATGGGGGCCTTTAGGGAAGATGCAAAATTTCTGGACCTCAATTTTTTTAAATAAAAATTCTGCCGCTGCTGCTGCTGTACTTGGATCTGATTTAGCAGCCATAATTCTGCTTCTTTACTTTACTTTTACTTTATGCTCCTTTAATCCCTCATGGGACATAGGGCGGAAACAGTTGCCCTTCAGCGGACTCTGTTTTGCCCGACATCTTTCAGCTCTGACCAGGATCTCCCAGTTTTTCCATAGCCGATTCGTAGCAATGGTGTTTTTTACGGGAACAGGTTGCTAACCCTCAGCCCAACCGACTTAAGACTCTGTTTTATGGCGCAGAGAGCTCGCCATTCGCCCCGCACCCGTTAGCTCCTTCCAAAGAAGTACCCCAGGGGTCACCGCGGGGAGGTGGGACTAGGACTTGCTAACAGATCTGTTAGGTGTTCGTCTGCAGTGACTCCCATTCTTCAAGAACTGTTTCTGGATCCGCCGCTGACTTCTGAATTGCTCGGTGACCAATGAACAAATGACAGTCCTGTTTCTCACTCTCTTCTTCTTCTTCCCTTCTTCTTCACAGCACGTATGGTTTTAACAATCGTGTCAGCTTATTCAGGGTGCCGGCTTTGACTTTTTAGAGTTCTACTCTGACTATATCCTGGACCCAGTATGACGTGCCATATCATAAAAAAACTACACGAATTTGAGCTTACTTACGGAATTTTGACAGTGGCCTCAAATGAAAAGGTAAAGTGACAAGTGTAAAATGGATTCCGTCAATGCAGATTTAAGCGACTTATTTAAGTTGTGGAAGAAGGGTATTTTACTTTACAAAAAGGAAAGGCCAAGATAATATGTTTTTGTAATATGCTTTTACATAACTAGTTCTACAGAACTACAGAAATTTTATTTGAATAAATAATTTACATAACAATAAATAAAGTTTTATTAGTAGCAAAGCTCTATGCATTTATCCTCGTTCATTTACAACACATGTGACAACAATGAGACTCCGTGAAAGACATGAATTATTGAGAGGATCAAACATCCAGTGACCCGTGAACTATACAAAGATATTATGGGTGATCACCTGTCGCCACTTGTGGTGCATAGCCTATTTCTTTATGACAAAATAAAATCAGAAAGGAAATAGATATTGTGAAATAAAATACCTAGTTATTTTTATGTATAATCGGTGGTTTGGTTATATAAGCATCAGACTGCTGTTTTTCGCCGGCTTTAGCTGTAGAATCTGATCGAGTCTTGTCTTCGTCTAGTTGTCTATCATATTTAACATTAGAATTTGATCGAGTGTTGGATCCAGTGATCGTGCCATCGTCTTCAGCGTATTCAGCAGAAGAATCTGATTGAGTGTTGGATCCAGCGATCGTGCCATCGTCTTCAGCGTATTCAGCAAAAGAATCTGATTGAGTGTTGGATCCAGTGATCGTGCCATCGTCTTCAGCGTATTCAGCAGAAGAATCTGATTGAGTGTTGGTTCCGGTGATCGTGCCTTCGTCTTCAGCGTATTCAGCGTAAGAATCTGATTGAGTGTCGGATATAGTGATCGTGCCATCATCTTCAGCGTATTCAGCAGAAGAATCTGATTGAGTGTTGGTTGCAGTGATCGTGCCATCGTCTTCAGCGTAAGAATCTGATTGAGTGTCGGATCCAGTGATTGTGCCATCGTCTTCAGCGTATTCAGCGTAAGAATCTGATTGAGTGTTGGTTCCAGTGATCGTGCCATCGTCTTCAGCGTATTCAGCGTAAGAATCTGATTGAGTGTTGGTTCCAGTGATCGTGCCATCGTCTTCAGCGTATTCAGCGTAAGAATCTGATTGAGTGTCGGATCCAGTGATCGTGCCATCGTCTTCAGCGTAGTCAACATTAGAATTTGATCGAGTGTTGATTCCTGAGCCCGCGCCATCATCTTCAGAGTATTCATTACCTAAATTTGATCGAGTCTCAGTAAAGTCACGCTTCAAATCATAGTCACTTTCCTTACCTTGTACATAATCGCTTTGATATTCAAATGGTAAACAATTTCCAGCAATGAAGATGCAAACAGTCACAAAAAGGACGAGTGTCAGCTTCATCTTTGCAATGTTAAATTACTGTAGTTGGCTACAAGGTAGTAACTGAGGATTTTTCTACTTCTTAACCGCTTTTATAGGAGTTTTTAAAACGTTTATTTAAATTAGATGACGAACTTAAGTAATATCAGAGCTAAGATAAGAAGTAATTTTATTAGTGTAACTATTGTTCTAATATTTTTTTCAGCTGGGAAACTTTCAAAAATTAGTTAGCTTAGATTAAATAAGCTTAAGCTAATTGAAATTTGCACAAAAAAAATTCAATTAGTATTTTCTGCATTTGCAAATAGTATTGAATATTATTCAATCGCAACACATAACATTTAAATTTCTCACTTTACCTTATCAAAAACTCATTTATCTTAGAATAGCCCTAAGGCAATTCGGAATTTCTAATTGCTGAATTGCTGAATTGTACCCCGAGGAATATAAAGAATGCCAAATCATGTTCCTTTGAAGGTTTTATTGAAGGAAAAGGATGCTGTCAAACTCATCTATTTGCAGGTAAAAGAATGTAGGTCGCGAAATATACTAAATAGTCAAGATCCAAACCTTCACACAAAACTCAATAAACTATGAATTGCAAATCGATCTATATAAAAATGAAATGCTGTTCGTGAGATAAGAGCTCTTGAGGACAGCTGTGCTGATTTACTAATCCACGGGAGCTGCACAACAAATGTTATTTTATTTCTATTCCAATTTATTTTGCTAGGTGTGAAAATGTCATTTGACAGCTAACAGCTGATTGCTGAATTGTCAACCAAGCCCATCGCTATAGTGCCTAAAAATTTATTCAGTTGTTTATTGTCAGTTGAATCGTGACTCTATGGTAAGATTGCTGCAATGGTTTATTAAAATGAAGTAATTTTCATAGTTTTATTTCAAGGCACATTACACAATTCCAGCAGTTTTGCGGTGTACTGGAGGTACTCCTCCTCAAATTGAATATCAATGGCTACAATCGTTAATAGATATAATGATCGCTTAGAAAATTGTTTTTTTTTCGCTAAAGAAACTACTTTATGTGCGTTCCTTGACATCGAAGGTCTTTTCGATAACACTGGGTATGATTCTATTTCTAGAGCACTGGCTCTCAGAAATCTGGATCCTCACACGATTGAGTGGATAAATGCCATGCTTGTAGATCGTGACATTTCTTCTACCCTAGGTGTCTCCACCATTAACGTTAAGGCTATTAAGGGCTGCCTCAAGGAGGAGTCTTATCCCCGTTACTCTGCTCACTAGTTGTGGATGAACTTTTGACCAAACTATCTGAATCTGGTTTCGATGTCATCGCTATATGCAGATGATCTTGCCATCATTGTCTCTGGGAAGTTTGACTTGACCATTACAGAGGTCATAAGAACATCACTCCGAGTAGTTCAAAGATGGTGTACCACGGATGGTCTGTCAATCAATCTAAATAAAGCTGTCCTGGTACCTTTCTCCAAACGCTACAAAGTGGACCTAGATCCTATCTGTATCCGTGGTACCACAGTTGAGTACTCAGACTCAGTGAAATATTTGGGAGTAAAGTTAGACAAGAGACTGAACTGGAACGCTCAACTAGACTACGTCATCAGCAAATCCACAAGGGCCATATGGACCTGCAAAATGCTTCTAGGTAAGACATGGAGTCTTACACCACAAGTGATGTACTGGTTACTTATGCCGCTATAGTTTGGTGGCCCAAGACAAACAGGTTACGTCGATCTCCAAGTGCATCACACTGCAACGGCTTGCTTGCTTCTCCATTACAGGAGCTATGCAGGCAATCATTGAATTTACCCCAATGAATATCTTCATATGGAAATCCGCAGCCATAAGTGCCTTGAGACTTCGGATTAAGGGACTTAACCTAGCCTATTGGGAGTCAGCCCCAGGTCTTAGACAGGCTAAAGATCTTATAAGACCCTTTGCCTTAAGGGGCACTATCACTTTAAACATACCTCAGGCTGTTGGTAGGTTATGTGACTGTTCATGCAGGACTGCGGTATCACCTCCACAACCTACGGAGGGCGACGAGACTTTCACACATATTCCTTGTGAATGTCCTTCTCTTATCTGGCTTAGAAGAAGAATGTTTATCAGGTCTTTTTCAATTAAAGACCTTCTTGCCTTCATTCCGAAGGCTGTTTGTCTGTTACCCTAGTGAGGTACGTACACAATAGGCCTAACTTGGTCGCAGTGTTCACCATGTGAGTTGCCCCCTCAGCCCTAAAAAAAACCGTCTCTCTAAATATCAAGCCCGGTTCACATTTTTCCAGTAGCAATCCCGCACTGGGTTTCCGTAAAGTTTTAGAGTTCGATTTTAGAGCCAAAATTCTAAATTTAGAGCATTTTGGAATTCTGTAAGCCTAAAGAATCTAAAATTTAGAGTCATTCTAAGTTGACAAAAAGGGCGAAGAAAGCGCCATCTACTGCAAATTTCGGCTATTAATTTTTCTACTACAAGACACTCATTCTTGTATAAGAGCTCTCTAAATTTTTAGACTAAATTTGGAATTCTGTAACACGTTACAACTTAGAGTTCGATTTCATTCACATATAAGGTGTCTTGTGGGTAAGTTTAAACAATTTTTACAGTTTAATACAGTTTTTGATGTGAAAACGTACTATGTTGTCTAAAAATCTAGTACATAACTCATCGTTTAAGCCTAGTATCCTGTTCATGCGGAATTCCGCTCTGTAGAGAATCCATATAACTAGTCTGAATTCCGCTTAGCTGGGAGACTTATGTAGACAATGTAGACCTGACAGTTGGACAATTTCAAATTAATTATTGCACTGTCCTTTATTGCGCTTCTGCGGTATTAAAACAAAATAAATAAGTTCAGAAAATTGCCTGCATATCGAGTAATTCTATTATTTGGAAAAAAGTAAATTGATAGAGAATTTTATCAAAAATGCATGTTCTGTACAATATCCTCGTACTTATAAATTGGACAAGCATTTTAAATTAAAAGAAAGTAAAATAAATCAAGAGAAGATTTTATGTAAAAAACATAAATTATAATAAAATTATTTGTATTTGACGTGTTCATTTACTAATGTTGCACTTTTCAATCTCGTATGCCTTCGAAAAATAATAGTAAACGTCAAAATTTCCGCTCATGAAAATAGAAAATATATTTCTTGGGCTAAGTGTCCTGCGGAAAATGAAACGTGAAGTCTCCACTCAGAGAAAACGCCATCTTTCTTCTAGAGTACAAAGTTCATTTACGGGTCTGAATTCCGCACGAACAGGATACTAAACTTTATGGACGGAATTCAGACCGGCCTCTAACCTGAATTCCGCACACTTTTTTTACATGCATTTTAAAGGGGAGTCTGAATTCCGCACGAACAGGATACTAGGCTTTACGAAATACCAATCCCACTCTAAGTTGGAAAACTTGTGTGATTTAGGAAAGCTCTAAATTCTAAATCGTTACGGAATCCCACTGTAGCTAGCTATCAAAACCAGCTGGAATGCCACTGGAATAAAGTGAACCGGCACTAGAATGTACCCATTCCAGCGAACAATGCAGTCCAGTGACTGGATTGATAGTCTACGTCAATTTGAATGTGGTATTCTCGTTGGCGAGTGACGGGGCTACTTCACAATTTAGTTTGACATATTAAACAGTGCCACGTTTGTTGTGAAAAAAGCGTATGAATCTGTAAAAATAGATAAAAAAAAGAGTTAGTTTGTATTTTGGTTTTCGGATGTTAATTTTCTATAATTTTTTAAGGAATATACAATCAAAAGAATTTTTGTTTACCTTTTTCTGCTTCCATTTTGCTAAAGATAAAACTGTTGATACCTACAAACGTATCGACAAATTTGTCACATGACATTTCCATCTAGTGACAATTAGAATTCGACGCTTGTCGATCTAGTTGTCAGGTGTCGGTTAGATTGACAACGCGAATACCAAATTGAGAGCCGAAATGACATCTCTCACGGCATTTGACAACGAGAATAAGGCTGAATGTGAACCGGTTATAATTAAAAGGGAAATCGCATGTTTTTTTAGAGTAGTCAGTCGTAATTCGATCACTGTGTCTTCCTCTGTATTTTACAAGTTTATACCGAAAAGACTGTTTCAGACGCATCACAGGATATTTAGCAAAAACAAAAATATTCCTACTTTACAAAAACGAATGGTCAAGATGATTTGCTTCTGTAATATGCTCTAACATAACTAATTCTAACTACAAAAATTCTATTTAAATAAATAATTTACATAACAATAAATACAGCTTGCAATTATTAATAGCAGCGTGTTTTGCATGTCCACTCGGCCATTAGATTTGCTGGATTTATATAACAAGCAGGAACAAGGAGATACATCTTTCGGCATCTATACAGGCGTTTATCATACCACCATGCTTCGACCTCTGAAACACACATATAATTGGATGCAGGACCTGTGATCGTTGGTGGTGGAAAGCATATATCTGTAAGACAAAAAAAAGTAAATCAGAAAGGAATATTGTGAAATAAAATAATCGAGTAATATTTAATGAGTCGACTACTCACTTGGCATCCAATCATAACGCACTGACGTATCAGGTGGTGGTGGTTCTTCGTCTTCATCTTCAGAACCTGAACGAGCCTGGAGCGCGTTATATTCATCTTCGTTGTCATCTTTTACAGCAATGACAATGCAAACAGCTACTAAAAGGACGAGTGTCAGCTTCATCTTGCAAAAAGTTAACGTTACTGAAGTTCGCTTCAAGTTAGGGACTAGACATTTTTCTAATTGTTATCCGGCTTTTATAGGAGCTATTAAAGTGTATATTTAAATTTGATGACATACCTTAGTAATGCCAGAGCTTAGATAAGAATTAATTTTATTAGTGTAACTATGAGCGAGTTTAACACGGCTGCATCAAATTAAATTTAATTATTTGATGCAGCGGCTGTAAACTCACTCGACTGCATTAATTTAGTTCACTACTTGATGCAGTAGACTTATTTAATGCAACTGTCGAGTAAACATTTGAATACATCAAGTTGAGAGCTCTTATCCCCAAATTAGGTTTAAATATTGGATTATGAAGCAGAAAACTTCTTTAGTTATATAAGTTGAAAGTAGACCCTAACCCTAGACCTGTATCCGCCCTAATGTCCCATGAGGGATACTCGATACTATAATGTAGGAGTCCCTTCAAAGTTGGTGCAACTGATGAAATGCGCCACAAATAGCTCACTGGCGAAAGTGAGGATCCAGAATGTTATAACAGAGGAGTTCGAAGTACGTCAAGGGCTTAGACAAGGAGATGAGCTGGCCCCCATTCTTTTCAACCTGGCCCTAGAATGGGTGATAAGGAAAACGTCAGTTCAGAGAAGTGCATGAATAGCTACCCAGTCGGTACAATTACTTAGATATGCGGATGACGTAAACATCGTGGGAAGGTCTTTTCTGGCAGCAAAAGAAGTCTATGGCGAATCAAAAGAGGCGGCAAAGGACATAGGCCTGAAGATAAACAAAAAAAAAACGAAGGTGATGCAACAATCCAAAGCAGGAAGATTTAGAATGGGAAGAAATATAGCCATCGCCGAACATAACCTAGAAGTAGTCGATAAAACAGTTTACCTTGGGTCTAAAATCACAAAAAGAAACGAAGAAAAAGAAGAAATAACCAGACGAATACTACTGGCTAATAGAGCCTTTTATGCCCAAAAACAAATCCTGCACCCAAGATTTGTGCACAGGAAAACGAAACTTTCACTCTACAAAACAGTAATACGACCAGTACTGTGTTATGATAGCGAGACTTGGACTATGACCGAGGACATAGAGGAACGAGTCAACAGGTTCGAGAGGAAAGTCCTCAGCTGCATAAAAGCCCAACGAGAGAGGATGGAATGTGGCGAAGGAGACACAACAACGAGTTGTATGAAATTTTTGACGACCCACAACTCTCAACTTTAATAAAAATTAACAGACTGAGACTGGTCGGCCAAGTAATCAGGATGGAGGACAATCGTATCCCAAAACGGCTTATAGCCTCAGAAATTTCGGGAAGTAGGCCTGTAGGTAGGAAGAGATGGATAGACTCTGTGACGGCTGACACAGAGTCAATGCTCAACATCCGGAACTGGAGACATGCTGCAAGGGACCGTCAAACTTGGAAAAATGCCCTTGAGGAGGCCAAGGCTCGATTTGGGCTGTAGCGTCATTGAATGGATGGATAATATAGGATAATACTCGATACTATAATATGCATATGATAATATCGACTCGGTATCCAAGTTTGAGTCATATAACACCTACTTTCGATTAAAAAGAACAAAATCTAAAGAACCTTCATTTTTAACTTCATTTCGTGTTGTCAAGCACGTGCCAGACCTTGTCTTCACGATGCCTAATTCACTGAGTTTCCATGCAGAGTTTTACCCTGAGTTTACTCAGATTAAGCACCCATGGAACCGAGGTTGAGTAAAGTTTCGTTAAATCAAAGAAAACTCGACGAAACTAGTTCGGTTAGGCTGGGTTTTGTATGTGTGTGTGTGTGTGTGTGTTTGAGTATCTTTTACTGAACATATATCGACGGCGACGCATAGTAAAATTGATTATCTATCACTTCAACCCAGAACCTTCTTGGAAACAGCTTGAGGGCCAAAGTTTCCTGTTTACTCAACGAAAACTCTACCTCGGCTTATGAAAACAGTAGTTTATGTAGATTATACCCTTTTAATTGTGAACATAGCTTTAGTTCCCATCGACTTTTAAAGTTGGAAATAGATTGAACGTTCTTAATAGGCGTTCATCAGCGCTGAGAGATGTCAAAATGAAAATTAATACTCACAACGAAATGGTAGTGAACCAAGTGAACAAATTGCACGGTTGGCTCGGTGCTCATGATCGCTGGAATCTTACAAGAGAGAACTACAGGAAAGGCCCTCGTATGTAAAATCCCTGTATGCGAGCGTAGTGAAATCTAGGGGTCAGCCAACTGTCAAATTGGGTTAGTGAGCAGCTTGTGTTCCCGCGTTCGGTGGAATACTTTTTTAGGACGAGTTTTTTTTATAAATTTATCTGAAATTATATTCTCAAAACTAGCTTATAAAAGAAAGAAAGTATAAAGAATAGTTTAAAGTGTAATTAAAGTTCTAGCGAGTGAGTTTTCTGTGAAGAAAAAGAACAATGAAGTGTGCACTTTGTGAATGTAGGAATAATTTCGATTTGTAGGCTTTCGACTGATTAGATTTCGGAGTGACGCCGTGTAAAAAGTTCAATTCTGGGGGCAAGATTTTATTTGAGATAACTCATAGTTTTAACTCGCTCTTCTATTCCACTCCCTTTTGACGCTTGTAGTGTCCAAAGAACTACCAAAGCGTGGGCATGCATACAAAACGTTGGTGTTGTTTTTTAATTAATTGTATTAATTTGTCTTTTTTTATTATTTTCTGCTAATTTATTTTATATGTATGTTTAATTATTGTAAAGTATTAGGTTTTTCAGCGTATGCGAACTCTGATGACCGTTCAATGTTCTTAAGCCTCAATTATACCGCAACGGAACTCAACGGACCGGATTGAAATGTCAAAATAAGTTTCATTAGACCGGTTCTACACATTCAACTTTGCATTCCAATTTTTGACGTTCAACTTTTTTTTTCTCTTTCACTCCAATGCAAAGTTTGAAACAGACTAGAGTTGAAAGGAAAATGGAAAGCAGCTCAGAATGGAATGGAAATTTGCGTTCAACTTTTGTGTTTTCATTCAACATTTTTATGTGTGTGCGAATATGTATGAATATGAGTGTACACGGATAGCAGTGACAGCCGAGATTTTCGATCTTCTTCTTGAAAAGTTGAAAATGTGTAGACACGAGCGACAGAATTGAACGTCAAAAAGTGGAATGCAAAGTTGAATGTGTAGAACCGGTCTTACAGAGAAATTGTATTGAAGTGGTTATACTGAGCGCAACGCAACGGAACGGACCGGATGAAAGTTTCAAAACTGTGGAACTTGACGGAACCGACAGATTGAAGTGTCAAAAGCAGCATTAAAAATCCTTCGATTCACCCCGCGATTCTAGAACACAGAAATCTGTCTATAAAAAGAAAACCAAGGAGTACAATGTGGCTAGTGAGAGAAACCAGCATTCCGTTTGATACGTTGAATGATCGTCAGTTCTGTCGGAATTTTCGATTTCCAGAAACGTATTGCCAGGAAACTGAATTTTATGACGACCGCAACTCAATGCTTTCGTTTAAGATAAAAGTGCTGGTTGCATTGAAATTCTTTGCGTGCGGATCCAATGAAAACACTGTTGGTTGTCACGGACTACTCAATCTGAGCCAATCGTAGGTTTGTCGAGCAATAGAAAAGGTGTCCATACGTTTTCCAAAGACCCTAGCCGTCTTCCGTCTAACAAATTCACTCTCTAGCCTCAATCATGAGACTACTGAAGGGAAGGTCTGACTTAGTCTCCAAAATCGGGGGAAAGATTTACGCGCAAGCTCTTTTCGAAATCCCGGAAAGAGTTGGTAGATCTGACAACGATTTAACATGTAGAGTCGTGGGGTCAGTCTATCATATTCAGGTGTCAGATCATAGCTCCTATTTTAAGCTTGGAAACCACTTCATAATCCTCGAAAGGTTTACAAATGCACGGCCTGGATGCTCGATTGTCGCTCTCACAGCAATGGCAGTGGGTACTATATACGATATTCAATCCACCCGCATGCTTCGCAATCGCCCTGCTGTATTTGAAACGATTCTGGCAATGTTCTTTCGCGACATCTTTGCTTATTGTAGTCGGGCCAAGTCTTTCCTGTCTTGGTGCATGATGTTGAGCTCCTCAATCTGGAGCCTGCAATTGAATGCAAGTGCATAGTGATATCTTTCTTCGCCACAAAAATTGGCTTCTGTACATTCTCTTTTGTTGAGTCTACCAGCTTTTTTCCTAGTCTGGCTAATTCATTTACATTTTCGCTACCCACAACTCACTAAATGCACTGATTGAATTTTTTTGTACAAAAATTTAAATTTCAATGTGTGCTTTGAAACAATTTTTTAAAAGTTTCTCAGGTGAAAAAATTCGAACAATAGGTACACCAATAAAATTATTTCTTATCTAAGCTCTGGAATTACTAAGGTACGACATGGAATTTAAATATATGTATATGGGTTTTAAGATCTCATATAAAAGCGAACAAGAAGTACAAAAATGTCCAGTCACTAACTTGTAGCCAACTTCAGTGGCTTAACATTGCCAACATGAAGCTTATACTCGTCCTTTGTATAACTGTTGGCATCGTCATTGCTGCACCAGATAAATATAGATTTGTATTTGATGGGGTGTCTAAAACCGCGTATCGAATAGATCCTGAAGGCCAAAACGATGAGCAAGAAGGCGAATCTGCAGCTAAAGGCGCTGAACAGCCAGATAGAGTGCGGTATGGTCATTATGCACAATACTCGGCTAAAGGCAATGGGCAGCCAGCTACAATGCGGTTTGATGATTTTGAATATGACTCGGCTGAAGACGCTGAAGAAGCAGCTGCACTGCAGTTTGACGATTATGCAGCTGCCCCAGCTGAAGATGCTGAAGAAGACTCGACTGAAGACGCTGAACAGCCAGCTGAAGTGCAATTTGATGATAATGCACATGCCACCGCTGAAGACGCTGAGCAGCCAGCTGAAGTGCAATTTGATGATAATGCACATGCCACGGCTGAAGACGCTGAACAGCCAGCTGAAGTGCAATCTGATGATAATGCACATGCCACGGCTGAAGACGCTGAACAGCCAGCTGAAGTGCAATTTGATGATAATGCACATGCCACGGATGAAGACGCTGAACAGCCAGCTGAAGTGCAATTTGATGATAATGCACATGCCACGGCTGAAGACGCTGAACAGCCAGCTGAAGTGCAATTTGATGATAATGCACATGCCACGGATGAAGACGCTGAACAGCCAGCTGAAGTGCAATTTGATGATAATGCACATGCCACGGCTGAAGACGCTGAGCAGCCAGCTGAAGTGCAATTTGATGATAATGCACATGCTACGGCTGAAGACGCTGAACAGCCAGCTGAAGTGCAATTTGATGATAATGCACATGCCACGGCTGAAGACGCTGAACAGCCAGCTGAAGTGCAATTTGATGATAATGCAAATCCCACGGCTGAAGACGCTGAGCAGCCAGCTGAAGTGCTATTTGATGATAATGCACATGCCACGGCTGAAGACGCTGAACAGCCAGCTGAAGTGCAATTTGATGATAATGCACATGCCACGGCTGAAGACGCTGAGCAGCCAGCTGATGTGCAGTCTGATGGTTATGCAAAGGATTCAGCAGAAGACGTTGTACAACCAGCTACGGTGCAATCTGATGATTATGCGGCTGAAGACGCTGAACCACCAGCTGAAGTGCAGTCTGATGATATTGCATATGAAAATCCTGTACAACCAGCTGTAGTGCAGTTTGATGATTATGCGGCTGAAGACGCTGAACCATCAGCTGAAGTGCAGTCTGATTCTATTACATATCAAGATCCTGTACAACCAGCTGTAGTGCGGTCTAATTATTATGCGGCTGAACCACCAGATGAAGTGCAGTCTGATGCTGATAAGAAGATGCCACGTGAGTCCGACTTAACAAATATTACCTAATTATTTTATTTCACATATATTTCTGCTTTTGCCATACAGATATATGCTATCCACCACCACAGGCCACTGGTCATCCATCAGATTATCTTTGTGTTTCCAATGTGAATGGATGGTGGTATGATTATCACGTAAATGGATGCCGACTAATGAGTCTCTTTATTCCCTCATGTTATATCGATCCAAGACTACTAATGAGTCAAGCTAGATGCGTTGCAGATTGCCACTATTAATTGAAATATACCAAAAACTTGAAAACTTTTTGTTGTGTAAATTATTTATTGAAATAGAATATAACAAAAACAAATGAACTTGACCTTTCGTTTTTGTAATGTAAGAATTGAGTGGATCCAATTTCAACTCGACCCTCGTTTAGTACTGGTTTAAGCCTAGGTTGAACTTGGGTTGAACCTAGTTTGAACTTGGCTTGCACCTAGGTTGAACTTGGGTTGAACCTAGTCATAAAAGGGGTAATTATCGAAGTCATGTAAGCAAAGCACCCAACCCAACCGTATGGAAAAGACCAAAGTGTTCACCTCGATGGAACCCAAATCAGGTTCCGATGTCAAATATTTGGGATAATTGGCTGAGGAAACGAAAGTGGCATTGACGGCCGACGTTCATAGCCAGGCGGTCAGTCAACATTCGCCTCGTTCAAGTGGTGCATATGGAAACGAACAGATATTAGCATCAAAACGCCTTTACTGAACTTTAATCCTTCCTTTCTGATTCTTCTTTATGGGTCGTGGACACTGCTCAAGCCGGACGTCAACAAGCTCGAGGTTTTTCAAATGCGATGCTTCAGGTAGATTCTCGGTATGTCACTCTGCGATCGCCTTCGAAACGAGACAGTTAGCAAAGATGCGATCAGCAGACACTGATCGAAGAAGAAATACAAAAACGTCAACTACGATGGTTTGAACATGTTTGCCGAATGGATGATAACTGTTTGCCACGTAAACTGGGCTGGCGAGACCGTCCCACAGAGTGGAGAATTCAGTGATGCGAAGAAAACCTGCGAACAAATATCGAGGGCGATTTAAAGAATCAACGATTATCAGTTATCAAGGTTCGAGAAGTCGCCAAAAATCGTCGAGAATGGAAACGAACCCTACCCATCAGGGCCGGCGCTTGGTTCTTTGCTTGCTTTCTGAGCCCGGTGCAATATGACATATTGTGGCCCTATCATCAGTCATTTTTTTATAGGAGTGAAGGGCTGTTAGTTCTTTTAATATGTGAAAGTGAAGGCATGGCAAATATCATTTTTTTTTCGAAATTTTAAATTTGTTTCTTAAAATCTTAATTTCTGAAATAGCACCCGGTGCAAGTGCACGATTTGCAACTATGGAAGCCTGTGTCCAATCAGTATTTACTTCGGGATCATGCGTTTGTGATAGGTTTACTTGCGCTTTAACTTCACAAAATACTCCCACTAATGCTGCTTTTTTAAACTTGGTACTGCTTAAGCTTCTGGTAGATGGGCTTCGGCGCCACTGCCACCATTCTTCACACATCTTCCAAACTCATCATCTGCTCCAGAATGTTTTTCGGCGAACTTCCCTAGCTGTTTCAAGCTGAATCTTGGGCACCGCAAATCTATAGACCATAATAAAGGTCCATTGAATAATCTTTCATAAAATAAAAACGGTCCATTTGGCAGCCTTTCTGGATATAGAAGGCGCTTTCAACAACTTCGGCGCCCAGGTGTGTCTAGCTGAATTATTGATATATAATAGTACGGCTAGTACGAACTGCAAATCAAGAACTATGGAACCGTGCCGGCCAAGAAAGGACAGAGGAACGAAATAGAATTAATTGGCCACATCTTACAAAGGACAATGGAAAAAGACGAATGAAGGCACGGGAACACTTTTACAATATTTTTTAAGTGGCCCGAACATTTGCGCCCGGTGCAAGTGCACCATTTGCATCTATGGAAGCACCGCCCCTGCCACTCAGACCCCCTCTAACCTTTCGTGTTCTCTTCTAACTTTCAAACTAAGTTTACTACTAGTTTACTACCTGCACCATGACCTAATCGACATGGCAGACTGATGTAAAAAGGGTGATTCCTGAGCTTAGAACTGCCACTAGAATTTTTTTAGAACTCTCTAAACTATTAACAGAATTAAGTACTCGCAAAAATGCCATTCATATTTTATTTACAAGCTTTTTCACATTCTGCTTCAGTGTGAAACCGGTTTTCGTTACCATGACAACCGCTATATAGAAAAGAGCGACATCTATTAGATTTACTGTCGTAGTAGAAAGATGGTATTGCAGCGCGGCAAGATACTCCTTGGTCGTCACTTGACTTCGGCGGTAGTTGGCAAAACTCTGCGTAATGACGGTTACAAAATCATATAGTTACCAATATTGATCAATTATATTTACCAGGGCTTAGTGCTTGAACTTCAAAGAGTATCATACAATATAAAACAATTAAACAAAGCAACAACTTCATTTTTATATTTTAAATTTACTTTTAAGTTTTTGTTGATCACTAGACCAACTGATGTCTTAAAGAAATCTTTTTATAGCAAATCGGAAACGTTTTGTGAAGTCCCGATTTTGGGGGGTAGATCAATTATTTGTGATTTATTGAGTGATCTTCAATGATCTTCACTGTTATACGAAAAAATTCCAACTCATGCTGGAAACTAGTTTACTAGGTGAGAATAGATATTGTGGTTCCATTCAGGCGGAGGCAGCAAATCTGGTTTTTATTTTGCTTCGTGATGATCGTGTGAAGATTTTTTGGTCTTAATCTTGATCTTGAAATCAGTTTTTGCGCGATCAAACTTGTTCTGCTGATTTTATTTTCAACTAAAAATAATTTTGGATAAGAGAATTTGTTTTATTTTACAAAATAATAAAATAAAAATCCTCACTAAATCTCTTTCCAGTCTAGTCTTAAAAATGCCATCGAGCTCTTCAGATGTGTGATCAATTTTGTTTTTAATAATGATTAAAATTTGCACAATATTTTTAAAATTAAATTTATTTTATTCTATATCCTTACAAGTCCTTTCACAGCTTTCAATATCCTCAAATCGATTATTATTACCAAAACATCCGCCGTACGAGAATCGAACGCATCGGTTTTTCCGTGCGTCATAGTAGAACGATGGAATATTAGCGTAGCATCCTATTCCAAAATCTGTGGCGGTCTTCAGTGGCTGTAGGCAGGCAGCTGATCGAGAATATGAATTAATATTAATAACAAATTACAAAAAACACAAATTAACAAAAATTCCGTACGTGGTTTTTCTGCCCGGATTGAAATGAAACATGCTACGAAGCATACACCAAACATTAAAACTAGAACTTTCATTTTTATTTTTGTTTTGGCGTAAGATTATTAAATTTTAGTGAAATCTTCGTAAATAACTGAATAAGAATGATTTTCATAAACTCTTTTTATATCGGAGATGGACCAGAAAATAATCGTTGTGTGGCTATATAAATTCCTGGACGAAGGGGGATTCAATAAAGCCGTGATTTATGGGTCTTTAGTATCGGATTTATTTCGGATTATTTGTGGTTGTAAGATTATAATTTTAGAGTTATGACAAGATTTGCGAATGTTTGTTTTTTTAGTTTTTATTATTATGAAAAAGGTCTAAAAGATTTAAATTTAAGCATTTTTTTTTCATGGAGACATTCAGTGGGCAAAAGTTGTTTTAGTATCTCAAATTGTATTATCTTTGATGAGATATTATGGGAAAATATTTTTATTCAAAGAAGTCGTTCATTAATTACGTGAGGCGTTTAGGGAGAGGCGGTCTCATCGAATCTTGCATGGAGGAGAGGAGGGATCTCGTCAAATACCACGTTATATCTTTCCTTAAGAAACAGTGTAAAATTGCTAGAAAATAGGATTATTTTAAGTAAAACATGTTTCTCCACTAAAGATCTCCATTTACTTACAGGTCGCCGGCAGGCCGTAGCCTTCAGACCAGGTCGGCAGGCGCGGCCCGAAGGAGGCCACACATTACCCAGTCTGACTGAGGCAAGAGGATTCCAGGTATCTGACTGACAGACCGAGGTATGCAGGCGACGTCATGATTCCCTACAGACACACAGGCGAAGACGACAGCTTAGCATAGCAGGTTGTTAATTCAAGTGAAAAAATGTACATGGCCTCAAAGAAAATATCAAGCCAGCTCCAGAATCACGCCGTCAACACCCGCTAATAAGCGCGAACGTGAGTGTGGATGGTTTTCACACCTCTCTTTCCGTTTCGAGTGGATACGGAGTGAATCCCTTGAGATTGAATAGAAGTTCAGATCTTCAGGCACGAACTGACGATAAATGCCCAAACACAAAGATTTTTGTCAGTTTTCTTGAACTGCAGGCCCCATTCAGTTGACAGCCGGTGCATGTGTGGTGATAGTACTTGGCCTCAAGGCGAAACTTTCAGGCTATGGCATGCCGGCAACCTGTATATAAATGGGGACCTTAAGATGATAGGATTTAGTCCTACTCAAAATTTTTTACGCGGTTATGCGAATTCCAGAAAGTAGCATATAGTATCCTCCCCTCTATTGTTTAGCCACCACCGGCTAGCAAAACGCGTGTCTCTGCGAATGCTGCAGCGTACGAGCTAAGTAACATTGACCTCGTGAAAAGGCCCTTAGAATATAGACCTACAGGAAAGCACATTTCATTGTTTTGTCCAGCAAGCTACGCATATGTGCAAAATTTGAACTTCATCGGTTATATTTTATATTGCCATTTTGTGTTTCACGCCATTTTGAATTTGGAAAGACGCTACACCACTAATTGTATTCTACCTGTCATGTCCTCTCATTTGATACCCATGTCGGAAATCTAGAAACGCAAATGCAAAAGTCGGCCACCATCTTTGAATCGTCATCTTGATTTTTTTACAAAATGGTCTGATTGCAGGTGTATTACAACAGGTACATTTAAAACATTGCCCTAATGAATAAAATGTCCCCTTTTACAAGTTTATAAATCACTATATTTCTAAAAGCAAACTAAAACATGTTCGAAATCGTCCAAAAGCTATTGATTATACAATTAGTTTTTTCCCAGGTACGTCAGCACAAATCCTCGATGACATGGATCCAATTATGATTTTGTTTTTTTTATATGACAGACTAGAGGCTTAGGGAAAGTCCCTAAGTACTGTCGACAATCTGTTTTTCGTATAGAATGTCGAACAGCAGTTCTAGCCGGAAGATAGAGAGAAGAGAGCGGAAAGAGAAGGAAGGAACTGTCACAACCTCGCCGCGATATTTTTATATTCCACCTACTCACAACCATTTCGCGACTCTGTCACCGGGGCATCGAGAACAACTCGCTGGAGTGTTATGCCTCCTGAAACGAGTTGAATCTCATCAACCAACCGATGGCATGCGCTTGGTGTAGCGGGGAAGGACTAGGGAAGGCTATGACAGGAGGAATCAGGAATGTAAAGAGGGAAGAAGAAAGAAGGAAAGTTATGTAGGTGGGAAAGTGGGAAAGGCGAAGGACCGTGGCACCGCCGGGATTCGAACCCAGGCCCTCTGGGATAGCAGTCAGGGGCCTTATCCCTAGACTACCGAGGCCTCCAGCGTTGACAGCGTTTCTCGCACAGAGTCATGGTAGGGAATCGATTGCTACTTCCACCACATCCATTATAAACGAAAGGCCAGCACTGGTTGGTCTTGCTGTCATAGTAGTACAAAGTGGTGTAAGATCTGCATGGTTCTTCGTTCTCACCCCTAGATGGTGCCAAGAAACAAATAGCTGTAAACAAAATTTTGATTAAAAATGTGAAGATTTTTGGAATGTAAAAGAGAAAACACATTTTTAGTTTAGTCAAAAACTATGATTGTGTTTAAAACACTAGACGTTATACTCCTTTTCAATATTGGTACACTCTACTATTTCTTATAACAAGTAAAATTGGTTTAAAGACAAAACTTTTTACAAATTTATTAAAATATTTCACCTCTAGATATACTAGCATCACTGAATGTTGCAAAAACTGCTACAACAACAAATATTAGCGCAACAGTGAACTTCATTTTATTTTATTTTTTGTGTTTTGTCCAAAAAGTAACTCGCAACTCGCTAGTGACAAACTCTACACTAACCGGATAATTCCTGACCAGCTCTTCTATATAAGTGTAACGCTAATTAAATCTAATCAGTTTAATTTCAAGTCCGTGGCTTCTCTTGCTCCTCACAGTTGTGTTTATAAACAATTTGAGATTTCAACTTGAGCAGGCTCATCTGTTATTATCTAATTAAAGAAAAACGTCAATTCGTCATTGCTACATGCCCTTGAGAGATCATCGCTGCCATAATGAACATAATTTCGAGCTTTGTGGCTCTGCAATTAAATCCAACAAATTAGCCAAGAAGAACATCTTCTGGTCAATATTTTAACTTCCCAGTATAGGAAGTTATTGTAATAGGTCCGAAAATCGAAATCGAAATTCTCGACGTATTTTCATCTTGCAAGGTCCCAGGAGCATTTTAAGCAAAAAATTGGGAGGAAGTATGTGTGTGTGTGTGTGCGTATGTATGTGGTCATTTTTTCCTGCACGATATCGCCCGAACCAAAAAAGATATCGACTTCGTCGAGGTGTCGTTCGAAGCGTATTAACCGAAATATGATCTGAAAAGATTTTCATAAGATTCGGTCGAGCCGTTTTTTTGTTTAAGCGGTGTATGTGATTTTTGTACCTGCACGATATCACGCGAACTATAAAAGATATCGACTTAGTTGAGGCGCTGTTCGAAGAGTATTAATCAAAATATGATCTGAAAAGATTTTCATAAAATTCGGTCGAACCGTTTTCTTTTGTTTAAATAACGTTTATGATTTTTGTACGTGCACGATACCGCGCGAACTAAAAACTATATCGACTTCATTGATGTGCCGAAAAAAGAATATTAACGAAGAAAAGCTCTGAAAAAAATTTCATAATATTCGGTCGGGCCTTTTTTGTTTAAATAGAAAAACTTCGGCTAATTTGACAAGTTTTGCTAATATCTAATAAACTCGATGGAATGAGACCCGTTCTAAACGAAGGGATCTTGTTTTGGGTTCTGAACAGCGATAGTCTTCCAACAAAACATCACTTGTCACACAATCCGACAACCTTTCAAAATCGTGCAAAAATTTCGTTACCCTATACAAACAGCGCGAATTTTTCAAACCTTGGATTAGCACTTTTTGACGGGGAATTGTTTTCTACGCGTGATACAGTTTCAGGAAATTGCGGTTCATCTCGGGATTTCCAATAGTTACAAATTTGTTCTTTTTGGTCAAGTCTGACAAGTACTTAACAGTTACAGTTTTGCTAATATCTCCGGAAAGCTTTGGAATTTCCAAACGAAGTCATTCGCTTCTCAGTTTGTCAACGGCGCTTCAGCGCGCTCCATACGAATTTGAACACCCGCTTTAGTGCAACGAACGGATTACGGAGGAAATGTTTGTTTGCTAACGTTCAGGAAAAGCAAATTCTCTAAAAAAAATCTTGTGGATTTACTACTATTATAGTTATTTGAACTAGCTTCTCTCGGGATTGCTTTGTCCTCTGTTCTGATACTAGCCAATTTTCCAATAGTGCTAAACGTATAACTATTTTGTAAGAAGTCAGTTTATTCCATCTTCGTTCATCATACTGCGAAGTTAATCGTGTGGACCGAAGGGGTCAAAACCACATCCCAACTAGTTTCTAAAATAAATTCGTTTATTAGAGTTGAGTTACACGTTTTTGAACAGTTCGGCAAAAGGTTGATCCGCCATCTTGATTTTTTCACAAAATGGTCTGATTGCAGGTACATTACAACAGGCACATTTAAAACATTGCCCTAATGAATAAAATGTTCCCTTTAACAAGTTTATAAATCACTATATTTCTAAAAAAGCAAATTAAAACATGTTTGAAATCGTCCAAACAAATGCAAAAGCTATTGATTATACAATTAGTATTTTCCCAGGTACGTCAGCAAAAATCCTCGATGACATGGATCTAGTTATGATTGACAGGCTTTCTGGCACAGAGTCATGGTATCGAATCGATTGCCATTTCCACCACATCCATTATACTCGAAAGTCCTGCACTGGTTGGTCTTGCTGTCATAGTAGTACAACCTGGTGTATGATCTACACGATGCTCCGTCCTCACCGCTAGATGGTGCCATTGAGCAAACAGCTGTAAACAAAATTTTTGATTAAAAATGTGAAGATTTTTGGAATGTAAAATAGAAAACACATATTTAGTTTGGTTAAAAACTATGCTTGTGTTTATAGTACTAGACATTATACTCCTTTTCAATATTGGTACACTCTTCTATCTCTTATAACATGTCGAATAGATTTAAATGCCAAACTTTTTAACAATTTATTAAAATAAACATAAAAATTTATTTAAAAAATATTTCACCTGATTTAGCATCACTGAATGTTGCAAAAATTGCTAAAACAACAAATATTAACGCAACAATGAATTTCATTTTATTTTTTGTATTTTGTTTAAAAAGTAACTCGCAACTCGCTAGTGACAAACTCTACACTAACCGGATAATTCCTGACCAGCTCCTCTATATAAGTGTAACGCTAATTAGAACTAATCAGTTTAATTTCAAGTATGTGGCATCTCTTGCTCCTCACACTTGTGTTTATAAACAATTTGAGATTTCAACTTGAGCAGTCTCATCTGTTATTATCTAATTAAAGAAAAACGTCAATTCGTCATTGCTACATGCCCTTGAGAGATCATCGCTGCCATAGTAAACATAATTTCGAGTGTTGTGGCTCTGCAATTAGAATCAACAAATTAACCAAGAAGAACATCTTCTGACAATATTTTTCTAAAAGAAATTCGTTTTAATAGAGTTGAGTTACACGTTTTTGAACAGTTCGGCAAAAGGTTATCTTGGACATGTTTCAAATGATAATTTCAGTTGACAAATTCGGTTTCCTTTGACCCCTGAGCTGATAGCGAAAATTTTATGTAATATTTATTTTATTTTGGTGCAACAAGGTTAACGATGGTTGGCCTATGTTTGGTGATTATTTAGAGAAAATTTGGCACAATTTTTAAAAAACAGATTGTCTGAGGTTGAGATTATACTCGTACATGCTTTATAATGTTTGTTATTAAATTCATTAGGGAACGGACGGGGAACAGCTCAGAGAAATATTACAAAGGCGAAACTTGCACGCTCATACCAGAATCAAGTCTAGTGTTGAGCGTACAGGTACAGGTTCTCATATACAGTAAGAAAGCCTGGAACGTAGAGTTATCAGACTTTACACAACTAACCAGGACAATATCTGTCATAATAAGGAAGTGATTTTTTTCGTAACAAAAAACTCCTGTTGCATCCCGGTCTCCTTTTACACTTCTTATGTAAAAAAGCCCAAATCCAGCTGCCCTATTTTTGAAGTGTTAACTTCTTTAGGCGCGTTTGGCACTTTTTCGCTGGGGGTAAAACAAAGAATTCGCGACACGCGCATTTTGTTGCTTACACCCGTTTCTGGACACATGTTGGCGACACGCGCACTTTGTTGTTCACTCGTTTCTGGGCACTTGTGCCTATGAAGCTGGCTAGAGCATGGAAACTTTTAGTTGAGCTCCACTTACAAACAGCAGCGCATAATTATATGTGTGCGAGGCAAAATAGCCCGCCCTTGGTGGGTGGGATTGGGTTAGAATGTTGCAATGCAGAAGCTGCTCTCAGCATTCGTTTTATATTCTCGCGCCGAATGAATGCTAAAGAGCGGCGTGAATATGCCATGGATTTTGAGAGCGGGTCTGCATACATTCATACATTCGCTGCTGTGTGCGATGGCGTGCGAGAATATGACCAGGGTTGCCACTAAACAAAAAATTTTGGAGCCAAATTTTCCGAGAAAAAGAGCCAAAGCTGATAAAAAAGAGCCAAATTCAAACACAACAGGAATTACATTGAAAACCGCGAACAATAAGATGTCAAAAACAAATCTTCTTTACCATACGAGTAGGAGGCATGGTCGACCAGAGAAATTAGTTGTAGGATAGTTCTAAAATCTTCAAATCTTGAAATCAAATATTGAATTTTTATCCAGTAACAGTAATGGTAAATTCTTTGCGAGTATGTAATTAGGAAAAACCAAATCAGTTAAAATTCAAGATCAAGTTGAAAGAAAAAGGCAAAAGAGCCATTTAAGTTGAAAAAGAGCCAAAGAGCCAATTTTAAAAGTTTTTTTTTATAAAGAGCCACAAATGGCTCTATAGAGCCAAAGTGGCACCCCTGAATATGACATGAATTTTGAGAGCGGCGCGAGAATATAAAACGAATGCTGAGAGCAGCTTCTGCATTGCAACATTCTAACCCAATCCCACCCACCAAGCGCCCCAGCGGGAAAAATAAGGCTTCAACTTGCGTTCTGTAAGTACTCCTGGTAATCCGTGGAAGCATTACTTTAGGAAACCCACTTCATTTCTTTTTTTACATTGATGTCCTAGGGAGGTAAGGTATAAGCCAGCTTTATCTTACCACTGCATTACTGGTAAGGCAAAAATATGCACTAGCTTTGCTTACCTCTACATTACTGGTAAGGTAAGGCAGAGGGCAATTGCTTACTTTCAGCTTACCCTTGCCTTCCTTAAGAATCAGACCTCAAGTTTGTTGCCTACTGCTTACTTGTGCATTACAGATTACTATCAAGGAAGGCTTACCCTATACCTTTCTACCGGAAGCATTACCTAATTTCCCGCTGGGGCGGGCTATTTTTCCTCGCACACATAGAATTATACGCTGCTGTTTCTATGTGGAGCTAAACCAAAAGTTGCCATGCTCTAGCCAGCTGCATAGGCACAAGTGCCCAGAAACGGGTGCGAACCAAAAATGCGCGTGACCATCGCTGATGTCTGTTGCTGGACCTCGACTAAAAGTTGCCATGCTCTAGCCAGCTAAATGGCTGCAATATTTAAATCTTTTGCTTGGATTAATCGCTTTCGGCGACATGGAATACGTTTCGGCGTTTCGCCTATTCGACTGGGCATCTGTATTTTACGTACATATCTGAGGTAGTATCCCAGTAGGGAAAATCGCAGGTATTTATTGTGGGAAGTCGATTTGGAAGTACTTCTTTAATTAGTGTTCTCTGTAATGACTTACAAATAATGCAGAGGAGAATGGGTTTGGTGACCAAGCGTTTGATTTCGCGCAAAAAGCGTGTTGAAAAACTTCGTAGCTGCTCGTTTTCTTTGTTAACCATCACAGTTGTCTCAGCCATTAAGTTTTATGTCTTTAATGTATAAACATATATTTGAATTTATGTTTATGATATAAATATAAATCGCTTAATTTTACTTCAAGCTACCCCACCCCTTCACGCCTACGCCAACTAAATTATATTATAAAAATTTACAGTATAATAACTTTGCATTATGAGTTTAGTAATAAATGTAGTATAAGTACTTCCAAATGGAAGGGAAAAAAAGTACTTCCCAGCCTAGGCCATCGCCGTGTTAATGTAATGCCTTTTTTGTACTGGGTGGAAGTACTGAACTGCTTCTGTAGAAGTAGTTTTTCCAGTAATTCCATTCCCTACTGGTATGTTATATTATTTTCTATGTATATTATCTATTACGTACTATATACAATGTACTGCATATTATGTACTATGTTCTGAAAAAATTCAAAATGAATCCAGTGGATTCCCATAAAAATTTAGATCCGTGACTTTGGCTAAATATAATGACTTTTTTGCATATTTGCACAATGTTTAAAATAGCAAAAATTTCTGTTTTGTGACTATTGCATCAACCCGACGACAAGTACTATGTATACTACATTTTTCCTATGAACTATGTATTATGTATTTATTACTATATATGTATTATCTACTATTTTTACTAAAAACTACATTATCCCAGTCATCCATCGTCCGATCTTTGTGTGATAAGTTTAAGATAAATTGTTTAATTTCCAAAACATTGCAACACATTTTGGAGGGAGTGCATATAAGTAACAATTAAATAAACTTTAACAGAATATTCCTAAATAAAATATATTAATCCTTATCGTCCTGTATTAAGATTGATTTGGACATTTAGACTAGCCATAGAAGTTAACACTTCTAAAGTGTGGTCCTACGCACACTCGTATTTTTTTTTTTTCTAGGGCACTTTTATATACTACTATGTATCTGGAAACCGATGCGTCTCGCTACACTTATAAGTCAATAGTATGGCGTGCGCCAAAACAATTGGGAATCTCAAAATCGCTCTTTCCATGGGCAGTGAGAGTCTCAAATCCCACCACGAAAGTACGAAAGTGTCACTCTGTTGGTTTAAAAACCCAAACCACCCTCTAATTTATATTCCCAATCACAATTCAACGGTCTCTCACGGTCATTTTTGTCGTGATCAGAGTGTTGTTGCCCGTATATGATTTTCGAAGTTGAAATTGCAATGTACGTACGATTGTATTTAATCCATACACGAAATGTTAATGTGTGTGGAACTGTCATTTTCCCGTCTACATTCCTACATTTCCAATTCTTTTGGTGCGCATGGGTAGGAAATGTTTTGTGGACAGATGAAAATCTTTTCGTAGAATCTTTTAGAAAGACTCTCCAAGCATCTTCTCAAAAGCTTGAAAGGAAATGCATTGCAACATTTGAACAATCATGGAGGTGGTTCAGTAATGTTTTGCATGTCATTCTAAGGATTTGGAGATCTGGTACCTCTAGAAAAAACTTTGACTCAAATCAAATAAACGCATTCCCTGAATGATCATGCGTTTCCATCTGAAGTAAAACTATTTCCAATCGGTGATCTCTGAAACCTCCAGACACATATTTTCATTAAAAGAATTTAACTTTTTAGCACAGATTGCCACCATTTTGTTTTTCCTTCATTCATTTTAGTTTTAGCCGCGTTTTTGGTGTGGAGTGTATCAGGAGTCTGGTGTAAAACAAGTTTGACAGCAGTTGAAAGACTAATTGTGTCCGCCTTCGCATTGATAGTAGTCACTATTAACTTGTCCATAAATACCAACGATTTCGAATATAACCAAGTCGAGATTCTACTACTGGTGCTACCTCCAAGAAGGTTCAATAAAACGAGCAACTTACGCTGCATGACCCTAGTTGACTCGATAACCATAAAACAAAAAAAGTTGAAGCTGAAAAAAAAAACAAATCACTACACTAAAACCACAAATTTTTGGAATGTTCGTCTTTTTTAATTAATTTTTTTTTGAGGAGAGGGGGGGGGGGGGGGGGGGTTAGCGGGATTAACCAACAAGGCTCAATTTGTAAATTTGTACATTTTATTAAATATGCATAAAATGTACAAATTTACAAATTGATAGTAGTCACTATTAACTTGTCCATAAATACCAACGATTTCGAATACAAGTTCGCTGGCAATCCTGAATGGTTGAGAATCTATTTGCATTTCCACCGCAGCCATTATAAAGGAAGAAAATGCAGCTGTCCATGGCGATGTCATAGTAGTACGATCTGAAGGCAGCTCGGCATTTGTCGTGTGGTCCTCCTGAATTTCCAAGTGGTAATCTGCAAAAATCTAAATCAGAAATGATAAAAAAAAAGAATAATTAGAAATTTTGAAAAACTTAGAAAGAATCTTGATAAAAATTACCTGGTTTTGCACTTTCGGATACTGCCACCATTGCTACAGCCAATATTAAAATTGCTAGAAACTTCATTTTGCTGCCTTTGCTATGTTCAACTCCTTAAGGATCACTGATTAGGAGCTCTCCAGGGTTGTCTTTATATACCTGGAAGATGTTGTACCTTTTCGACCCTAGACAGGTAAAATGGAGGCCTGAAGGAGGTACATATGGATATAGTGGTAAGAGGTAAGTATTGAATGTTAACTGTAAAGAATTTTTTTTTGTTTCCTGGAAGGTAAGGTTTCTTTTCAGGGCATTTGGTTGGGTTTTAGGTAAAGTTAGGCATTTCCGATAGTTTTATTGTAGGCAATGTTGTAATTGTTGCTTTTTCCAAAAATAGGCATTAGCACAGCATGACGTCTATTATCGTCCCTAACAAGTAAAAATAGAGGTATGTGTTTAGTATTTGTAGAGATGAGAATTTCAAGGTAACAAACGGAAAAAGGTTCGGATTTTATAGCAAATTCTACAAAGCTGCATTCAGCGAATTCTTTTTTAAAAAGCAGCCAGAGTTTAATTGAGTGCATGGATATAATTCCAGAGAGTTTTTGATTTAGTCTTTTAACCCTTTAAATGCCTTTAGATGCGGTTTGACTGTCTGTAGCTGTACGTATACTAAATATTTTAGAGCAATTTATGCATTTTGAGATACAGGCTTTGGTGTATTCTTCTATAGCTTGATTATAGGTGAGGAAAGTGTCTCAATTCCTTGAGTTATAGACGTCTAGTTCAACTCCCGGTATTTGAGTCCTTTGTATACGAAGGCGAAGATGGAGGTCTGTTGGATATCATTTATTTTTGGCTATCAATATCTATTACAAATGGGTTTGTCAAAGTCTCACTAGGCCTCTATTTCGTCAGTGACATAAGGACATCATCACTTAGGTTATTCCAAGCCAAGCCACCTGATTTACATATCTTGCTCCTATGCAGCTGCTTATATGGCTCCAATAAAACAGGCACTGGTTACATCTGAAATAGTTTGGCGCAGTCTGGGCGACCATAGGTCTAACTTCTGTCGAATAAAGCTAATGCATAAGTCTCGGGTCATGAAAACTCTAAAGTTGCGAAATTTAAATTTAACTTCCGCTCCTTCGTAAATGGTATTGTTTGTCGAGATGCCATCAGCGTATCCTGGAGCGTACAATCCTTACAACATTAATTTCTCTAAAAGCGCAATCAGTCCTGTCACACTGTGGAGTCATTCAGTGTTGTGGATATTTGGTTTCCGTGTTTTGAGTGTTTTTATACTAATTATTTAACTCTTCTTTTCTAATTTTAATCCACTTATCTTTTTTATTGTGAAATTGTGTTTTTGTGGCAGTGGATTCTATTTTTTTCTTTGTTTTCGAATTGTGGGGCTCCGTGTTGTGTTGCGTCTGTGCGCCTGAAACAAGGTGGGTGATCGTGTCTATTACCCGTCTATATTTTTAATTTTTCTTAATAATTAATTTTTTATTGTTTAGTTTTGTGTCGAAGCCTACTAACTGGTCAAGTAGTGATTCTTCCTCTATTTGCAACATGTTTGCTTCATTCTTTCATCAATCTTTCACCCCTTCTAACTTTCAGCCTAATGACAATAATTTTCGTCATATAACTCCACACCGAGAGGCTACTAGTTTATCTCTCTCAATTTCCACTGACGATATCATGAAACATATTGATGAACTCCCATACGATTTTACTTCCGGCCCTGACGGTATACCTCCTGCTCTCCTTAAATCCTGTGTGGAGGTTCTCCAGTCTCCACTTAAAACCCTTTTTAAAAAATCCTTAGATAAAGGGTATTTCCCTACTCTTTGGAAGAATTCGTTCATAATTCCTATTCACAAAAGTGGTAGCAAGAACGAAATATCGAATTACAGACCAATTGCCAAGCTGTCTGTCATACCAAAACTTTTTGAGTCAATCATTTATTCTGCAATCGTGCCCATCTGCAAAAAGCTTATTTCTACAAACCAACATGGTTTTCTTCCAGCTCGTTCCACTACCACCAATCTCCTTGAATTCACTTCCGATGCTGTTGAAGGCTTCGTTTCCGGTTGCCAAACTGATTGTGTTTACACTGATTTCAGTAAGGCATTTGACAAGCTTTCCCACTCCATTATACTTTTCAAACTAAAAAAGTTAGGTTTCCCTGTAGCCCTTCTATTATGGTTCCAGTCCTACTTAGCTGACAGGACCTACCAAGTCCTTTTCCGTGGATCCAAATCCGCGACCATTGAGGCGTCATCCGGTGTCCCTCAAGGCAGTCACCTTGGCCCTATCCTCTTTATTCTTTCTATTAATGATATTGTTACCTTGCTAAGACACTGCAGAATCCTGATTTATGCTGATGACATCAAATTGTACCGTCACGTAAAGAGTATGGAGGACTGCAAACTTTTGCAGGTCGACCTCGACACTTTTTTCTCTTGGTGCGCCAACAACAACCTGGTTCTTAATATTAGTAAATGCGAAGTCATGACTTTTTGTAGGCGACGTGATCCTATAATTTATAACTACTCATTCTCTGGTGAGGGTGTCCCCCGTGTTAATTTAGTCAAAGATCTCGGGATAAGATTTGACACCAAGCTAGACTTCTCTACTCATATCAACTATATTTCTTCCAAGAGCAGCTTAGTCTTAGGTTTTATAAAAAGGTGGTCCAAAGAATTTAACAGCACCCTGATCACTAAACACCTATACATTTCCCTTGTCAGACCTTTACTTGAATATGCGTCCCAGGTTTGGTCTCCTCACTATTCTTCGCATGTTGGAAAAATTGAGTCGGTTCAACGTAGGTTCGTTCGATTCGCACTGAATCACCTTCCTTGGGAAGACCCTTTAATTCTTCCACCATATGAATACCGACTTAAGTTACTCAACTTAAACACTCTCCACAAGCGTCGTGAGGTCGCCGATGTTGTTTTCGTTCACCAGCTTCTTAATGGACGTGTCGACTCAGGTTTTCTAAGGCGCCGTGCGTCGTTTAGAGAGAGCCGATACAATCTGAGAGGACCACCGCTCTTACACATCAACTCCTCTAACACCAATTATGGCCAATTTGAGCCTGTTAATCGCATGTTCATTAATGTAAATAAAAATATTAATGTCTTTAGCGTAAGCACTAACAAAGACCTGCTTAAAAGGAGTCTATTTGTTGTCTCATGACTGTTTATGTGTTTCGCATGCAATTTTTATTGGTACTCAATCTTTTATGTTTGCATGTCTCAGCTGAGCCACGGCAGTGGTAAATATTTCTCAGCCCTGCTGGGAAGTGCGCCTTCTGCGTTAGAAGGGAAACTCTATATATGTATATATATACATATATATTTATATATATATATATGTATGTATGTATGTGTATGTATATATAGATTTTCATGCTTAGCTGAAAAGTGCGCCTTCTGTGCTAGAAGGGTTAACTCTTGAGTATATATCACAATCGACCACAGGAATGTTAGAGGAGAAGAATATTCATAGGAGTCGAAAATGAATATGGAAATCAATAACAGTAACAATGGAGCAGTTGAGATCACAGATCTTTGAGCTAAGATATTCTTGTTACATACTCCACTGCTTTAACTATTTAAATTATTCTGGATAGAATTTTATGGCTAGAGAGTTTTCTGCAATACGCATGCGTATCCGAATTATGTAGTTATAACCAATAACAGGAATGCTATAAAATATTAGTTGTTTATTTAAAATTAACAAATTGCAATTGAAATACAAAAAAAAAAAAAACTTATTAATGAGTAGAACTTATGAATTTAGTATTTTACTCACCCCTGCCATTTTAAAAGCTCTCATATTTTGCATATTTGTAGGAAAATTTCTAGTGAGTAGAACCGCGATGTGCGCATATGCAATAGATTGAAACATATTTCTGTACTGCCATAGAAGTATTTAATTTAAAAATTTGAAAAGTAAAATAATAATCTTCAAAAATAATATTTTATTAAATTAAACATGTCTTAAACAATTATGTTATTGAAAATAGGAAATTAAATTTTTATTTGGTATGGTCGCCGCGGTTAAATTGTCAGTTCAAGTCAAGTCCTCAGTCCTACATGTACATATGTATGTAGCAGTACTTATCCCTGTATACATATTTTGCATAATAAGGGAGTGACTAGGTCGCTGCCTTCCTGTAGCAAAATGGGATATATCCCGTCTGCTCCAGGTGACTTGTATGGTTTGAACGATCTAATCGTTTCCGTAATAACTTTGTGATTAAACACGGTGTTGATTTCTGCCCAGGCAGCTTTGGTCACTTTAGAAAGTGGGCCTGTTAGCTACCCAGAAGAAGTTGTGTTCCCATTTGAATAAATGGTTGTGGCCGGAAGTGTGGCTGGAGCAATATTATTCACGTAAATGGCAACGCGTTGAGTGGCCAGCGTGATGTCTACAACCTCACGTCTCCTACCGCTGCCGAAGGTAGGATCCGTACCGCGATTTAATATATCCAGGTTAGTAGTTAAGAGGTAATCAAAAAGGTATTCACCCCTCCTTTCCACTCCATTACTATCCAAGGCATCATGATGGGCGTTCGCATTACATCCTACGTAGATCTGCAGACCGCTGTCCTGTTAGAATGACCCACTATATCCTTGAGTTCTTTGGATGGTGGTGGGTCCCTAGAGTCGTAGGGGAGGTATGTTGCGCATAAGATAGTTAGGCTCTGCCCCCTGCTAATCTGTATTTTCACCACTGCCAGGTTTCTCGACGATTTATCTATGAGAGGAAATCAGTTAATGTTTTTATTGTAAACTATACAGGTTCGAGGTTCGCCGTACACATCACTGCATGCAATGCTGTAGCCGACTGCCCGTAAGCCCTGTATGACACCATTACTTACCCATACTTATAAGAGCCACGTTAACAGCTTGGGTGGCCAACACCCTGCAAAGGACTGCCGAGGCAGCCCTACTATGTTGTAGGTTTCACTGTACCGCCCGCATCCTAGGATTGTTCCTGCTGCTGTGAGCCAGCAGAAGACTCCTTTTTAAGCCAATCTCCTTGACTTTTATTCAGCCGAAGCCGTAGAATAGGCACATACCCTGCTCTTTTAGCAGCATGAGCGACCTTTCGTCAATGCTAAGGACAAGAGTTTGACGGCTCTGGTCCACCTACATACCCATCACTTGCCAAGAAGTCACCTCAATTGCCTGGTTTTGTATTTCCATCCTGCGGAGCACCTGTTTGACGACCCACAACTCTCAACTTTCATAAAAATCAACAGATTGAGACTAGCCGGCCACGTGATCAGGATGGAGGACAATCGCATCCCAAAACGGCTTATGGCATCAGAAATTTCGGGAAGTAGGCCAGTAGGTAGACCCAGGAGGAGATGGATAGACTCTGTGACGGCTGACGCAGAGTCAATGCTCAACATCCGGAACTGGAGACATGCTGCAAGGGACCGTCAAACTTGGAGAAATGCCCTAGAGGAGGCCAAGGCTCGATTTGGGCTGTAGCGCCATTGGATGGATGGAGCACCTGTCCTGGTTCCCTAACATCACTAGAAACCCAGAATGCAATCCGCTTGAATTTGGGAAGGTCCTTCTCCTCGATTACTTTGAGGTTGCAGCCTTCCCAAACCTGCAGCCTGGCGACAGCATTCGTCAGATATTGGCTGGTAGGTTCGTTGGCGTAGGCTAGAATTGCAAATAAAATAGGATTGCTCCCCAGTAGTTTGCCTTCGGGATAGTTGTCCAGGACCACTGCCATCCTTGCCAACATGTCCCGGTATGAGGGTTCTTCTGAATCCCCCCTTTTTTCTTCTGGGGTCTCTGCCCAGCCGGAGAATCCTCTGACCGCTGTCGGCAATGCATCAGTTGGGCCTAGAAGATGCAGGAGATGGTGCTATAATTCTCTGGCGGCTCCAGAAACTTATGGCAGTACAGGGGCCGTCTAGGTCCGATCCTTAGAGCCAACCCTTCCACTCCCTCCCCCCCCCTTTTCTATTGATAAAACTGCGAAGCACCTAAAAGAATCATTAACATTGCACAACTGCTGTGAACACATTGAGTGATAGATGAGGCTCAAATACTGCATTGTTACTTGGTACAGCCTTACCAGCATTACCAAAATAAAGCAAAAAATTAAAAAATAAAAACAACAAAACCAAAAAAAAATTTTGAATAATTTTTAAATTTATTATTTTTGTATTTACTAGTTTTGGTGGCACATAATTTTTTTTTTATATTTTATTTATAATTATCAACTTACTTGTTACAAAAAAAAACGAAAGTTTTTCTTTATCATTATTATAAGAAATTATCTTGAAAAAACTTTTGCAAAGATTTTTTTGTTTTTTGTTTTTTTTTTTTGTTTTTAACTATTATTGAGGTATTATGTATAATTGTTTTTTAAGCTGGTAGATAATTTGTAAATATTCATATTTAGGTTGATTTGTTTTGTTTTTTTGTTTTGTTTTGTTTAAAAATAAAAAATAAAAAACTAAACACAAAAACTAAGAGTATTGCAAAACTTATTCATCATAATTTGATTTTGTCATTTGGTTTTTTGTTTTTTTTACTAATTTTAATTTTTTTTGTTTAAGTAGATATAATTATTATTAATGTTTTTTTTTTGTTTTTATAAATTGCAATATTTTTCTTAATAGTTAATTTTATACAATAAGGATGTACAACTAGTAAGCTACTAACACATTAACGTCATTGTTTTTTTTGTTTTATTTTATATAATTTTTTCTTATTTTACAATTTTTATAGTTTACATATTTTTGTGTGTTTGCTTAAGTTTAATTAATTTACAAAAATTTTTTGTTTTTTTATTTTTTTTTTTGTTTAAATACTAGTCAATAAAATATGAAGGAAATTATTAGTGAAGATAAGTTTTTTTGGTGATTTTTTTTGTTAATTTTGAATTCTTAAAGTATTAAGTTTTTAAATTTTTTCACAGATTTAAATTAAATTTTGTTTTTTCAAAGAGATTAAATTACATAAAAAAATGTTTCAAAAAAACAGAAAAAGAGTCCAAAATTGGTATAGAATGAATTATAATTGAATTTCACTTTAATAAAAAACCGAAAAGTCCCGATAATCCTACTCTGATTTGTCAACAACACCATTTGCTTGAGTGTCTATTGACGCATTGCCATTAATGGTTGTCATATCCTGGGGCTCTGTTTTTCGAGGATTAAGTGCCTGATGAAGAGACAATGGCGGCAAATGTAGACCAGGAAAGGCGAGTCCTGCGGCAGCAGCAGCATGAAGGGACTGCAGAAGGGCAGCAGAATGCTCCTGTGCCTTCCTCCTTAACTCAGCCACCGAACTCGACCTTGGATCTGGATGATTTGATGATGGCGGGGAGCCGGATGCTGTTGATGTTGCGGGTACTCCTGGCGGCTTAATAGGACAACACGAACACAGCCCTGGAAAAGCTATACTCCGCACACACACCAAAAATGAAAGTAAGAAGAAGAAAATATTTTGATGTTAAATATTAAATCACTCTCCGCATCTTGACAGGTATTAAATCAAGTTTAATGCAATTTTCCAATAATTCTCGCTAATGTCGACATAAATCCCGATTAAAAGCTGACGTCTACAGCAGGCACACCTGTGACCCAGGAGACATTATTGACGGTATGTCCTGAGTGCCGCCAGTGCCGCCGACGCGTGCTGGTGCTTCATAAAATGACATTTTTGTTACACGGCAGCAGCAGCATGGAAGCGGGGAACACTCTGACTAATCTGACTAAAAGCTCTCCTCCGCTACGGCACTTTCCTGATAATATTCATAAAATTTCGCGCTTTTACCATGAATAAAGGACGAAATTCAATTAAGATAAAGCAAATCGACAGCCACATTACACGCTGAGACTAAGGACAGGTGTTTTGCGAGGCGTTGGTAACGCGTGTCATTGGATGACAATTCACGACGAAAGGCGATAAATAATCATCAATGAAGAAATCGATTTTGGTTTTAATCTGATTTGACGACGATGGTGGTGTCCTGGGTAGTAGAAGTAAGCTTTCGATAGGGACGAGAATAATCGGAGTAGATTCTTTTAAGAGATTTGTGTGTATCCTTACCTTTTAGTCCTGGGAATAACGGCTGTGAAAATTGAGAACTTAATGATGCTAGATGAGGCGGCAGAAATAGGGGTGGATTCGATCTAGTTGATCCACTTTCCAGGACTGGTCGAAATCCACCGTTACTGAAATATTAAGAAAAAAGAATTGTTAGTTTTAAGTATTCAAGAAGGGAGGGAATTACATAAGCATTTCCTTTCAATATGACAAAAATTGTTCTCTCAAGCGCCACAATTATTTTAAACCGTTCATTGGACCATGATATGATTCTTTTGCAAAAACATTGGCACAAGATTACCAAAAGCACACTCTTCCAGATACAACTATCTACTCTAACTGAAATTTGTTGGCGGGGTTTCTCAACATTGAGCCTTCGAAAACCTCTTTGATAATACAGCCATAGTGCCCTAAGTAGACAAGGTCTAAGCTACACTTTTTGTGTCCGGATCGACGGTGTCGCTTCGTGGTGCCCTGTTGTAGGTGAACTCCCACAGCTATGCAATGGCCAAAACGCTTCCACTATGGTTTACACGCACCAGACGACGGAGGTTGCTTTCATGGTAACGAAGGGTCTTACATTAAAATGTCTGCACCTTTACTGCACCGCTTACTTCATTTGGTCTCGACTTAGTATGCTAGCGTAGGACTTATTATACCCATATTCTTAAAGCAGTCACAAGTCACAAAGCCATGACAAGTGTGTAACGAGTATCAACTTGAAACAATTTGGTGTTCTTACTTTTCAGTCCCAATTTTGGCAATCCGCAAACAGTTACAAGGATTATCAAAATTGTGACTATTTAAATAGCTGGTCACAAGAGTATAAAGAGCTGGTTTCTACATAGCATATTTTTCATATCTAATATTCTCGCAGACTCGACAACAGATAAAAGGTGCTTAAAACATTCACATACACTTTTACTCACTGTATCAATATTTTCTAGCGTATTTAGGGTACGTTGTCGCCCACACTTATTACACGATTACAAATTCACCATGCAAGGTGAGTTTTTCGCGATTTCTTTTGGGTGCTTACAAAACCAAAACAGCTGATAGTTATAAGAATAGTCGCAAACTTTCAATGACAAGCACGAGTCACAAAATTTTGTGACTTATGACTGGTCACAATTTCGAATTTGAAAATACAGACATGACAATACGGCTCTTGTCAGATTTACGAAATAATGAGATTGACAGGCCGGTACTTGCTAGTAGAGCTAAAGGTTTCTCACAACAAGTCAAATTTTTTTGTGGTGAGACCGGTTGCTACTTTGGTACCATCACAAGAATAATCTAAACGTGCTTTAGTGTGATGGAATAGAACTATTCTTAATATATTTACAATGGCCTGCCGAGGTTTGCGGAGCACAGGGCTGTGTTGGAAGCAGTCGCTGAGGTGCAGCTAAGACCTGGACCAAATTATAAGGTCGGAGGATATGTGGAGAATGATTTCAGTGGTGTGTTAAAGACCACCGACCAGAGTCTTAACATTTCGAAACCCAAAGAAACAGAGACAGGCAAAGAAATGCAAGCAGGGATAGCACCTAGATAGGTAGACGGCTAGAGTGTTTCGGCTCTGAGCACCTATGAGGGATCCCTTTTTAAGGGTCATTATGATGACTATAGGCTGCAGTACTGCCTTTACAACTCATACCGCTCTAGACTTGAATGTCATGCAAAAAGGGTGAGTGAGTTTAGTCAGTAGAAAACTGACACTACCGTCTTGGTGCGCATCCCTAGAACTGTCTCCTGTCGTAGAGGTGTCCCCGCGGTGTTCGACCGATATAAGATTGTCATCAATCCTGCATATAAAAAAAACACTAAATCAGTGTTCATCATATAGGTCGCTCCCTTAGTTCTTTAAAAAAATCTAAATTAGCTTTGACTCCCGGTGATACTTGGTCTCAAGGCGAAAAGCTTTCAGGCCACGGCCTGCCGGCGGCCTGTATGTGAATGTCTGAATGGAGGCCTTCATGCCAACCTTCGAGTGAACTGTGTGCGGCTACGGTACCGTATATTTTTGACGAAAATGTGTACATCTGTGAACTCTTATACATACATATGTATCATTGTAGCAAGTGCGCATGCCTCGATAGCAGTCGAGCATGAATATGACAGTGCACGCCAACGCGATTGTCGAGTGAGACGTGCCATCACAGATCTTCTCGCGTGTCACCTAGTGGCACGCGTGCCATAGGTTGCCGACCGCTGATCTAAGGTATTGAGTTTGTAGTGCAATTGGTCCTGTTGCCGGCCGAGGTTCTTTTGGACTTGAAATTTTACTGAAGAGAAAGAAGAAGATATTCGAAAACTAAATTAAATATTAACCAAAATCTAAAGTGCAAACCAAAAAATCTTTGAAGAAAATAAATTTTCCATTTCAACCAAAATGGATGCTCATCCCCGTCCCTACCCCCACCCGCAGCTAAAGTAAAGAGATAACAAGATAATTCCCTTGTTACCCTAACAGACATTATCTGATGAACTTTAATTTTCTTTGATCTCCAGCGTTTGCATTTGCTATTTTTGTACTTTTTTGCGCTGTGTTGTTGGTACCACCAACCAAAATGAAGCCAACATAACGAAAATGAACCCGGAAGCAAGACTGTCGACAGAGCATTGGCTGGCTACACACATCCACCGAGAGTACAATGTTTCGACGGGCGGGAGTCATTCTAAATTTTGCATCCCGGTATATGTGCAAAAATAAAAACTGGTCCAAATCATCCCCCACCCTCCCGCAATTGCTGCCTGCAGCTCTTCGGAGCAATTCTTCCCTTTCGATTCGGAGCAATTTGAATTCGATAGGAGATTTTTTTGTTATCTATATTCGCGTATGCCTTTTTCGAATCCGAGCCGAGAGGGTGCACTTTAGGATTTTGTGTGTGTGTTCAACATCGACCTCTGCCTGCGTGGAGGGGGCTGGAGCTGCAAACCCTTAATACTCCAGCACGGTATTTTTTTGGGGGCGGGTGGAGCTGGCATCATTTAATTTTCTATATGAATTTATAAAGAGCCGATAGGCACGATATTTCATGCCGAAATTGAAATAAATTTTTAAAATTTTTTATATTTTCATGGCTATGCCTTTTCTCATTCCTTTTTTGTTGTTGTTGTTACTTTCGGGAGAGAGTAAAAAGTATCCTTGTTGTTCGCTTGTTGTTTTTTCATGTACGAGAGCGCTGCCAGAACACACTATACGGGGAGTGTAGATATATATGCAAAAATCGAGTTTGCTTGAAGAGGGATAAAATTGGATTTTTTTTTCACTTTTAAGCAGCTTCACTTACTGACATATACGCGTCGTCTGAAAACATCAAAAGAATCGTTTTTCTACAACTTTTGTGTGTTGTGTGGATTTTTGAAACTGCTTTTATCGCTGATGTGATATGGATGCTGCTGAGGCACTTGGGAATTGAAGTTATCTTTTAAGATAAAAATTGAGTTCTATTGAAATTGATGCTGCAGAGATGGTGATACTGTAAAGGAATATGATTCGACATGATTGCTCCAATTGAGTAAAATTTTGTTGAAATTTATTTATTATTATTATTTTTTTTAAATATATTTTTTTATCATGTTTTTGACACCTTTCTCGTTTCTCATTCAATTTTATAAATTTGATGTATTGATTAACTTTTGGGTGTGCCGCTAATGTTGTTGTTGTTTCATACACCTCTTATTCATCTTGTCAACGTCAAGTGATCATTGGAGGTCGGACATGTAAAAAAAAGAAAACGTCGTGGTACCAGGGTGGGGTTTTTTCCCATTTTTGCTGAACTGCCAATTATTATTTCCTTTTATGAACACGACACCCATATTAAAGATAAAAAGTCGCGTCTGTCCTCTGACAAATTAAACTTTCAGCACACGCGCAGAGCACAATTAATAAAGCTCATTCGAAACAAGGACCATTTCATTTCGTTTAGGGGACATTAAATGAAATTAAAAGGCAAAAACAAATTGTAATTGTGTTATAAATGAATCATAAACACAGTTTTTAAGCCTCTTTATTCAACAAAGAAAAAAAACGAAATCTTGTCTTAAGCGCAGCCACCCAACCAGAGCAACCATCATCCACCAAAATACCAGTAGAAGAACAAGCACCATCAACCAGTCTATTAACTGGGCGCCAAAATTGAATTCATTAAAAGTCATCTGGGCTTAAAGGATGACACACTCGCTCTCTCTCACAAAACCCTAACGACGATGACATTTGATTAATTTCAATTAAAATTCATAAACGAATTGAATAAAATTGAACCAAATGTGCCCCAGCTAATTCATTTGTTGCGAGTCTCTCTAACATAATTAAACCAGAAAAACCGAGTCGCTCCGGGCTGCGGCCGTTCAGCGCTCAACCGCATACCGAACGCAGCCCATCAACACAGCACAGCGCAGCACCATGGTCCACATGGCCGCTTTCTCGTCGTCGCGATCAAACTGCGTTCGTTCAACTGGTGGCTTGAGACGGGCTTGTTTTCAGCTCAAATCGTTCTGTTTTTGCAATGTGGGGCCTTAAAAAAATGAGCAAAATGTCGGCAGAGAATAAAACTAAAAATAAAAAAATTAAAAAAAAAGATGAAAGACAACAAAAATAATAACGATGATATTTTTGAGCTGTCCCCAAAGATACGAGAGGGTACGTTCGTTGGAGACTCGGCTCAATGATTTGATTATTTTATTAAAATATTAATGGGGCTTGGGGAAGGGGTGCACGGCGGGGGAGAGATGTTGAACTGAATCATAATTTGGTACAAACGGCTCAAGAGACCGTAATTCAATTTGGGAGCCATTTCTGCAACGCTTGCTTGCGACAGTTGAAGGACTTTAAAATTGGCCTGGAATTTGGGAAATAGCGAACTGTTTTCAGCTAGTTGGCTATATATAGAGCAGATTTCTTTTGGTGTTGACACACTTAGTCAATGGAATAAATTTTATTAAGTCCACAAAAATCAAGCTTATACCAGTTATTCGAGAGAAATACTGAGGTTAACGTTGGTCTCTATATCCAAGGTGGGCAACATAATAAATATAAACGGCTAATATAGTCCTAGCCTCGGAATCGGACGGTCAACAGAGCAAGGACTAAACAAGACTATCACCGATGGTGGCCAAGTAAAAAGGCGGCTGAATCGCCAAGGGAAGTGCGACGAATACGGGTGGGTATAGGTGGATCCACACATATCCGTAACGCCACAGCGCCGATGCTTTCTGTGTCAGTGACTTCCGTGATGAATTTTTTACTGACTTTCACACAGCACCGCATTTTTCCATATCAGTGCTCAATGGCATCTGACATTTTAGTTTTGGCCAGTGACCTCAAAAAAAGTGCATCATGGAATTTAGCGTGGAGCAATAGGTTCGTCCCAGGTGGACTCTTCGGGAAATGGTCGTACAGAAACCATTTAGAGCTGTATTTCAAATAAACTTAAAAATAAACTTTAATTCTTACAAAATTTTCCGTTGAATTTAAAAAAATATTATGTCCGGGATAAATTAAAAATATCGAGAACGTATTTTTTTCACGGATGCCTGAAGGGTACTGAAGTAGTCAGTGCCCCACTCCATTGGTTATCAAGGAACATGTCACAGCTTTCTCAATTTGTTTGCATGGAATTAAATCGTACCGATAATTTTTTTCACTGACTGATCACCCGGTATTGCACTGAAGTCGCCGTGACGTCACGGATATGTGTGGATCGAGGTCATGATGCAATGTCTAGAAGTAATTTTATCCTTATCTAGCCGAGACACATAGAGGTGCATGCTTTGGTTGAGGTGATCTATGATCGCCAGAAGATCTTTTCGGTTTCTAACCTGTGGCCCTGCTTCCTGAAAATGAGGTGAGTCCCCCATTAATTGCCTGATGAAGGCTGTGCCTTTGGCGTGACCGAGCTGGAAAGCGGGAAACGCGTGAAAGGGGTAATGGAAAGTACTTGCTGTTCATCGGCTTTTCTGTACAAAAGTAATATGTTTTTATATTTTGTTTTCGATGGATATTTGTATATTTAGAAGACCGGTGACACTACACTGCTCTAGACTAGTTCAGATTAGCCATTTGGACTTGGTTATTGAAGATCGGCGGCCTTCGTAGGCTTGGTGATAAGGCTTCGGGTTACCATATCTGAATTGTCTTGCGAATTCACTCGGAGCCATGGTCCTTCGCATTCATTATATGAGAGTATTTTACTGACTGTAGCTAAGAATGGATCAAGCTGCATTCGACGACAGCCAGATTTTTTTTAACTTATGACATTATCGCACTAATAAACCTGCAATCCATCCCAGTCTCAAGTCAAACAACTTGCTTAAAACTAAAATTCAATTTTCTCCATTTTTCTCATGCGCACATAAGTATCCTTCATTTCGTCCTCTAACAATTTCTGCTAATTAAGGCAAATAAGCGTCTCGTTATCACATTCTCTGACATCTAATAAAATTCACAATGGCAAAACAAACGAAGACAGCAGGAAGGATCCCTAAGTGTCCTTCAGTATTTTTCTCACACTCAAAGGCTAACGTATTAGTTCCGAACAGTTGCAAATTGCACACAATAAAAATGCCTACAAACAACAAAACAAGGATTCCATAACAAAGGATTCAGAAGGAGGGATGAAGGAAGGAATGAACTAGAATAAAATTCCACCTCTTCTCCGCCAAAATAATAAAAAAAAAGTAGGAAACAGTCAAGGAGAGTGTCTACAACAGCACTTCATTCTGGGTGATTTCTTGCACACTGCCAACGAACCCAGGGCGGAAAGGGTTGAAAGATCCCCCGAACTCGCACACACACCCCCGTGGTAATACACAGCAGCAACAATAGAGGGGTGGATAAATACGAACTTTGATATTCACTTGTTGTCTCCTCTTCAGAAATCCTTAGTCCTTATAGCCGTATCGTGTAGTCCTTGCTGGCTGATGGTGATGGTGGTGCCTGCTGGTAGTCCTGCTTCTGCTGCACGCTCTTAAGCTTATTATTTCTTTCCAGTTAGCGTAATTGTGTTTGTGTGTTGTTTGCTTATTCTTATTAAGCAAACTCCGAAGCGCGCGTTTCCATTTTAGAAGAAAACACAATCAAATATGAATGGAAAACGGCGCCATCAAAAATTCATTGCATTTTTTTACACTCACCCGGCAGTGAGCAGCAGCATCAAAAGGAGGGCGGCAATGAATATGGGAGAGGATAGAGTGAGCGCTGATGGTCCTGCTACGTTCTAGACTCGGTTACAGGAAGGCAAGTGGAGGAAAGATGGAGTTGGGACCTTTTTATTTCTCACTTAGTCCATTACTTCCTTGTGGCTTGACTATTCCACTTTTTTCTTCAGGTCACATTATACTGCAGTGCAATTTGCTGCAAGGAGGGATATTCTTTTGCTCGAGATCATACCCTGGAACGCTTATGACAAAATGTATTTATGAGTTGCCAGACCATTGCTAAACAGTGTCACTACTTCTGTAGTTACGAATCAACTAAACCGCATGCTTCTGTGAATTAGTTTCTACACTATTGAGAGCGCCGCTTGTCGTCGACATCCGTGTATGAAGGTATCGAAAGAAAGTGATCAGATTCGGTAGCCCTCGAAATAGTACATACATTATTATTCATTGGCCTAGTGAGTCCGGCCTACTTTCTTTAGGTGTCTCAAAGGTTTTCGACAGAGCTTGGCACTTTTAACTCAACTGCTGCCTATTGGAATCGACTCTATCCGAAAAAAGTAAACTGGTATTGCCTTTTTGTCAGGCCAACTAATGATGGTGTCTAATACTTAAAGTTACAGGAGTATCATCTATCGCTCAATTTCATAACTCACTTTTCCCTGATTTTCATTTACTCCAAATCACTGCCCAGGCTTGGTGACGACAGTACTCTGCGTTACTCATATGCCTATGTTGATGCAAATCAATCGTGTCCTCGGCTGTATCTTCATGATTATGAAATTCAGGGATAGAGCGAACTAATTCTTGATTCAGGCTACAAGAATCTTGTTGAATTCAACGTATCTAAACCAAAATACCGTCGAATCGTCTCCGATAGCCTCCAAGGCAAGGCACCAAACTGCCATCCCAGAAGTTCGAGGTTCGATTCCACGCAACGTCATGGCCCTGTGTCTTTCCGGCTTGCCCACAAAGATAATATTGTTGAAGCAAAAAGACGCGTAACTTGGTCCGAACATAAACTCGGTTTTCCACGACCATTATTGCCCGTTATGACCGTGGAGAAGCCGCACCATTTTCGACTATTTTGGATCCATTGACTGATCTGTATAATCAACCTAGACGTAATAGTGACAAAAGATCTGCGATGGGATGATTACGTATTCCAAATCGCCAAACAAACATCACAATACAGCAACAAATGTGGTGTGGGATATTAAGCTTGGCACCGTGCTGATTGTCTTAAAGTCCAGTTTACATCCCAAAGTCAATGCAAAACTGCACTTTGTGGCCCGAAAGTTTTGAAGCTTTCGCGTTGACTTTGGGATATAAACTAGGCTTAATTCTGCCAATATCTCGACAGGGTTTGTTTAGGAGGTCCATTGTTCTTCTTCTTCTTTGAATAGGTCAAGTCGTCCTAGAATAAATGCTGGTCATGCAGGAATATTCCGTCTACGCTAAGCGATCGACAGTAAACAGCTTACCTCCGGTTCCTGTGCCCGCGAAACCAAACGATGCAATAATAATGCCAACGAAATTGATTTAATTCGATGATTACATTTTAATAATCCCGTGGAACAGTTTATTTAATAATGAACCTCACAAAACCCAAATTTTGTAAAGAATAATCCAAAATTCCATCCACATCTCATTTTACTTTTACAACTTGCCATTTAACCAAACAGCAACCCCTAATAACTCTCAGCTCAGCAGTTCTGTTCACTTGCACGAGATTTCTGTCGCTCTCTCCCTCTCTCGTTCCCGGCCAACAAACCCAGGAGAAAAAGATTCGTGCGAATGCGGATAACACAAGCAAATTAACTCTTTCATAAATTTTAAATGCAAACAACATGAATTTAAATTTGAATTAAGTTTAATTACGAGAAAATTAATTTTAACACAAATATTAGACGATGCCTCTTGACATGTTACACCCTATCCACCCACCCACGCCCACTCGCCTCGGCGAGATCAACCCTGTACAGGAACCCTACGCTTTTCGGGGGTACCCTAAAATCGCGCGCCTGGAAATTCTGTGTGTTTGCGAAGAGATGAGAGTTAAGTCCTGGAAATTTGCGAAGAAAATACTTGGGGGTGGTTTTGGGTGGGGGTGGGACGGGTTGCCTTGTTTTCATATAAACTCAAAGGTCTGCAAGGATGTGGGTTAGGAAAGAGCTGGAGGACCGGGGAGGCGGGGTGCTGCAGGTAAAAAGGATGTGCAGATATAAACAGGAGGCTTAAGGTATTCCCGCATAAGATAAACCTCCGAAAAGGGGTTTTCTGTTCCGCTCGCAAAAAGGGGGCTGCCATTGTAGGCGCCGCTCTCCGCCGGCTCGGCAGCCTCGCTTTTGGCAAGGCAAGCGCTAATTGAATAATTAGCACGCGCGGATTAATTAGATATGATCAAAGGCATATAAAAGCGGGTCCTGATGTTCAGATATGACAGACGGAGGCGAATAATATTGACTTAATTTATTTATTATGTTACAGTTAATCACTCAACCATCTATCTCAGTGCCATGAGTCGACTCCCCTCTCCTTGTACCTACCCGTGTGGATTGGATGGCAAGGTGAAGTGAAGGAAGACACACGACGAGTATATGACGGTGAATTAAGGTCGCCGCCTGCCGGCAGGGTTTTGTAATATTGTAATTTGAAGGGATATCCACCGAAATGGATTTCAAAATTTTGGGCTCTTTACGGCGAGCCTGTTTATCATTTTGTGAACGGATGAGCGGCCGGAGTCGGTAATGACAGTTAATGAAAAATTCAGATGACATCAGTATTCTAGGATGGAATGTTAGTGCTACACTTGTGCTGGGGCGGTGTTCTTTGATTGCGCGCTGGCTTTTTGGAGATGAGATGGGATAGTGTCCTTATGGTTTAATTTATGTCACCCAAGGATGAAGGGTTACTACTTTAGTTCATGGCTGGGTATTATTTTGAATACAGGGATTTTAGGGTGATTTATGTGTTTTGTGATTTGTGACGTCTTATAAATTAACATTTTTTTATATGTAAATCGAAGTTCAGGAGTGGCTCTTTGTACCATAAATATCGTTTTCGTCATCGTCAATGTCTAGTAGTAACAGCCATACGTGATTATGCATGCTGTCCTCCTAAGATGTGTCATGAATGAAATTTTCATCATCACACAAATCTTGGACAATATCAGCTCCATCTATAAAAATCAAAAGATTGTTATTTCTGCAAGCGCTGGTCTGGACGGGTGTCAAACTTCAAACAGTTTCACTCACGGACACGACCCCATCCCCATCCAGTGACGTGAACAGTAGTTATGAGCAAGACTGTTCTTGTACATTTAGCAAGACCAAAGCAAGATCAAGACAAGACTGCAACCTCTTTGCTTAAGCGGTTAAATAACCAAATTTCCGGACCACATATATTTCCTTACAACAAACCGACGACGGGCGAGGTTGCTTCTTTTCTGCATCGGTAGTCTTTAAGTATGATAATCCAAAAGCCGATTGTGCATAATGAAAATATTAACCAGTTGGCCTTTATATGCCCGTTGTATGCCCGTATGAATAGCTCAGTACTCGGCCATTTAAATCTTTGGGTCAAGTTTGGCCGTCGTAGGCCCGTATGTGCTCCCGTTTAAAAAGGTTAAAAACTCTAAGGCCTTCCTATGCCCCTTAAAAGGCCAAGCGGCCGGTTTTCGCCCGTTGTAAGGCCAATTTTTATTTTTACTCGGGTAGGTATGTGGAGCAGCCATTAGTTTTACAACGTTCACTAGCGGCGTTGCGGGTTTTATTTGGGACGATTCAGGCGGCCTCAATCAAAAATGAGACAGGATTTACCAAGTGCTTGTCCCATTATCGAAGGCATGTTCGCAACGTAGAGTACCGTCATCAGCGAATCTTTGAAGTGAGTTGGAAAGAACAGAAAGCCGTTTATAAAGATTAGGAAAAGAGCGGGTGATGAAATTGATCCCTGGGGACACCAGCAGTTTCTTTGATTGAACAGTCGGAAACAAAACTCTCAATCCAGTTCCTAAGTGTTTTGAGTTAATACCAATATCTTGGAGTTTAGCTAACAGAGCAGGGTGTTAAGTTCTATCAAAATTGAGATATCCATACTTTTGTCGTATATAAACATCCGAGATTTTGGTCCCCAGCAAAATGGACTTTGCGCTCTTGGCTGGGTCCTTACACAAAGCAAAACGATTCCGAAGACTCCACAATGACGTGATCTACGAAGATTATTGCGGCATGGATATGGTGAACGGAATAGAGCACCATAGGCAGAGTATCTAGCTCGTATGAAAGAGGAACGCCCAGAGGTTTTGGATAGTGAACTGGATAATATTGGTTCAAAATGTGACTGATGAAGGGAGCAGTTTGAAAAGACCAGACCGGATCCCGGTTACCGAGATTAATACGCATAAGCTTATTTGTGAAATTTAGTGTAGAGTTTGGAGAAACTTGCACATGGGAGTGCAGGTACCGCTGATAAGCTAAGACCTTTGACAGTTATACTGTGTTGGTGCTTATATCTACATCTAAACAACAACAAGAATATGTAAAATTGTATTAAATTCCATCTCATCCCTTAACAAAATAAGGATCCATAATAAATTTATTTAATTTGATTACAAAGTAAATATGCCACATTCAGTTAACGCTAAAATCCAATTACATCTTAGGTCGGCAGCATAAAAAATTTAATATCGCCATTTCCGTGTTTCTACTACGAAAGAACCTCGTCGCTGCAGGATCCAAAAAAAAAATGGAAATAAATAAAATAAACTTAAAAGAAGGAAAAAAAACAGGATAACAAAATTTCGCTGTCATTTCCATTCACTTGACGACGTTATATCCACTTTTCTTGCAAAATAAAACCCACACAGCCGCAAGTATTTTCCCCACCATTTTCCACCAACATACACACACACACTCTCTCCGCACATACACCAATAGTCTAATGTTTATTCATGGAAAACGTCGTCCCCGGAATTTTCCCTTTTTTGTGATTATGAAATTTTCATAGCAGATAGGAAAAAGTTGGAAAATATAATAATTTTTGCATTTTAAATATCCTCGGGGCTTTCGCTTTATCCTTGGTGGTCTGGACTGTTTCTCCTCTTATTTTCGCATTTTTTTCCTGCTGCTTTCTTTTCTTTTCTCTATTTTTGTGTGCGGTTTGTTTTAATATTTTCCATCCTTGTTCCGCGGCTGTGCATCCTGCGCGTCTGGGCAGGATCCTGTTCCTGTGTTCCTCTGTGTAACAAGAAGTCCTTCAAGCTTTTTCGGTGTGTGCCAGCGCTACACTCTTGTGAAATTTGATATCGTGTTGGAAAATTATTCTAATGAGGAAAATATGCAATAAGAATTTTTTTTTGTTGGATCCTTTAGCAGGATGCAAGTGCATAAATGATGCACACAGATCAACGGTTGTGGCAGTGGTGCACTGCCGGATGGGGAGTTGCAGAAATGCATTCTGGTGTAATTTAGTTTTGTAGTTTCCTGATGGAATAATTGATGCTGATTGAAAGTTGGAAAAGGGAATTAAATCTTTTTTAGTGTGATTGATTAATACCTGGCGAAGGGGTGTAATTTCAAAAGATTTTGCTGAGGGATTTCTCATATACAAGGGAATTGTGGTAAACGTCTTTCGATTTTGCTTCGACCAGTATTTATGGTAATGGTACGTCACTAGCATAGAAGAAGTGGCTCGCGTGCAGTTGTATTGAGATTTGGTATTGGTTTTGAATCTTTTGGAAACCAAGGAATGATCGAGACCACTCATTGCAGTCTTTATTGATCCGGGGCCTCGGTAGTCTGAAAGTAAGGCGTCTGGCTACCATCCCAGAGGTCCAGGGTTCGAATCCCGGCAGGTCCATGATCCTTCGCCTTTTCCACTTTCCACCTACATAACTTTCCTTCTTCCATCTTTACATTCCTGATTTCTCCTGTCATAGCCTTCCCTAGTCCTTCCCCGCTCCACCAAGCGCATGCCATCGGTTGGTTGATGAGATTCAACTCGTTTCAGGAGGCATAACACTCTCGGGTTGTTTCTCGATGCCCCGATGACAGAGTCGTGATAGATGATTGGGAGTAAGTTAGGTTAGGTTAGGTTAGGTAAGGCTAGGTTAGGTTAGATTAGGTTACGTTAGATTAAGTTAGGTTAGGCCCATTGTGATGCCTACATGATCCTACTTTAACCCAATCTTAAAGTGTCGTTTCCTTCGTTAAACCACCTCGAGGACGTAACGAATCTTCTTAGTTGCGGAATCCCAAACTTCGGGATTTCCGTAAGCATGCATAGGAAGGGATCATCAAAAGTGGTAAGTCTCTTTCTGCTTAGGGCTAGGCAGTGACAGAGAAGGTGTTTTACACTGCAGAAATAGTAGGGTTTCGAGACCTAAGCGGGCTGCAGGCGTTTGTATCGGACAGTGTGTCCGATCAGCACTCCCACTGTAACTGAGTAGTCTCGTCTACCGAGACTCACCAGTGAAGTGGTCCGCCTGAGATCGTTGGAGCGACAAGTCAGTTTGGCCAAGGTGCATTTGTTAAGACCTCTCCTATGCTTCTCTGCTAGTTGCATTGTGTGCTGTTTGCATCGAAGTTTAAAGGTGGACGAAGGCATACCAGCCGTTTCCTTTCCAGAAAGGAGAGCGGCGTTCGTGTTTTTCCTAGCTAGTTCAACTTTACAGTTTCCCTTTATATTTCGGTGACCGAGCACCCATATGTGAAGGGTCCTGAACTGCTGAGCTATCTTTTTAAGAGATCTGCGGCATTCAGAGTTAGTTCTGGAGTTGTTAGTGCAAGAGCGCAGGGCCTTCAGAGTCGCCTAACTATCAAGGTAAGCTCTGTTTGGAGTTAAGCACTAGCCGACATAAGTGGGTGTCACTTTGTTGAACCTGAGCTGATGTAGGCAGGATTCAAGAAATGAAGGCTGGGGCTATTCACACCACATCGACAGCAACGCTGGAAACTCTACTTAATTTAAACTACTATAAAAGTTGCACTGAGGTTGAATTCGTGTGATAACCTGGCCGATACTCCTCAGCAGGTGGTTGTACTCTGCCGTAGTGCTAAGAAAGTACCCACAGGAGCGGAAGTTGTAACATGTTGGGGATCTCAAGGGGAGTCTATCTTGGATTTTCCCTAAGATACAACAATGTGGCTTCGTGTGGTACACAGACGGCTCCAGTAGAGACAAATGTAATTGCTTTATTAGAGCGCTTAGCTGAGGACCCAGCAGTGAAAGCGAAGCACGACGAAGCAGTGGAAACAGTGCAGCATTCTAAAAGCAGTCACAAGTCACAACGCAACCACAAGTGTGTGGTGAGTTTCAACGTGAGACAATTTGGTACTTTAATTTTGCAGTCACGGCTACCAAAATTGTTACTGTATAAATAACAGATCACAAGAGTATAAAGGGTAAGTTGTGACTTATGACAGGTCACAATTTAGAATAGGGCGAAGAGACTCGAGAAGATCAAAAAAAGATATTCAGATGGTGGCGAAGAAGATCCAAGAAACCTAGGTATAAAAAATTGGAAACTTCAAGCAAGATACCGACAGTTCTGGAGGAGGATGAGGAGCAGGCTGTGGAGCTATGATACTTATGGGTATCCCGGGCCATCAGGGCTTCGCGGGCCCGATTAGTTTTTTGCCATTATTTTCATCAGATCGGAACTGGCTATTGAAGCACCCAGAAGTTTTGTTAAAGTAGATATAGTAGATGTAGATGGGTTATGATGAAATAAAAAGAACATTGGGGGTCCATATGTGGTCTGATGAGCTCCAAGCGGTTTTTTATTGGGAAGTTTCGCAAAGTTGCAAGAGAATTGTTGGGGCACATCAGAAAGTACGTCAGGACAATACTTAGTTTTATAACCAGCAACTGGTAATAAACTACCACCTATGAAGGATTGGAAAAGTCACATTTCTGTTGTAATATTCAGAGAGGGTACTTTTAGGAGCTTGTGAATAAAGCCTTTGATTTCAATTCTTCCTCACCTTCCGTCATAGCTACGAAGCCAAATGAAGCTTTACCTAACAATATACATACGTGTTAATTACACCAATAATATCCTTATGTAAAACGAAATCCAATTCAAATCAACAAAGAATAAAGTCATTTTGATATCCTTGAATTCACACACACAGCAATAACAACGTCAACCTCATTTTCATTCCTTTCCAAATTGAAGCAAATAAAATTGAATCTACATTCTCCCGTCAACCCCCTTCCACAGTGCCTGTTTCTTTACCATCATCTAGCATAACGCACACACGACAGAATACACACACATACACACATATCCATTCAGCAGTTATCCTTGCCAAACCCTTAAAAGTCTAAAATTAACGATAATCCAATGACTGTACAAATCGGAAGTCATTTAGGACCAAGCCAATTCCTTGAATACCAGAGAGGAGCAGCGGGCCCCAGGACGGCAAGGAGCAGGGTCCTCGGCTGTGTTTTCCTTGCAATCAGACAGCCTGATCATTGCTGAATATTCGATTTGCCTTGTATCCAGTCAGGCACATCCTTTCAAGGATGCCGACAGGATTCTTGCCCCGAAGAGCGCGAGAACGAGGGGCATTTGGCGCGCGGAGAGGGGACGGGGGGTGGTTGGTGGTGGTGCTGATGGTGGCAGAACGGACAAACAAGGATCGATGGCGCATTTGTATTTTGTTGTTGTTGTTTTTTTGGTTCTTAACGTTGCAGAAACTTTGTAGATGTTTCCGTTTCCTGTTTAGTACGAGGGCACGTACACATGTCTGGTGCTACACTATTGGTCCGGCTGCCCCTGAACACCCAGCAGCTTCCTTTCGGTATAGGATAAATTATCCCCGACTGCAAGGATATTTTTACTGCTGAGAGATCCTTGGGGGCTATGCTTCCAGCACACACGGCAGTCGTTCGCCAATGAGATGTAATCATTTCATTAAACCTCATCGATAATACATTCTTCTCGGTGGTAATTAGTTTTTCTGGTCCTGGTGATGATGGGTGTATGTGTATGTGTGCTGTAGCGGGTGATTTCAGAGATTCATCCTGTTAATTATGCCCAGTTGATATCCATCCAGTAACAACCTTGGGATTCTGATCAGTGTTACACGAACCCAGAGAAGAACGCTCTTAATTACAGCCTCACGAGTCCTCGTCCTCGTGGCTGGGAGCAGTTTTATTAAATCTTATCATGATTAAATTTAATTCTATTTAGGGCTGTGATGCGGGGGATGCCAGGGGGTGTACTGTAATTACTATCTCCTTCGCTATTGCCTTAATGAAAATCTCGTGTGTGCATACGCGATGGCTTGGGATCGTGTGTACGGGAATCCGTCATAAATGCCTTCAGTTATTATTTAATATTACGTTCCAGTTGACATAATTGACACGAAACATGCGATGCGGGTCTGGTACACCCTGTCTTAGCTGCGATGTATCACCGGGTGCCTAGCGTACCCAGATGTGAACCCTTGTTGCGATCGCGAACGGAGCCCCCGACCGAGGACTAAACTCCCTTGGAAACTCAATCTCTTATCGTGTCCCCTTATCACACACTCTCTGTCTCTTTCTCGCCTACTAACAAAATCCAAGGTTCTTGTATCATTAAAATCCCCTCCAATCCCCCCTGCTCCCAACCCAGCCCGGGATAACCCGGATGCTGATGCTGTCGCTATTAATAATCCGTCGCCTATTCTGATGTGATTAAACACGTGTTTGTTTACAGCAGTGTTGTCGTTCCTACTGAATTTTTAATCTTAAGTAATTAATAAATTTTTAATTGCGTTAATTTCACATTTCGAGGAGACACAGAAGACAGAGAGAGAGGATCACTTTTGTCGGTGCAGATGATGCTCTGACGAAACTTAACGAAAGAACGAGACGGCATGACAATGACTTGGTGTTTTGGTGTGCTTCGGTTGGTACGACTTGAAGTTGAGTGACAGCTATAGGCAGCAGCATTTCATTTGATTTCGCCTTAATTTGATGGATTTGTGTCACGGAACTCTTTGTTAATTATCAAAGTCAATTTTAATAAAGCGCGCCTTTATGTTTCTTGCACGAGAGTTTGGGCTTAATTTTTGTTATTGAGTTAGGGACACAGCGACGGAAGGGGGGGGGGGGTTGTTTTTGGTGGAGATGTTTTAAAGTGTTAACAGGGATGAGATGTGTGTGAAAGAATTTTTGGTGGATTGAAGGTGAATAATGTACAGGGGAGCGAATGTGAAGAATGATCGATAGTTTCTATGACGCAATGAATGAAAAGTAGTGACTAGTTTGAAAGAACCACATCGTTGTATGGACCATTGTATTCACATTATCAGAGAAGATTGCACCCAAGAGGACTGAAGTACTGAAAGAAGCACTTACTAGAAAGGGGTAGGCCTTACCATACCCCTTACAGAAGTACTTATTTTTACACTCGATGTCATGGAGGTAAGGCCTTACTTTTTCACTTTCCCCAGAGTAGTTACATAAGTACTTACCTTAGAGTAGTTACAAATTACGAAATCAAATGAGTCATTGGGCAAATTCTCACTTGTTTTGGTCTACCCTCTGCCTTCTCTTATAAGTGGTTATATAAAGGCTCATCTAACACCAAAGAAAATATGAGGACCCCTTATCAGATGACTACTTATATCAGTGCTCCATCAGTAAGGGCTATCTGGAAGTCCTACTGGGCAACTCCCATCCAATTGCTCCAAAGACAAATGCTCGGCGTCTGATAGCCTCGAAACACCCACGCATGACAAAAATTCGCCATTTATTACGAATATGTATTTAGGAAAATTTTGGTGAATCGATTACGAAAACTCAAAAGAGGGGGACAAATGGTGGTTGATATATTATTGTAAAAGGCCTGGTTTTAAGCGTTTTCTCAGTGTTTTAAGGTATCAGCTGATTTTGATTTTAATTTTACTTGAAAATAAATAGAAAATATTGTTTCCATGAGACAAGGTACCGAGGAAATTATTTGTTGCTATTTTTCGTTCACTGACATTTTCACTACATTCCCACTTGATACAACTGTCAAAATTTAATGACGTGTTTTGAAGTGTGTCAATTTCACAAGGGGTTCTTCTTAATGACGAATTTACATCATTTTTTGATTTCCGTTTGTTGAGGCTACAAGAGACCTTTCATACGTAATCAGACGAGACAGTGGTGTAGCCTGGGAGTGCGGTGGAGGGGGGCATAGCCCCGGCCGGCGCATATATGGTGGCGGTGGCCAGAGTGAAATAAAATCGACATGATTACCATTGATTGTTAAGAATTATCACATTGAGCAGATTCTTTCTGGCCTGGAAATAGGAGTTTTGAAATTCCCTTCTTTTATGGCGGGGGCTGTAACTGCTGAAGTTCGAGAAAGGCTCCAGAATTTGTCCTGTAATAATATCGGGCTTAGGATAGGATAGGCATAGGAAACTTACAATTTCAGTCGTGGTCGTATGAAAAGCAACTACAGTCACAACTCTCCAGTATCCAATATTTTAGTATCGCCGTGTTAGCAGTGCTTAAGTAGAATTCTGTTTCTTCATTATATTTGTAAATGCAGGTAGTTGATGCCATACAAACATTTTCAGTGAAATATTTGAGTACATGTACGAGGATGGTCTGAAAAGTGTTCACCCTCAAACGTGAAGATGACAGCATTCGTTAATAAAAGCTAGTGAATGTAGTTGTGCATTTTGACAGTTACTCACCAAAGTTGCAGCCATTTTGGATGCGCAGTCGTTTGAGTGAGACGAACACTTGTTCACTATTACAATGCGTTTTGCAAATGTGCATCGATCCCTAACTTTTACTTGTCATATGTCATCGTAATGATATTGGTATGTTGACAGTTAAAAAATGGCGCGAAATTTAAAATGACAGCTCTTGTCGAAAGACCCTTTAAGTAGGTATAATAAATTCAAAGGACCATTTTACATAACGAATATGAGCTAGTTTCCATAAAGCACATTCAACAATACATTTGGTGCAGATTCGTTTTTGGCTCAAATTTGGCGTGGAATGCCCACGTGTACAGCTTAGTTCTTGACCATTTAAATTGGTCAAGTTTGGCCGTCGCGAAGCCATATGCGCTCTCATTAAAAAAGGTTAAAAAATCTACGACCATCAAATGCCCCTCAAAAAGCTAAGCGGCCGGTGTTCGCCCACTGTATAACCAGTTTTTATTTTTACTCGAGCAGATCTCTAAAGTAAATCAATGAATTTTGCTACTAAAACCTGCCGCTTAGTTTTTTTACAAGATTTCGTGACCTCAACACAAAGTATCACTCACTAACCAGCTCTCTCCCTCTCCAAAAAGGCGTCATATTTACACATGTTTATCCATTTGACAAAAAATTGTAACTATTGTCCTTAATGCCCAAAACCACCCCAATAAAATCCACCATCTGTTTAATCCTCTTAACAAAACAAAAGCGACAAAACTGCGAGTAAGTGGCGCGATCCCACCCGGAGCCGTGAGCTGCTAATTCACAAAACTCCTGATTATTTTCGCCGTAATAGAAGCCTCGCTCCTGGCGAATCAACAAAGGCGTCCTGCGCCCAAGTCCAAATTTTAATGACTTCCGAAACCACAGGCAGCCTCCAAAACCCGAATATCCCCTGCGAGAGAGAGAAAAGACCCAAACCACCCTGTTTCGCGTCGCCCTGGTGTGCATTCACAGTGTATACAGCAACATTGTAGTCAAAGTGCACTCAATTCAAGTGCAAATTCACCCCAAGAAGCGCCCCTAATGGTGATGTCCTTTCAGCGCGCATTCTTCTAGTCCTTGCAGTTTTTTGTTGTTGTTGTTGCTGTTGAAAGTTACTACAGGACTCTTTTTGTTGTTGCTGTAATTGGGCTCACATAACAAATGGGGCGTGCAGAAGGGCTGCTTTGAGTTCATTAAAAAACTGAAAGGGAAACTTATGCTTAAATAATGTTGCAAAAAAATTATTCCTCTTCCGGGGTTTTCGTGGAGTCTTCTTCTTTTTAGGAATTTATTCGTAGGGATTTGTTGCCGGGCCCCTGAAAGTTGCGCTTCACTTGTTAAAAAAGGGATGAAGTGCCACAAGGGTCTTAGTTTGGTACCAATATGTTTGCGGGGTGTTTACAGCGATTAACGATGAGTGTTATTTGTGTTATTTGTGGTTGGGATGATGAAGAAGGGCAGTTTTTTTAGTTGTGTATAAGAAATGATTATTTTTTTGTGTGGGTAAGGTCCTGCGGATTTTTTTATTTATGAAGTGAGACATCGGATTTCCGGGAGTAATAATTCATAGTGAATGACTTCTTGGTGTATTGAGGAAATGAGATGAGATTTTTTGTATGAATATGATTTGAATATGTTTATTAAAATGTGAAACGTAATCTAGAAGAATTGGGAGGAATAAATGGGTGGAGGGGTAGTGATTTGGGAGTTATTTAATGCGGGCATTTTTAAGTATACTGAGATTATTATTTCGTTTAGTCACCCTATTCTATTGTGTTTTTAAACCTATTGTACTTTTCCTAAATGAGCTGAAACAGTGTAGGAAATTTATGAACGGCTACGTTGATTTCTGAGAATCATTGCAAAAATATCTCTGAAATATTCGAAATTATGAAATATCACTATAACCAAAACTAAAGTCAATAACTACAACTAAGGTAAAATAATGACCGCTCAACTTAAAACAAAGAAACGCCGTATAAAATACTTATGAAAGTGGATTTAATTTAAAATGTTACAATCCTATGCCAATCAGTCTAAGCTTTATTTCAACATAGCCAACGTGATATGAGACCAAACCCAGGGCCGGCTTTTGGCGCCCCGTGAGAGTTTTTCTATGTGCCCTTAACTTTTTAAAAACTATATGTTATTATGCACAAATTATACAATACCCCGAGTAGAAATAAAAGATGGCCTTACAACGAGCGAACACCGTCCGCTTGGGAGCACATACAGGCTAAACTTTCCTCAACCCGCGTTTCCATGGCCGCTTACTCTGAGTTAACCTATGGAAACTCAGTAATTGATCAAGTTCGAATACCCGCACATAAATATATACCCCGTTTATGACCAGGTTGAAAAGTTGAGTCGATTCCGACCATGGTATATGATGTCGAGTTGAGTTCACTTTGGATTGAAATAGAGTTGAACTGAAATTAAAACATAACCTCAAATTTTTGGGTGACATTCTCTTTTATAGTTAGGTAAAAATTCAGAACGAATTAATTTTATATTCCTGTGCACGCAGAAACACCGAACATAAAACTAACACCGAAAGCGGAGTTCAGGGATGGTAAACAAACAAAACAAATGTCACTTCAACCCAATTACAACTCAACCCGTGTATATGAAGCAAAATATCAACCAGACCCAGGTAGTAGAGCTGAGTTGGGTTGAGTGGACTCAATTTCAACTCGACCCTGCTTGATGACTGACTTAAAGCTGGGTTAAACTCGGGTTGAGCCTAGTCATAAACGGGGTAATACATAGCCAATTTTTTTTTATTGCTGTATTGGTTAGTAGGCAGATATTTTCAACTAACGAAGATTTGCACTGATAGTTTCAAACTGGTTTCACAATAATCACATGCACAACCAGTTTGCAATCAAAATGAAACCTTTGCCCAAACAAGACCACAACTGATTTTGGATCAATTGGTCTTGGCAAAATGTCAAGTAATGCAATCTCGTTTCTGTCGACCCCGCGAAAATGTTGCTGGAAAATGGATTAGATTCCGTTGTAGAAACTGCAAAAACTTCAAATCAAGAATTTCAAATTCTGTCTACAAGAATTCAGTAGGCGATGAACCTTGTGTTTGAGCTCTAGGTAGTTAGTCAGTGGAAGTGAGTTCAGTGGACCAATGGCTGTTAAGCAAACAGGGGCTTAATGAGTCTATGAATTCATAAAAGATGCTGTCAGTGATGAACTTAATGACGCAGTTTTGCACCTCCCATGCCAAAATTATTTTGTCGCGCCAGTTCAAATAAACGAGTTGCATTTGAGGTGAAACTGAATCTAGGGCTTTTAGATTGTAGCCCGAACTCGTGACTGTAGGAGAAACTTGCATCTCTTGAAATCCCAGGCATTGAAATGCTTTTTTAGCGATTTGGATATGTGATCATCCCATGTTCCTCGGATCAGGGTGTTAATAGACGGATTAATCGCTAGGTTCACTTCACTCCCAGAGACAAAGAAGGTTAGTGCAGGATTTATTAGAAATTAAACAGTACATACTTCGTTTTGGAGGTTTGAGTTCGAAACTACGTCTGATATTGTACTATGTTACAGGATCAAAATATAAAGTCGATAGTAAAAGAAAGTCCTATTCTGAGCTCTATTTTTCCAAAAAATGTAATTTCAAAGATTTTATAGGGTAATGTAACTTTTTCTTCACTGAAATATTTTTGAATTAAATACATTCATAAAGATGAAGATCAAACGCACATGATCGTACGATCACCAAAACAACTACATTAAACAAATTTTATGAAGAAGTTAAAAAATATTTTGGTTTTCTGATAGTTTTATTGAAGCTTTAGGCACACTCAGAGTGTCCCTAAGCCAGATCGAAGATCGGAAACTACATAAAACGGGTGCTGTAGTTGGTGGACTAACGATCACTTGCAAATCCCAAAACATTTCCACAATAGATCATGAAACAATAATTTTTTGGATTCGATTTTGTCGTCAATTAAAGAAATATTTAACAAAATAACAAAATAAACAAAACGAACTTATTTCTAGTCGCAGATTAAATTTGGACTGAATCCTATACTATGTCCTACATCCTATCATTATTGATTCACAATTTCCAAACTAAATACAAAATCAAATTTTCATACGATTAAGAACAGCAAAATCATAAAATAATTATTTTCCTATCAACACTACTACAAAAAACACGAAAATATATCCTAAATTCCACCCCCTCAAAATGATGCTATGATTAGCCCAAGAGACCATATCCTGAGGCTATTAACAATCGATAACATTTGGCTAATTTCATTCGAGCCATTAAATCAAATCCCAATCAACTGAAGCATGTCCCCATAAATATTCGAACAATCTGTGTGTGTCCTGTGTATATATGTCTCGTCTCTTATCAGGACACCATCAAACGTCAATTGATTTAGGGCCATTAGGAAGCTCTCCAGGATAACGGCACAGGAAGCGCCCAGACTTGTGCTGATTTCAGCCCCCCAAAGTGTCTAAGATTTTCCATGTCCTTAGTCCTTATAAAAACGACGACGACGACGAGAAGGGCCAACAACAACAACAACAAAAAATATATATATAAATAAGTAAACCTCTCCTGCCACAGTGTCTGTTTGTAAAAGCAACACATACAGGACAAACACCATCAGGAGGACGTCATCAGGATCATCATCCCTTCTGGGGTTTTTTTTCGTTGCTGTTGTTGTTTTTGTTGTTATTTTTCCGATTCTATCGTGCGCACGCGTTACCCAACGGGCGGTCCGGCAATTACGTTATGTACCAACCAACACCACCGGATTTTTATATATTTTTACAGCTCTCAAGAGCGGAAGTTTGACTGGCGACGTCTTTTGTTATCCTTGCATGACTCCTGCCTTCCAGGACTAAACGTCCGCTCCCAGTCAATTTAGCTTGAATGAAATGACTTCAATTGCCGACACGTGCAATTATTTTTATCGGCTGCAGGATAATAAACACTGGACCGTAAACAAAAGGATATTTAAGGATTCCCATCTCCACCCTAAAAGTCTACCAGCAGAATCACACACGGATAGAATTCTAGACAAGGATGTCGTACCGAGTGTAAACTGCCTTTGATTACCTGACAAAATGTCATACTGAAGGACAATTCAATTAAGGAACGAGGCACTTACCTATCACTGAACGATCCGAAGATGTGATTCCCAAATGAGGGGGTGTTAAGGGTTGGTGCACGCGATGTCAGGGACATTGGGCCGCCGACTTCTATCGGTGAATCGGGATGGTTGGATGTTGGGGGGCTGGTTGTTGAGTTTTGCGGTGTCCTTACCCCAGGCGAAGGTGATCCGGCACTTACGGAGCCTGACTGCGATGCCGTCTGCGTTAGCTGCGTGGAAGACAGTGGACGTTCGCTGTCGGAGTCTATTCGAGGGCTTAGGGGTGGTCCACTTGGACTTCGGGGATCGTCGTCTATTTCGCCTGTTATGTCAGGGGATGATTCTCGGCTATTGTCAATCTTTAGTGGGCGAAAGGGGAAAGATTTAATATAAAATAAAATATTTTGTTTGTGCTCTTACTTTGTCTGTTAAAACTGCATCGTCTCCTCCATTTTCGCGCTTTCTCTGCTCCTCTTTAAGTCTCTCCGCTTTTCTCCATTTGGCACGCCTATTTTGAAACCACACCTGCAATAAAACAACGAGAAAACCACCTTAGCTTCCAAACTTCAACTGAAATCTTGATTATATAAAATTAAGTCTACTTCGAGTCTCGATCGGTTAAGCGATCTGCAAAACCAGCACGATCACACACACAGCCACACAGTCGCACCTCAAAACAGGAAGAACTAAATTGGAGCAAGCCGAGCTCGTGATGAGGTATACCATGCCGGATATTTAAGAAATCAGGTCTAGCACGTGCTCCAGTACTAAAATTAACCCCTAGCGCGCTTTTACACGGCGAGAGCTTTATAAGATCAAAAATACCCCGAGTCTGGAGCCTCGCCAATTCCGCAGCCAACAATCACCGCCGCGCGTTCTCTATATTGTGTATTGTGTCCACTTAGAACCGCCGAGTGCAGCATGCATTTGAGGTAATTATTTCCGAGATGTCTTGCCGCTGATGCAGCGCTTGTCTAGAGCGTATAACAGAATGCAGATAGTCCACCCCCTCCGGCAAGGAACTATCCAATTAGGGAGCTAAACTTACACATGATGCAACCAACCCCCGTCTATATCAGCTGAATGAGAATGCACGAGAGTGCATACATCAACAGCAGCAAGAAAGACTCCATTCTGTCCATTCTAAGTTTTGAAGAGTCTCTTTCTTCTCTAGCACTTGTGCACCTACTTCCTGTTTACTCTAGCGTGGAGATAATTTCACAAAGCCGGCAGAGCCCGAGCTATGGGAGCTGACGATAACGGGTGCAGACAAGTGGCAAACATACAGAAACTAACGAGAAAATTTCGCAATTTAACACTTTTCAGGAGCACCGACAAGAGCAAAACACCTCCGGGCCAAGGGTGGGTGTGCGCTTCCTTCGTATCCTTATATCCGAGTTGCAGTAATCAAGGAAGAGAGTCGAGGACGAGCAGAAGATGTCTTAATGAATATATATTCAGCATATATGGAAATAATTTGGTCCTTGCATATAAATTGTGTGCGCCGGGAGAGAACCCAGAACCCCCCCGGTGGGCGCCCATGCAATTAACAGGATTCACAGGAAAATAGCTTGCTCTAATAATGGATAATTCCTCAATTAGTGTGAGCTGCAGAAAGGGTGGAGAGAGGTCACGGGAACCTCGCAAAAAGGGGTCTTGAGTAAACAGAACACTGCTTTTGAGGAGACACGCTAGTGTGTGTGTGTATTCAAACATGGAGTAATGCAAAAATGGATTCCGTAATGAAATATCACATTCAAGAAGGACTCGGGTAAAAATAGCGATTTTTCAAGGATGCTTTTGTTTCAATGTTGCAAAACAAAGTTTTTGTGTTGAATGCGGAGGGACAATACCCACTCAGCGCCACTTAAGGGGAATTGCTTTTGAAAGGGGTTTTGTAAATAGTAATTATGATGTGGACTAAGTGAGTTTTAACCCGGGTTTAATTGAAAAGATTAAACGGTTTGGGAAAAATATATGTGGATATTGCAAGGGGTGCGTGTGTTTTTGATGTGACGTGTGCTATGGGAACTGTTCCTGCATCGGTACATGCACCGCTGTTGTTATGAATTCAATCTAATTTGAAGAGAATTATTGTTTGAGAGTTATGTGATGGCAATCTTTCTTTGGTTCTAATCAGCTAAAATATTGTGTGCTAGAAGCAGCCCAGCCCATCTGGAGTGCAGGGCTTCTTTATTCTTCTCTTCCTGTCGTCTCGCTTTATAATTGGAATTTCCTAGTTCGATATACGGCAAGGATGTTTGTCATCTGCTGCAATTGCATCCATCCACTTTTTTCTTGATCTGCCTACAGGTCGTTCTCCTTCAAGAATGCCGGTCTTGGCAGACTAGATGTTAGGGCGCGCAGTTACCATCCCAGAGTTCCGTGGTTCGATTCCACTCGGCCGCTTAGTTCTTCGTCTCTCCATTTTTCCCAGCTACATAACTTATATTATTCTCTGTCGTTATTTTTTTATGTGACATGGTCAAGCTGAGGAGTCCCCATTTGTACCACTAGTCAAGTCATGGTGCAATGTCTAGTAGTAAGCTTGATCTGAAGGATAGAAGAGAAGGGATAGATAAGGGATGTGAAGGGTGCGTAAACCGTAATGTGCGCGAAAAGGAGGGCTGTAATGTGTGGTGTGGTGAGCCGAGTTGGCTAATCTTGTATTGCGGAAAAAATGTGGTGTAGGCAGGAGGCTTGTAATTTCAGTGGAACAGTCGCTATGGTAATAGCGGTAAAACTTGCTGAGAGCTGCTACATTCCTACGGTGGCTTAAATGAGTTTGATAGCGCGGTTTTGCACATTGACCAGCCATGCCAAGGTGGACTTTGGGGCGCCAGCCCACATATACGAGTTGTATCCGAAGCGGGTCGAATGTAGGATTTGTAGATTGTAGCCAGTGCAGAAACTTTGTATCTCTTAAGGAATCCGAGGCAACTTTGGGCAACTTTGTATATGTGATTATTCCATCTTTATTCAGAAGATAAAGTCACGTTTAGGATGTTAAGATATGGGTCAGCTCCTTGCCCACTAAAATAGGGGGAAGGTTTGTGCAGGTTTTGGTGGAGATAAAACAGTGCTTTGTTTTCGATGGGTTGTATTAGACGCAATTCTTGCGGCCCCAATGGAGGTCAATGTCCATGTTAAAAGGGTTGGACATGAGCTCACGGTCTAAGATACAAGGTCTGGCGCTTGCTTGCCTAAGGGGTAGGAGAAGTGAGTTGGTGGGGATTGAGAGCACATCATTAATAAATATGTATAAGAAAAAGAGCAGGAGAGGATCGACCCTTGAGGACTGCTGGCCGAGATCGGTTGGATTCAACACCATCCAATACCAATCAACGGCCAGAGAGAAAGCTCTCAATCCAGGGGCGGGTTCGTGTATGGCGAACGACCATAGTCGAACGAAAAAAAATTGAAGTCGAAAAATTTTGGCGACGAAAATTTTAGCGTTCGCGTAAGTCGAAATAAAATTGTTCGTGTCCTAATGTAAAAACTCGATAACCCAAGACCTTTCGAGTGCCTTTCGTCGGCTTCAGTCGAAAATTTTCAATGCGAACCCGAGACGAACAACAATTTTCGTTTTCGACATACACGAACCGGCCCCAGTTCTTTAGAACTGAGACGATACCAATAGTTTGGAGCTTAGACAGCCAAGCGGGATGCCATACTTGCCTTGGAAATATCTAGAGCAACCAGAGCAGACTCCCCGAAGCTATAGATGGTTTGGTTGAGACAGACAAGAAGATCGCCAGTAGACCGTTTTGGTGTAAAGCTGTACTGCCTGTCGGATATGATTTCGTTGGAATCTAGATATTTTCTCAGCCTTATTGACTCCAGGATTTTGGAGAGAACAGAAATAATTGCTATTGGGCGCTGGCTTCACCTTTTTTCGGAATGGGCAGAATATAAGCTAGTTTCCAGAAGTTTGGGTTAAACACCGGAGAAGTAGGATAAGGTGAAAAGTTTGCGCAGAGGTTTAGCCACTGAAATTATTGACTTCAAGCTCTTTGAGACATTCATACACCTCGCTAGTCTTGAAGAAAATTCCGTCCATTGAAAGGACGTTGCGCTCGAGAACGGAGTATCAGTTTCAGGTAAAGAAGAATTTGAAGCGAACAAGATGGTTGTTTTTGTTTTAGCACCACGCATGTCTTCGACTTTTTCAGCAAAAGTTTCACTAGCAATTCCTCTTCTAAGCACGATTCGGGCCTTTTATAGGGGTCAAGTTAGAAGGGGCAGAGTGACTTTCTCCGGTATTTCAGCTTGTCTACTACTTTCAGTTTTCATGTAATCATTAAAAAGATTCCAAAAATGCCGTCTTGAAATAGAAATATATAAATCTCCGTTCATCTAACTCATGTTTTGTAGTTCTTTGCGCGGCGAAGGTTGTGACCAATCGCAACTGAACTCGAACTGAACTTAAACGAAAAAAAAGCTCACTCGAAATAGAGTAAGATTGGAATGTCATACTAGGTAGCTTTTGCATTTCTACCTTCCGGCGAAAAATCAACAACAAGTTCAAGCATGAACTGAACATGAACTGAACATGAACTGAACTTTAGACGGTGAAGCCACTTATGTGGATTGAACTGAACATTATTGAACTGACATGGGTAAAGCCGAGGCATTAGCTGACACTCTAAGGGTGCACACGGCTCTAATAACGCATCTTGTCGGCTGTACTGGTAAAACAAACTGAGCACAAATCAGCTGACAGCTGTAAAATTGAGTTTCACTGGAAAAGGTGTTGCCAATCGAAAAACAAACTTCTCAAAATAACGTGACATAATGGGCTACCAAATTCCTTCGGTTTTATTCCACTAGACTTCCCAATCCAACCAATCAGCACCACTCCCAAAACTTCACATTTAAATTAAATCAAAACTGAAAATCAAAACTTAAAACTCACACATAATGAAACCATTAAAAATCCCATCGCTGCAAAATTTGCTCGCAGACAATTCAATACACACGTACGACGAGAGAGAGAAAATGCAAACAAGGTTCCAGCAGCACAGCACCATCAACTACCGCCGCCATAGCTTCAGGCTAATAGAAAATTATGTCCTTATTCAAATTCAACTACGACCGAAATTGGGCGCCACCCCCAAAGACCCCACAGCCTCTGCACCCTCGAGACAGTGCCAAATTGAACTTGTAGATCAGCATAGGGGATTGGTTAGGACAGAATAAATCTGCCAATAAAAATGAAGTCTGTTCACTTTCACCCCTTCAGTTTCCGAACGCAACCCCTCAGCGCTGGGGGTAGCTGGAAGGGTCTGGATGGAGCTCTCCACTAGCATCAGAGAAGAAATTGAATAAAGCCAGGACATAACAACAATTCCAGGTAAGAAAAGGGATTTTCCAGAGAGCGCTTCGCCACGTTGTGATGCTGTGTAGTAAGGTCTGGAGGACCAGCCTCCCCCACTTACAGGACACGCCAACATCTCTATTGAGGGATAACACACTTCAATTACTTAACATCCTTGAGATCCTTGAGCAAATGTGCGCCGTATATAAATTACAACTTAACTCCCATTCTCTGCCTCTGTGTGTAGAGCAGCGCGCTGGGCAATTTTATTTGCACAATAAAAGCAAGCATCAACCCCGTCGGAGCCACCCCCGCGAACCCGGCAACCTGGCTCGGTGCTATTGTCTTACAAGGACCCCCACTTCCTCCCAGCCCCCGCCATTCCACTTTGCCTGAATGGATGTAAAGAATTTCGCAAAAGCTCGTTACTCCTTCCAAAAGCAAAGGCAAGGATCCGTAGGTACCCGGCAGGATATTATATGGATTGTGGATACGTTGTGCGGGTTGGTATCGGTGTGTGTGCTCAGGGGGCGCACGTATACACCCACACACACACCCTTTATAACAATTTGTAATGCAATTTCTGACAACAATTGGAATTTACGGTTTATCCTTGTTTAGAAATTTCCATGTAAATGTGTTCGGCAATCAAATGAATTCGTCATTAACTGAACAAATAAAGGTTCCAGGATTTCCGAGGGTGTGTATAGGGATTGTGTATAACATTGTTTCCCTAGATTTTAGTCCTGAATAAATAGACGCTTTTGCTTACATTTCTCGCTGCTGTGTAGCGAATGAAAATTGCTTCCTCGGCATTGTTATTAAGGAGCTTTGATTCGGAAAATTATTGCCAAGGATCTCGAGGATCTTACCTTCGGATAATTTCTAATTTATCACTTGGATGAATATTGGAGCGAGCAAAAGTGAGTGGAATAATGCAAAATAAATGAATTTTCAATTATTAATTATTTATTTATTTATTTTATTTTTGGATTTTTTTTTAATTATGTGAATTTTATTTGAGGGAAGACTCTTGCTGTTGACAGAGAGAGTTTGGAGTTCTGGGCAATGATTTTTGAGTTGATTTTGTTTTATTAATTATGGTTTTTTTTTTGGTTTTATGAATGACGTTGTTCAGTTCTGAGTAGGGTGTACGTGGTGTATTGACCATTGTAGCAAGAGCAGCAAATGATACAGGCCACCACCATCGTGGTTTTACGATCTGGTCTGAATTGCAAAAAAGTGTTTTTTATTTCCAAATCTTCGATCTTTTTAGTTTCTACATTATTCTTGGAAAACTTAATAAAATTTCTTACAATACATGATCACCGACAATTTTTTCTAAACCGACACCGACAGTGATACCGTCACCGACAGTGATACCGTCACCGACAGTGATACCGTCACCGACACCGACAACTATTATTTTACTTTTTTTTATTAAAAGTTTAAATACAAGCTTAACATTGACTTCAGAGCGCGGGTCTTTTCAGACTTAACCCTTAACCTATACCCCTCCCCATCCCCCGTACTAAGCTTACTGCTAGACATTGCACCATGACGTGACAAATGACATGACGGACTAGTAGTACAAAGGGTGACTCCTGAGCTTAGCACTGCCACATAAAAAAAAAAAGATACTTTAAACCAAGCGTGCTTGTTGGTGAATAACATCATGTTTATCAAGCGAAAATACTGGGCCTTCTTCACGTGCTGAATCGCCTATATCGTAGTCCACAGAAATAATATTCTCATAGCCCTAGCCAATGAGGAATATGGATAAAACAGAGATTAATGCATTTCTGGTGTTTTAGTGCGTTCAAAAACAGAGCAGGTATTCAAAACAAAATAATGTGTCACTAGTATGGGTTACATACACCGTGTTTAATCTCGAAGCTTTCCTTGGAGCAGACGGCATCTATCCGATTCTGCTACAGAATGACTGCGACCTAGTCACTTCCACTCCCATTATTATGCAAAATATTCAAGGCTTTCTTCGCAAATGGTTGTATCCCATCTGGAGGAAGGTCAACATAACATTTCTACCTAAGCCAGGGCGTTCGGATTACACCTCGGCTAAATCTTACAGGCCGATAAGTATTTCGTCTTTTGCCTGAAGACAATGGAGAAAATTGTCGACAGGGCGATAAGTGAAACTTATCTTCAACGCCAACCACTAAGCGCCTATAAGCATGCGTACCAGGTGGGCAAGTCCACTGAGACAGCAGCGCACAATCTGGTGCTCAGGCTGGAATGCGAAGCTCTAAACAAAAGAGTTGCGCTGACGGCCTTCCTCGATATCGAAGGAGCCTTCGACAATACATCCTTTGATACTATAGCTAGAGCTCTAAGTAGACGTAGTCTAAGTAACATTTTCTGCAACTGGATCGACTCTATGCTGAGAACTCGCAATCTAATGGTCTTTCGTATTGAGGGATCTCTGAGGGGCACTATAGGAAAAGGTTGCCCACAGGGAGGAGTTTTATCTCCACTTCTCTGGTGCCTTGTTGTAGATGAACTCCAAGGGCTGCTCAACGGCCGAAACTTTTTCGCCCAAGGGGGCGCTGACGATGTCGTCATAGTAGTTACAGGTGAAACTGAAGGAGCCACGTCAAGACGCCTGCAGCAGGCACAAGATCTGGTCTCTAGCTGGTGTGACAACGTAGGACTAAAAGTCAATCCCGACAAAGCGATTCTTGTTCCTTTCACCAGGAAACGATCACTACCGAAACTTTTGGAACCTACACTCGCAGGCAGAACTAGAGGGTTTTTAGAACAAGCCAAATATTTAGGACTTACGATAGATGCCAAGCACAACTGGAACCAGCACATGGACACTCTGAGCTTGTGGTTCCACATGAGGTTGTATTGGATATACACCACCAAGGGTTTCATAACCAATTTAAGAAAAATTCAAAGAATGGCCTGCCTTTCCATCACTGGGGTCATCCGCACTTCCTCGACGCTAGCGCTGGAGACTCTCCTCAATCTGGTACCCCTCCACCTTGAGGTAGAGGAGTCCACAATAAACGCGGCGCTGCGGCTGAAAGCGAATGGTTACCTGGGCGCTGGTCGAACGAGGATATTATATAATAATCAACATCATAGAAGAGATTCCGGAAGCGGGGATGCTGTCGGACTGCATGCCCTTTAAAATCTCAAAATTTGAGCAACCTTCTGTGCACATACAAGATAGGCTAACCTGAACTTTTCCTAAAGTGTTGCTAGGCGGACTTGGGTATATTGTCGGATCCACTGGATTTATTGTTGAAAATACTGGCTACCATTCGTTCTTCAGAAGTTCGTACATCATGTCCGAGCCAGTTTCCAGTTCATTTCAATCTAGGTTATGTTAGGTTAAACTCAGATTGATCCCGAGTCCTACTCCATGTAAACGCGAGTCGAGGGTTGAATGAACTCAACTCAGGTCTGCTACCTGGGTGGAGTTGAAATTATGCATATAGACGCGAGTTCAGTAGCTGAATTTAGTTGACAGCAGCATCTTTGTGTTTTGTTTGTGATTTTTTGTAACCTGTAGTGTTTTTTTATTTTCAACTCAACTCTTCAGCTCATCATGTGCACGTAGTATAGATTGTTACTGATTTTTTATGTCAAAAACTAGAGTAAAGTAGGCCCTTTGTACTACTGTCAGTGGTTACCGGCAAATTTATAGGCAGACTTGGTCAGACGGTCTAGTCTACAATTCTGAGGTACTAAGGGGTTTAAAAAAAAAGTGCCACAGATCCAATTTGCGGCCTCAATTCTTTTGTTCTTATGGAAAGAAAGAAAAAAAGAATCGAGTAAACTGGTCTTGTGCCCCAGGGAAAATATTAACTTCGGAAGGTGTTCATTTCAGTAAAACAGTTGCTATAGTAAGCACTATTAAATATGGCCAGGCCAGCTACATTCCTATGATAGTATAAGTAATTTGAAATGGTTCTATGGTGTTAGATTGGTGGTATTTGGTGTTGAATTGGTGTTAATTTGGTGTTGGGTTGGTGTTAATTTGGTGTTTATTTGGTGTTTAGTTAAAATTATCGAACTAATTGAATACTTTTTGTATAGTATGCTTAAAACACCATTCTTATTACCAAAAACTCCACAGTAATTGTCTTCACCATCCACTTTTCTTGCACAACACTCTTGCAACTTAATTGTTCATTCTATTTATCCATATTCCCATAAACCTCCATATGAGCAAACAAAATCAAGCCACTGAACCCGAAAAAAAGGGGTTATGCATTGCGAACACGAAAGGTTGATCAAGTGTAAAATGAGACAAACAAAACAACAATCCAGGGACCTGCCCGGGCACCCCTGCCAGGCACACCACCAACATAAACAATCGCCAGGCCACAAGAAACAAAACTAATCTGTAAATAATGACAAATTGAAAGTGATTCAAGGGATCATGGAAATTTGCTTCCTTCACCCCCAGGGTGGCTGCCGACTGCTACTGTAGCATAATAAGCAGAATTTCCTGATGGATATGAACAGATGTGCGACAGTGATCCTGGGTATGTGGTATATACCCCTTTAGGACCTGCCGCTGCACACCGCTGTATGAAGCCGTCACTACCAGCATTATGCTATATGGCCAAATACAATTACCAACCCTTAAGGCCGGCTGATAAGGCAGTTTAAATTATTATCACAACTTGTTATTATCGGTAATTTTTTCCTCTACACTTGATTCCCACACAGCCCTCAGGGCTTATATTGGTAATAGAGTTTGCATTTCGGGGAGACTATATATGCTGCACTGGTGGAGGAAGAAAGGGTGCTCTTCGCCTCTTTCTAAGCACACAGGGTGTGTGTGTGCATGTTATAGCGCGTTACAGGGCAGAAGGGAAGGAGGCTAATGCGCCCACCCGGCGGTGGTGGAACGATGCATCTACGAAACCCACCCCGGCTGGTGGTGGTATGAGTAATTGAGGGAATAAAGTGGTCGTAATAGATGTTGCCACCTCCTCCCGTATGGACCGGTAGCCGTCCTCCTGCTGTACTTTACTAGAGATTAAAATAAATTTTTAAGAGCAATTCAATTTCATTTTTTCCTCCCTTGAGTGTTTTCGTGTACTTTTGATAAAAAAAAGCGGTAATTTTTTTTGTTGCCGCTTCTTATTCCTTTTTCCTTTTTTTTCTTTTTTTCCGCGAGTTCATTTTTTAGGGAGTATAAGCGAAAAAGGAAGGCGCACGTCAACATTAGTTGGATTTAAAATTTAATTCAAGCATAAATATCCTTTTGCTGGGAATTGAATAATCCTCGTTTGGTTTTTACTTTTTTTTAATATTCCTTGATTCATGACATTTTCTTAATAAGCTTCGGAGTCGGGGGTTTGCCAGATTTTGATATGCTAAACATTTTGGTGGCAGCTTTGTTATGTTTTAAACTTAGCTCCACTAGTGTGTCTACTACATACATAGTCCTAGTCTACTCCAAGTCTGGCCTATCTATCTACTGCCTCATTGACTTCGATGTTTCTGTGATCATCATCGAAAAATGTCCGCCTCAATGTTCATTTTGAAGGATAGAAGTGGCTTCTGGTTACGAGAAGGTCAGGAGGGTGTTGAAGGAGATGGCGATTGACCCCAGGTATGAACTCTTGAATGTTGTACGTTCCGGAACGAGAGTAAAAATAAAAGATGGTCTTTCAAAGGGCGAACACCGGCCGTTATTGAAACATAGTCCTCGGCTGTGTTGTTTGCAGGTTGTTTGCCGTTAAAAAATCGTGTTAATATACATCTAGATAGAGATAATATCCGGCTCTCATATCCCTTTTAAAAGGCCAAGCGGCCGGTGTTCGCCCGCTGTAAACTCGGGCTCACTTCACCACTGCAGATTTCTTCTAACTACCAATTACAAATGCTTCTTCTGTTGTTCGTTGTAGGTGTTCGGCTTATTGTACTTGTCCATAAGCCGTACTCCTCGCTCAGCGATGTTGTTGACAACTCACATGCTGCGTACTCCATGTTTCACTTCTCTCATTCGAGTGCTTAGCCAAGAACTCCTCTAACATCTTGTGATATTGAGAACCGGCCGATATTTGAGCTAACAAGATCCCCCAAACCCCTTGACTGGATTCTAGTAATGTCCACAGTTTTTCACTTTAAGGGATGTTTTACAGGGCAACCCAACTTTCTCTTTGTTTCATTTGAGACTTCATCATAGAAAAATCCAAAAGCCACAAGCTCTTCCGGCAAGTACTAATGGTGCCCAATGAATTTTTGAACTGCAACTCTTGAAATATCGAGTAGCTCAAAATTATTTCATGGAGCAGACGTATAATCGGGCGCAGTCGTCCAAGGCAAATGTCAAGAATTCTTTCCTCTTTGTTAGCTTGAACTTATTCCTGAATATTCATATCTTAAGGGAGAAGATAGCTTTTGAAATTCATCTAGCACGGCGTAGCCCAGTGGGTGCTTTGAATGAAATACCTTTTGAGGAACTCTTTCTAAGAACGTCTCTTCCAGAAGTTCTTTGTAGTAATCTTGAGTTGCAACTCTAGCGGCTGGGGTGCGGAAAATATAATTGTTTCGTCTGAGTTTTTAATAACAACAGATGTTGCAACTTCATTTGACAAGGGTGTTTGGTAGCTTGCGATCGATGTTAGTCAGGATTTCTTAAAACTTTAAAAAACACAATGTCTGGGCCTGTTGTCGGTCTAAAAGATGTATTCAAAACTGCTTCCAACATGATCTCGTACTTGTGGTGATGGCGTGCTAATCACATCATGTCTTTATCCATCTTTTGCTGGTCTGAAGGGTTGTCTGACAAGTTTCCAACCTCAATATTAAGATGGCAGCACCCTTCAATAAAAGCTAGTGATTGTAGTTGTACATCTTTTGACAGTTACTAACAAAGTTTCAGCCATTTTGGACGCGCAGTTGTTATTTGACAGTCATTTGAGTGAGTCGATGTTAGTGTTTTTGGCCATGTGAGCTTGGGAGACGATGAACATTCGGTCCAATAACTACAACTACTGATATCGACTCACTCAAACGACTGTCAAATAACAACTGCGCGTCTAAAATGGCTGAAACTTTGGTGTGTAGCTGCCAAAATATGTACAACTACATTCACTAGCTTTTATTGACGAGTGCTGCCATCTTCATGTTGAGGTCGGAAACTTTTGAGACCACCGTCATACTGTCGAATGTATTGCAATTGAATCTGAAACCATTAAAATATTGTTCTCTTTCTACTGTCAAGGTTAATGATATTTAATTTGGAGGAGGGGGCCCGTGCGATATGCTCAGCCTAGAAGTCCCCAGATCCTTAATCCGGCTCTGCTGTTGGGTGAGCCCTGTAGCATAACTGAAGAGCACAATTAAGGTGCTTGCTTCTGTATACAAGTCCAAAATTGTTGAAATATCCTTGAAACAAGAATTGATATGATTGTCTACACAAAATTTTTAACAAAATAAAAAAGGATATAAGAAATAAAATTATAAACAAGATATTTCGTAATAATTGTAAGCAACATCAGCGAAAAGAAAGACCTAATTAATGCAATAAATCCTTAACAAAATGATTATCAAAGGATATACTCCTTCTAATACAGCCCCAAAAAAATCCATCCCTTAACATTTTTTTCGCCCCGTCTGTACATAAAATTTTATAACTTTATTCCACTTAAAACACGGCCAGTTGAATACTAATTTACTGAAATGATTTCATAAAAATTTATAGTCCTAAATCAAGCCTAATGATATTTCGAGAGAAAGTTTTCCAGCGAAAAGCAAAAGGAAACCCGAAGCGCGCCGGGTAAATAATTAAAAGCGAAGCGAATTTTCTTAAAAGGGAAAAATTTTTCGTTACTTTTTTATTCCCCCCCCCCCCACTCCTGGACTCGTAGGGATCTCCTTTTATATCCCCATCATCCCTTCGTGTGTCCAGACCCACTCTCCGCCGGCGTAATTTTTACTCTTTGTGCTGCTGTAAGATGGCTGGAAACTAATTTTTAACCTTTTTAAGAAATTACAGTCTTTGCATTTGATCAAGCTCATTACCAGCCAATTCCATTACCGGAGCCGGCCATCATGCCGACCCGAAAACCCCTTTAAGGAAAATTCATTTTTTTTGTATCCTTATAACTTTTCTTAAAAGACATTTTTTATTTCATTTTTTTTTCTTGTGCTTAAAAATTGAATGAAAAATTATCCTCGTTCTGTCCGTGCCATCCTTTAAGGAAACTTTTTATCCATAAATAATTAAATGAAAGGAGGGAGGAGGAGGAGAGTTGGTGGGGGGTGGGGAAGTGCAACTCCTTTTTTTATATTTATATATAAAGTTTATTCGAAGAAGCAATTTTTCTTCTATTCGAGTCCTTGCTGGGCTAGGCTGTCCTGGCTGTAGGAGAAGGGGGGGGGGCGAGGTGAAAGGCTTCCTATCCACTTTATAAATAAATTTCCTCCGCTCAGATACAATATTTTGTATCTCGCCCATAACCAGCCTGGACAACCTTTACTTTTCCCGATTTCAGGACCTCATCCCGACCATGCTTCTGCAGCGCCCCCCGTCGCTCGGCCCCCGTACTTAAGTGAGCAAAATTTGGACAATTTAGATAGGTGTCAAGTTACAGACGTGGGTGGCTGCTGCCGGGGGACGACGTGGCAAATGCTCAAAAAAAAAGAAAAATAACACATATATATTTCCCCCCAGAAGAAGGATATATATCCCGGCAATGACGAGAAACGAGACGGGTGGATTTTCCTACCCTCGTCATAGCAACGCAAATCGAACAAGAAGGGTAAATTTGATAAGAGCCAGAAAAATGAAATGAAAAATTTTCTTATGGGCAAGCGCCCTTCGGGATTTCTTCTCAGGGCCCTACTAGAAGTGGTGCTGGTGTACACAGGGCAGCGGGGGTGGGGGTGGTTCTGCACAGGAAGTGATATTGGCCTTATTTTATACATATACTCCTCCTTTTTGTTGTTGTTTTTATTTTATTTTCGCCTCTTCTGGTTTAACTAAAGTGGATTCTACATTTTTTTTTGTTGTTGTTTGACGAATATCCTTGCGCTGGTTTTAGAAGGATATTTTATTTTTTGCGATGTTGAATCGGGTCTGATGGGTATATGCGTGTCAGGCACGTGTTATCCTCCGTAAAATTGCTTAAATTTAATTAAGGGGTATCAAGTGTCAAAATTTCAATCATAAAGTTAACGTAATTTAAGTCAAGCTTCTTTCTTTATAATTTTCTTTTCTTTCCTCAATTCCCTGATGCGGGAGAAAAGCCGCAATTTTCGTGAAATGATTCATGATCGGGCGGTAGAGCAGTGTTTCGGGGGTTTTGAGTAGTATTGTGAGCAATTTAAATATAATTTAATAAAGTAAAAATTTATATACAATAGTGAAGGGTGGTGCTTATGAAGGATTTGTCTCGTAATTCGGACAATTTTGAGGAAGAAATAAAATAACTTCACTTTACGTGAAATCACCCTTTGTAATATCCGTCATTTATGTCATTCAGGTCATGGTGTAGTGCCTAGTGGTACGCTTAGCTCGAATGATAGAAAAAGGATGGGGTAGGTTAATAGGATTCTGGCGGATGCGTGAGAAAGAAGTTTGCGTTTGGACTCTTGGACGTTGTATGACCGGACCGCTTGGTCTACAGTATTATACCATGTTTCCATCGCACTCGAAATCTTCCGGTTTCGGCAAAAATGAGGATTTCGGACGAAATCTCGTTTGAAATCTCATATTTTAGCATATAAAATGAAATCGCCTTTCGGAGGAGATTTCAATGAAATCTCGATCGAAATCTTGGTAATGACTATTCAGCCTATTCAGCAAGTGGGAAATTTTGGGGAAATTTCTCAGCTGTAAAAAATTTTTGACAGTACGAATTTGTCATTTTTAAATTTTCTATCTTTAACGTTTAAAATGGAGCTTAAATGAATGTTTATATTTTTTTCTTATTTTACAGCCTATTCTTTCCAAATTCCTCAGTTTTGTTGATATACATATTTAGGTTTTTAAAATTTGATGTGCAAGTTTGTTATGACAAGCGAAAACTGCCTGGTGCGATGGAAACACATTTGGATTTCGCCAAATCGTTTTATCAAAACCTGCGGATTTCGAGTGCGATGGAAACATGGTATTAGGAACTCGAGGAAGATTCACCATACAGATTACAGGTACAGGTTACTAATCTGCAAAAAACTCGGCGTCCCTGAAAGAAACATTCGATTAATCCAGCCAATTTACATTGTGAACGTTGAAATTACCCGCAATTACTCCGTGGTAGCTAATAAAAAGGCTCCATTAGTAATATTCTTCTTCTTCTTTGATCCGTTAGCTGGCGGTCCAAGCGCGAGTCCCCGCAAGGAAAATGCTGCTGTCGGTGCCGCTTGGTCTCGAACTCTATTCAAGATTCGTTTCCATTCATGCCAGTTTTTAGCTACGTCTCGAGCCTCGGTGATTGATAATAGTTGATTCTTTAGGGCGCCCTCAGTAAACATGTCCAAACCACCGTAATCGACGTTTTTGTAGTTCTTCTTCGATCAGTGTCTGTTGATCGCATCTTTGTCTAACTGTCTCGTTTCGAAGGAGATCGCAGAGTGAGACACCGAGAATCTACCTCAAGCATCGCATTTGGAAGACCTCGAGCTTGTTGACGTCCGGTTTGAGCAGTGTTCACGTTTCCGATCCATAAAGAGGAATCGGAAGGGAAGGATCAACGTTCGGTAAAGGCGTACCTTCGTTTTGATGGCAATATTTGTTCGTTTCCATATGCACCACTTAAACGAAGAGAACGTTGCTGTTGCCTGGCCGATGCAACTGTGAACATCGGCTGTCGATGCCATTTTCTTTTCCTCAACCAATTATCCCAAATATTTGAACATCGGCACCTGTTCGATTTGGGTTCCATTGAGGTGAACACTGGCCCTCGATCCATCCTTTTTGAACATTTTGGTCTTTTCCGCATTGATTCTTTGACACGTATGACTGGGCGATGCGGGGAATGTCGTATAAGATATCCGTTGCTTCGGCATCCGTGTAATATTAGTAAGTAGAAAGTAAAGTGGTTAGGAAATCCGAGTAAAACCGAGGAAGTAGTAAAAATGTGACCTATTGTACACCTTCTAAGTCATCTAAGTCGTCATTAGGGCGAAAATTCCGGGAGAATATTTATATAGATCGCACATCACGGAAAAGGAATTTGCTTGGAGCCCACGAATATTGCAAAAATCGTGAACAAGTGTAAGTTTTGTAATTAATGAAAATAACATAAAAGCAATTATAAACCATCGACGAAGTAGGAATAGAGTTGCTAATAACAACAATTATATTATTATTATTATATTATTTATTGGCAATTATACATCCATTGCCACGAAGAATCTTTCAGTAATCTCCTTAACGACGTAGCGTCTTTGTTGGCCGGTTATCTTCATGGCGTATATTACTGTGTACCGGTAATTTGTTTTGCATACTTTTAGGGTCAAATTAATTATGTGAATTTTGTTTATGTCGAAGCCAAACAAATAATAGGAAAATTGCAGGAATTCAGTGAAAAGGTCATTAAAGGAAGCTCAAGCTTGCAACCCGATGTAGTATCATATATTGAATGTGCTTATTAATCTAATACTAACAAAACATACGATAATTTCCTTTCTATTAACTAACGATTTTACTAAAACATATTTTCCTTAAAAAGATACAATTTCCGCCCAGAGACATCCATAATATGTCTGTCACATTAACTTGATAAAAATCAATTTTCCACATGTCTAATTTCATATTTTCCTCCCCAAAAAAAATAAAACTGCCACAGCCAAGAAGGGACATCAGAAATATTGTTCCCGAACAGAATCTAGGGTTTCTTGACTGTCCTAAACCCAAATTTAATTTGTTAAGTTCATACCGCTTTGGCATTTATGACAATTGACAAGGAAAAAATTGTGGCAGATTGAATAAGGAGAAAGAAATAAAATAAATAAAATTTTGAGGAAAACATAATGGAAATTAAAAAATTGGGTTTTTTCTCGTTTTGGGGTGACATTTAAGACATTTGATTTTGTAATTTTTTCATATTTTTAATAAAATAATAACAATTTTTATAAATATACTTAAATAAATAACATACCTGCACACGTGCTTCTGTTAAATTTATTTTCATAGCGAGATCTTCACGAGTGAACACATCAGGATAATGGGTTTGAGCAAAGGCAGTTTCTAACTCTTCTAGCTGAAATTATTACAATTTGTTTAAATAAATTAATTAATTTTATATTGTTTAAATAATCGAACCTGTTGTAATGTAAATGTTGTCCTATTTCTACGCTGTTTTCGACGCACAAATGTCTCGTCATGAATGGCAGGATGATAAGAGTAACTAGTGTCTGAAAAGAATGAGACTACATTTTATTGAAGATGCAAATAGTGAAGGCAAGGGTTGTGTTGATTCGCTAATATTAAATATATTGTATTTTGAATTAGGTTTTTAGTTTTAAAGAGTTGGGTATGGTTTAGTAGATTGTAGTAAGCCATTTTTTTTAATACCCTTTTCCAAAATTTAGAGATTGAGAGTTTCTGGACACGTTGTTTCAGACCACCGCCTCTTCGTAAAGATTTTGTCTAGAGTCTTTGAGATTATAACTCTAGACTTAAGCTGGGGGTGCACAAATTTAGTGCTAAGGTATAGTGCCCAGGCTCCAGTAGTCAAGAATGAGTTCCATTAAGGTTCTTCATGTGAGAACGATAACGGTTGAGGAATTCTACGGTGCTGTATTAGGTTTTCATCGAAATGGGCAATGTAAGATTTTAATAGTTGACAGACTAACTGTTCTGATTGACGTCTGTGAATGAATGATGCTGTACTTGCCATTATTACAGATTTAAGTTATCGATGGAATCATTCAATCAATTCGTTTGCTTACAGATAGTGTCCAAAGGGTACCCAAAGTATGGTATCATTTTCATTTTTGCGTAAATATGATCTCAAAATATTTTCATAAAATATGGTCGAGTCGTTTTTTGGTTTAAACGTTTTTTTGGTTTGTAGATACCCAAACAGGTGCTTAAAAGTTTCCGCCCTTCGAAATGTTAACTAGTTTTTTTAAAATTAATTAATTAAGATGATTTTTCACCATTTTTGCGTTCTACGCCTCTTGCAAATCAACTTTTGACCAAGGTTCAGGTAACCGATTAACCCCAAATTTTGCCCATATGGATAGTTCGCGTGACAATGCAATATGCATTTTTGTAAAAAAATCAAGGTGGCGGCCAAATTTCGTAATAATTGTATTCAATTAGCTGTATGGTAGCGTCATTCCAAATGCAAAATGGCGGCCAACACAAAATGGCGGATTACTTTTTTCTTTACAAGCCACAAATGGAAGGGTATGACAAGTGGAATACTTTAAAAATATAGTTTAAAAAAACTCAAAAATACGGTTTTGGTTTAAAATGAACTAAAAAGTAAAAAAATAATTTTGAATGTAAAGTTTTTATTGCTCCAGCCTGTATATGGGAACAACATACCTTTAGAGATGTAACAAAGTGTTTCAGCGTTAATAAAATAAAATAGGTAAAGAGTAAGTATTTATTAGATTTTTTTAGGAGCACTAAATTGTGCATTTTTGAGCTGCTCGGTGGGTGCCAAAACTACAAAATTGAGTATTTTTTCGGTCTTTCTTCTGGGAAAAACAATTTGAAGGGGAGAAAGGCGCCATTAGCGAAGCTCTGCACAGGGCGTCTATTCCTCCGGCATAGTTAAAACGATGCGGACAATTCTGTAGATGTTTGGCTAGGTGTCTGTTGTGCACATATTACACAATTTCTCATCTTCGAATCTTAGAACAGTTGTAACATATTCTAAATTTTTTTCAGTATTCAAAATCAATTTTTGCTCTCCTGAAATCGGTCGAATTTCCAAATGAAGTCATTTGCTTCTAGTATATTAGCGGCGATTCAACATACTCAAACTCGCCCATGAGTCTTTGTGGCTTTAGTTTAGTTTCCTGCGGCATGATTTAAGAATTACGTTGAAAAATCTTCAAAAATGTTATCCTCACTCATGTACATGAGTAGTCTATGTTCCTAACCTCACTCATCTCGCACTCATGAGTGGATTAAAACCTCTCATGAGTGAGAGTGATTTTATAATGAGGAATTTATAAGTGCTCAATCAGTGAGCATTTTCGTAGGATGGGACGAAATGAAAGCCGCATTCCTTACGATTACAAAGATACCCTATTTGCGAAAATCGACCTTTGTTTCATTATCTTTTTATTCTACACCTACTTTTTCTTCCCAAAACCGAAATTTAAAACGCCCTATCTCGAAAACGAGCAGAGATAACCGATCCCTCCTCCCCTTTTGTTTTTTTTTTTGGATTATTTTTGTCTGCTATCTAACATTAACCGCTTGGCAAGCTGTGACAGAGCAGCCTGTAGATCCTGATTCTGATCGATTTTGAAACTAATGCCTAGCCTAGATGATTGGTAATATTTTGAAGACATATTCTGAATCACCTGTTTCATAATATTGCGAAATCAAGCCTTTTAAACTAATTTAAGGGCCTAATACACTCAATCGAGCAATTATAGGGTATCGCGCGCCCGCGAATATTAAGAAAACTATCCAACCAAATGAAATAATTTAAATTAGGTATTTTTAAGAAAACATAAATCTAGCTATTCATGGTGGAAAATTTTAATATTTTTTATTAGTATATTAGTTATAATGGTTCAAAGTTCCGTACCTGCGCCCGGAAAATACTCCTATTTAGGTGGAAAAATTTTAAAATTTTTTTAATGTACGATAAACTTAAATCGATTATCTAGCTATTCATGGTGGAAAATTTTTGAATTTTAGCCTTCTTTCATGAGTAAATTATGTTTTAAAAATTGTCCACAAAATTTAAGAACAAAAATTCCCTAAAATTCTTCAGTTTTAATACATCAAATTTCCGCTCCAAGCAAATCTCTGCGCTAGTTGTATTCTGTATAAAGCATTTGCGTAATCTTACACGAGATGCGTTTGTATAAGTGAGAGCTTCTGCTTCGGTTTTTGCAGGGGAAATTTCAAACCTTTTTTGTTGCAGGCATGGATGGTGATCGTATTTTCGGGAAAAAATAAAATCTGAGGAAAAATCGGTTTGTTTGGCAAGAATTTTAATGACTTGCTTGATGGTGATTTCCTTGATTTGAGAATTTAGGGATTCTTGCCCGGTGGTCAGGTAGTGATCAATCGGTGTTTATTACCTTGGCTTTATGAAAAACCCAAGAAAATATTTTAGTGGCAAATACTACCTTCAAGTAATAATTAAGTTTTATGACATCCTTGTTTTTCGTTATTGTCTTTTTAGCCGTAACAACTTCCCGGAACTAGATTCGCAAAAAAGGTGTATCCCTTGCACAGGTATTTTACAACATGAGTGTAGATAAATTTTGCGTAAATTCATTTTTTATGGTTTTTATTATTTTTGTATGTAAATACCAAAAAATAAATAAAAATCTTCCATCAAATTTTAAACTTTTAATAAAACTTTCAAATTGTTGTAAATATTTTACCATAAATTTTAATTTTTGTACATATTTTATGTCTTCCCAAATAAAAATTTTACAAATATATTTTATTAGAATTCATTTATTTCGATTTTTTATTGTTTATTAGCCGCACTTGCTAAATTTCAAATCAGCAAAAGCAGCGATATCATAATTTCACATGAATGAAAAATTTAAATATCAAACAAAAAAGATCTATTCTCATATCCCATGACAGGAACAAGTTCGTAGAGTGCATTACTGCGACATTAATTCAATTTCCATTCATAATTATCTAACACTGGCTTCAATTTCTAGCCGGCGACACCGCAGAAGAGATTTCTTGAAAGTCGCCAGAAAATTTACCTCGGGCACGCACTCATAAAGTAAAGCCCAACAAGACATACGAATGCAGCCGAACCCCTTTATTGTGCAAAGATTTCCCCTCCGGCGGCCGTGTTGTGCACTGCAAGCAGTAATTTTGACTGTGTTAGGAGGTTTTTGAGATTGGGTTAGTTTAATTTTGTGACTGTATTTTTTTTTAAGCTTCCCTTAATATTTTGTTGTTGGAACTGAATTTCATGTTGGACTTCGTCGCTGAGTGTATTAGGGCCTTAACACCATTTATACCTCGATTTTTACAGAACATTTTCATAGTCACGCCTATGAGGCCAGCAGGTGACATTTTAACTGCGATTGCACAACATTGCAATTGCGCAATATTGCGACATTTTGGACATGAATATGCAATATTGTGAAATAAGTGATTCAAAGCACGCTGATTATAAATTGTCATTGGAAAAATAGAATGAAGTTATTTTTAAAAATTCCATTGCCCTCTTCTCATGTCAAAGTTTGGAGTCTAATGACGATTCGCATATTTTTATATGAGAGAGAGAGGGAGGGTATTTCAAGATGTACTCCGTATGTGATGACTTGTATGTATAGGGTTTTCTTGGAAATTCTTTGCGTTTCTCTGCTGCATTACCACACTGTTTGATCAACACAAGTACTTCCCTACAACAATAACAAAAAATAAACAAAGTCTCAACCAGCATCATCTTCTAATCTTACCATGAAATATGAAAAATTCAATGCTGCACATTACTTTACATAACTAAATAAGAAAACCCAACATTCATTCAGTTATCCCCGGAACTTTTTCCCCGAAATATAAGAAAATCTGCATAAATAATTAAAAGAAGAAATATGAAAAGAAAAAAAAGTCTCATTCGGATGGTCCTGCCGTGTCTTCTTTTAACTGAAATTGAATTTCGTTAGCTCATTAGGCAACCATAAAGCTTTCGAAATCTCATTCAGCAAAGCAAAGCCTCTGTCCGTAATTTCATTTAAGTCCTTAAATAAAGCGCTTTAAAATGTTCCTCTGTTGCTCGGAAGCCGTCCTGAGCTAAATCAAATTTTCCTTTTAAAAACCCTCGACTTACCTCATTCTTCATCCACCTGTGAGCGGCACTAATTAGAGGAAAATCTCCACACACAGAACTAGCACAGACAGGCTAGGAGAGCCATCTGGAGTCTATGATATGTTCTGGGTAACAGAATCACCTTATTCAGCTAGAGCTAGAGATCTAAATCCTGATCCAGAGGCTGGGGATGTCCAGCTGGTTGGCTGGTGGTGGGCGGCCGGACCGTCATCCCCAGAGTAAAAGCATGAGCAGCCAGATGCTGACAGTTGACCAAATTAAGTTCTTTAGGGATGGCTTTCAAAAGTATATGCTGGAATCCTTTTCAGGAAGGATCAAGCCGTCACCGCACGATGCTGGCAGTTCCAGGAATTTGCATGCTTTTCTTTCCGCAAGGACCCTTCCCTGGACCAGCAACGACAGACATGAATGCTCAGCTTCAGCACTCCCCCAGAATGTGATGAGCTCGGCAGGTCCTTTTTTTGTGTTCTGGTGTATGTTAGTGGGGGCGGCACACATAAACCCGTAAAATAGGGATTAAGGATAATTAGCTTATGACGATTTGGGAATTGCTTTGCTTTTTCATGTTAATATGTTTATCTCGCACACGTACACAGCAACAGCAGCGGTAGGACTTGATCCCCGAGCCGAGAGTCCTTCCTTGGGTGGATGGGATGTGTTTCATCGTCATCATCGCCATCACCATCATCAGCATCATCGTCGTCATCATCTCTTAAGGGTCGGGTATGGTGTTGGATATGGGTTCGTAACCAGCCCTTAATTGAAGGGACTAATGGGGAACGCATGCTTGAAGGGATATCGTTGAGGCTCATGAATAATTAACGTCAAATTTTGTGTTAATTGAAAAATTACACAAATTAAAGCGGAATTTGATCCTTTCCCCTAATGCCGTTTCATCTCAAAGCGCCAGCGGATGCCCTAAACACACATACACACAAACATACACACCCAAACCAGAGCCAGGAGCTCCCATACAATTGTAGGAGAGATTCATTTTCTCTCCTGCCGGGGAGTTTCTTAATTAACCTTCTTTATATCCTTTTGGCAAGTCTGAAGATGTTATTTTGCCTTCAGGGTTCACTAAGTCAAATTATACCGAAAAAGGATCTTACCCGCCAGGTCATGTTGGGCTAGGATTGCGGGACGGCCATCACCACTATATACAGATCTAAGGACCAAACGTCTAACCGAGAGGAGCCTCAAGTCGTAGTCGTCGTCGCCGTCGTGCCGTGATGTAGTTGTGGCATCCTCTTAGAACCGGCGGCTGTCCCGCCTGCCCGACCGCCACCAGCCCCCCTCCACGGATCCCGACTTGAGCGGATTTTCTCCGATTTCCAAATGAAAAATTCGCTGGATGGGAAATTAATTTCCTATTTTCCTTGAATAATCCATGACCGAGAGTTCAATCAATGGCTTTAATGCTCTCCGGGGGTCCCTGCAGAATGGGCGGAATGCGATTTAAATTTTAGAAACTTGCTGGCGGCTTATGCTACCGTTCTTTGTGGTCCTTGCTCCTTTTGCTAGGCGAATACACTTTGGGCCTTCTCATAATTTTCGTTCGTTTTTTTTGGTGATGTTTCGTTTTTCGGTTTTCGGGATGAGCAGGACTCACACCCTCTGCACTGTGGTGGTTGGTGGTGGTGGTGTATACTTGAATGTCAATGCTGAATTATTAAATTTAATACTGAAGATAATTTTGTTTGTATATTGGGTGATTTCATCGTGGTACGGTTCGGTGGGGTGGGGGAGGCAGAGATGGGCCAAGATGTTTTGTTTGCATTTTTCGGAGAGAACCGAAGAGGAAAATTTAAATTGCTTTTAAGGATTTTCAACTGAAATCAGCTTGAATTACAAGAATTACATGCTATATACACATATAAAAATGAATGGGTGGTTGGAAGGTAGAAGCATCAATAAAAAAATGGTGGACTGAAGGAAAATCGCGTGCCTTGTTGAATATTCTTTGGGTGGAAGGAGTAAAATTGTTGGTGACTAAGCATTGCAGCGATGATAATTTGACAGGCCATCCCTCCCCCAATAAAATATGTAAATTTGCATACTAGGTGAGGTGCGCCAACTAGACCTTCGGTATTTCAACATTGAATAGCTCCGACATCTTTCAACCGATTTTGACAAATGAGCAAGATTTATTTAGGTTATTTTCTACCATTTATGTCGATTAAATTCGATACCCAAAAATCAGCTGTTTTCAGGGGTTATAGCATCTACTTTGCCTGGTATATTAGCTTTGAGTTCGTCAATGGTCTTGCTGACATAAACTTTACTTTTGCCAGAACTTAATCGGAGTGGCTGCGGTGTTGCAAGGTTCGACAGACCTTTTTCAAACACACAAAGTGCACCAACATCCAAAGATAGCATGCATCGTCGATGGTTTCTCGATCTTTGAAGAATAATGGTGTGATGATGGTTTTTGAGCACACTCCGGCCCAAACAGTGACTTTCTCGTCATGTAGCGGTGTTTCGTGAATGACATGTGAGTTCTCTGTTCCCCAAATTCGACATTTTGTTTATTGACTCCGCCAGAGAGTGTAAAATTAGCTTCGTCCGTCTTCGCATCGATCATTCGTGCGACGACATATCCATATTGCAAGCGATGCGGCTTGTTCGTTGGCAACAATCATTGAATAAGTTGCACTTTGTATGGGAAGAGATAAAGATCTTGCTTCATAATTCTTCTTAGAGTCGTTCCATTCACATTTAACTTGTGAGATCGGCGGCAGTACGACACATTTTTGGATTTTCGGCAAGACTCTCCATTACCGCTTCAACAACTTCATTGGAGTGTCGCTGACGCCGTCGAATGGGACTATGGCAAGTCGCTACAGACTCGTACTAAAATAAATTCCTCTCCTATATTGCTTACGATAAGCACGCACAGTTTTCACAATTGTTTTCAATATAGAACGGTACAATTTTAACGCGTTTTTCCGATGTGAATAGCTTAAATGGTACAGCATGACGTTTCCGAATCGAGCACATTTGTCGAATTCAGTCTAGATGGCGATGAGAGGTAAAATAAAAAAGACACAATAAAATTTAAGTAAAAATTAAAAAGTGAGTCAAAAAAAAAACAAAATGAGAAAATGGGTCGCGCCTCACAGTTTGGAAACCGCTGAAGATGAACAAGAAAACAGGTATTTACCTATATCTCTCTTGAAACAAGCGGTACACCAGTACAATCTCAGTGGGGCCTAATTTTTGTACCGGAACATTTAAAAAATTATGACCTAAGTACAATTTACCATCGTGTAAGGGGCAAATGTACTGCCTCGTGAAAGTTCGGCTCAATTGTAGTGAGGGTCCCATTTGGCAAAAGAGGGGCAGGGACAAGTTGGCCGTATAACAGCTTAAGGAGTATCAAGCAAATTCTTCCCTGGCAGTATAAAGTTAGAAATAGAGCTATTACAGGAGAACTTGTTGGGTTTCAATCTATTTTCGGAGCCTCCTCTGATCTAGGATCTGGCCAATTCTCCCAGTGGCCCCTATTGTGACAGGCCTGGAGGTATGCGGTTGCAGCGGACGAAGTTACTTGTTCATACATCGAACTGAAGAACGTCAGCTAGAATTTGAGATGGCTAGAAAAGAAGAATAGACGAGGCCAAGACTCAAGATGGGCTGTTAATTAAAAGGAAAGGGCTGTGGAACTTTTTTAAACTGAAGTCTGGCCTACACATCTAAGCCAAAGTGGCGGGCGCAGTACTTATGGATTTGATTTAAGAAAAAGACACGAACTTTTTGATCAATTTGTATCTATCTTAAACATCAACTAATTACCTGCCACAAGACCTGGAAGAGTTTGAATAAAAATTTGCGATAGATACAACTAGTTAATGAAGATTCTTGTGGCATGTCTAAGGAGTTAATAGCACCCAGCACGGGTACAAACAAATCACTACTAAGAAACACCTCGGCACCCGGGAGATGATTAATGACAACTAAATAACTAAATGGCTTCTTCAGAATCTCTTACAGCAACATCAATTATATCGATCCGTTTTTTCACCATCCCCACACCGGAAGAAATGTTTTTGTGCGTGTTCAGGCCATGTCGTGTGTGCAGAGATGCCTCAATCTAATTATGTACATCGTCTACCTTTTTAAGGTTTATCTTAATTGAAACAAAACGTACGACGATAAGCCCATTCTCTACTCCATAAAACCAAGCTTCCGTGCACCAACATTCTGGCGCAAAAGTGGCCTGCAGCAATCAACCAATTAACGTCCACCAAATTGTCTTCAATTATACTAAAAAATCGTAAAATTTTTTGATATCAAATCTTATTTAATTAACGAAAATTGGATAATTCCAGGCACAGTTGTCACTGCCCACATGATCGCGTCCGAATAGTGTCTCTCTCCAAAATGAATCCCCGAAAGAATGTGTCCAAGTGAGGAGGCACTGTGCACCAGAGTCGCGCGGCGCGACTAATTACGACACTTCTGGTGCAGGGCGGCTCTTTGATTAGGCGTGCACCCGCGGTGCAGCAGGCGAGGAGTCGGCCCCAATCTTGATGCGGATTTTTCAAGTTCTTCAAGACGATAAACATCTCCAGAGTCAGGATGATGATGAATTCGCCCTCGAGATCAGCCGAGTTTAGGCAATTTCTGTTGGGAGATTGTTTTTTTTTGTGGGTGTAGTTGTTGCAGAACTGCACTTGGTGGTGCACTTGATGCGCCGAGATATGATGCCACCAAGCATACACGGAACACAGCTTGGACATCCCTTGGAGTTTTATTGAGTTATGAACTGCACCGCGTGTGTAGTACCACATTAATTTAAATTAACTCGTACCGCTCTGCAGACCGCCGGCTAAGTGGAGTTGATGACATCATTTGTTTATGCCTCTTGACGGTATCAAATTCAATTTGGTCTAATTTATATGGAATTGTTTGACCATGTTCATCATCCCATGTTATGAGAGCTCTTCCACGCTCGGTTACAATTAGTTCTGCGTTATGCGGTCTAGAAATAGAGCAGATCGGCGAACGGAATGCGTTTTCGTCGTATGAACGCACATTCGGGTACGACAGCAGCGTTGCATTTTGGGATGCACTAACGAATTCGACAAAGGGGTGGGTCAAGACTTTCTATGAACAAAAAAATTTGCTCTTTTAAGAAAACTCAACATGACACGTCGGACTAGTTGGATGGACTGGACGTATATAAATCTCAAACAGGATGGCCAATGACCATAAATCATCCTACTAAATTCTTTAGTAATTATCTGCCGACCTTGTCACGTTTCAAGTAAATGAAATCCAGTCGACGTGCATACCTACATATAGCACCACCGTTTCGAAGTTGGACATCACACAGCAAAGTACTGGAACGTCGTCGCGTATCTGATTGCTGCATTCGTGCAATTGCTGCGCTGGACGGTGGTGTGATAGATAGCCTCACGCAGCGCTACATTTACTCCGGCCAGCGACTAATGCACTTAAATACGGTCCGGCGGCCGCCCGCGGTATGAAACTTGCAATTATTCAATTTTACAAAAGGTAATCGAGACTCGCTTTGAAATCGTATAGAACACACTAAATACTGCGGACAAGCTGATGTGGCTGATGTCGCTGGGGCTGATTGTCTTAACTGCATCTGGGCACGTCGCGTCGTCGGCAGAATGCAACGCAACAACTGCATAATTTGTTAACAAATTAGAATTTTCCCCCGTTATCAGACACCATCCAGGGGGAAATTGCATTTAAGTTCGGATAGTGAATGTGGGTGGGTGTGCGGATTCTAGATTAGTATTTAGGGTACAGTGATATGGAGACGAGGACGGATCTATTTGGGGGTGTTTTTTTTTGCTGTCGTTTAACTAGATTGTTTTAAATTTCTTGGCAGGATTTTTGTTTGATTTTATGCAGATCTATCCTAAAGTGATTGATTTTTGGGAATTGGTTGGGGATTTGTTGTTGTATTTAGAGCTGCAGTATACTATCGCTATTTCCACGGGATATGAAAGTCTCAAGGCCCCACTACGATAATCTCCAAGTCCAAAGGACCCAATCAAGAAAATCTCAACGTCACTCTGATTGTGTCAAAACGCAAATTACCGGCTCATTTATATTCTCAATCAGAATTCAACCAGCTTTTGTGGCTCGTGCTTGTCACTATTCATTGTCATAGTTTGTGAATATTCTTGGTGACTGTCAGCAGGAAAAGTCACAAAAAAATTATAAAAAAAGTCACCTCCCATGGTGCATTTGTAACTTTGTGTAATTAGTCTGAGCGACGTAGCCCTCATAGCCAACTTACGCCAGAAAACATTGATGCAGTGCAGATAACATGACTGTTGAATCTGTGCGAATTTACAATGCTCGTCATATAGTCACAATTTTGACAATCGTTCTACCTGTCCCCATTTCTCAAGTTGAGACTCATCACACTCTTGTGATTGCGTTGTGACTTGTGACTGTTTTTGCATCCCGCATTCAAATATGAACAAATTAATCTGGTAACAGATCAGCTGTTTTAGATTCTCAGTGAAAAATCATAACATTCATCACAAGTGCTCAAACAACTTTGAAATGTCAAAGGTTGTGAAATTGTGATCAGGTTCCAGAAATTCCAGCTCCTTTGGTTCATTCGTACATATGGAACAGCGATATGAACTGTCATGATTTGAATCATTCGACGTATGACTTGTATCAAGTTTACATTACCGGTTTCACTTTTAATCCATTTTTCTACGTTTGGTATGAACCGACCAGTTCGTCCATTGATCATTTGATGACTCAGCCCATCACTTATGCTGTTTCACGTTGGATTGGTCTTGGACTACATGCCGTCGAATAATATTATATTTGTTACATAACTTGGGTCACAAAGGCAAAGGCTTTCATTCTCGAGTAAAATTAAAAACCGCCCGGTCCCAGCCTGCAACTGGAACGCACAGCGTCAAAACGTCTGATTAGCACTCGAACCAGGCACGGTACGTTTGAGTAAAAATAAGACTCGTCGTCGATTATCTCGGTTACCATAAGGCGTGCCATTAGCATACACAGTAGAGCGGTTTTCGTTCGATTGCGTAGGTCAAGCAGCATTGGACGTGGTTAGTACTTAGTCGGGGGACCGCTTGTTAACCAATGATATCGACTTCGTTAAGGTGCCGTTCGAAACGTATTAACAAAAATATGATCTCATAAATATGAATTCGGTCGGGCCGGTTTTTGGTTGAACGGCGTTCATGATTTTGGTACGTGGACGATATCGCGCGAAGCAAAAACGGCATCGAATTCTTTGAGGTGCCGATCGAAGAATATTAAAGAAAATATGCTCTGAAAAAAATTCCATAACATTCGATCGAGCCCCTTGAAGGACACTCGCGTTTGGAATGGTCGATTACGAATGCATTCATTATCTGTAACAGAGGGGTATCTGGTGGCAGGGACGGAAAGTGATAAGTGTTCTTCTTCTAAACCAGATCACAGCAGGACATTCAAAGAGAATAAGTTAGAGAATCTCGTCTCCTTCCATGCAGTTTCGCACTCTGCAGCTGTGGTAGTACGGCACTTCGAATGATATTGTACAATAGTTTGCACCGGTCACTTGGAAATACCTTTTCACTATTTTACCTCACTTCGCAGTAGTTTTTACAATGATGGTTACACACCTACAAGACCCAACCACTTACCAACCACTCTTACCATCTTCTATCTCAAAAAAAAACTCCATAAAAAGCACATTCAAATGGGCAAAAAAATCCAAAAATTAACCAATTAGCATTATTTATAAAAGCCAAAAAAGGACGAAAACAACAACAACAACAAAAAATTTTGTAATCCACATCATTAATAAAAGAAAAAATCTGATAAAATTTCATAATATCCCAGAACAGAGACGGCTCTGAAAATATTCAATTTCCATTTTAAATTGATTTTAATTAACGCAGGACGCGCAAAAAAAGGAATTAGCTCCGCGCAAAATGCAACAAAAATGCAAATTGTGCAGGATGCAAGCGCAGGAACAAGGCCCGCACACACCTGCCTGCGAAATTAAATAAAAAATTTATAAATACTCTGCCGAAAGAAGGACCCAAAAAGCGGGGGTGGTCGGGTGGGCGGCCATATTCAAAAATACACGAATCTTTTCATGCCGTGATGATTCGGAATATTTTAATTTTAAAATTATTTTTTTCATTTTTGTTTTTGTTTTTATTAATTTTTTTCTCTCTCTCTGATGGATTTGTTGTCCGGTATGGTTACACCTGAGTAAGCGTAAAAATACGCAGATTTATTTCTGTGAAACTAAAATATTTACGTTCGAGTCCTTTTTTGTTTTTGTTTCAACCTTCTCGATTTCTGTTCGATGTTCGATATGCAACAGATTTGATTAACCGATGCGCTCGATGCAAAAGGTGCACAAATTGTCACTTTCGTTTTGCATTGTTCTCAGGTGACGACTTTCTGCCTTTCACTGAAACCAGCACGGATCCGAGTGACATTCCATGTCAAATTATAGGGATGCGAAGAAGGTTCCCAGAACTACTCGATAATGTCATCGAGTCATGTCGATTCTTCGATTGTTCTGCTTATGATGATGATGGGCGGACTGGAATGCGTTTGCGATGCATTTGATATGCACTAATTTCGCTCTTGGTTCGATGCATTCCGAGAATTATCGCCAGCATTGAGGCATGATGTGAAATTATTGATTGTTGCCGCCTTGATATCGATTTATGTTGTCATTATAGGTGGGAAGAGGTGCTCTTTCATCCAGAAATAATGTCTTTAAATGGGATTATTATGTTATGAGCCCAAAGCGATTAATTCAGGGTTTTATGAATTGTTGTTGTTTTTATATTCACAATTTATTGGACCAATATTAGATTATTGACACAATTTGGACGGGAGAAGTGATAATTAAATTCTATTGAATTGAAATTAAAAATTATTAAAATTAAATTTTCTATACGAAATTTGCATAAATACAATAGTACGCAATAGTAACAAAATTTTCTTGCGAGCTCGTTTCTCTTGTGCTTCGATTATCTTAAAGCAGGATAAATCGAAAGGATCATTGTACATAACGAAAATGATCAAGTTCCCATAAACCACATTCAACATTCATTTGGTGCAGTTTCCTTTATGGCTGAAATTTGCCGTCGTATGCCCGTGTGTATAGCTCAGTTCTTGGCCTTTTAAATCTTTTGGCCAAGCTTCGGGGTCTGTGGGCCGGTGTGTGGGGTCCCATTAAAAATAGTTAAAACGTTAAGACCAGCATAGGTACCTTAAAAGACCAAGCGGCCTGTGTTCGCCCGTTGTAAGGGACTGACTCTATTCTCTGTATATTGTAAAAATGATCTACAATTCAGCACCAGCTATTCTTTACCGTTCATCGACGTATTGTTGGTCGACGATGGTTGTACTTGTTCTTACATCCGGCCATCTTGAATGTCTTCTGATTCGGATTGGCTGTCGTATGCCACCTGCGCCTACGGCTTCATGTTATCAGCGGAAGAACTTTAGAATTGAGACCTTCTTGCAAGATTTGGGTCGCAAGATTTTTACTTGTACTCGATACTTTTACCTATCAGTACTTATAGGGTAGAATCGAGTATCTAGTACATTTTGCATACGAGTCAGAATGCAAGCTAACTGCAAGTTTATCTCAGAAGTGCATATTTTCCATATAAAAGCTTTACACATTATATGCATTTTTCTGCCTCAACTAAGGGCCCTAAAACATCCCTAAACTCTTCTTGATTGAAGCAGAAACGTAAATTGGAGCTCTTTTATAGCACAGAAACCTGCTTTTCTAGCACAAACGTGGAACCAAACAGAGAGAAATACATACAAAAAGTTGTGCGATAGAAGCGTTCCAATTTACGTTTGGGATGTAAACGAGCTTTTATAGATTTGAATTTATATCCCATCCCGAAAAGAAATCAGACTCGCCCGTTCTTAGCCTGAAACAAGCATGCACAACGTCAAAATGCCTGCATGGCCCCCTAAACAAGTACGGTACGCCTGAGTAAAAATTCTACTTCTTTACAGTCATGAACGGAATAGTCCAATCGAAGCACGGTACGCTCACAAGTTATCTACTAAAGCGAGCAAAATTGGGGCTTTAAAAATAAAGGCTTTAAGCATATTTAGTAGACCGGCTCACGTTCAACTGCGCAGGTCAAGCAACATTGGAAACGGTTAGTACTTAGTTGGCGGACCCCTTGAAACTCACCTCTTGAATGTAGCGGGAGCTTATATACCCGTGTGGAGAATTTGTTCACTATGCGTGCTTTGTAAAGCTGCATAAGTATTTGTAATCTATCGTAGTTTTAAATCGAGTTAGACCCTCCGCACAGGAGTCAACTCATTTGCAATCCCTGTCAAAGTTTATGTAACAAAATCTTCAAAACTAATAATTTGTGGCTAGAGAACAACACCCATTGATCAAAAATCAGTTGCGCTCGTGTGTGGGCAAAGGTTTAGGTTTGGTTGCAAACTGGTTGTGTCTGAATATTGTGAAACCAGTTTGCAAATTAGTGGCCTCGTGTGCGGAGGGCCTTATGCATACGCTAAGGGAGTTCATGGATAAAAGTACTCATCGATTCTCAAGGAATCGATGCTGCCTCTAGTCGGACAGAGGCCTAATTAGCGCTTTCACAGCTTCGACAGCAAATCTTTTGCGCGAGACCCAGCTTGATATTATCGTCCTTACCGGCTAATGTCCCGTGGTAATTGTCGTGGAAGAAGCTCCCTGCATGGTTAGAAAGTCGGATATCTTGTTTCTCGTTCCCATCTATATCTCTGTGTCCGAAACCCAGACGAATGTTACGTTATGCTCAGTTTCCAGAGGTTTATACGACATCCATTGCCTAAAGTCTTTTTACAAACGTATAAAACAATGCAAGCTTTCTTTGCCCTTTCCTAGACGTTTGAACTTGGGTTTACGATTAAACCCAGTAATTTCACCATTGAGGATAGAGAGGGTATGCCCATATCCAACCTGGCGAGGTTGAAGGTAGGAATTTTGGTGTTTAAAGCACATAGTTTCTGCTACCAAATGGTGGTCAGCTCCAATGTCTGCTCTCCTAAAGCTCCATCCATAATGTATCTGATTTTTTATTCTACCAACCCGGGCAATACCCGAATCTACCATGCGTTGGTAGGAGCTGCAAATGTCTGCGAAAAGCTGAAAGGAAACAGTCCAATATTTTTGGTGGAGATGGCGTAAATAGAACCTTAGTACACCATTATGAAGTTGAGATAGAAACGAAAAAACTTTTACAGTTTTGTATACTATTAAATGCCTTTTGAAAAAGGAAAGAGATTGATCGACGTACATATAAATCACAAAACGAAGATTGTCGTTCCTATCTGAAAAGGAGAGTTTCATGTTCGATTTGAGAAAGAAAGAACAGTGTTACCAGAATGATATTTCATAACTCTCAAACAGACATAATCGCGATTGACAGAACCCAACTCATCCTTTATCCCAACCTAACCTAATATCGGGCATATTCTAAACAGACAACCTTCATTGACTTGATTAAATAAACTCATCCTTCTGCTTACTGTAACTCAACCCGATTTATCCAACGTTATTTCTTTGCGTATCTTTTCAATCTCTCCAACATTTCACCTTCAATAAAAATCACATTCATCAAAATCAAGATACCTTAAATCTCTTCTCTCATCTCGCGCTCTCTCTGTCTGTCTCTCCCACTTCTCTCTTAGAAAAATTCTAAACCAATGCCTAGGAGATCGTTTCCAAATCACAGGAGTCCTTATTTACATTTTAAATTGAATTTGGATCAAAATACCCGCCCAAAAACAGGATGCCAGCCGAAACCGGGCTGAGAAAAGTCTCAAGTGCCGATAATGTCAAATCCAATTGAGACAAGAGATATGACACGTTTTTAGAAAAGGGTCGACGATGGCTGAGTTGGTGCTGAGAAGGAACATTTTAAAATTCAAAAGCGGCCACTTTCAGCAGGGCGGGCAGCCCTCGAAAAAGTGTTAAAGAGTAAAGGGATTGTCGGGAAAAGGATAACGAATGCACGGCGGAGGGGAAGATGCTTTCGAATTAGAATTTAACATTTGAAGCGATTAAATTAAATATCAAAGAGAAACTGTGGATATCTTTTGGGAGTTTATAGTGTTTTTAAGATCATGGAAAAAGGATATATGAACGAACGAACGTAGAGCAAAATTCTAGAAAGGACATGACCAATATGGAAATTGCATTACCTTCGACCATATACCAGAGGGGTGACTAATATACTTAATGATGGTTACGCCAACTGTTTGGGAATTCAATTATGACATATCTGATGAAGGGTAGAGCACACACACACACAAGCACACACAGTGATGATCTCCGCCATCATCACATCTGACCCTAACGTATTAACCAGGGGATGATTTACTTGCTAGAACTCTCCCGAACTTGGATGAAAGTTATTTTGTCGGAAAGTCTCCCCACTTATATACATACATAAGTTCGGCTGTTGGTACAGAAATAGCACACACGGTGACGACGACGGTGTGCAGAACAGAAATAGACTTACAACTCCGCAATAACCAACCCCCCAAAAAGGGTTACGGATTTACCCTAAGAGTATGCAATTTGTAAGACTTGATCAGATTAAAATGCATCCGTAAAATGCCGAAGGATTCACAAATCGAAAAACACGATGAGCACGAATCTAGAAGATACAGGTGCCAGGTGTGTAGTATGTATGTTTTATTTATATATGGGCATGTGTGTGTATAAGTGATGCTAAAACTTGCGCACAAGTGCCGTAATCCTGAATAATCCCCTTTGGGTGACTTTAATGGAATACCAAAGTCTTCTGGACCTTCAGAAGTTATTCAAGCAAGGATAAAAGATAAGCGCCTCACATCCCGATCAAGTATTCTGGTGCTGTAAGTGCGTATGTTTGTATATATACAAATACTCATATACACACACACATATATATATATTATCATGCATGTATCAAAGGTTGCATGTGGCAAAATTACATATGACTTAATAGTTTTAACGTTTGGCATAATGCAGTTACATTCCTCAGATTATCTTATTAGTCTCCTCTCTCTACCGTAGGGCACCCAGGATACAGGATCATGAGGGCATGCTACGCAAGGATTCATGCCGGATTTTGAGGTGTGTCTATGTCTATCATGGTATTACTTATGCATTTGCCATTGCTAGCTCTTGGTGTATGGCTGGATGGGAGTAGTGCAAGTTGATTGTGCGATGGTGATATTGTTATTACACAGGCTTAAATCCCTTGCACTTGAGGATTAGCTACACTTTGCTTACTTTGGGGATGCTTAATCTAAATTTCAGTTGGTTTTTATCTCTGATAGTGGTTAAGGGAGCGGAGCTGCTTGAAATCTACTTATGATGATGGTTGTTGTTTGTTTTTGAAACTAGCTATATTTTGTTTTATTCAACTTAGAAGCGGGAAAAATTTTGATTGGCATGTCTCAATGGTTGATAGTACTTCGGTATATTCAAGAGCTAAACTAACAAGCCCGTCAATGCCAAGTCAGTAATTGGTTAATTGATATGACGTTTCATTACTATTGACAAAACATTGGCCCCTGTGCCCTGTGCTGACAGTCGACTCGCCACGACACGTCAAATCGTTTAAGTTGAAGAATAGACGTTCCAATCGAATCATGATTGGGCAATTTCGAATACCGAGTAATTAACGACAACGGCCTACGCCTCCTTTCATTCGGAGCGTCAAACAATTTGATCGCTGGCAACAGCATCTTCTGTCATTCACTCAAACACCAACTCTCCTGGGGAAATCAATCCGGCAACGATTCGGCGATTTTTGACTACGGTTCTATCAACGCAAGATTCCGATCGACGCTCAAAGACGTACGTGCAATACGTGGGCTCGTTTGCGGATCGGACCATTACCTTGTTCGAGCGAAATTACAGACGGGATTATAAAGAGCAAAGAAAACGGCGCCACCACCAGCGAAGAACAATTGGGCGTACCTAAGGGATCCCACCATCGGGCGAGAGTTTCAAATGGCATTATCCAATAAATTCTCGGCGCTCGCAGTACTGGACGATATAGATCTAGAAGAAAGGCAATTGTCAGAGTGCATTCTGGGTTGTGCAATGGAGATTTGTCCACCTATCCGTAAACGGACGCAGCCGTGGATATCGGACAGATGACTGGACCTCTTCGATCAGCGGAAACACGTCGACTTTGATTGAACAAAGAAGTTCGACAGAAAATGAAATCAGAACGAGACGCATACTGAAATAACGTAGCGGCTGGCATGGCAGATGCGCGTCGAGGCATGAGTATCGGACGCTGTACCACAAAATCCGGCAGTTAGGCGGCAAAACAACATCAACAAACGACAACATCAAAAAATCGGATGGAACTTTCGTGACCTCTCCCCATGAGCGCCTGCAACAATGGAGAGAATCCTTCGACGAGCTGTACGACCACGATCCGCCACAAGGCCCAGCACCCGAATTGCCGTTTATCTAACAACCGACGAATTAGTTTCTCGATAGCAAACCGACAATAATCGAGTAGAAGACTGCACTATAATCGCTGAAAAATAGAAAAGCGCCGGGAATAGATCGAGTAACCGCCGAGATGATCAAAGCCCGAGGTGATGTCTTATCACAAAAACTCCAAGCCCTCATAACACACATATGGCATTCGGATCGTGTGCCGTCGACGTAGAAGAATGCAATCGTTGTGCCAATTTCGAAGAAAGACGACAGTCGGAAATGCAAGAATTATCGCGGTGTTAGCCTCCTCCTTTCGATCGTCGGCAAAGTAACAGACACAGGCTACAGAAACATCGACAGCAAACGAGCCGTACAGAACAACCGGGATTTAGACCACATCGAGGATGCATTGATCAAATATTAACTCTGCGTCAGCTAATGGAAGAAAGATTTATTTGTGGCGATTTAATTCGCTTTCGATTGCATCGATTGACAGCTTGTGGAGAGCCTTAGAAACCGAACACGTGCCATTGAAAATCATCCAACTTCTCCAAGCGACGTACAATACAACCCGCACCGTTCGTATTCGAGGCAACTTATCCGATAAATTCCCGATTCAAACAGGTATCCGACAGGGAGACGTCGCTTCGATACTTCTCTTCAGCGTTGTCATCGTCGCGATTATGCGTGAAGCATTCGATGGACGACGCCGAGTTCGATACGACGACAACAATAATTCTATGGCCGCATTGCTAGACGACAAATTAAAGAACCTCTTGGATTTAACCGAACCAAAGTGGGCCTCCATGCTCGATATCTGTTATAAAAGTCTGATCGCCAAGGGTCCTCTTCATCAAGCTTATAGAAAACTCGTTCAGGACCGATGAATTGGTTCTTTGAGTCTTTATCATTCTGTTTGTACTTACGATTTTGGACAATTTTGTTGGTATTTAGGTAGACAGCTTGAAACCGAGATTTTGCACCTTTTTCATTCTAAAGTTTGACCGATCTGAAGTCACGTTCGTGTCGTTTTCCCGATAGGTGGCGCCAATTGCAAATAAGTCACCAACCACTGATTGTGCCATCACTAAACGTTCAATTAGAAGGTCGAAGTTCGATTGATGCAGTTGGTGCAGGCTGAGGAAATTCTGAAAAAAGTGTCAGTCAGGCAGGCATGTCAACAGTGTCAATACTGATATGGAGAGAAAAAAGATTTCAGAAAGCCTAAGCTCGTCCGAGTTGTAGCCCAGCAGAACGATAATGATAGCTATATATTTGTGAAAGCTAAAAGTTTCATAACAATCTGGGCTCTAGATCAATTGAATCAGTGAATCACCTGGCTCACAGCTCCTTGCGACCAAAAACAAATAATAGTAAAAAAAAGTCTCCCAAGCATATATAAAAAAAATCAACAAACTGCACATAGTATCTCCTAATGCAATACATCCTACATCCTACAAAACACATCCCACAAAAAGAGTCCACTTCGCACAGGCAAAATCGAATAGAAAAGTTAAACCGATAACAAAATTTGCGGAGTCAAACTGAAAATTTCGTCTACACTCGAGTCTCGCAATGTTTGACACGGTTTCTGCAGTCATATGACTACTACACTACTACACCCTGGAAGCATAGAGAGATCCTTATGTTCCAGGACATTTGAGCAAAAAAAAACCGAAAACAAAAAAAAAACTACACACAACCCAACCGAAAAAAAAGGAAAAGAGGAAATGTTGCAAGAGTTACAGAAACTCCAACCTCGCTCTGGATCTCTGGTAACCAAAGCAAACCCAGTTATCTCCCCCCGAAAGTGTTCATCTCGATATCATTTTAGCTCGGTTGATACTGGATTTGTATGTTTGATCAAATTAAGGAGTTGAAGGGAATTCATTTATCCTGTGGCTGGGATCAGCTCCTTTAACTGGTACACATACTCTCGTCTATATATGTATGCACATATGTACGGACCAACGGAGAATCCCTGTGCTTCTCTATGTCTCCTATTTTCTGATAATTCGTTTCACATCTGTAACTGGGTTAAAAGTTTCACCTCAAACTCTTCATCCCTCTGTGTTCTAACAAGATAACAAAATTTACTTCAGTGTAATGCCTTATATCCTTCAGATATCTGCTCTTGTGTAGTATAGTCCTTTTCCGTAGTACGTACTGATACACATATATGCATATACAACAAGTATTGATCCCATATGTGTTATATTCGGTCGGTCCCAAGGAACACGCATTAATTGTGTAACTTGATATCTTTGATTCGATAATTCGAGCGGGCTGCAAGGCAGAGCCCCTATACCAGCTACCGCCACACGGTATCAGTGGCTTTTTATCTAAATTCACTTATTGCCAATTTCGTTTATTTATGGATTTTTTGGTTACTTACAGGGATGTGTCGGTGCAAAAGGATATTCCAGCGTTGGCAATCGTGGCGGGTGTGGACCAGCTGGATGCAGTGCTGGAGGACAATGATAGCAGAACATTCCTCTTCCTGCTGCCGCAGGGCCCAACTGTAAGTAGATATAGAAATTATGTTATTTAGTGAAAGTAATTAATTAATATTGATTATTTTGTGAATTTAATAATTATTAAAGGTGAAAATGCTGTGAAAGGAAATATAATAAAAAAATATGTCATAAAATCCTTTTCGGCCACATTAGTGTCTAGAAGTTCGTTTATAAATAGAACAAATCGATTGTGGAATAATCTTCTACAGACAGTATTTCCGCACTCGTACAATATCTTAGAGTTAAAATGCAAAGTCCATCGACATCTGCTCGAGTACCCTTTATATCTATCTAACCTCTCCTATTCTTTTCTATCCTTCGCGGTAACAGACAAGGGGCCTTTTCACATTGGACGGCAAGTCAATAGGCCGAATATACGTTATTGAAGCGAACAGTCCATCGAAAACCATTCACAGCCGAATCCCAGAAAAATCGTCACTTAACTTCAAATTTTTGATGAGAGACATTGTCCTGAGTTAATTTGAGTTTAGTAACAAGTTAGGTGAAGAGCTGAATTGAGAGTTGAGTTTAAAGTTGAGTTAGGGGTCGTTCAAAAAAAATCGGGAGGCGACTTTTGCTTTTTTTCTCCCCTCTTGGTGAGATGTCGTGAGATTTGGCTCTAATCTCATGTGAGATTTTTCAAATTTAAACAAATCTATAGTTATTACATAAAAAATACGTATTTGCGGGCGTAAGCACAGCAAGTCGAGCCTTTTCTTAGAATATAGAACTGCACCAAAGGCCCTCGAGTCGAGTTGCTACTATGCTACTTTCTGGAGTTCGCATAACCGCGTAAACATTTTTGTGTAGGATTTAGCCATATATTAACGCCTTCATACAGGTCCCCGGCAGGCAGTGGCCTGAAGGTTTTCGCCTTGCGCCAAGTGTCACCGCACACTCATCGGCCGCCAACTGTATGGAGCCTTGGACTGCAGGTTGACAAAAATCTTTATGTGTTTGGGCATTTATCGTCAGTTAGTGCCTGAAGATCTGAATTTCTATTCACTTAAGCCGTGAATTTACGGTGAAATTTCACGCTGCATCTACTCGAAAAGAAAACCAAGGCGCGAGCTAGGTACAAAACCTATCCACACTCGCTTTCGCGCTTGTTCGCGTGTGTTCACGCCATGAAAATTTTTGTACTTGAATTAACAACCTGCTATGATAAGCTGTCGGCTTCGCATGTCTGTCTGTAGGGAATCATGGCTTCTCCCGCATGCCACGGCTTGTCAAAACCTAAAGTATCATCCCTCTGTCAGACTGAGTAATCTGTGGCCTTCGTCGGGCCAAGCTTGCCAACCTGGTTTGAAAGACTATTACTTACCGGCGGTAAGTGACTGGGAGTCTTTACTGGAGAAACATATTTTACTTACAACAAAGTTTTCTTGCAATTTTGCACTGTTTCGTACGTGATATTTGCCGAGACCCCCACTCTCCCCCACGTGAGATTGGGTGGGATTCGGCTCGACGCCCCCCCCTATAACGCCTCATGCAGTTAATAGACGACCCCTTAAGATGTGAGTTGACGATTGGGTTGAGATAAGTTCAGTTGCGATATATAGTTGAGTTAGGCTGAGTTAAAAGGTGGGCTAAAAATAAAGTTGAACTGAGTTGAGTTGAGTTAAGTTGTTGCTGTTGTTGGTTCTTAAGACTTCGATTAATGGTGGAGTTAAGTTGTTAAATTCAGTGTGTTACGAGTTAAAAAAACGTTAAGAGTTGAGTTGAATTGAGTTAAGAAATGAGTTGGGACTTCAGGATAGAGCTAGGAGTTGAGTTCAAAGTTGAAGTGAGTTAAGATTTGATTGAATTAAGAAGTCAGTGTCGAATTGAGGTCAATCATTTCTCTTTAATTCTGCCTAATTTTCACACAATTATTGAAAGTTAAAATGGCTTCGCATGAAATTCAAAATGGCCGCCCAAACATGGCCGAATTTGTCAATTGCGTTCCCATGAACGTCTTGGGAACTGATTGTATTATGTAAATATGGCACAATTATTGATGTATTATTGATTATGTGTTATGTATTATTACATATCATGTATTATGTATTATATGCTTTGTCCAATGTACTATATACTACGAACTATATGTACTATGTGCTTAGTACTATGTAACATTAATTGCCAATTAGATGAACGGGCACTTAAAGATAATATTTTAAAAGTCATTGTAGATAGATTCTGGGTGTTCATTATACTATTTTTCGTTCTTAGTTGTAAATGTGACAAAAATTTGGCTCCATTTTTGCACAGATCAATGATCTTAATTACCAATTAAACACTATGTATAAGGGAATTTTCATAGTTTATTATGAATTGAATTCTTGGCTAGAATAGACTGATTTTGAAAACCAAATTTATAGATTATAAAATTTCTCGAAGTGCTTTAGAATGTGACTTGTGTGATTCAAGACGACTTTAATTACTTAATTGCTAATTATCTAACATATAACATGGAACTAGGTAATTACCTTTGCATTTTTTTGATTTAAAAACCAAAAAAACTAAAATTGCTACAAAATAAATTACAAAATGCTTTCTATGTCGTCGCATCACATTACATCACATAAAAAATGAAGCGGATTCCACCCTTAAGTATATCCACCTAATTTGTAAACTGAAATCGGAGCCAAGTGTACACACATCTATACGCATAGAAATGCAAAGTCTCATTACCGTTAGAATTAGCACTCAAAATGCAATTTCGCAAAGTGTGACATCCAATTTAGACGTCCACAATTGAAATTAATGCACATAAGCCATTAAGCCGACGTGGCTACTACCGGAGGCCCAGACCCGGCGAGGTATTTTTAGCCGAGGCCCTCGCTCGAGAGGATATAACTAATATCATCAGATGTGGAGTCTGTGGACTGTGGACACTAGAGATTAATTGAATCAGAGCCTAAATGCATCTGCCGACCTGCAGCACTAGCAGCAGCAGGCACACCGTGCCTGCACTACCACAATCCATGCCCAGGACGATCCGGGTCCTGCAGCAGGCACAGAAGTGTATCCCGATGGGCACCAGAAGAGATGATGGGGCTCTCACCCGGATGCTAGACAGTGTTTACCACTGAGCTCCTCTGATAATATTTCCTCTAAATTAGCAAATTTGGCACGAAATTATGGAATTTAGATAAATTTTGATGGAAATCTGCGAGCCGGGCCCACGTGCGATTGCACAGATCCGGGGCGGCCGGGCAGCCCCATAGCGAAGTGGTCAACTCGCAAATTTACACGTAACAGATCCGTCATCCGTCATAATTTAAGCCAATTGTTTCAGAATTTGATTGCGGCAATTGAATATGCCGCGCGCATGGTCAGCTCCACCGGCGGACCAAGACACCACCACCACCACCATAGACTCCACCGGGTGGCCGGGCCGTCCGGGCGGGGGGGGACTAGTCGCCGTTGGACCATCATCATCGCGGATGATGATGGGTCGCATACCGCGCGAATGGGACTCGGACACTGCGACGGACTTGATTTGTATATTAGCGGACGTTGTTGGGCCGACAGCCGAATTCTCAAATTCAATTAGGTCCGCAATTCGGGAGCAGTTGAATATTCAAACTCCGACGTTTTTGAAGTTGATCCGATTTCCATCGCGCTATGGGGAAAATTCGCCCACAAAATCCAAATGCATTTGCGACCTTCTAATCCGGTTTGGGGCCCAGGCCTGTTTGTGTTTTTATGGTAACATTTTTGGAGGCTCTTCGGTTTTTTGAGAGATCATTTTGGCCAGCATCATGATGGGGACTGTCTCTAGGCCGGTGGTGTTGTTGCTGTTGTTGTGCCCGGCTTTGGCGTTGGTTTGTTGCTGTTGGGACTTAGTACGCTTTTTTGGGACACTTTATCAAGCTTAATTAATGGAACGTGGAGACACATTCAATTAAGATATTATGGAGTGTCTTGGGCTTGGAAGGATTTGGAGAGTGTTTTATTAGAATGAAATGGAAATTAATGAAGAAATTGTTAAGAAAATTTTTAAGATTTTTTGGGGGTAGAATATGAATTTTCTTTGACATTGACATCAGACGATGCACAACGACTTTTGAAGGTACTAGAAGAGATCTTGATGCAGCGCCCATCATATAATCTATTTTGCTGCAGGAGACTCCCTAACACTACAAAATATTTAGGACTTCCTTCGCACCTGATTATATCTCATCTGTCTAGAGGAGTTTCAGGCGTAAAGCTTATGCCCTGCGATTTCACACTGGATAAATCCTCGAGACCGAAATGCCCCTGCCAGTAAGACGAGATGAGGGTACCTCCGGTTGCGTGCCCAAATAGGCCAACCTCAGACTCACACACAACAAACTACAAATTCAGACTGTAGCTATCCAAAAGTGAGACTGAACTTTATCCGGTGTTGCTTCCAGAAGGGCTGCTCGTCGGAGGGTCGTGCCTTGGGGAGACTTGGGCGTAACACCTTCTTGCGTGCATCACCACTTACCTGTATTTAGAGCGACTCCCTTAGGGCCGGAGCGATACTCGTCACAACACTAACGGGTCATCACAAATAACAATCTAACCAAAACCAAACCAAAAACGAAATTATTTTTAAAGTGGATAATTGAATTACAATTTTTCTTCATACAACAACCAAAGCTTGATTACGCTACGCAACGCAATAGAAGAACGAACGAAAATAAACCGCCCTGGTACCATGACGCTTTTGTTTTGTACATGCATTTACATCATTCTTGTTATCAAACGAAACATTGAATAATTAATATCTAAGTTCTCAGGATTCCATATCTTCTTTCGATAATATGGGTTGCTTCCCTGGGAGTCCTAGTCTCCTACAGCCGTGCAAGAGCCAGTAGATCAGGATGCTAACCTAAACCCCTTGCGCTCTTGGGTGTTTTTCTTGTCTCAGTCCCACCGCCTGTTCTCCAGCAATTCTCCAGCAAGGGGGACTTATCTGTCCTACCACATCTGTGTTGGGGCTCCCACCGGTTCGTTTCGGGCCGTCTGGTCGCCGCTTTTCAAACTACTAAACTACAATAACTTTTACCTTAGTTCTTCCTCAGCAGGAACCGCTATCTCCACAATCGAGCTGTATACCCATTAGGTAGCACCATCGATTTGTTTGTTCTTCCTCTCCAGGGTGTTCTTTTCCGGTTCTTCCGGGGGTTGGCAACACAATATCCTCCTCTTCGGTACTGCCTCTAGCAATAAGCTGCCTTATAACAACGACTGCGTCGCAGGTACCACACACCAACTCTCCTACTCGAACCAACTGCGGCAGCACAAAACCATAAAAATCCTCCAAATTTGCTAGTGCAACACAACTTTTCTTTCTGATCCTTTTCCCGCCGGCCCGACAATACATTTAACCCTATAAAACTTTAACAAAATCCTCAAAGTCGCCATTAAAAATTAATGTGTGCGGACCCTTGCCTCGCCAACCCAGAACTCGCTCCATTTTTTCCGATCCCTTTGTTTTTTTCCATTTTGTCCGCCTACCCCGTTCTGGGTTCCCAAAAAATTTTAGAAGCATATTGTCTTGACATTACTGAAAACTTTCAACGAAAGGTTGTTCCATAGCTGCGACCTGCCTTAGCGTGTGCATTACTCGATCTCTGCGTGGGACAGATTGCAAATACTTATGTAATTTACATCCCAAACGCAAAGTGGAAACGAAAATTGGGGCTTTTTTTATCGCACACAGCAATTTCGATGCTTTTCGCTCAGAGAGGGAAGCATGCAAACTTCTATGCAATAAAACAATTCCAATTTGCGTTTGGAATGTAAACTTCCCTAAATTGTGAATTCTGACTTGAATGTAAATTGTACTCTGTACTCCATTCTACCCTATAAGCAACCGGGTGCCTTTGGATTTTGTCAACAAGGCATTGGCATCCCAGTGCCTAGAGGAGTATGTATGTTGGCATCCTACAGCGTACCGAATAAAATAATTTGGTTTGGGTCTCCAGATTTTGGGCAGTTGGAAAAAAGCTGGTATAGTACCTCAGTCTGTCAAAAAACGTAGTTATACAGAAACAAAATAGCGAAATTCTCTAGAAGATCTAAAATACCCAAATGTCATCTGTCAAGTGTGAATTACAAATTCAATATGGCTGCAAATTTTGACAGATGTTAAGAACCAGGGGTATCAACCTTACCATAACATTTTTATTTTTTAATTAGGACAAAAATTTCAAAAAGTTGTTCCCAAATTTTAATGAATTTTGATTATTGAATTATATTTTTTAAAATTTCGCCTCTTTTGAAATAAGACATCAAATAAAAAACCCTAAAAACTTATTACTTTATAAAAATAACACCTTCAAGAATTTTTAACTAAATTAAAAAACACTAAAATTCCTTTAAACCATAAAAAGTCAATTACAAAAATTAGCAATCAACAATATTTTACCACTTTACCACAAAAATTAATCTTTCCTAAAATGCCCACCAAACAAAAACATATAATTTACATTTTCGTGAAATGAAAATTTATTGTTATGCCACACCGAAACAGAAGCACACGCAGGAAACCACAACCCTTTTGGTATCTGCAGGAATTTTCAACAAGGATATACAATTCTGAACAATTCTAAACTTGATAGGGTAAAAAGTATGAAATTGTTGAAACACAGAGAGAGCAAGAGAGAGGTAGAAGAAAGGGAGAAACGGAAAAGTTGAGCTCAGGTGTGTATGATTTTTGTAAATTAAAATCCGGAGATGAATAAATATGGTGGGGGGGATGGAAAACAAAATGAAGGAAAAAAAATGAAACAATTAATTAAGAGCAAAGCAATTAAAACAATTGTTCGTTCAGTTGGTTGGTGGAGATGTTGATGGTGATTGTGAACAATTGTAGAAATGGGATTTTACGGTAATGAATTTTATTATGCTGATGAAGAAGTTTCGTTTTGGGGAAGAGCCGTTATAATTTTTATATTGTTAAATGGTAGTAGAGATCACAGGGCGGAGTAGCGAACCAATGGAGCATAAACCGTAGATAAAAGCCTTCTCAATAACACCACAGTACACATTTTCTACACTGGTTTCAAAAGAAGCTACTATGGTATCGAGAGAACCTAACAAAGGCGTTTCGCAACTTAAAAGGAAACATACTTAATTTCACCTGCCTCTGGATTCGGGGTTTGACTTTAGAACAATTTTTTTTTTCGGAATGAAGAACCAGATCCAAAACCATGTTAAGCTGATTAGATCTAGACTAGGGCTTCGAATATCCTATCTGATAAAATGGCGGATTCAGGCCCTCATTAAGGATCAAGAACAGACGCATTTAAAAAATTCAATTATTGACAAGAGTACATACAAAATTTTCCAATAGATGGCGCCAGCAGTAAAATGCTAGGCAAAAATTTCAGATCAGAAACGTCAAAAGGCATTTCTCATGACACTCACATTTGTGAATTTTTATCGGCGTCATATTTTCTTTTGTCCGTGAAAATGTCGAACTTTGTGCTTCATAAGCATCATTTGGGTGAAGTTTTGCTGTTTGCCTTCAATTCGAAAAAAAAAACTGCGTGTCGAATGATTGTAGAAACTTATAGTGAGGCTTCTATTACGTTTTTTCACATTAAATTCACCCATTTGCAAGTCAAATTAATCCTTTTGCAAATTAAATTCACCATTTCGAAAATTAAGCACTTCTACATTATATATTACTAGCTGGAGTCCGTGCGCCTCGCTGCGCCTATAAGCCAATAGTATGGCGTGCGCCAAAACAATTGGGAATCTCAAAATCGCTTTTCCAGTGGAAGTAGGCTTAAGTGCCCATTTCCTCAAGCATTTTTTTGCATGAATAGACTGATATGTCGAATTCTCGAATTCTTTCGTCAATATTGAGTTTCCATTTCATTTTAGAGTCAAGTACTTCACCTAGGTACATGACCGTTGTGGGTAGATAGAGCTGTATTCCATCCAATCTTGAACAGCTGAGAGTTGGTTTCTTTGTTGTTGTAATGAACAGCAGCAGTTCTGTCTTTGCCGGGTTAGCACACAAACCATAGACTTTGGCCTATCTATTAAGGCTGTTTAGAGCTCTTCCCATCACCACGTGTAGGTATTTACCAGTAACTAGAATAACCAGGTCGTCATAATATGCGACCACTTTAGATGCTTCTTCCCGTAGTTTCCTGAGAATATTGTCCATTACCAGAAGCCAGAGCAGCGGGGACAGCACTCCTCCCTATGGTGTGCCTCTTCTAACTCTCCTGGTAATTCGACAGCTTCCAAGATCCGCAGATCCAAGATCCATCGGGCAAACGTTGCCTCCATCCCTAAATCTGCCAGGGAAGGCCGCTAATGTGTATTGCTTATAATAGATATATGGAATATTGATACTCTTACAACTCTACAGCAAAGCCTGCAACGATTGTCAATAAATAATTCTAAAAATAATTCGCCAATTACGATCGAACTTAAAGCAAATTGTCACTCAAATTGCACATCAATTCTTTATCAATCATATTCGCTCGTGCATGTGTCAAATTAGTGATCAGCATCTGACAAAATATCCTTGGCAATCAATCAATCAATTCCGAAGTGTGCTGCCGCACTGTGCACAGCAGTGATGCGACTTTGATGCAACTGCAAGAAAGTCTACCCAGTCCCCAGAATCAGACTCGAGCCACTCACCCAACTCCAGCTCCAACCCAACATGCGATTGCACTTTTTATTAAATTGTCCTTAAACAAATCAATTGCAGCAAAACAAATTGAATTTCCTTGCACGCACTCCACGAACTGCATACAACTTCAGTGCAGTGTTTTGTTGTTATTCTGTTTTTTGTTGTCAATTGCAATGCAGTTTTGCGCATCAATCAATAAATTTTCTCCAATTTTTGGCTTGTGATTTTTCCGGTGAATGAATGAGCGGATTTTCGGTGAAATTTCCCCTCCATTTCACCAATTCCCCCAAAAACAACGCCATCATTTCGATTTACAAATGTGAAAAAATCGCTTTTAAATCTGCTGCAAGTGGCTGTGTGCGTGCGGGTATCCCCGCGATTGGCGGGGGTTATTTGTGTTGACATTTATGTAAACACTTGAATGTAATAACATTTTAATTGTCTTAAATTAATTTTAATTCGATGCGTAATTGAATATTTCCAGTAAATTCAATCGCAAACACACAAATTGACTTGACTACCAGCAGCCCAGCCACCACAGAGCCGAGGACGACGACAATACATGCATGGACGGGGAATGATGGATCGGGTTGGCGCGCGTTGTAGAGTTTTTAGTGCAATTATTCGAACGAGGTTTTATTTTTTTTTAAATTTTAAAATAGTAAACAGTAAAATTAAATTTTATATTGAGTGGTGGAATTGATTAAATGATATATATTGCGAGAGGAGAGACTGGGCTGGCTGGGGGTACAGCGGGAATGGTTTTGATGGAGTGATAAAATTTTGGGGGAAGCATTATATGCCGGTTGTTTAAGTATCGCTGGAGAGACATAAATCTGGAATTGAATCTTTATAGTTTTTAACAAATTAAACACGAAAAAGTCATTAGCAATTCAGATAAATTACGATTGTTCTTAGTGCCCTTTGAACACTGCGATCTCTAATAATTCTATTGCGTATCTCCATCAACTGATGTTTTTCCAAGTGTTAAACATAGGCTATTGATCGCCTTAAGATAGATAGCTCCTGGATTAGTACGCCGAAACTGCCGCTTTTCTTTAGGCGATCTGCTAATTTTCGACGAATCCTGATGTCTACTTCAAGAAAACTCTGTTAATGCATGCGAGAGTGTTTAGAAAATTGATGCAACCTTTTATAGTGTAACGAAACAAGCCGCTGTAAATAATAAACCCAACGGCACCACCGCTGTTAACAAAAACAAGACACAACCGCTGAATAAGTTGCTGACATTACCGAAACAGAACAGCACAGCGCAGCAAGGCACCAATATAAAAGGCCGGTGCCTGGCTGCGAAAGTCAGTCGTGATCAGACAGTGGAAGAGGTGATTCCTCTGCCTGATAACTGAACAGAGCCATAGGAGAGTTGATCGTATGGTTCATGTACAGACGACCGATGCCTTTTCAAACCACGGAGAGTTGATCCAGTGGTACCGAAAGACCAATACATTTACAAGCCACAGAGTTGATCCAGTGGCGCCGACCGACCGATACAATTACCGGCCACGGAGAGTTGATCCAGTGGCGCCGACCGACCGATACCATTACCGGCCACGGAGAGTTGATCCAGTGGCGCCGACCGACCGATACCTTTACCGGCCACGGAGAGTTGATCCAGTGGCGCCGACCGACCAATACATTTGCCGGCCACGGAGAGTTGATCCAGTGGCGCCGACCGAATAATACATTTACAAGCCACGGAGAGTTGATCCAGTGGCGCCGACCGACTTACACCTTTTTCATTTCCATCTCTTTCCCTCCCTTGATAGCTTTGTAATATAGTTGTATATAATATTATAATCAATAAAAATAAGGACATAAACGTAACGGGAGTTTTGTTATTTAAACCTTGGACACCTGAGAGCTGACCCGCCGCTTCTGACGTTACAATAGGCTTTGATTTCACTGTTGATGAACTAGAGCTTGAAATAGATGCATGCATACGAGCGTTGCGTGCTGTAGCAAATAATGTTTGTATTCACCGAACCGAACGCATTGAACGCAAAGGTTGGTATACTTTAAACATTTTGCTCAAACGACATAGGCTCAAATGCGCAAACACAAGCACACACGGAAAGCAAACACGTAATTATGTATCAGTAAAAACTCGTCGCATACTGCAGAGCCACCGCACGAACCACTCGCACGCATGTATGTGTTTAACTGGCCGACATTCGGAGGCCTCCATTAATTACTTGAGGCGTTAAGGGGGAGTGGGTCCAGCCGAATTTAACCCGTTTTCACGTGGAGAAAGGGGTCTCATCTGAAATTTGGGGCTAAAAGTCGAGCCACAAATCTCCAGCCATTGACTACATCGCAGCATCGTTGTACATGAATTACTATGCTGCATATGGAGGAACAAAAAAAGTTTGGAAGAAAAACATTATCTGCCCAATACACAATAACTACAAAGGCGTATCTCTTTTAAGCACAGTCAACGAACTAAGGACTAATATAATTAAAGCCAGCCTGGAACCTTATGCAGAATCCGCAATAAGTGAATACCAAGCAGAATTCAGAAGAAATAGATCAACAATGGACCAACTTTTTTCAATAATGAAAATCCTCCGAAAATGCTGGGAGTACAATATCGACGTGTTTCAACTTTTCATCGACTTCAAACAAGTATAAGACAGCATCGACAGGGAAAACTGTATGCGGCAATGCTGGACCTAAACATACCTCTAAAGGTATTGAAGCTGAAGAAAACGACAATGGAAAATAAAGGTGTGCAGTCAGAATACAAGGAGAATTGACGGAGTCCTTCCCAGTCAAGGAAAACTTAAAGCAGGGCGATGGTCTGGCACTTATGCTATTTAATCTCTGCCTAGAAGGAGTAATTCGCAAAGTAAACACTGATGCGAACGCAACCCTGCTTAACAAATCAAAACAGATGGCCGGATATGCCGATGATATAAACTGCCTTGCCAGATTACTGTCATACCTTAGAGAAGTATTCACGGAATTAGAAGAGGAAGCATGGAGTATCTTCCAGAAATCTGCCGACAAGATGGATATATTTGAGAGGAAGGTTCTCCAAAGGATACACGGTCCAATCAGTGAACACAATGCATGGAGAATACGCTACAATCACGAATTGTACGATCTATACAAAGAGTGTAAACTCTCGACACATGCTAAGCTACTGTGCCTACTACCAGATGGCAGAAGACTAGTTGGCAAACCACGGTCAAGGTGTGAGGACAATGTTAAGGCCGATGCAGCAAAATTGTTCAATACAAGAAACTGGAGACAAGCTGCGGAGCAGAGAGGCGTCTGGAGGAAGAAGCTGATGGACGCCAAGACTCGAATTGGGCTGTAGAGATATCGCAGACGAAGAAGAAGGGTCGAGCAAATGTCACGACATCTCATCAGCTGCCTCTTTCTCTACATGGTTCTATCTTCCCAACTGTAGGAGTTATGAGTCGTCAAAGTCCAACTTAAGGGTTTTTTTTAAACAAAAATATCAACTTCAGCGACTTATTTTTTGGAGAAAGAGAAGAGAACGGATTAACTGGAGTCCTTATCCGGTGAAGATCAGATTCAAATTTTTGGATATTTGGCAGTAGAAGTCAATGGGAATGGTTCAAAAATTTAAAAAATTGGATGTCATACAAAACACATTGAAATCCTTCTTTAGTGCTTCTTCGGAAGGGATGTTTGTATCGTTCAATAACTTGTGATAAAAAATGAAAAATTAATCCATTCTGATAATCTTAATCAAAAAAATGTTGATTAAAGTCTGGGCAACCATCAACATCAACAATAAAGCCGAATATCTTCATCTACAAGTTTGTGGTTTATTATGAGCTGCTGCGACTTAGCGAAGACTTACTGAAGACGGAAAATGTAACTCAGATGCGCACCCAAAATTGAAAGAAAAATGGTTATAATACGCCAACACACACGCAAAAGTGATCTTTCAGAATGACGGCCACATATCGCTAAATTGGTAAGGGGTCACCACCTGTAGTATCTACCAAACATTGCCTCTTTTGATTTCCATTCGTTTTGGTCAATGCACAATTTGAGAAATAAGAGGTAAGCCCCTTGATATAGTTAGATGATATTCCTATCTAGAATGCATTGTTTAACAGCACGATTTAGTTGGAAAGGCAACAACTAACAACGCACTAATACGCCCACTGTCATTCAATACATTTGAAGACAGGCGGAAATCTACCCGATGATCGAATCGAACAGGAGGTAGTTCCCTCGCTTATTATGCTTATGGTAGTAGAAAGACCAGAAAACTTTTGTTAAACAAAACGGAGAGAGCAAGAGAGCAGGCATGGAATCGAACCACAGATCTCTAAGATGGTAACCGGGTGTACGTTAACCACTAGACTATAATTTCAGTACAAATATCTTTCCCCATGCAATCTGAAATAACGAAAAAACATCGTAACTTGCTTTTTTTATCCGAACCCGATTGATTGTAATATATACACACACCTACACTCCATTGAAACCACTTCCTACCACCAGATAAGATCTTTCAAGAACGATTAAAAAACACCGCAATTTGCAAAAATTAAATAAAGCACTCAAGCAACAATACTGGTGTGGTGGCTGGTGATTCTAGTACCTTTGAGATGCGTGCAAATTCACAGGAAAGGTATGAATCAAAACACTTCCAAGATCGATCCTACACAGGCTAATAAAGGACCAAGTGAGGAGCTGGCGGCCACTCGAAACGACCTCGATTCAAATCGGAGCAATTTTTTGTGTGCCCGATTTAAATTTTGATTTTTATCACTATTCTCCGTGTCGCCTGAGGCAGGACTCTATATTACGCAGTTAGGCTGCAGGAGAGACGTGATATCAAGCTCCTAATGAAATTAAGGACAACTAATTTCCTGCTGAGGCACAGGCGGCTCGTTATATACACAACACACACACATAGCAAAGAGAATGGCATATATGCTCCTGCTGAGGTAAGCCAAAGGTAGGAATGGATGCATGACGAAACTGAAGTGAGAACTGGCTTCTTTCGTTCGTTCGTCCTGTGCCCGTTGTGTGCCGTAAACAAAAGCCACAAGAGCTCGTTGTCCTGTCATTGCATTACCAAGGAGCATAATAGAGTTATGCCAGCCGGTTACAAGCATGAGCACAGCTGGTTTTATTACCCTAATTGCATTTTGGGCAATTTCCCAGCACTAACAAGTGCCAGGCTCTTCAGCCCTTGACTCGAGGCATTTTGGGTGGCGCAATGCTCTCCAGCTCATCCATCCGCCCTGTGAGCCCTATACATGTAATTCCTCGCCCAGTCGTCTCTAAGTCCTAAAACCCTTTTCACATTATTTTTTTTCTGTTTTTTGTGTGTGCGTCGTACAAGGACTCGACAATTGTCATCATAGCGGAATTTCACGTCTAATTGAGCACGAATCACAATAATAGAAATAAAACTGACACATAGGCACTCTCCCGGCACGCCATCATCCATCCACCGAAAGTGTGCACGTGCACTTGATTAAGGGATGTCAAAGGGGTTGCTGCTGCTTAGCGGGCGCGCGGGGTGTCAATGCTACTGCTGTAGTGACAGTGTGAATGCTGCCGGCAGAGGAGTGGGGAGAATTGCTTGTTTGGAGATCATTTCACTTCGTTTCACTTATTATGGGGCTTGTTGTAATCAAGCACATACACATGAGGGCTGCAGGGCTAACTCTTGCCGCCTGCCGCCGCCGTAGAGAGGGCGCTGATCCGATTATTTCTGTGAGGATCCTGTAATTCCTAATTACTTGGAAAAAGTGTCGAAAGGGGTGAATAAATTTTCTTTTAATTTCTTGCTTGCGGTTTGATATGGCGAAATTTTGTTAAGGATTACGATTTTTTTTGGTAGAATTGATTTTAATTGATTGCATTTGTCGAATGGTGCGCACTTCTGAAGTGGTGATGTTAATTGTGCCAATTAACAAAAATTTTGTGTACATCATCATGTTTTGAAACAAACGAGCCATAAGTAAAGTATTGTCCATGTTAAGGAACTTAAAGCTCGCACACTACAGTTAAGAAGTTCGTTTATAAGTTCGATTCTGAAACCACCTTCCACAGTCTGTATTCCCTTGGGTTTTTTGCGCCCGGTGCACTATGCCATATTGCGCCCCGTAAGCTGTTACTTTTTAAACGCAATGAAGGACAATGGAAAAGAAACAAACATTCGCTGAATAGGAAGTTTCACATTTGGTCAACATCAAACCCACAAAAATCTGCTGAAAACATCGTTTGCCGAGAAGAGACTAAGCGAGACCGACGAGGCGGCAATTATTTGGAGATTTTTCTCTTAATTGGGAGATTTTTTCGAGAATTTCTTGAATCCTTCCTTGAACCTTCCTGCACGAGAAGTACAGGGACCGAAATTGAGTATATTTGTGTAATTTCTTGCACGCGTAAGAATATTTTTAATATTTTTTTCTTTTTTTTTTCAAAGTTTAAATTTTTTTTAACTCTTAATTTCTGAAATTGGGCCCCCGACATATTGCGCCCGGTGCAAGTGCACCATTCGCACCTATGAAAACGCCGCCCCTGCGAGAAGCTTTCTGAAGAGTGAACTTCCATCATGATTTTGCTAGTTTCCTCCAGCGTCTCTGCCATACCTCTCATTGTTTCTTGAACTTTAAGGTTTTTCGATATATTCTGTATTCTGCCTACCGACACTCTTCTTCCTCGACGTATAGCTTCTTTTTTTCATATCTTTTTTGTTCAGGGCTAGTAGTTCTCCCAGGCAGATGAGTTGTCGCCCTTCATTACTTAATTTAAGGCGCTTCAAATATCCCTCCTACGCACTACTAGAGTATATGATCATGGTTCTCTATTGCTGGTTTTTTGCGCCCGGTGCAGTACGCCATATTGCCCATCTATTTGGGGACAGACGTACAGAATATTTTATCGAGATAATATAATGGAAAAAATTGGAATTCTGAATGAATAGATGAAAATGAACTCACGGGATTTTTTTAAATTTCATTTCTGAAATTGCGCCCCTGACCAATTGCGCCCGGTGCAAGTGCACCATGAAAGCACCGCCCCTGTCCCAAACTCGCATAGGTTCATCTACTCAAGCACTCTCCAGACCCCTGCAATGGCTGAAATAACTTGACAGGCTACCAAAAGCCATTTTACAATCTCTGCCGAAATCAATAAACTAAACTATCGAATTTAGTGAACAGAGATTCCACACGTCATTCACGAAACACCACTGTACGACAAACAATTATTGCTTGATCCGAGTGAGCTTAAAAACCTTCATCGGACCATTCTTCTTCAAAGTTGGAAAAATCGTCGGCGGCACATGCTATCGTAGGATGTTGGCGCACGGTTGGTCTGACGAACATTTTCTTTCAACAAGACGTCGCGCCTTGCTACACACCGCAGGCGCTACGACGAAGCTCTTGCAGGACAAGCTCCCAAATGGTGGTTTGCAGACGCGTCTCGTTCTGCTGCAAGGTACATTCACTTTGAGAAAGCAACGAACATTCGACATCATCACCCAGCACACATCCTCATTATCCTTAAACTAATTAATATTAAGTTTTTCTTAGCACAGCATCATCGCCCACCCATCAACGCTTCACCACTAACACAACATATCGGCATCCGGCTCCCATCACATAAACGCGAATTAAAGACTGAACAACCACCGCCAATCCGCCTGCCATTCATAGACGACATTCATCAATGTTGCATCAACTAACGACATCCAATTCGCCAGCACCTCTCCACCATCAACCGGGGATGCATCGCGGCGGGCGGCCTGATGACAACCCTTTCTGATGGCGGAATCGAAAATTCAATCCGAAAAACCCAAAAGTGATCAATTAAAATGGAGTTTGAATAATTGATGATAATTAACGACATTCTTTCGAGCAGACAGATGGACGCACGGACGGACAGGGGGTGACTGTGTGTGTTTGGCTGTGTGTCAGAGAAACGGAATTAATCGACCGATGCTTATTGACGAGCCCCACAAATTCATTATATTCGCTCGCTTGGACGGACTTTTTGAAAGAGTACCGATCACCGGACACTGGCCAAACAAGCTCCCCCCACCCTTCCCCACTTGGCCGGCTTAATCCTTTGGCGGCGAGTTTTGTTTAGTTCGGCTGGTTTGTGGGTTATTTTTTTCTTATTTTCATGGTGCACTTTTAAAAATGGCCACCAAGTACGCTGCAGAAATGCGATGAAAATTGAAATTGAGGAAATTCGATTATTTTTTGTTATTTTGTTATTGTCGAGTGGTTTACTGCTGCTTCGGGATTATTATTGTGAGATTATGACCAATTAAAATTACTGAAGTGCAGTTCCCTTAATAATTTTAAATATTTACTTTGCACACCTTAAAAGTTTCGAGTTTCTGCGATGAATTTTCTTTGAAAAAAAAAAAAAGATCTCAAATCACTTTCGAGTTAGGGTTTGAGTCTTAGTAGAAAGACGTTGATATCATGAAACCGCCAGTGTCTAGTCAGGATACACACCTCAGAATAAAATTAAGAGAGGAAATGTGCCTCGGCTTTGATTTTTACGGCGAAAACGTAATTAAGCGTGGGCCACATAGCACACGTGCTCCGAGTTCCGTCTATTTCAATCTCTCCGTTTTTCCTTGTATAATTATAATATAGAAGTTATACCTAGAGTATATACCTAATAGGGCTACAAAAATACAGGCTAATATGTAAACCTCGGCTAAACCGTTACGGTTTGATCTAAGCCCTAGCCTGAACGATATCAGAGAAAATAATAAGGAGTAGCCAACGTTAACAATCAAATCTGCTGCACGGGCTCCGATTCAATACTACCGAATGGAAAGCTAATTTCAATGATTGAACAGAAGATCGCTTGTTAGCTTGTGCCTGCAAACCATAGCTGGGCTCCGTACATCTTTTTAACAGTACTCCAGCAAATTATCCGTTTTTCTCGCGTAACAGCGCAGCATTAAACCGCTCATCAATCAATCAAGACGCTCAACTACCATCAGACGACCGTAAGAAGGGTAATATCGGACCGACGAACAGTTTCTACACCTAATCTGTTTCAAAATGACTGCATGAGAGAAGACATATCACATTTGTTAATCACTACTGGCGTCCCGAGAGGAAGATTGAAAGGATAAATCCCATCCTAATACAGATTCTAACCAATTGCCGCCCCAAAAAGATTGCGCCCTGGGGCTACAGCGTATTTAGCCCTGGGGTTAGGGTGGCCCTGGGCATGGTTCTTCGACTTTACATTTTTCCCACTTTCCTTTACCTTCTAAGCGAGGGAAGCATCTCCTGTTCGATCATCGAAATGAGCGTTTTGTCATGATAGTACTGGATGTGAGCTGGTGGAATAAAACCGCGTGTTTCCATTGTTAGTTCTTCACTCTAATCGCTATTGTCTTTTCGACAAGAGGTTACTATTCGGCATTGCACTTACTTAATGATAAAACTGTTTAAGCAGTTACCTTAAAAAACGGTTTCGGACTGGTACCCTTTGTTCTTCTCTTTTTTTTCTTGAAGAACTTATGAAGAAATGCAGCAATACCTATTGTTTTAATCAGCTTCCAAACTTTTTTAATACCAAACAGTTATTATGTATTTAATTATTTTAAGTCTTAGATAATTAATTGTTTATAGCAATATAATTTACTAAACGGCAATAGGATTTACTAATTTTAAAAATCCTCCAATTACTTATCTTGCTAAAACCACAACCACGTAAGTTTCTTACCACAAGTTTCTAACTTAAGCTTAATAGGGGAAATTAGAAATCTGTAGCTGAATTCTGCAGTGATATCGCAGTGATGCATTTTGTAAATCACTCTTATTTACTAAATTTGTTCTAAAACGATTATCTTTGTAATGTTATAACTCGATTACACTCACTGATTTTGTTTAAAAGTATATGAAGGGTTTTTTGAACCACCTCTAGTTTTTCTTACTGCTAAAAACTGCTAAAACTGTTCTTCTAAAAACTCTAAAATAGAAACAACGCCATTTGCTTATTCTGTTACTTTTTAGGGAACTTAGACCTCTCCAATAGTGCTTTGCCTTGTAATTAATCTCCCACATCCTGCATCTGATTTGTAACTGAAATTTTCACTTTTTCGGCGAAATTTTTCTAAGGAATCCCGTCGGGTAATCCAGTATAGAGTTGTCTAGGGTTTGCACAGATGTCTTTTCATACTCTTTCTTATAAATAATACTGTAGTCCTGGTAGGACTCGGGCCTCTTGAAGTCTCTTCTTCCAGTCGTCTCTACATCTAGATAGTTCTAAACAGATTATTTGCACAGTTTTCTTATACATATGTTCTAGCACATCATCCTGTCACATTTTTCTTGATCGTTCTACACTTCTGTTTCGTGATGGTCTATCATTGCAAATGTGGGATACGATTCTGTCTTCCGAAGCTCACTACACCCCTATATCTCATATTTGTAGACCAGATTGCAGCACAAGCTCAGCTATATCATTTTCTAGTTTAACCACCAAATTGACGAGCGGTCGATAACAAGGATGTTCACAACATCCTCAAAAGTGGTACTATTTCGGACATTCTTTAAATTAATGAATGAGCTAAGAAAAACAATAATTTAAGATACAAGTTCTAAAACAATTTCAGTAATGTAACAGTGTGATGATCTAGAGCTGAGCCTTCCTAGACAACTATTAAGGTAAGAACATTACTTAGGTTTTACAGAAGAATGTAGGCCTGCAGTCGTAAGAAATACATAAAAGGCAATTTCTATGTTTTTTCACTGATTAATGAAATTCCAGAGAAAAATCTACCTAAGGTTTTCATTAATTCCATTAAAATACACAATTTTAACATAATTTTCTGAAATAAAAAAATTTTTCTTCTTCTAAAACTTACCTTATTCCCGTCTGTAAAAATCTTGGCGAAAAATCAAAGCGGGTTGGAGCCCCCGCTAACGCAATTCCCAAAAAAATATCAAAACTCAAAAAAGAACTTGCAAACAACGCACAAAACACTAATCGACAAAACTCACACACTTCTATTATTTTATCCTTGTTTAATTAAAACCATAATTAAAACAAATCCTTGACATTAATCCTTCTTCCTCCACAAAAACGGATCAGTTTCAGTTTCTCAATCGTTCCACCTTCGAGAAAAACGAAAATTTACTTGCTTCCACAAACTTTTTTGAAACAAAGTTCCTCCGCTAAAGAATGCACACAATAACGGCAGCAGCAGTAGCAACAATAAAATAGTATCAGCAACACATCAGCAGCAACAACAACAAAAACAACAACGACAACGACAAAATCCCAACAAGACAGGTGAAGGTGCACCCAGGTGAGAAAATATCAAAACTTCTTCTTCTTGATGTGCACTTAACTTCACATCAACCTGACTTGCGATTCCTTGCACGCTGATGATATGGCATTGACAAGGGCGGCGCACGGCGGGGGGCCGGGAGGGAGGAAGTTTAAAAGTTTACACTGGAATTTTTACACTAAATTGAGCAACACATACACGCACACACTTTAATTTATATGTGTGCTGTATCCACACACGCCCGAGAACACCTCGTGGTTTTTGGAACTTTTTAGCAACTTTCTTGATTGTTTTATCTCAGTGGTGCTTGTGTACCGTTGCAACTGTTCCAACAACAAAATGTCCGCCGTTGCTTATGGCAGCAGTTAAAGTTCGCGACTGCAGCAATGCCACGGGAAAATGTTTTCTCCACTGACCAAAACCACCACCACAACACACACTATTACTTTCCGCTTAGAGAGATGCCAAAGAAAATGGACCTCTCGACCGTTATACACCTTAGCAGCGTCCGTCCCTTAACGTTACTGGGAAAATGTGTAACGGATCCAAGCACATTCAGTCACGGACCGAAGGGAAATTCTGTGTAACGGCAGTTAAAAAACTTGCAGGAAAAACTTGCCAGCGGCACACGAACGACCTTACAACTCTGGAGCGCCCGCGAATCAAATCTCCACGGAACACGGTCGAGATGGAAACCGTTAGTCGATCTGAATCTGATGGCGACGGGGCTGGGATGCTGTGCGATTCCTCCGATCCGCTGTACCTCTCCAGCCATAGGCTCCGCCCTCGGCACGAACACCCTACTAGAACGGGACGCGCATGTCCAGCAACGTCAATTCCCCATCGCCATTATGAAGGGAAATTCTGTGTTCCAACGACAATCTATATCAATGTATGCGTGCCAGTCACCCTCGTTTTTGTTTGACAGCTCGCTGAACTCGCAGTTTCTTGACAACTCAATTTGCATTTATACCATTGTGTGCGTGAGACTTCGTCGGGCACCACCCCTTCCCCCATTCTTTTTCTGGTTGTATATAAATCTCGTAAATTTCATTTAGGGCTGAACCCACACAAACAATCAGGCACCCACACAAAGTGAATTGTTGGGGTTTCAAAAAAATTTCTTTAGCAAAAATTGATTTCATTAAAACAATTGAAGATGTCGCACAATTCGGTTAAGAGAGATCATCGCCGGGCGTGCGGCTGTGTGCGTGGATTTTCGGCGCTCGTGAAATTGAAAATTAAATTCAAATTCAAATCTGGATTATGGCAATTTTGGGGAGGCGCAGTCGAATGAATTTTAAGGATTCTTTTGGTTCGTTGTTGTTGTTTTTTGTTGTTGTTGTTAAGGATTTTTTTTGCTTTCTTTTAAATTCATAAAGAGAAAAAGGCGAATTGGATTTTTTGTTGTGATTTAGGGGGAGGTGTGAGGGGAAAGGATATTTACAATTAATTTTTATTTTGTTAAAGTTGTGAAACTTGTAAAAGGGTAGACACAGGTTTTTTTATGTTTTCAAAAGAAATTTTCTTAGATAAAATAGCGTAATGGGTGGTCTAGATGAAACGCAGTAGATATTGTCATATGGAAGAAGCACGTAAAAGATGGTTTGCATTCTGGTAACATTGTACCAAACTGTACCACGAGGAATTTGAGCCCCATCTGAACTAAGCTGAACTAAGAAAAAACAGTCAGTTCAGAAATTAAATAGGTACAAACAAAGATACAGTAAGTACTAATAATGATGCTGGGATTTTCTACAAAGTTGTAAACTTAACGACGAAAGGATACAAGCCCACGTTGCATCACATGATAAGAAGAAAAATGGTAGGTACTATAGCTACATAGTAGTGCATCGATGACATACTCGAGGTATGGGAGAAATTCTTTAGAGATTTTGCAAATAGAACATAATCCAAACATAGGGAGAAGCATCAGACAACTGAAATACAGACGACCCAGAAAACGATCTGCCTGGCCATACAATGGAAGAAACTGCAAATGCCATAGAAAAACTCAAAAATAATAAGACTTCAGGTCCAGATGATATACTTATAGAAATCTTAAAAAATGGTGGGGAGAAGTTACCTCATGCTTTACATAGTCTCGATTGCAAACTATGGAGAGGCGGAAAGATATCTAGCTTGCTAAGTATACTTTCACTTATTTTGCTAAATTGGTAGACTGAAACCATATATGGAAGTGAATACCAAGCAGGATTTAGATCGTCAACAGACCAGGAAATTTTTACTTCCGCTCGACCAAAAAACTGCAGTTGTTTTTTTTTTTTTTCAATTTTTCAATAGTTTTATTTCATTATTTTGAAGCCACAAGTGATTTTTAGGTTATGGTCTTCTTGATTTCCATGAAACGTCCCAAAAAGCAATCCTTCACTTTTCCCAGGCTACGACAGGCCAGGTTTTCTATTGGAACATATCCACCAGGGTAAGGAGAGCGGAAAAAATTCGAATCACTCATGAGTGAAAAAAAACTTGTGAATTTTATTTTTAACTCATGAGTGAAATTTTGTTTTGGACTCATGAAAAAAATCTTTTTGTTCGTGAGTGATATTTAAAGCGGTGATTAAAATATATATATCACTCATGATTTTTAAGGCATGTGAATAAATCACGAATGATTCATTATGTTAACGATATGTGGACAATCGCGAAATTAGAAATTCAAATCTTTAAGAACATATTGTAAGTTTAATTGAAAAATTTTATTCTAATTATAATACGGTTACAACTTAACTGTTCTATTACTCTACATCATTTAATATTAATTCTTTTAAAATGTTTCCATTCAGTTTAGCTAAAAGAACCTTATTTAATGTTTCCTTAGACAATTTGCTTCTATTTTTAGTTAAAATGACTGAAAGTGCACTAAACGCACGTTCAACCGACACTTGTGAAGACGGCACAGCGAGTACAACTTGTGCTAGTTTCCCGATTTCCCTGTCATTGCAGGAAAAATCTTTCCAGTAACCGAGCACGTCCTGCTCAAATGGAAGTCGTTCCCGATATCCAAGGTTCTCCAATTTTTGTTTTAATGTCCTTTGCTCGATTGAATTGTTAATTCCGATTGTGCCTAACATTTTCTTCTCTAATTTGGCATACAAACCGGCCGCTGTTGAGGTTGATGGGGTGCTTGTGTTCACTGCTGAAGACTGTGATTCTGCCGTTGAATTAGTGCCTTCGCTGTCCAGTTCTCCACACAATTCTCTGATGGCTCTATTTGTGTGGAGTAAGTGTTTCTGAAAATAATAATAGTGATAATATTAGTGAACGGAATTTTGTAAATGTAAAAGTGTTCAAAAACTTACAATTGCTTCTTGCTTTTGCTCATCTGTTAGAAATGGACTGTTGGCAAAATTGAATCTTGGGTCCAAATAAAGTGCCGCAACAAGAGCTTTATTGTTTGTCATCATATTGTCCCTCCATTTGATCATTGATTCTAGCAATAATTTTGCGTATTCGTTGGTGTTTTTAATTTCCTCAAGTTCGATTTCACAACACAACCAGTCCCGGTAAAAATCTCCTAATATATAGCGCACAGTCTGAAATTTCTTTGTGCAATCCGACAATGGCTTAAAAGCTTTCAAAAAGTTTTGCACGAAGCGCCAATCCACATCGGGGCAATCACTAAGGTGGTCATTGTTTTCGATCTCTTCTTTTAATTCAAACAGCGAATTAATCATTTCAAATGTAGAATTCCACCTTGTAGCATTGTCGATTACAGGCATCTTGAAATTTTCTCCTCCTCGAATTCGAACACGTAGATTTTTAACCGTTTTTCGGCAATCCTCCACTTGACATCCAATTTTCTTTAGGACGTCATGAGCAGCTAATTGTATGGTATGAGCGGCACATCTTATTACTGCTAAAATTGAAACTTTTTCTAGCTGGTTGTGTATTTCTTCAAACTCATCCAGGCTGTTTTCTGGAGAATCGGTTAGGACACACTCGTTTCCACGTAAACAGAATTGACTTTCTTGGAAATCCCTTAAAAGTTTCGATGCTTTTAAAACATTCGCACCATTGTCTGTCGTTGTGGAATAAACTTGACGAATACTTATATTAAATTCACAAAGGCACTTCAAAATCTCTTCTTTTAAAAACTCAGCAGTATGCCTCTTTTTTAATTCAATCATGCCGATTGTATTTATATTCAATTTAAAATTGGAAATGTATTGAATATTTAGGCCAAGAATACTTTTTTCCATCCTCGTAGCCACATCAATTTTTAATGAAATCATTTTGTTCTTCACAGTCTTCGATATTATGTTTTTTATTTCGCTGCTGACTGTGGAAACATGGTCAGCAATACTTTTAGCATTTAAATTTGTGCGGAAATGTTCTTCATAGGGTTTAATCAGTTTTTTGAAATATTGTTCGTCATCGAAAATCCTGAACGGAATGCTCTTCACTGTCACCAGCCCAACACAACACTTTAAAAATTCATTTTTGTCCATTTCAATCCGGATTTGGCTTCTTTTATTTCGTTTTGCTGCAGATGCTTCAATAATACTCTCACTACCTTCATTGGCATCTTCCACATAATTGTGAACAAGCTTATAGTGTCTTTTTATATTTCCTGATAAATTCCCTGTCAAGCACTTTCCACATTGCTTACAAGTGGATTTATTAGTTTCCGCATCGAACATCACTAACGAAGCTGTGTCAATGGTCTTACGTCGTCCCATTTTATAAATTCACAGAATAAAAAAAGATTCAATTTTTACTTCAACTTTTCAAATTTGTTGCAAAAATTCAGAAAATTCAGTCGCGGTGTTAACACTTCAAACTTCAAAACCAAAGTGAATCATTCGTGAAAGATTCTTTTCTGCTCTGAATTTTTCATGAGTGATATTTTTCTCTACCTGGGTTTTTCCAATCAATTACGAGTGATTGAAAACATATGCAGGTCATAAATTTCACTCATTTCATGAGCAGAAAAGGATAAAATTCTCGGAATAATTATCACTCGTGAGTCAAAAGATTTTCGAATCACTCATGAACTGAAAAGAATGAGAAAGAATCGAATTTTTTCGTTCGTGAGTGATATTTTCCTTACTCTGATATCCACTGTAAACAGTCAATGTCAACAACTAAGCATATAACATGGAATAAAGTATAAATTGTGTATATAAAAGAAAATGGAGCTTAATACCTAAAAAAAACCTAAACAAAATATGGAAGATTGCAGTATGTCATTGGCATAGTTCTACAACTGCTGCAGAGACAACTAGAGTATGAGCTAGGATCGAATATGAATACCATAGTATTTTGCTGCACCTAAAAAGTCCTCCAGTCCGCACCAATCTAGTGAAGCTTAAAATCAAACTAAAACTTATACAGATCATTCATAAAAATCAATAGGAGCCTACGCGTGTAAAAATTGGAGTATATGAAACGGGTGGAACAGTACTAGAAGTATTTAAACGCAATATCTTGATACGATAGTTTTAGCTAGGACTGTATCGTTACCAGCTTTATAGAGACTTAGCGAATACAATTGACCAGACACATCACGGAACCAGAATAGCTGAGACCATTGAGTACCTAAAGCCTTACGATTTATTTCAAAAGACCAAAAAAACCAAACCTACGACAACCTAACATAAACGAAAAATTTGAATATTTTACCATTGAAATAAAAACTAGAACCCATGTTTTGGCCAAAAAGATCACTTAAAACAATGTTATTGATTTGTAGTTGAAAGCGACGCCTAAAGCCTGTGTTTTTGATACTAAGAAAGTCAGTTAGATCAGTATATATCGTTTGTTATGTAACTATTATTAGTGTCTGTATGCTTAACTATAAGTGAACTTGTTGGAACACGGCCGTCAAACCCTTGCCGTTTGGATGTTTGAAATGCCTCATTCTTTGAAGAAAATTTTTCATGAGTTTCATTCAAGGGCTATGAAAAACCTGAAATAATGGTCAAACAATCTATTCATCCACAACGGGTGATCGTATTGGGTGGATTTCAGGTCTAAAACCTTATTCGTAGATAGACTCTGTTACAGATCGATATTGACTAACTTCGCTAAGACTAAGATATATTATATGAGCCTGGTCAGTGTTAATTTCTATCAGGATACTACCAGGTGTGTCATACAATTTTTGCTGGTAGAGTAACCTAGATTGTGCGTTTTGTCAAAGTACGACTTTTTCTTTTTAAAACCCGCTCTCACAAACGATCAAAGCACTTGAGAACAATATTTGACTATTTCGAAAATACAGATAGGCGTTTCTTTTGCTCAAATGTTTCCAAGACCAGCAAAATTATTAAAAAACGATCATGCATCCATCCAAATTTTTATCTAACGATCCATCTTGAACCATCTTTTTCTTTTACTTTAAAATTATTTTAAAACAAAATCCAATATGACTGCTTAGTCGCTTGTTGACGATTTCATCAGGCGACCCTATATTTTCATTTTATAAATTCCTTTGTCCAAGATTTATACAAAACTAGTGTGTCCTGTGTTTACCCTGTCTTCCGGATTGCAAAAGAAGCAGCAGAAAGAACGTTTTGTAGTTAGATGGGGGACCGCTTAAGATTATGAAAATGTACTCCTTCTAACCAAATAGCAGGTTTATAACAACGCTCTATCGTTGATGTCACAGTGTAGAGGAGATGGCCATGCAATGCCAGAAAATTATTGTTTAACTACATACCTGGAAAGATTGTGAGACTCGCAAGAGCTGCTCCAGCTCAGCCCTGCTAGGAACAATCCTATTAGCTAAAAGTTCAACATCAGTTTTCTTGAAAATGCCCCATGAATCGGTACTCGGTAATTGGACCGAGAGAAAGGATCAACGATATCAACGCGAAGAACGAGCTTTGTCCAATTATAGTGCGTGAACGCGGAATAATCAGATTAGCTTTTCTAAGCAGCACACAGCACTGATTGAGGTAATGCGGGTTTGTACTGGTACAGAACATCGTCAAACGTCTAAAGTGGAGTTCAGATAGGGTGAAATATGGTCAAAACGCCCTAACTTATAGACACGCAATGGCTCTTTCAAGCTTTCCGACGCAACACGAGTGTAGAGAGGGTAAATGGATTAGAATTAGATGCAGTAGAAGTAAGGCTTTGATTAAATTCATATGGACACCAATTTCGAGTTTCGACAGAATCTCATGTTTTGCCTGTAATGAGAGTGACATGATCACCTTAGGATGCTGCTATTCAGAACCACCCCTAGGTTTTAACTTTCTCAACGCCCAACTAAAAACAATTTCTGATAGTGCGGGAAGAGATATGGAATAGTGAGAGTAAAAATACGAGTGTACTTCGATGGATTTAGCTGTAGTAGCACGTTCAACGTCGATCAGCACGAAATACGGTGCTGTAATCTTCTCTACACAATAATCGATTTTGGCATAGATATAAAGCTGCGCATCATTTAAAAAATTATAAAAATAAGTGGTCACAGAATGGAACTTTGAGGTACTCCAGAGCTAAGTAGGGCAATTGAGGAACTACAGGCACCTAGTATTATTAATTTCTTACCAAGCATTTTCGCAAGGCCCATTAAAATGGTAACCCTTCACCTTGCGGCCATTTTGAATTTTAATCCTATTTAAGTGTTGATCGATCTCCAAAATACCTCCATATATTTCAGAGGCATTTCGCCATGACGAGCACTGCAGGTCAGTAAAACCCAAGGCAGCTTCTGCAAGAGAAAAAATCCTAGTTAAATAAACCCTAAGTGAGCCTAAGTAATAAAAATATTGCGTTATATCGCATAAATATTTACAGCCGCACAGCACACACACCTACCCACAAAAAAGAGCGGAGATAAAAAACAATCAACTTAAAACATTCGAAACGATAAAATGTAATAATTATAAAAAATGAATAAAACCGACGCTCAAATTTAAAACCGTTTCCCCATAAAAGTTGAACTCTAACAAATTTTGATGGCCATCAGGATAAATCTTCCGAAAATCCCCAAGTGGGGGCGGCTTCCCCAACAAGCAGGACGAAGTGCCGATGCCACAGTACCAGGCATGCCGGGCCTGGCAGGAAGAGCCACAGGATAATCGCCATCACCGAATTCACCAGCCCCCTCCCCCTTCCCCAACCAAAAAAAAATATAATAAGAAAGAAAGTTCCTCGCCTAACCGATAACTAAAATTTTACCCCCAATGGCAGTCATCTTGGTCCGCAGTTGAGCACGACTCTTCCGCACTTTCTCCGCCGCTCCATCGCCTGCGTTGGCCGCCCGCCCGTCAGATGGATAATCCACGGGAAATACATAAACAACGGAATAAAATTAATTATTGTCCATTAAGCTTAAGTGTATATAAAATTTCCTCGGAAGGCAATTTGAGCAGCCAAGTGCCCATATAAATTACATCTAAAGAGGATCATTCTCCGACCCACCGAAGACATAACGGCAATAAAAGGCGAAGGAGGACGAACCCAGCAGCAATAACGGCGGATGAAGATAAAAAATTTTCCTGATGGAGATAAATAAATAAAAATGAATCATTTAAATCACCCAAGACTTGAACCACGTGAATAAAACACCAGCCCCGCTTCCTGCGAGCGATTCGGCATGGTGTTAAAAAACGCTCAGCCGGGGGGCGGCGGGGCGCGCTAAGGATCCCTCTGAAAACAGCATTATCCCTGCCGCACGACCGTATGTAGGGTGGGGGGCGGGCTGCGGCCGACATTTATCGCTGCTGAAAAGTGTGCGGCGCTATATCAAGTGCTGCGGTTGCCATCGCACAGAGGAGGCCCTCTCTCACTGGAGCCTCCGCATACCCGTCGTGGCAGTGCCAGCAGCAGCAATAGAGGCTCCCCTCCGGGGGGGACGAACGGGGCCCGAAAGAAATTACTTCATCTGCCGCAATTTATTTGATTCCATCCCTTCCATTTGGATTCGGTTAAATTACCCCAAAGATAAACGAGGGTTGTTTATTGCACTCCTCGCTCAAATCACATCTTCGGCTGGTGTATCGCAATTTAACCGACCGACAGCCGACGATGGGTCTCGTGCTTCTTCGTGCCGAGAGTGAGGGGCACAGCCCACCATTCCACACAGCCCCCCTCCGCGCTGGCATTTACAAGCTCCATTGCACACTATGTCCTTAGGAGTCGGGGGGAGGCATAAATCCAATCATTTTGTTAAGGTTACCATTCCACCGCACCCCATGTACGGCCAGGGGTAGCCCGATCTGTTCCGACTGTGCCCCCGGAGCCCCCTCCAGTTGCCCGTTCTGTCCCACCGATGGCGTCCTTACCTTAAGCTGGCTGTCAAGGGCCAAAGAACAAAACAATTCAGAGCCGCAATAAGGATAAGCGAGAAGGCAGCAATGAATCTTTCGGAGCACGTACAATCTTCGGTTCCTCAATCCCCACCAATAAATGGACGCGTGCCAGCCATTAAGTGCACAATACATGCATGAGCTGCTATTTACCCAAGGGGGCGTGGCTTGTTGCCTTTTTTTGGGTAATCCTCCACCATTTTGTTTCCCTTTATTTCTCCTCTTTGGGATATGTGCCGGTGATGATGCAGGGAAATATTTTTGTTTGAAGCTTGGGCAATTTCCCGATTTTAGTTAGGGCGCACACCAAGTACCGTAAGTTTATTGAAATTTTTGTGTTGCCATATTGAAATCATATTTTGTATCAAGTTCTTATTGCAATTGGAAAAAATCGAAGTGGATTAATGTAAAATTTATATTTTCTTGTACAATCACAATTCATTATACAGATTTTTTGTTTGAAAGCCTTAACAACTAAGTTAGGTGAATGAATGCCTATAGTATGACCGGTGGATGCCCAATTAGCTACTTGGCGTGTTGCTTTTCTGTCACAACCTCTTTTACCTACACTTATGTGCAGCCTTACAGTGCCCCGGTATTCTCTTTTAATCCTTCCAGAACATTGCTGCCTAGATCCAGGTATTTACACAGGAAAAGTGAGCGAGTGTTTCTTTTTCTTCGTTTGCGCGTAGCTTCGGCAACTGACGCTTTGTGAGATACCCAGCTCGGCACCACTATACTCCCCTCTAGTGAAAACGATAGATTAGAGATATCTGTACTGGTCACCTAAGCCTAGTAATCTTAGAATGGCTCGTTTTAAGGTACATCTTTTTGTTGGTTGTTGTTTCCCCTAGACTAGAAAAGCTGGGTTCAAGCGACTAAGGCATATAGAGTCTCCAGGTGTCCGGATTTAGCCGGACATCTCCGCCTTTTTACGTTCGTGGTGGCCAAATATATGCATGTCTGGCCGATCCGGCTTATGACCGGATATTAAGCGATCGCCCTTCTGGTCAATCGTACGTACATTACGCAGCGTAACGTAGTTAAAAACCTAACGACTTAAGCTTTGTTTTGCACACAACACTGAAAGTTAATCTACACTGTGTACTGTTCGTGCCCTAATTCACACTCAAAGGTCTTGGAGTCGACTCACTTCCACAGAAGTTGACTGAAAGTTTCCCTTCCGGCCATTCAATCAAGATAGTATTCTATAGCGTCAAATCTGATTCTCACGCTATCTCTGCTGGGGTCCCCCAGGGTTCAATTTTATCCCCTGCTTTATTCCTTATCATTATAAATGACCTACTTTCAGTCCCCTCTAACCGACTTCTTAGATTCGCTGACAATGGTACCCTGCGTTACTCTTACGGCTTCGACAATACAAGACAAGCACGTGTAAGATCTTGTCTTGTTGACCGTGAACTAATGTTCAACTCCATTAATTACGACATTAAACTCATTCTAGATTAGAGAAGCGCTTCGATAACCACCTCGGCGCGGTTAGGTAAACTACAAAATAGGGCCCTAAAACTTATTGTTGACAACACCGTTGGCTCCACCATCGACCCCTTGACCCACCGTAGAAATAGTGACTGTTCCATCGAAATAAACACTCGGCTGCCTCCACGGCAAAATTATCCCGCAACGCCAGATTGGCCCATTCGTCTCACTCCCACCATCTGCAACCCGTTGTTTCGCGCACTCAACAAGAAAGCAATTGGTTTCTAAATTGAACTATACAACTGTGGAACAATCCTTCGCAGTCGGTATTTCCGAGCTTCTACAACATCCAGAAGTTGCAATGCAGGGTTCATCGCCACCTTCTTCAACACCCCTTGGAACCCTCATAACCCTTAACAAATTGCTATCAGGATTTGCTCGTCACAATCACGAACAGCGATTGTGTTTGATTCGAAAGAAGTTCTAGTTTGGTTTGCTCTTTTATAAAGATCTCGTTTCCTTTGCCCTAATCTTTAATTTAAAAATTGGACCATAGTAAAATCAGTAGCAAGACACAGTTCTTAAGCGACCCTTTTGACAAGGTCATCCTTTTAGGCTTCATAATCTAGCTAAAACCAAACTTACCGCCAAAATCTTATACAACATACCTCGTTACTTCTGAGGCTACTAAACAAAATAAACCATAAATTATCTATTAACAGTACCTACCCGTAAGTTCCTTAATGCTTCAACTGCAATGGACCGCCTGAAGGAACGTTCAATACACGCTAGGGTCTGTCATCAGCTCTTCTTGTGCATCATCAACCTCTAATGTGTTCAGCTAGACAAAAACAAGCTTTTTACACAAAATCTATTTTCTCAAACAGCATAAAAAAAATTTCTTAGCATTTTTATTAATATTCAAACAAATAACTTGAAAAAAAAATTCTAAAAAAAATCAAAAATTTTATGCATCCCTTGCGGGGATCGAACCCGCGACCTTTGGATTAGAAGTCCAACGCGCTATCCTCTGCGCCAAAGGGACAGTTGAGTATCTGCTTTCTAAAGCATGTTAAGTGTATTTTGATATATTCAAAATGATTTCCCACTTATTTCAATAAAGCTCTTAATGGGGAAATTTAATGGTTTGAATCATTGATACAAAATGCTTTGGAATTTCTTGTAAAATTTTGTTTTTATCTTAAATTTCTTTGTTTATTTAATTAATATTTATAAAATGGACAGAAAAACTAAAAATTTTGGAGAATATGTTTAATATCGCAACAGTAAGTGAAATTGTAATATTTTTGTTAGTTTCAGATAATTTCGGAATAGAATGGAGGGAAATTTATTTAAACAAAAAGCTTTTATACTAAACTTGTCAAATGTTTTGTTTTGTTGATAAGCGTTGAGTTCTCTAGAAATTAACTTGAATTTAAAATTTTGCGCCATTTTAATTCTGTCAAATGTGTAGTAACAGTTTGTGGCAGCTGTCATTGTTAAATAATTTTGTTTTGGAGTTCTATTTGAAAGAAAAATCACTGAAATTATTATTCTTATACAATTTTAACGAGAGATCTTAATTATTACATAACTATCTAACTAAGTTATCTAAATATAATGAAATTCCAGAAGAAGCTACCAATGATCACGTATGGTTTAACATTTCCCCTGGAAAGCCTGGGTTTTCGAAAGACAATGCTTAATTTTGTTTTGAACACTTACGATATTTTTCTACCAGCTCTCAAAAAGATCATCTGGCATAAGGTAAGATCTAAGATTCCATTCGTTTCCATTCTTCTCATATCAATTTTTAGAAAGAGATGGGGAAGCTCAAGATCACCTAAGGTTTCGCAGAGAAATAGGCGGAGTTGGAGTTGAATGGGTATGTAGACACTGGTTTCGTTCAAGTAAAGAGATCTGATAGCTCGAACAGTTGTATTCACTCTTTAGATAACAGGAAGGCTAGATTAAAGCTAGCGATTAACTTTATTTTTTTATGTGGTGGTTTTGATCTCATAAATCATTATTTGTGGTACCAGTCCAACATGTTGGTTATGGCATGGTGCAATGTCGCTAGTGCCAGAACAATATACGGAGTTCTGCAGGGATCCGGGCTGGAACCAAGTGATCTGGGACAATAAATAGTGGCCTGAAAGCGGTGTTCTGACGCTTAATGAGTACAAAACTGAAGCTGTGCAAATGGAGAAAACTAGTATCCGCAAGGAGCAAGGTATGGGAGCAGATCATTCAATCACAGCCCGCCCTAAGGTACCTGGCTATATTTCAAAATACACTTGGATGGCATGGCGTGTAAAGGGTTCGCTGTTTGTGCCAAGATTACTGCTCACAAAGGGGGCCTTCTAGACCGAGTCGTCGCCTCCATTGAGCACCTTCATACAAAAGCCTTGTATTCCATTCATTTTTGACAGTCGGCTGTGGAAAGTGAGTCGTCGATCGTCCTTAGCACGTTTACACTAATACGCAGCGACAGTGTGAGCAGCAGCGTTGAACAGGTCGGTCAACACCAAAAAATGGAGAGCGGCATACAGACTAAGCGCCCTTTGTGCGTTTTACGCATACAGAACCACGAACAACGATGTAGCGTGCGTACTAGCGGTTTGGATCCCAAATAGACGTTCTGGTGAGTTTTGATCCCAAAAGACGTTCTGCTATCCAGAATTAGAGCGTTAGAGCAGAGCCAAATACACTGCGGCAGCAGATGACGCACAGCGAGTCTGTAACGAAATGACAGAGGAAGTTGGATGAGTCTCTTAAAGGTCGGTGGACTTACAGACTTATCCCAAACGTAGGTAGGTTACTGGGGAGCGTGGTAAGTGAATTACGACTTCATTTTTCCAGTTAAGTTTTTGGAGGTAAACCAAAGCTCAAAGCGGATTGGTTTAATCCTAGACTAAGCGAAAAAAAAGGGCCTGAGTTCGATCCCACCGGGAACAAATTTTTTTTTAATTTTTAGTGCTAAGCAGCTTAAAAATGTGAAAACATGAGCAAAAATTATTTCTGTTTAAAAATGAGGTTTGGTATCTACTTCTTTATGAATATCCAGATATTAAGGTATTAAAAAATTGTAACTTATCTGGCGCCATCTAAACACAAAATCAATGAACTATAATTTCGTATTCTGTTCTATATATTTAATGAAATTCTAATCAAAATGTATTCTTTATCCGCAAATACATATAAACATCTCCGTTTTCTCCCCCAAAAAAAAATACTGTACCCAAAAAAAGTGCGCCCCCATTAAAGGACCCTGCTCAACAGAAAATTAATCAAAATCTATTCTATTTCCATTTTGCCTAAGCCCCCAAAATCATATCATCTATTCGTCATCAAAATAAAATGGACATCATCAAAACATGAATGCGAAAAATAAACGAAACATGGCCAAAATCCCTGCTCACTATACCGCAACTATCAATAGAGGATCTCTCTCCATTAAATCATCCAAAATTCATGGTACCGAGGCTAAAGTAAGTTTTTGATTTATGATCAAATAAAGTGGATAAATTTGCATAACATAAATAATTTCATGATTTCTCATCCATGTATGCAAATGGACAGCGCACGACCACACACATACACACGTGAAGGATAAATAAAAGGATATACGCCATATACGCGCCATAGTTTTCATGCTTACACCACTTTTGCCGATGAGGAAGCACGGAGGGTGGAGAGTGGCAGTGTTTTTTGTGAGCATCCTTGAATACTTAAGTGGGTGTATTCATCAGTCCTTAATGTCCTTACGTACATACGGAACAAGGATTTTGGTCGAAATGTTTAAGGATATTAGAATAAGCCACTATGAAAAAAACTGCGCTAAAAAGTGGGACTGTCTAGTTTTTAAGTCCTTTCACATTTTTTGTTGCGATTCTTTATGGACAGGGTTTTTCCTCATCCAAAGAGTTCGATGGCTTCCAGTTCTCCGCCCAGTTCAGCCTCGGGGAAATTGTTTTCCTGGGTATTCTCTTTGGCTAAGAGTTATTACAGTACAATGTGCCACCAACTTGCGGCGGGATGGTCCTGGGTCCTAACAATGTTAACCTTTGTGCGGCTCTTGGTGGAGATTTCCATAAAATTTTCATGCGGGGAGATTCAATTCGACGAGAAAATTCCGTTCGGGAGTCTTGGGCCCCGGGGCAGCCGTAAATCAGAAGAAAATTGATCCAAGGATAAAAATGGCTTCAATGAAATTCGCTTTTCTTAACCGGAAAATATCTTATTAACTTTTATACTTTGTGTTATTAGATGCAATTTCTTGGTGAATTAATCGCTGTGGAGTACGATGAAAGTGGTGGGAGCAAGTTCATAGCTTTTGTTAATCGAGTTTCTTCAACTAATCCTTCAATTCTTGGACCAAACTAATTTTTAGAAATTGTCAAACGCCCGTTACTCGTATTTGTAACACTTAAGAGTACTTGTTAGTTGAGGTTTTCGCCTTCTGAATGTGTTAATTGTATCCTCCAAGCCCTGCCCTGTTCGGTCACGATCCTATCACCATCGATCACGGTCGGATTCAAATAGCTCAAGATCAGAGAAGTATCTAGCTACATGGAAAGTGATCTTCCATCAGGATCTTGTTAGTTTTTCCTAGAATACCCGCCTGCTTCTTCTTCGTTATTTTTCGAACGATCACAACTTTGATCGAAGAAGATCAATTTCTGAACACCGCTGACTTCAGTATGCTTTCAATTCTCAAGCAGGAGTTCTTCCACCAATCTCGTTTTGGTCGTAGTCGAGTTTTCTTCACTTCCGTTTTCTTAGCCTTGTAACTCTTCCAGGCAAATGTGTCATAAAATGCCTTATAACTCTCTACTTCAGTTTCTGTAGATCGTGGATCCAGGGTTTAAGGTTGTGGTCGTACTTTGGTATATTGTTTGCTGATGCTGGGAGCCAAATTTTTCAAATGGGATACCTGACCCCTATCGGGTTAACTTGTGACGAATGCTCGGACATTAGATCCTGCCATGTCCTAAGAATGAAGAATTGTCAGGAAAACGTCAAGGATCTTCTTAACTCTCTCCGGCAACATCTCACATATCTAGATTAACGACCGGCTTTACTGGTTGTCGGACACCCTTGCATTTGTTGCGTCCAATTCGGGTGCTCTGATGAACAAATCCCAGGATATTTCTTTCCGGGTTGCCTTTGACTCGATCGACGACATGCTCTCGGCGATTCTTAATCCTGTTGCCACTTCTTCCTCCACTTCTAGCTCCTCGCCCTCTCTTCATCCTCTATTGGATGATATTAAAAGGAGCACGAAGCGTGTTCGGACTGATATTGAATGGCTGTGAATAGCAGTGGCTCAAAATCGCATGGTACTGAGTTCTCTATCTTCTAAATTTGAAAGCGTCTATGATAAGTTAAACTCCCTCTCAGTGGTGGCAATATCTGATGACGTCCCGCTGTTAGTAGAGCGGCTTCCTTCTACGGCTGCTTCTCTTACGGAGAGTAATGTCCTCACTCAAATTGTCAACTTTCCAGTCGCAGACGAATCGTAAAAATCGTAAGAATGGTCGAAATCGCCAAAGCCGCCACTAGCGACGGTGTCACCGTGAGTTTCTTGGCCCGCGTGCCAGAGTCACAGTCGACCTCTATTCCAGTCTCGGTATTAATCTCTGCACCTCTAATAGTGGGTGATCATCCGGTCACTGAAGTTTTAGATCCTATTAAGATTTCTGTCCCTCTGGACTGGACTGAACGATTCCGAAACCTTTAAATATCTTCATCTCTCGATTCTCTCCCGAAACTAAGAAGGCTTCCATGCCCGTTGCTTCTTTTGTTTTGTCTGCACCGCCTACCACTGCCGATAAACTTTTAGACCCTGGGTACTAGTCTGCTGGTACCCTTACCAAGCTTTTTGCTCCGCGTACCCGTACTCGAACTCCTCATGCAAATCCTGCAACTCTGAGAGCTTGAGTCGCTCTCCCTCTACTATCAGAATGTAAGGGGAACCAGGTCTAAAACTAATGACATCCCTCGAGCATAGACCGCTAGTCACTAGCCGCTAGTGGGTTCGATGTCATAGCGGAACTTTTCGGTTCCTCCTACCAAGTCTTTCAGAGCGATCGTCACTTTGACTTGGAAACTCGTGGGGGTCTTGTCACTTCTTGCTTGTTGTAGCCATCGTAGTAGCACACCTTTCTTCATGAGGGTGTCCCTGGTGTAAATGGAAAAATTGAATCGGTTCAGCGAAGGTTCGTTCGATTCTCACTGAGTCATCTTCTTTGGGACGACCCATTAGTTCTTCCATCATATGAATACCGTCTTAAGTTACTGAACTAAAGCTCTCTCCACAAGCGTCGTGAGATAGCCGATGTTGCATTCGTTTAACAGATCCTCAAAGGAAGGGTTGACTCAGGGTTTCTAAGTCTTCGTGCATGGTTCAGAGACAGCAGATATAATTTGAGAGGTTACGTGAGAATTGGGCGTACCACAGCTCCACAGGACCATCTTTAGCGTGAGACCCCATCTTTTGAAAAAAGTCTTTTTACAGGCGTAGAAGGCTATACAGGCTTTCTTTACCTTTTCGTCGATGTTCGTCTTCCAGTTGAGTTTAGAATCCAGTATTCGAACCAGAAATTTCACTCTGGAGTATAAGGTGAGATGCCCTATCCAACCTGGGGAAATTGAAGGTGGGAGTCTTAGTTTTCACAGACATCGCGTATTCGGGAGTTTTCAAAGAATAAATTAGAAGATGTGATCCGGTGTCTGAATATGACAAAGTGCAGCTAAACTGGTTTAAAGTATGGTTAGGTCCATTCAGAGACAGTAAGCTAGGAAAGATTTTAGATGCAGCTAGTCATATTTAGCTACGGATAAAATCTCCTATTTCGATTCGGTTTTTACACTGGAATGTTGCTCTTCACAGCTACGGCAGTGGGTGTTGTGCGAAATTCTTAACCTGGGGCGTCCAATTCGCCAGTGATTATGGACTCGATTCTGGTGTTGGCCTTACTTAGTAACCCCAGGAGGTCGCACAATCGTGACCAAGTCTTCCTAGTTTTGGCTGATCAGAAAGTACATGGAAATATCTCTCTTTAGCACATACAGTAACTCTTCCACCGGTGTGCAAGCAAGAGTTAGCCACAATCTAGCCAATTCATCTACCGCCCGGTTTCCCAGGATGTTCTTGTATACCGATACTCACCTAAGAGTGATCCTCTACTTCCCAGCCAGGGTAGAAAGATCCTTTTGGATCGAAGCATATTGCGTAAAAAATTTTGACGACTTACAAAGATAAAATGAGGATCTTTAAACGCCTAAACTGAGCAACAACCTGACCCTACCAGGTCCTACCCTTAGCTTTTGTATCGTCCACTCTTTATTGTTCTACAACCAAATCTACAAGGAGAAACAAATTTGCATCATTTGCACAAACGTAAAAGAATACTTTTCTCAAAGCATATCAACCTCACCCATTGTGAACCCACCATGCATTACCGATCTTCGATTCACTTGTTGCTCTACGGACGACTCGAACTGATCTTTCAAAAATAGCAGCGATCGACCACACTACATAACATTACTGCCACTAGCGGCGACAAAATGCCGGCTGCCTCATCGCCACGCTGGCCACTGATCTTTCCTGACTGCTGATCGCCAAAGAGAGAGCGCCGCAAACGTCAAAAAACGTCACAGTGACGTACCGTATCGACTGCTTTGTTGTTGTTGTTAGTGATCTTCCCTCCTGACAGTTTCCTCTCTTGAATAATCATCACTTTTCCTTATGAAGATCACTTGTTCTCTCCCTATTCACAACACCAATACATACACTTAAAAAAGTGCATTGAGGTTGCTTTTTAAAGTTTTGTATAGGTGTGTTTGATGAGAGTTTGTATTAGTGAGAGATTGATTCTTTTCATGGATTTATTCTGATAGCTTAGAATGTGGTGTGATCGTGGTGCTGCTCGATGACTCTTCGCTTATAGAATTTTTTCCCATCTGGAATGTTGGTGATGTGTTACCGGTTTTTATTTTGCGCATGTGTATGTACATATATAGTTGCGCGAAAAAGCTTCGCTTTGTTTAGGTTGAATTCTTCGTACGAGTATTGCGATCAGAAAATTTTTGTTTGTCATTCCTTCTCGTTCTGGCATGTGAGGATCGGTTCTATTTTATTTCATTTAATCAAAGTAACAACAATACTTCTCTAATTGTATTAAAAGTGTGTAAAATTACTGATATCAAAACTATGTGAGACACTTGTGGTTTCTATTTACATATAGATGGTGAAGCAGGAAAAAAATGAATTTATAAGAGAACGGAAAGGAAAATTTTTGTCTGTTTCACAATAATGTCGTGCTGAGAGGGAAAATGATGGGAAAAATGCAGTTTTACACAGAATCGACAGGATTATATTTTTATTTAATAAAAAAGAGATGACGGAATTGAGTTGTGGTGTTATTATTATGTGTATATATATGTACATGAAAGGGAAAAAACTTGAACTGAAGAATATACTATATGTATATATTCCAAGACGACGTTTCTGAGAAATGAAAGAAGAATAAAAAAATAAAAAAAAATATTGTGTGACTCGCAAGTATGTAAGTCTCAGCTGAAAGACAGGCGGCCCGATGAGAGGCTGTGAGGGAGACCGTGAATAAAACGTCGCGCGCGATAACCCCAAAGAGTGGGCAACACAGCACAGCAGTAGTGCGATTTCGTACATCGTTAGACAGAGACTATAATACACGCGCGCGCGATTTCCTGATTATCTGTCAATTAAAATCCGGCAGTAATCGACCAGTTTTACACCGGATTACGACGTTTTGATTTTTCTGCAGTTTTGATTTTTTTAATTTATACTTTTACTTATTTCTTGTACTACTTAAGTGAACAAAATAAAAAGACGCAACGGGATTAAATATTTACAGTTTTTAACGAAGACAATATAAAAAATAACGTTAAATATCATTCACTTTCGGTTTTAATCCTTAACGGAAAGGATATGACGGTTACCAAACAGTAAAATCTCTTCTTTTGGTGCTTTATAAAGGATAAAAGTCGCGCGCGCGCACGTTTAGTTAGTACAAAACGGAAACGCGTCATTGTTAAGTTGACAGTTATACATATATATTATTTCAACCAGTTCTTTTCCCTTTATTATTCCATCAAAAATATAGTTGCTGAATTTTTGTTTCAAAATGTAATAATTTATATTTTTTTTATTAATTTTTTTTTCTGTTCTGTTTTGTTTTTTTTTCTGTACAAAAAAAATTTCTGTGAGTGTGGAAAAATAATAAAAAAATAAGGTTTTTTTAAAAAATATAATCATAAAAATGAAACAACAACAAAAAATATGTCGAAATTATGCAAATAAAGTGAAATATAAAAATAAAAAAAAAAGAAAAAAAAAATAAAAAAAAAATAAAAAAAATGAAGTGAAATAACGAAATTTCGAATAATAAAATAAAAATTTTAAATATATTTATATTTAAAAAAAAAAATAAAAGAAATAATAAAGACAAAAAAAAATAACTCCCATGTGTGTGATTGCTCAACCACTTGTTACCGCAATAATTTTCCTGCATTTTTACCACACAACGACGAATATATGCAAATGATCTCTCGCTGCATCTTCCCCCGTCAAGAGTCGTCTATTTTTAGATATTTTTATCACTTATTTATTAACAAAATAAAAAAACAAAACAACAACAATAAAAAAAACAAACAAAAATATAAAAATCACAAATAATATTAAATACAAAGAAAATCGCGTTAAATGAATTTTAAAATGTTTTTTTTTTTTTATTTTTATTTGGTCTTTACTTAAAGAGAAGTCAAAAAACCAGTTCTACAAAGAATTTCTTGTTATTTTTATTTTTTTTTTATTTAGTTTTTATTTTTTTTTGTATCTTTTTTGGAGACCCATCCACAAAATCTCATTTTATTTATATATATACAAAAAAAAAAACAAGATAAATTAAAAATAACAAAAAATAAATAGAATAAAACACAAGATCAGTAACAAAAGAGCGTGCGCGCGCAGCTAAGATCCTCTCTGCATGCGAAAATGAATGGCACTTGGCACTTTTCGGTTATTTTTATCACAAACAACAAATCCAAAAAAAACACAAAAAAAAACAAAAAAAAATAAACCACAAAAATAATGAGCAATCAGCCAAAAACACACACATATGCACACAAATACAAATAAAAACCATTAATACTAACACGAAAAAAATGCAAAATTCTTCCTTTATTTTAGTTTATTTAAAAGGAAAAAAGCTTCTCCTTGCATTTTTCAACATCAGAATACACGTCCGCCTGAAAAATAAAACAAGAATTTGGTTATGGTGTATGTGTAGGTTGATATGTGTTTTTGTAGCTGAGAGTGTGTGTGATTCTCTCTCATTTTACACATACATATATACACGAAATGTAGTCATATTATTATTATGCAGGAATGTGTTACTCTACGTGACTTTTAAATAACGTCACTATATTCTTAAGAGTTTTTTGTGATAACGTTTTTATTTTAATATTGTACATATATATGCGACGGAAATTGGATAAGTATTGGAAATTTATACATTATTGCATTTGTAGTGATTTTTTTCGGGACTGCCATATTAAAATTTATATTATTAATTTGGAAGTGATTGTTAAGTGTTTTGTGTAAGATTGAGATGGAGATCGATGTAAAAATAGTTTTATCATCGTATATGTGTATTATTAAATGTTAGTTGCTTATTAGACTCCGTAACTGGAATTTGATTCTATTTCCTCGTAGCTGCTACCTCCACCGATCCATATTCAAAAACGATGTCATTTAGTTTGGCTTCCCTAAAGCTGTGGGCGTTCGGGTTTACACTTTCCTTACATCGGAGATTCATTCTTCTTCTTCTTCTTTTAATGAGACATCGCATCTATAAATAGAAACAATGAAAACCTGTTTTTTGCTATAGAGGACTCAAGCAGACTCGTAATATTGGAGACAAAGCCCTAGAGATTGGGTAATATCGCCCCCTTTCCTGCTTAGGTCTGATGATTACCCCAACCAATATCTTGATATCATTTCAACCACAACCAACAGTTCCGCGATACTACAGGAAAATGGCGATGACTCAGGAAAACACCGCTTGGAATTGACTATATCAAGGCCTTCGCACACCATCTCTGACAATCCGGCAGAGTCTTTGATAACAGCCAGACTGCCATTTCAAAGGGGCATGCCTCATGCAACGAGTGAGCCTCATACGGCAAATGATCAGTATGCGAAAAGAGGAATTTCTCCGTAGGATCCCTATGAGGAGCCCCTGTGGTATATTAAGGGCCGGCCGAAAGCAGGTTTTCCCCTTAGATTGCTCATAAGCAGCACACAAAGAAAAATCATAGATACTGAAGGGAGGTATACCGAATCAGTTCATCATAAAGACTCTATGAGGCAAACCTCATTACAAATGAAATGGGACAAACCCAACTTCTGCTTTAAGGCCTGTCTACACATACACGAAGTCGGCAGGCCATGGCCTGAAGGTTTCTCGCCTTGAGGCCAAGTATAACTACATGCTTACCGATCGCCAACTGGATGGGGCCTGCAGTCGAGGAATACTGACCAAATTATTTATGCATGGGGGTATTTGTTGTCAGTCCGTGCCTCAAGATTTAAGCTTATATTCAGTCTGAAATTTTGTACTTAAATTAGCACCTACTAAGCTAAACTTCGGCATCGGTAGTCTAGGGAGTAAGGCGCCTGCTACTATCCCAGAGGTCCCCGGTTCGAATCCGGGCAACCCACCGTCCTTTCCCACTTTCCCCATAACATACATACATAACTTTCCTTCTCTCTACTTCTATCATAGCCTTCGATAGCCCTTCCCCGCTCCACCAAACGCATGTCATTGGTTGGTTGATGAGATTCAACTCGTTTCAGGAGGCATGAGAATCCAGCGAGTTGTTTCTCGATGCCTCAATGTCAGAGCCGCGATAGTAATGGTTGGGAGTAGGTGGAAGTAGGGAGCAGGCAGCTAGGTTGTGGTAGTTTTTTCCTTCACCTTCCTTCTTTCCTCTCTCCCTTCGCTATCTTTCGACTAGAACTTGCTGTTCGACATTGAAACCTATACGAAAAAAATAGATTGTCGACAGTGCAAAGAGCTTTACCTGATCTTTTCAGTCTTTCACATTAAAAAAAACTGGCGTCTTTACCTGTCAGGCGTATACCTCTAGTCCTCAAGTCTACGGCCTACCTCAAATATTCATCTGTCAGTCAGACTGAGTAATGTATGGTCTTCATCGATCCGCACCAGACAACCTGGCCTGTATGTGCGTTTTCGGAAAGCCTTTTAAAACGCCTTAAGTTTTCGCTTAAGTTGTACTCATACAAACCTTTAATTTTTGTTGTTGCTTTGCTTCATATTTCGCGCGATTACGTTGGTTGCCTTGAAAGTTGTCATTTAGCATACGGAATAGGCCAGTTATCGTTGGATTGCGAAGGTTAAGCAGCAGTGGACGTGATTAGTACTCAGTTGGGGGACCGTTTCGAAAAACGATACTTGCATTTAAAAATATAAAGCTTTCGGCATCGCCACAGTTATTACTTGCATATCCACCCCGAAAAATTCAATTTTATTTTTTCAACTGAGGATCTGAGATGGAATGATCCCATATATCCGGACTTTTCTCTTCTGGTCTGTCTGGCTTGAACAACTCGCCTGCGTAGACCCCTCTTAAGTCTGTAGGCAAAACCAGTTCCGCCACACTACGAGTTTATTTTCTACAAGACTTAAAAGAGCTCTCTAGACTAAGGTTCGGTCATTGCTTAACTTTCTAAATCTCACAGGATGGCTTAAAACATCCACTACAGTCGGTTAAACAAGCGCTGTACTTTAGTTGCACGACATTGTGGCATCAAAACGGGCCTGAAGCCCTCATCGGGCCTTCAGTCGCACCAGAGGCAGCCCTAAACCTAACCTAAGAATCCAGGATAGCCTTTCTTGTATTTTCACGACAGCATTTTTTATATAATAGCCTCGAACTCGAAATATGATGAAAATTTGTCATTAATGACGAATTTTGGTCATAACTAAGTCCGTGTAACTATGACCAAAGTTCGGCAATTATTTCGAATATGGATCCTCATAGTTACGAATTTTCGTCATTGATGACAAATTTTCATCAGATTTACATTTTCATGTGTCAAGGCTATAATACGGTTGATAGTAGTAGAGCTCTATTTTGAGGTAGTGGTACAAAGTGGGCCTTCCAGCGCGTTGATTTCATTCCTTACAATCGTAGTTATATTGCTGGTAAAAATATAGATTGTACAGCGAAAGTAATAATCTGAAATATTCCATATGACGATCCAAAACGATTCACCAAAAATTTTGTGAAAGCTCTAAAACTAATTGAAAAAGAAAATATTTCTAAGGAATTTTTTTGCCCCACAAAGAAGTGAAATGAAATGTTTGCCATACAGCAAAGTAACAACAACAATCTGAAGAATTTTCCACCAACGGCCAACAACAACAAATCCCCATTAAATTATTAAAAATAACAAAAGCCAAATTAATAATGGCTGAAAACCTCATTTTGTGTCAGTATAAATAATTCTGGGTGAAGGCGAATTGCCCCCAATATTCTCCCCGCTCTCCCGGTTTGCTCCCCAGCACCTCCATCGTTTAACAAAACGCGGCTGTCTGCTCCTATTTCCAGTTGCTCCCCCTAGCAATATATAGCATGAGGCAGAAATCTACATGTCTACTTCACACCCTTGCGCCGCCGCCCTAGACACTACTAGCTTCAAGTAGCATTTTTTTTTTCAACTTTCTTCAACTTGCAAGTGTCATCCTCGCCCGATTGTAGACTGTGTAGAGTACTCTACTCGCGCGGCCATATTCAAATTGAAATGCAAATAAAATTAAATCATTTCGTCATAATTTCGCGCCGCGCGTCCAATTAAACCAATTTGATAACAGCTGAAAAAGTGTAGCTGGTTGCGCCGCCGCACTGATCCACAGCCTGGTGTCTAGTCGACGTGCACGGATCACGTGATCCGCAGTGTTTATCAGTGAAACTATGCTTGCACAATCGCTGACTTAACACTAAAAATAGAAGAAGAAAACAATTCCCCAGCCCCGAAAGACTTTCTTCAATTTCTTCAACAAACAAAAGTCATCTTCGAGCGCGTCGCCGGCGGCTGCCAATTGAATTTCGCTCTTAGCACAAAAAATCCGATTATTTCCAGAAAGATAAAAACGAATTTATTTTCAATAAAAATATTTCTAAAAATAACTTTTCCTGTCTCCATGATTTTTTTCACTTCGATTCAAGACGATAAAAAATGCGAGAAATTTCTTCGTTTTTTCGTCGTCGTCGGTCGTCGCAATGAAGACGTTCTCAAATCTAATTTCCTTCCACCCAAGTGCCACTCGGCCTGTTGTGGAGGCATTCTTAGAGCGACTTGGAGAGATTCTCGCGGTGTTTACTTGGGGATTTTGAAAGCGGGCCGCCAGCGGTATCTAAACAGAATGTCAGCGCTTCGTCTGTTTGACGGCTGTTTTCATTACGAATCATTCCGCATCGAGTTTGTTTATTTGATGGCAATTAACGTACGCGGTTCTTGCGAGATTGGGGCCCAGCCTCAGGTCTTCTAGTCAATCATCGGACAGCGTGTGAAAATCTTCATTGTTGTTGGCAAATAAACAAATTGATTGAAGATTGTTGACGGTTGGGGAGTGTATTTTATTCTTTTGATTTAGTTTAAGCACACGGGCTTCGTCTTAGATACAAAATTGAGTTGTGGAAGGTGTGGAATGTGAGGAGAATACTTCATAATCTAATTGGATAATGAGTTAGGATTTATTCCTCATTCTACCAAATCAATAAAGTATAGGTCGAATAATTGGAAAGTGCATGAAAGAGCCGAAATACACGAGGATGCATGCTTCTGAAGCAAAAAATTTATGAACAAAGCATAGGAGGCCTTGAAAATAGATTAAAACCCAAAAAGTTAAAATCTCCATATTCTTGCTTTCTGAGCGGCAAGCAAGCAGTAACTTAGGGTCTGAAACCCAAGTATTCAGCGCTGAAGGGACTTACTCTTAGTACAGAGTATAAAAGTTACAGGTATTACATATTTTTTTAGTAATAGATTTTTTTGAAATTTAAATCTCTTTAAAGGCGCCCCAAAACAGGTCCAAGAACTGTTAAGAGTTCTGTCGCCAGATGTACCGACAATTCGTCATCGGCTGTGATCCAAATGTTAACAACTCTATTTTTGAGATTACCGATGCAAACGACCATCTGCCAACTATACAAAAAAAACTATTCTCCAAAGACTTCTTCAACGGAAGGGGCAGTCTAAAAAAGGAGTGCGACTCACTTATCTCTAACCTCTCCACCTCTTCGAACCTTGAGGTGCCTGCTCACCGAGCACTTTACAAGACTGCTTATTCCCTAAATGCTAGGTACACTCACAGAACCGTTCCAGACCGTTATTCTCGAAGCCTTTTTGGGAACACCTTCCACCGGAACAAGGTTAAATGAGCAGTTACCTCTTTTCAATCCGAAGGAGTTGACGCACTTCTACAGAAGGTCTTCGATCTGATTCTCGACAATCTTGTCTATCTCTTTAGAGCCAACTTCAATTCAGGCTGTTGGTGAGATATCTGCCCGGCCATGTATGGCTACGGTATCACCTCCACAACCTAGGACTGTCTCAGAATTGAAATTTTCTCTGTGAATATCCTGCTCTGATTTGGCTTAGAAGAAAAACGTTTATCCGAGAGCTTATGAGCCCCGCTCAAGTTCGATCACTAAATACCTTCTTGCCTTCGTTTGGTGGGCATATGGTCTTTTCCGTTCCTGGAGTGTGCGGACAATATGCCTAACTTGGCCGCAGTGTTCACCATAAGGGTTGCCCTCCTGACTACACCCCTACATCTCGTTTTTGGATTCCAGATCGCCAGACCCCCACAGATGCGAAGTCTACACTCTCGACTTCGACCAACTTCGATCAACTTATCGAGTAGTGTAGTGCAGGCCTTAGACTTGATTGTTCGAGCAGGGTCTCGTTGTTCGATTATTGTTGCGGGGTACTCATAGAGAACATGAAGAACAGACTCATGCTCCAGGCTAGCCTGCAGGTGGGTTCTCCGCCCTTTCTATCTTCCATAGAAAGGAGCTAGGATGTTAGAAAGTGCACTGACATTATTTCTGTTGCGCCCCAACAATTCATTGATTCGCCCCGGTGACCCATGACCCAAACAAGAGTAACTTGAATCCCAAACCCATTTAGACTTGCTCGTTCCGTTTATTCTGGTAGGTCCTTCTCCAGTTCTCATGAGTGCATGGAAGCATGACGTACATCTTTGGTTGAAAGACAGGGCACCTAGGCTTATCTCCCTATTAAATCTGCTTTAACTTCTGATTAAAACGACTAGAGCTTGTAGTTCGACAATGTACTCAACGATGAACTGACGTACAAGGAGTTTCTGCGATCTTGTATGTAAGAAGAGTGGCGCCGAAAAGAGGCAACCTTGTGGTACTCCGGAACTCTCTTCACAACTTTCAGGTGTGTCTGCCGTATAAATATCCTATTTACAGAGTCGTATGTATATATCTTTTTATAATCTACGAAGGCAGGATAAAGGAGGATCATAAATCAGTGGGCTGGCAAGACCATACCACTACTAGATAGGCAGATTCTAATTTTTGCATACTTTCAGGGGGTACACTACCTTGCATTTCTACTATGATCTTCAACAATCATTAGAGAGATCTATTTTGGTAACGTTGACTTAAGTTCAAGCCACAAAATAAAATAATGACAATGGTCCGACTTGTATTAGATTTGTATTTCATCAACCTAAAAAAAATAATTTTAACCTTGCTGCTGTGCGTTAAATCTCAAGCGCCACTATACGGAAATCTCGAATCTCGTCCGAAAAAATAGCATAACACCATTGTCGATCAATTTACAACTCCTCAGATAACATTCTCTAATCAAATTAAAACTGAAACTGCCGAACAAAGAAAACAAAACATTTCCGGTTCTCCGCTGCACTCTGGCCGGAAGAAGGTGTCAATAACAAAGAGCCAGGCAAGAATTCTTTCCTTACAAAATATCAGCCATGGTCACGGCCGACATGATCCGACCTCCACTAGCAAAGTGCTGATCGCGCACGAATGAAACGTTTAAGGAAAAACAAAACGAAACAAACTAGACTAAGAGCACCTCGTTCCTGGCATCCACGACTTGCATTGCTGCGTGTTCATCTAATGCAGCTCACCGGTGCAAGCTAAAATAAATAGCATCAAAGTCTCCTGTCCATCAATTACGTACGTTTGTATGCAAAACGCTGACGCGTCATTAGAAATCAGCAGTAATCGCTTGCGACAGGCTCTCGCTGCAGCAGCGATGCGGGCCTGCTGCACTTTCTCACTGCGAAAGAACTGCGCAGTAAAAGTAACCTGGGGGCCCGGGGTGTCCTCTGCCAATAGAGGGTCTAATTATGCCCGAGCATTTATTCTGCATTCGATAGAGCCAGCGGCCAATGTAGCGCTGCAGCTGATTTGAATATAAACTAGACGCTGGGCATGCATCGGCTGGAGATAGTCGCCATTGCACTATTGGTGCAGCTGCAACAGCATTAAAGATTGCGGTAATCGCCACGCGAAATCTTGTTAATAGCGGCGAGAAAATACAGGTACATTCGACCGGTGGCAGGTCTAGCTGCTGTTAGCCTGTTCGCTGCCTTGTTAGACCGTCCAGAAACCGAGCAACGTTGCGACTCATCTATTGGGGGGAATTTAGGAGGTCTACTCACAGTGCAGCGTCGTCGTGCGCGGTCAGCTAATAAATTCGTTGCGGTGCTGGGCAAGACTGGGAGTCGGCCCGGCAGCCCAACTATTTTATTGGGCGATTAAATCTTGCGCACGTCGTGTCCATTGGCAGTTCAGTATCGCGGATCTAATTCAGTCCATCGGGGGCGATTACTGTCTGTCGATTACTGGGGCTAAAATCCCACGATCGCATAATTTGACACCATGCTGATCTTGTGTATCGATCGGCATTTCCCGCCATTATTATGATGGAGGATCTTCGTTCTGAAATCTCCGCTGTCAGCAGTAAACACGCCGCATTACTTTACGATCACTAAGGTGTGAAACGTAAAATAATCAATTTGTCCGCTCCTTAATTGCATGGCGCAGTTGTGCAATCGCAACATTTGCATCCGGCTAGAATCAATAAACGGTTGGGGATCATGTAAACAAGGCCAGATCCGATTGGAGCGCGATCTCCACGGCGGAATAATTTTTCTTTTTTGATCTTTATTTATTGATCGTTTTCAAATTTTTGGCGATCAATTCCCAGCGGAGGTTTTTATGGCCTTGGTTATTTTGATCACGGATGGAAAGATATTACTTTCATAATTTGTTTTCATAACTTCAATTTAATGATTTCAAATTTTGATTCATTGGAAATTTTCATTTTTCAAGAAACAAATCCAGTTGAGTGGTTGGATGCATTAGAACAGCACGTGATCTTTGTTAGTTTTGTTTAATTCCTGCATTAATTATCGCTGACTTTTATTATCTTAAAGATACAACGTAAAATGCAGTCGGGGCATAAATATAGAAAAATTTACATACTAGATATTGCACAACAAATATTTATGAATTGCATAAATATTTTGAAGAGCTTAAAACGAAGAAAAACTACAGTTGCAGGCTCAGTCACGTCCAAATTTGGTTCGTGATAATAATACCGTAGGAGTGTTAGAATAAGTCCAATTCTTTGTTGCGTTATATTTATCCTAATTCACGCTTCGAACTGAACTCTTTGAAAGTAGTGATCGTTTAGAAATCAGCTTTTTTAGAATTTTTTTAATCGCAGTCACAAGTCACAACGTAATCACAAGTGTGTGCATAGCAAGTCACAAGAGAATAAAGAGCCAGTTTCAAGCATTGTTTTCATGACATTCTCACAGACTCGACAGCAGCCAGCATCGATGAGAGGTGGTCGGACGCACAATAGCCCTTTATCCAAAATCGGACAAGAATACGAAATCAGAAAATACGCGCTCGGCAAATCGAAGCGTCCGTCCATACTTTTGTATGATATAAGATGATGAACTTACTAGTACTCATTTAGTTTCGAGATTTGGGTGCCTAGTGAAAATTAGTCTGACCTTTTTCCCATGTCTGAGTTAAAAACTCTTCAGATTGTTGGCCCCATATGTGAGGAAGCACGATTCCGAAGACCATATAATGCACCACGAGGGCTATTGCGATATAGATGTCCTAAGGCGAATAAAGATCGGTAGACTCCGCTTGGTATGGCCATATAGCTTCTAAGAGAGAAAGAAACCTGTCCGGAAAGTCTTTTGGGAATACAAGCCTCCTGGAAGTAGACCAAACCTTCAATGGAAGAATGGCGTAGACAAACACTCAATTGACTCATTAAGCCACCGTAGGAATGTAGCAGCCCTTGCAAAATTTTACCGATTTTACCACAACGATTGCTCTACTGAAATAAGTAATGTCATCCCTCCACGGCAACTTTTCTCCCGCAACACTAGACTTGCCCGCTCGGCTCACCCTTATAGTCTACAGTCCTTACCTTCGCGCACCCTCCGATTTAGAAATTCATTTATAACAAGAACAACGCGACTGTGGAACAACTTACCTCAGTCAATATTCCCGAACTCATACAACACCCAAGAGTTCAAGCGCAAGGTTCACCACCATCTCCTCCAACACCCACCCGACTCCCCCTAATATATCCTATCCTTCTCTCTATCCTTCGAGCTAAGCTTACTACTAGACATTGCACCATGACGTGTGCGACATGACGGACTAGTAGTACAAAGGATGACACCGAAGCTTAGACTATCATATAAAAAAAAACACATTCTGAGCTTCGGAATGCCAAACTGGGCTGCATCGGTTCGGGGTATAGGGATCAGTCGTCAAACCTTACGTAATCATTTGAAGGTATAAAACAGAAAACATAGATCGACTGAAGGATGAACATTGCGCAGGAAGATTGTTAATTGCAACCAATGATAAAGGTGAGGTGAGGTGAATTTCAATGTCTGATAAAGGTTCAGAGGCTAGGCGAGTTTCAAAGAATTCAACATCGGACCAGCTGCTGACATCGAAAAGGGTTCGACTGATCAAATACGCAACCAATAACTAACTGGTGAAAGTAAAGATCCCAAATACAGTTACTGAAGCGTTCGAAGAACGACACAATGTCTTAGAAAACCGGATGAACTTGCCAAATCCCCTTCAGCTTGGCGCAGATAGGGTGACAAGGAAGTCGTCAGTATTAATACTTAGATATTCAGATGAAACATCGTGAGAAGGTTCTTTTTGGCACAAAAGAGCTTATGTCGAACTAAAAGAGGCGGCAAAGGACATAGGTCTTAACAGCTGTGAAGAAGAAACAAAGTTGATGCAACAATCCAGCCCCAGTCAAGTTTGGAATGGAAGAAAAATGGACCTATCGATGAACAAAACCAAGAAATAGTCCATAAAACAGTCTACTTTGGGTCTACTAGTACAAAAAGAATTAAGAAAAGCAAGAGATAACTAGACCAATACTGTTGGCTATTAGAGTGTTTATACCATAGACCCTGTGATGGCTGACCCAGAGACACAATGCTCAATATCAACAGAACTCGAATAATGCTGACAAGAATTGTCAAACTTGCTGAAAAGCCTTACAGTATACGAAGGATCGATTGATGCTATAGCGCCATTGGATGCGTACAACCAGTCATCGTTGGTCACGGCATTGTTAAATGACTAATTGTAAGCTTAGTTCGAGGAATATAACGCGTTTGAGGTTATGATATTTTATGGATTTGAAAATACTGACTATGCTACTGTTGTACCTTCGAGACAATATAGGAAAATTTTACCCCACTACCGAAACAGACTATCAGCCTTCCCGATGAAGGCAAGAAGGTCTTTATTTGAACAAGACCGGACTTGACTGTAGCTCATAAATTTCTCTGATAAACGTTCTTCTTTTAAGCCAGATCAGAGTAGGAAATTCACAAAAATATACGTGTGGAAGTTCTGAAATCTGTCACTAGAGACAGTCCAAGGTTATGGAGGTGATACCTTAGTCTTACACGGTCAGTCAGGTAACTCCCAAGCAACCTTAGGTCCGCTCTGTTTAAAGTGATAGTGCCCCTTAAGGCAAAAAGTCTTATAAGATCTTTAGCCTCTCTAAGACCTAGGTACTGATTCCCAATAAGCTAGGTTTAGTTGGAGGTGGACCAAGAGATGCCACAGAATGGTCCTGGACGCGGGACCAACGTCTTAGATCCTTTCCTCGTGAGGCTGTCTGCAGACTCATTTCCCTCGATCCCACGTTGTCCGGTGACCCAGGATTTCCATATTAAGATATGCAATGGAGTCAAACTCTAAAGTTGAAAACACGTACATGCGTGCGATGCTTCGACGACACTATGTAACGAGTTTCCACTAACACATAATTGCGTGCTTATTAGAGTTAGCCTCAGGGTTTATTGTTGACTACTAAGCAGGTCTTGTGCCTCGTTTTTATTCAATCCAGATTTAATGTGGGCCCTAAGATCCACAGGTGATCGAGCAAGATCGGCAAATGGTAACAAGATCGCGTCTACTTTTCCCAATAAAATTACTCTTTTTGAGAAGTGGGTTTGAATTGATTATCTTTCGAATCGATACGTCACTATTAACTAATCCTCTTATCACATAGACAAAAGATTGTTATAAAAAATTAAACTCAATAAAATTATCCAAAAATATTTGCGACTCACTCGATCATTTCGATTCATTTTTCAAATATCTGTAAAAAAAATTAAGTGGACAATACCTGAAATTAATTTCCTAATCTAACAAAAAATCACTTTAATATATCACGTTTTGCACTGATTTTTGTTTCGTGGTGGGTTCGAAAATAAATCACTACCTGTCGGCGATATCTACGAAAAAAGAAAGAGAGTGAGAGAAAAAACAGCCAAAAAAAATTTCGTGTCTACCTGTTTGAAAATAAAAATACTTGAACCTCTGAGCTTTGAAATCAGATAAGCGCATTGATATCAATTCTAGACGTCCCCCACTGTCACCGCATACACCGCATGGTAGCCAGAAAAGTAACAAACAATTTTGCGCTAATCAATTTCGATCGTTACACAAGTAAAAATCTGACAGTGTCCGGGCGCGTTTTTCCGGTAGTAGGAAAAAGAAGTGAAGTACTCTCTTATACATCATAATGCGTGTATTGTTGTGTATTTTATGATGATCTTATATATGTGTATATATATATAAATATATGTATATAGCTCAAGTATTGACAGTTCTAATACACTGACAGGCACCGATCGTGCTTAGCTTCATTCTCAACTTCGCTTGTTCCTTCACACGTTTTTTGAAAGCCACAACAAACTGACACTGGACTTCGACTACGCTCAACTGTGGACGGGGCCTTAAGACAGTTTTTTTTGTTTGTTGTTGTTGTACTGTATGCCGGGATCACAATAAAACCGCGAGGCGAGTGCGATCGACGTTTAAACAACATATATGAAAGAAAAAAAAAAAACATCGCGCAACAAACAAACTTACATACAACACATAACAGAGCGACGACGAGCGACGGCGCGACGATCGTGGCTTAAAAAAGCCGCTCATTGCGTTTGAGCTACTCTAAAGGCTCGGTTCTCGGACTCTCAACAGGCGTCGCGGCGATCGATTGATTTATCGGACGGCATTTTCGTTTGCAAGATCGTTATTTATTTTTTTGCGGTAAATAATTCACAAGAAATAAACATAGTTTCGAAATAGTGATCATTCCTAAGATCGGAGAGTTTTTGTAAAGTATTTTTTCCTGGTAGTCAAACTACAGTAAATACACCGCGATCCTTGAAGGAGGCCGCACGCAACAAAACAGGAGGTAAAGATACAAAAAGTGAATTTCGAAATCTTTCGCAAAATTCGACGATCGTGCTCGAAAGTGATCTCTAGTTCCTGGAATAGTGCAGAATTAAATTGTTGTTATTGTTGTGCTATTTTAGTGCCATCTAGTGAGAAATTAAAACTGATATAGTATATGAAATCAATGAGATCACGTCGCGCATAGTTTCTGATTTTGTTAAGTGATCTTCATTTAGTGATCTGTCATGTGACAGTTTCTTAATTGATAATAATTGAAGTTTGTGTCAGTATTTAGTAAGATAAGTGATCACCCGGCGTTATTTTTCCGTCATATAATATCTTCTAGTGTCTTTAAAAAAATGCAATAAAAAAATTTCAAAAAAAAAAATCGAATTGATCATGGATAAAATAAAAAAAAAACACCAAAAATTCCGGCATATTTTCTCCAATCGTGGTTTTATCATAGACTTAAGGATCATTTACACCTCCACATAATGAGATACCTGATATCTTTACTAAGGGGGCACTTAAGATAATTTTTGTTATTATCATATTTTTTTTTGGTTAAATTTCTCTAGAATTTGTTTATTTTATTAAAAAAAAATTTTACTCGGAAATCTCGACTTTGGATCGTTAATTTTTATTTTTTTTTGTGTTTTTCTTATCAGGTGTTTGTCGTGTGCTTCTTTTCTTTGTAATTCTTCCCCCAGTTTACTTTAATGTCTCTCACCTTTTGTTACACATTTAAGTTTTTTTTTTGTTTTATTAAAATACAAAGAAGAATTTATTTTTTAGTGGCAAACATACCCCTCTAACACTTAAATAAAAGTGTAACTCTTTACTTTTATTTTTATTGTTTATTTTTTTCTCATTTTTTTTTAACAAACACATTGACGCTCTAAAATGTGATTTGCTTTTTCGGTTGATTTTTCAGGTGGGCCGCTGTTTTTTTTTCTTATTTGATTTGGCAGATTTTTACGTTTTTGTTTTGTTTATTTTTGTTTTATTTTTTTTTTGGTGTGGATTTTATGTGAATTTTTCAATGAATATTTTCTAGATGAGTATTTTATATTGTTTTACTTTACTTTTTTCTCGATTGTTTTGTTTTTAAAAGTAAGGTGGAAAATTTTTCGGATTTTTTTTAGACAGATATTTGCGATTGTTTAGAAGTATTTTGCTCTAATTTCGGTGTTAAGGTCTGATTTAGAAAATCTGGTTAGGCTGCATAAGTGTTGTGTATATGAGAGTACGACAAATAGACATTATAAAAGTTTAATTGGGATTTAAGATTTATTATAGAAAAATACTCAATTTATTTTTATTGTTATCATAGAATATATTGTTAGATAAGACAGAATTCTTATTATCGGGCAATCTAAGGTTGCAGACATCAGTTTTGTTAGTATCAACAAGTTCTCTTGTCTGCTATTGTATAAGAATGAATTCGGTAACAGTGTAATGTTATTTAAATGAATAGACCATTTCACGGAAGCACTGAATTGTATTGCGTGCATATTGAATGATAATTTTCTTTTCTCTTCACATAGATTGCAATAATAGCAGCAAAAAATAAGTTTACTAGAGCGTTTCATTTGTTGTACGAGCCCATGTTAAGTGTGTCAATTCATTCGTATTTTTTTCTGTCTGTTTGTCCGGGGTAAACTCAGAAACGTCCAATCCGATTGCTACAGGCACTTTCACGGGAAGATTCGGTATTTTATTGGGGATGTTTTAGGCTAATTTTTCACTCTAGCCCGACTATCGGGCAGATCGAAAACTTGACCCGATAGTCGGATGAAATCAAGCCTGTATAAACTTTTTTATATCATTCCAATAGTAGACTTTTAAGCTCGGAAATGACTAATCCACGTTTGAGACTTTCACCAGGAGCGCGTTCAAAAACCTTACTATGGTTAACCATGGTTAACTACGGTAAACTTTTGTCGTTCAAAAACTCCGTGGTTAACTACAACATAACCACGAGCATAACTTTTTGGCGTTCAAAAACTCCTGTGGTTAACCATGGTGTAGTTAAATTTTAACCATGCTCGGGAGCATGGTTAGCGATAGTTAAGAAGAAGAAGAATAAAAACAACTTTTTGACATTTGTTTTAATGATAAAAATGAACAAATCAAAGTGGGATTTGGGAAATTATTGAAAATAAATAATTAATGGACACATACAAAATAATTTGAGCAAATAGCGGAGACTATTTTTTGAAAACAAAAATTTCATTTTTTTTTAATTCGTAGTTAACTACGGTGCGTTCAAAAACCTCCGTGGTTAAACATAAACTTTCGTGGTTAAGTGAAGTTACGCAGCATAACCACAGCTTACCTCGTGGTTTACCATAGTAAGGTTTTTGAACGCGCTCCAGAAGGTCCAAGTTTTTGAGGTATTTAGGCTACTTTTTAACTTTGATCCGACTATCGGCTCAGAGCGAGCTCAATAGTTGAAGTAAAGGGAGTGAAAACTTCTTTTCTTTTTGTCTGATTTTCTTGGATAAGGTTGCTTCGTAGTGTGATTAACATTCAGTTTCAGTTTCCTAGCCAATGGAAACAGGCTCTTGTTATACCTATTCCGAGAAAGGTCTCTCGTTCCGTCCAATCAGTCTTTTGTTTCCTTTCTAAAAGGTTTGAAAAAAATCAAAGCGGTCTTCTTTCTATATAGCAATCTGGTTTCAGTTGTAGGCACAGCTGCAAAACGGCACTGTAAAAAGTTTCAACTGATATTTTTGAGTCATTGATAACAATAAAATTGCAATCTTAGTCCTACTTGATTTCTCAAAAGCATTTGATTCAGTTGACCATATGATGTTACTTGAAAAACTAGGCAGACATTTTGGACTCGGCCCTACTGCAGTTAAACTTTTTGAAAGGTATCTCCAGGAGCGTTCTCAAATTGTTAAACTACAAGAATCTTTCTCCGAACTTGCGCTTCTTCACTGTGGAGTACCTCAAGGCTCTATTCTAGGCCCCTTGCTTTTCAGCCTTTATATAAACGACCTTCCAAATGTAGTCGAACATTCTTCTATTCATATCTATATGCTGATGATGTGCAGATCTATTTAAGCAAATCTCTTGAACTTATCGAGGATTGTACTGTTCAGCTAAACAGTGATCTGAACCCCGTGACTGAATGGTCAGTTCAGTATAAATTACTGCTGAACCCTATCAAGTCAACCTGTCTTGTCGTCAGCAAAACTCCTATTGATATTGAAAATCTGTTCCCAATTAAAATTAATGGTAATGTTTTACCCTATGTTGACCCTGTAAGAAATTCAGCTGCTGTAACCAAACCAGAATTATTCTTCGTAAGGTTTATGCCTGCCTTCGCCAACTTTGGTTATCCTCGAATCTATTGCCTCTTGCCTTACGTATATGACTGGCGAAGGCCCTGGTAATGCCCTATTTCACGTACGGAAGATTAATTTTTTTTCGCGTTACTCCCTAGGCTACCGAGGCCCTCAATTCAAGTAATTTATCTGGGCTTGTGAGTCAAAAACTACCTTGTCTTGGCTTGATACTTTCCAGCTCCCTTCTAACCTATCCTATTAACTGGTGCAAGATAGGCAGTCTAAAACATCTCCTAAGTTTCAACAAGAATAGCTCCACCACGTTCTCTAGCTTAAAGAAGACTTCACTACTAGACGGAGCGGAGGAAGGTTCCGTCAGGCCCGCCACAATGGGGCGTAAGTAGGACGAATTGCTCCAGGTCAGAGGGGTCCCCAAACAGTTAGTTTTTTATGTGGCAAATTTAGTTGGTTAATTTTTTTAATAACATATACGCACAAATCTGTCAATCAGGTGCGCACGCTCCCGCTGCAGGCATAAAATTCTGAAAATGCTCCTGCCAGAGGTGTGCACGCCTCTGTTACAGATATGAATGTTTTCGTAATCGACCATTGCAGACGCAACTATCGTTGTTACTAAGCCGTCCCCCAACTAAGTACTAAACAGATCCAATGCTACTTCACCTATGCAATTGAACGAGAACCAGTCTACTGAATATGGTAATATCACCCTTTATGACCACCAAGATGTCTCCCCTTTTTCTTCTGCCTGAACAATGTTTTAAAACTCAAATTTTACTCCCTTCAGTCTAGAAAAGCATTTGGAAAAGTAGAATTTTTACTCAGGCGTACTGTGCTTATCTCGGGTGCCATGCCATGACGAGTATAGCTAAAACACTGGGCTTGGTTTGAGACCGCCGGTTTTACCTAGTTTGTAGGTAAGCTATAGAGAGATATGACTGTTTTATCAGTTACTCTCTCCATCTGGGGTTTCTAGGAAAACTGTTGACCTAGAAATATGACTGCATCCTTTGAGAAAGAAGTTTTTGTACCATCTAGATTTGGAACTATTAAATGGTACGAGGACAGTTTTTGTGGGTTCATACCCTAATTTTAGCTGTAGCCCCAGCTATGCATATATGATAGAACGATTTGCATGAGTTTCGAGATGGTTCCACCATGGTCGCCGCTGTTCGTTATGATTACATCGTCAATTTTTTAAACCATAACGATTGGGCCAAATTCGGATAACTTGAAAAACTGGAAAAAGGCTGTACCTTGAAATTTTTTGGTTAAACTGTGAAATACTAACAACATTGAAAAAGAAAATTTATTTCGTGGTTCATAATTCAATTGTAGATGAGGATTTAAAGGGTGCAAACTCTTTTGGGTTCACTGCTTGAGACCTTAAGAAGGACCCTTAACATTTATACATGACATAAAAAGCTTGTACTGATTTTTTTACAAGTACTTAAAGATTCAAAAATTCCAAACTTTAAGCGACCTTCATCAATTTCCGAACTATCCACAAATATCATATCCACGCAGCCTCCACATATGGACAATATCACCAAAAAGAAGACATTTCGACTTCTGTTCGCATTTCTGGTTTTCCTCCTCCTACCCACGTGATGGTATTTAGATGTCCCCCCCCCCGGGGCGGAGGATCAAAATTAATTTATTTGTTTTTATTCACAATTTTCCATCCACATGTTTCATCTCGTGTTTCTAATTTAAATTCGGAGTAATTCCTCAACAGACATTGCCCGAATTTCGGAGTCATGTGTCTGTCCATCAAATCGGATCTTGATGATGGCGCATAAAAAATTGTTGTTCATCTTTTAAACGGCGGCGTGTCTAGCAGCAGCAATTCATCACTCATTCTACAATTTGTTGATAAATTGTTTTATTACTTATTCATTCATTTCGGATATGAAAATGGCGGGTTTTTTTCTGGATTAGGTTTTTTTTGTTGTTGTATTTTAATTTGTATATTCCTTCCATAGACTTTTGTAGTTCACTCAACTAAAATTGAGTGAGATCGCCTCGACCTTCGTCGGGTAGGATTCTTGAAGAAGAACAAGTGGCGCAGCGCGATCTTGTGGTGATGGATGTGCGCGATGAAAACCAGTTTTCTTTTCTAGAAGAACGTCAAATTTACATTTTTATGCATATACATGAAAGTATTTATGTATATGTATGTAAAGGCTGTTTGGTTCGTGTTGTTGATTATTTATGATCGTGGAGGTCTTGACATGTGATTGATTTAGCCGCGAACCTCTCCTTCTTTTTCGGCTTTATCCATATACGTGACCGCTTATTGTAGTATGTACCTGCTGCTGCAGCGCGGACGTGTTCCGCGAATTGTTCCTTTTTCTGTGGTTGTTGTTGTTGTTGCCCTGTCGAATTATGGAACATGGAATTGTCGGTTGTAATTGCTGCATTGCTGCATCCCTCAATGGGATGGGACGGCCTGGATGCCCGATCATCATCGTAAGATTTCTTATGAAATATCTTTGCGCCTTTCCTTGTCTTATTCAATTGTGTTAATATCATATCAGAAAGGAGAGATCTGGTTTGTTTTCAGGTTTTTCGCGGGGATTTTAGTCATTTTTGTTTCTTTTTCTTTGGGTTAATTAAGAAATGTAAGTATGTGGCTTATATATGATTGAGGTTTTTATTTTCGGGGGTTTTTCGGAGTTGTTTTAATATTCTGGAATGAGATGTTAGTGGTGAATGCGTTTTCTTAACAGTTTTGAGACTTAAATTGTTTGTTTGAATGTTTTTGGAGTGGATTCCGAAAGTTTCTGACTATATTATGAGGGCAAGAAGTATTAATTCCCCTTTAAAGTATTGTCAATGTCTGGATCATATGTCCTTCCAATCATTGGGAGTATTTAAAGGAAAAAGTAGTCTTAACTGGTTTGCATTGAATAATCAGAAAATTACATTCTACCGTGAACTTTACTATCGCGAGAAAGTAAGTGTGACAGACTCATTCTTCTCGAGGCAAAGCCTACAGCATGAGTCTAGCTAAGGTGTTCGCATTTTAAAGGCAAACGAAGGTTACTTGATTGGAAATACCCAGTTAATCAAAAGCACGATGGCATCCATAGAATAGTTTCAACCTATCGCTTTGATTGAGAGAATTCTAATCCGTTTGTTAGAGAGGTTCCTCCTAAGTTCTCGTAGATGCATGCCAATATAGGGAGCACCTTTAGTATATCAAGCTGATCGCCGAAGATCAAAGTTAAACCTTCTACGCATCCATATCGGTCTCTGTCTTGGAGCTATCGGTGTACCATAAGGGGTCATCCATTAATTACGTGAGGTATTTAGGGGGTTAGGGGGTCGAGCCGAATCTCACCCAATCTCACGTGAGGGAGAGGGGGTCTCGGTATAATCACGTTTTTTTTTTCAAGATACAGCGTAAAATTACGAGAAAACTACCTTAAATTAAGTCAAAAATGTTTCTCCACTAAAAACCCCTATACACTTACAGGCCACCGGTGGGTAGGCAGTAGTAGCTTAGCTCGCGCCTTGCTTTCCGTTCCAACTGGATACTGCGTGAATTCTTGCCGCAAATTAACAGTTTGAGAGTGAATTAGAGTTCAGATCTTCAGGCACGAACTGACGATAAATGCCCAAGCAAATTAAAATATGTTGTCAGTTTACTTGTACTTCAGGCCCCATATATTAGTCGGCCGGTGAGTTTGTGGTGATACTTGACCTCAAGGCGAAATCTTCAGGCCATGGCGTGCCGACGACCTGTGTGCAGATAGGGGCCTTAAGATATGGCTAAATCCTACACAAAAATTTTTACGGGGTTATGCGAACTCCAGAAAGTAGGACAGTAGCCCCTCTATTCTTTAGCCGCAGCCAGCCGCACGCTGGCTTCGCGACTCGGCGAATGCTGTAGTGTACGGGCCAAGTAACACTGACTCGCGGAAAGATCCTTAGAATATATAACTACAGAAAGGCACACGTCGAATTTACGTAATTTATGAACGACCCCTAAGGGCCCGTATTGCGGCGCATTAGAGATACTCTAGGGACAGAGGTGGCGAACCTTTTTCAGTGTGCGTGGCCAAAAAATTACAATCTATATAAAATAGGTGACGTGCCAAGCTCTTGGTAATATTAAAATATTGAATAAGAGTGCAACGGTGCATTTTGTGAATGAATGGATATTTAAGGGAAGAAGAAATACTGGTGAGTTTAAGACGGCGACATCCTGTTTGTTTATTTTCAGTCCGCGTTTAAGCGTCCCACTTCTCCTCTAAAAACCATAAATGCCCTTTTACATCTCAAACATAAAGTGGAAACGCAAATTGGAGCGCTTTTACATACATAACATAACGCTCCTTTAATCCCTCATGAGACATAGGGCGGTTCTGATCAGGATCTCCCAGTTGTTGCGGCTTCTGCTAATAGCGTGTCTCGTGTCTCACTCCGTGATCGCCTTCGAAATGAGGTTGTCAGACAAAGATGCGATCAGCAAACACTGATCGAAGAAGAAATGCAAAAACGTCGACTACGGTGGTTTGGACATGTTTGCCGAATGGATGATAACCGCTTGCCACGTAAACTTCTCTGGCGAGACCGTCCTGCAGACTGGAGAATACAGCGATCGGCACCGAAGAAAACCTGGTTGAAGAATATCGAGGGTGACTTAAAGAATCAACGATTATCAGTTAACGAGGCTCGAGACACCGCCAAAAACCGAGAAGAATGGAAGCGAATCGTGAATAGAGTTCGGGACCCAGCGGCACCGACAGCAGCGTATCCGTTGCGGGGACGTCCCGCTCGGACCGCCAGCTAACGGATCAAAGAAGAAGAAGTCTGAAATCCACGTTTGTGCAACACAGAGAAAAGCATAGACATTTTTGAGATGAAATAGCTCCAATTTACGTTTCCACTTTTCACGTTTGGGATGTAAGAGGGCCTTAACAGTCTTACTTTCACTCTAGACGCATTATAGAAGTGCTGCCTCGATGTTTTTCGCTAAATACGCTGGCGGGTTTCTGTTAAAGTAAACGCTGCACCAGCAAATGATTCTTGCATGTCACTTCTGGCACGTGGGCCATAGGTTCGCCACCCCTGGTCTAGTTTAATTCGATTTGGCGAGTTCATGTGGGCCTTTGATTTGTTGGCGCTATACGTTTACTTTGCAAAAGCTAAACAAGCTGGAATATGTTGGCTTATTTTTTTACAGCCGAAGTTGACTATAGTTGAAGTTGGAATAAGTTACTTACTATCAAAGATGTTTTCAAGTTCTTCTGTATACTACGCTGTTAACCGTTCTATGCCCCTCCAGTGGTTATATATTACTCGAAAAATTTGGGAGTGTTCAGGTGTTTCAAAGACTTATCAAATTATTCACTATACCCGGCAAAATAGGTACTAACTTTAGGTCAAAATTAGGTCAAATTCGCATAAATTTTGGACCTTGTGTATCATTAGGACTTGTAGGACATTTTTAACCATCGACACGGTTGAAGTGAAGGGCAATCAGAAAAGAGTTATTTATTTTTAATGAACCAGAATGATTTCTTCCCTTGTCTTATTAGGTATTTTAGAGATTTCGCTAGGTTCTCCTGTTTATCGTTTAAATTCGTGTATTTTGATCATTCTTCTTCGAGAGTACGTAAATTATTAAATAAATCATTTCTAAAGAGGATTTCAATATCTGTTAGCAGAATTTGGTACAAGTTATTCAGTTATTGATATTGATACAAGCGTTCTTCAATCAATGGTCTCAGGGTACCATGCCATTGATTCGACCAGACCAGTTTCCATTAGGGGCCCATACACTACAAGGTTTTATGCGTACAAACAAGGCGTTCAAACAAAGATTGACAGTGTGTGGTGAATTTGGTTTTTGGTTTTATGTTTGTCACAAGTTTGTCCCAAATATCAAAATGGTTTGATTTTTTCGTGGTTTTATCTGACAGTTCTGTGCATAACATAAAATTTCAAAGGCTATTGATTACAACTTATTCCTAGTTAAAGAACTCATTTCGATTTGAAATCTTTAAAGGAAAATGAAAACCATAATAGTGTATTGGTAAGCTCGGCGTTCAAACAAGTTTGTCAGAAAGATTGTGGGACATGTTTGTACGCATAAAATCTTGTAGTGTATGGGGACCTATTTGTCTTTGATACTATATTTACTGAATAGCAACATGGTTACAAGTTTTGACAGCTGTCATTCACCATGGCACCAACGTGACAAAAATACAGCACTCTCATTCACACATTCCCATCGTGGGAATATTTTGAAAGATATTCTTCAAATCACCACTTAAACACACAAACCATTTATTAAATTGCCACCATTATTAATCACTTAATTGCTTATAAAACATCTCACAAAACAATCATATTCTCGTTCTAAAGAACTCTCCACAACAAGTTCCACAGAAACCGTCTCAACAAGAGCTCATCCACTGAATATAATATTTCAGCTTGCTACAATTGTCCGGTAAGTGCCTGTTGCGGAATACAAGCGGCATAATTAACAAATGTTTTGACAGTTCTGACATGCTGACATGTAAATCACATAAGTAACCACTGCGCGGCGGCGCACCACTATTACCGATGGCATATCATCATGCAAGATACATTGGCTGCATCCATCGATACTTTATACAAGACGTGTCCACTTATAGGCCCCTGCCCATATAGCCGCGCGGCGGCCACTTGCATCGTGCACACCCATTCAGGTGTTGTTACCGGTGTGGACTGCATGCAAATTCTGTACATACTCTGTATCTCCAAGTACTTATATCCGAGCTGCGCAAACGCAAGTGACTTGCAGTGCTGCTATATCGATGCCAGATTATTTGCATAAAACAGCTTCACAATCGCAGCCAATAAATGCGAGTTACTATACTGTGCGGAGGTTAAGAGATACCAGTCGTCGGCACTTGGTATATAATCCCCCGGCCCAGATAAGGAACACCTACACGAGATAGAAGACATCTGTGTGACACCTGGCGGGACACCGCCGTTGTGCACTCCGTAAAACTATTAAGAGAAATGCGTTTATGCTGAACGCGGGATAGTCGCGCGGTAGTCCACCAGTGCTGGGTGATGTCTATTCCTGATTAACAAACGAAAATAAAAAAGCAGTAAAGTGCTGCGCTATCGAAGGTGTAAGAGGCTAATTACACACGGGCCGCGATTTAATTGGCTGCGCACACTCCGATCGCTTAAGGCTGATGGATTGTATGTAATACTTTGGTGCAGTTGGGGGATATCTGTTTACGCTGCGCTAGCAGCTGTGCAGGTCCGTCACAGGGCATTGAATCCGATAATAATTGAAGCTGATGAATGATATCCACTCGCCGCAGAGCATTTACTGATTGAAGGCAATTAAGAGACGGACGCTTACTTTTAAATGGGACTTAATATGGCCGTGATATGATGCTTGCGGGACGAGGTAGCTCTGGATATGAATGAACACCCCCTTCATTGGCTGTGGGCCTGGTTTTAGTCATTGACATTTCGAGTTCTACTTTCATTTTATGAGAAATATAAATACAAAACGGGGTCTTTTCTGGAAGGGGGTTTTGAATATGGTGTTTGTTGACTAGGAGATCTTGTGTGGTTTGATCTTTTGTTAAGTGATAAGTCAGTTCTGGTACAAAGTACAAAGCCCGCGACATATTCGGGTAATGATGATGGCTCTTGTGTCCCGGTATACATTTCAGCGTAATAGCATTATTTGTAGTGGGGGCTTTGCAGGGGCGCAACAACTGCAATTGTAAAAGAGGGTTCAACAAAAATATAGATTGCTAGTGATCGTGGTAAAAGTCGCGATACAATTTACTTTCGAAAATATTAGAAGAGAATTGCGAGACTTAAAAATTCTCATGTTCTGCAGTATTTGTCTGTACTTAGCATGAAACAGGAACGCGTAGCGTCGAAACACCTATATGGCACCCAAAGCAGACACGGTACGCCTGAGTAGAAACTCTACTTTTCCAAATGTAGCCCTCTAAAGCCAACTGGAGCTTTAAGAAAATGGGAAATTATCTTGGTGCCATAAAGCGTACCATTAGCATATTCAATAGATCGGTTCTTGTTCGATTGCGTAGGCTAAGCAGCATTGGACATGGTTAGTACTCAGTTGGGGGACCGCTTGGTACAATGACACTCACGTATGAAATGGATGGGTGTCTACACGGATAAACTCTTGCAGCAAATAATACGTTAAAATTTATGGCTCATTTTTCTTTTGTGCTTTTCGTTTCCTACCCACCCCCCCTACCCACGAGTGCCCATTTCTGTTGTTAATTCTTCTTTTTACTTTATTCCGAAGTAAAGGTGAAATCAAAGAAGCAACAACAAAAACCTGTCAAAACTGTTTCCTGCAAAGTTGCTTCAAAAGTTTCATGGCATTGTTTCATGTTCCGTCAACTCAGGATGCAGGAAACTTTTTGTTTCGTATTTCATTGTGTAAAATGGGCCTTAGAGTCATATGGGCTCGAAAAAATTTGATTTAATGCTCGGTCTACCTCCTAACCCCCCCCCCCTTTCCCGTTGCTGCGAACCTGGTCTTGAGCAAACAATCACAGATAGCGTCATAGCCGAGTAAATGGATAATGAAGGTAGAGAAAGTTATGCCACTTAAGATACAAACTTCGGCGCATTTTTCTACGGCAAGTACCTCAGTTTAAAAAACTGCGATTGTGTGTCCCAGTGCATTGAAAATACGACATTTCGGGGGGAATCGACGCCTATTCCGTATGTAAGATCGTTTTTTGAGCTTGGCCATTGATCTAGAGGGTAGGGATCTGCTAGACTTCATACTACGCGGCTACCGATATCCTCTACAAATGGTTTGTCAAAGTTTAGCTTGGCCTATAGTATATTGAAGAGCATAAAGTCCTCTCCCGTTGCGTGTTTAGTACTAGATTAGGACGCGTAAGTGACCGTTGTCCTAACCACGACCTAACAGAACTAATACATGACCTTCGATACGATTCGCCAGGTTTTGCTAGCACATTGGCAACAAGTGAGGATAAGACCATTGGGGTGCGACAGCGAGTGATACCCAACCTTCGCTGGAAGGATGGTGTAGACCAGGACGCTCAGAGCTTAGGGATGCCAAACTGGATGACATCGGCTCAGAACCGGGACTATAAAAGAGAGAACGGTTGCGAGAGGCCAGGACCGGATCCCGGTTGTAGAGCCGTTAAAGAAGAAGAAGAGGATAAAGACGGTTGCTTTCTTCTTTACTTTATTAAGATCTTCGTGTGTGGAAGTCAATTTCCATAGATGGAAAACATACATAGATTTTGGGAAAGGAAGTTAAGTTGATCGGTCAAATAGGTTTGGCCTGCAACTTGACCTTTCATCAGCCTTTGCGGTCAAAACTACCATGATTTATCTCCAACACAGTGGTAGTATAACGCCACAGATAGCCAAATTTTTTATAACTGCCAGTGCAGTTTGCAACATGGAATGCAATTTTGAATGCATAAACAAAACACTCATCCTTCATCCAATTTGCCAATAATTTTTCCAGCCAAAACTGGTCCGCCAACTCGCATGATTGCATTCGCCAATATAAAAACAGCAATTAAGAATCAGACCAGCCCATCCCCCCCCTGGTGGATAAATTTTGAAATCCATAAATCCTTAATCACCGGAAAATCTCCAATAAAAATTTAATAAAAATATCTTCATCCGCGAGAGCTTAATCCGAAATCAATTTTAAACGCTCATAAAAAACTCAACTCGCATGCCGCCAGCGGCCTTTTTAATTACTCAACTTAAAAATGGTTTCAATCTAAATTCATACAAAACAAGAGGAAAAAACTGCGCGAAGGTCTCACCTGGCCTCAGGTGGCAAAGGTAACAAGGAAAATTGGCCGAGAGATCACCTCATTCCGCAGAAACACCCAGGGATCGACGACGACGACGTTGTTGGGCCGACTTCAGATGACGTTGGGTGGCTGGAAAGCATTTCCGATGCACTTTTTTTGCGTGTATGCATTTTTTTGTAGTTTGTAGATGCACTCATATGTACAAGCTGCCCATAATTGATGGCAGGTGCAAGGGGGGCGCAGGCACGAGAGGAGCCGGGGCCCGTTCGCGAAATGAATTCGAAGGATCTCGACACAAAATGTCGACTTTAATTAAACGCGACAATTATGTGGATTTTATGCGCCTTCATGCTGCAATTAATCATTTTCCAGGTGACGTAGATATATTAACAGAGATCGGAACATGAAACCTGAGCGGATATTAATAAGACGCGCAGCCCGCAGGAAATTGGTTTCAGTTCTGTCTTCGTTGTGGAGTTTGCGCGCTTTTTTTTGGTGTGGTGTTTTTTGTGTTACCTGTTGTTACCTACGCAGGTGAATTGAAGGTAAATTTTACTTTAAAGAGGTGTGATCGAAAACTGCTGCGTTTATTTGTTGGGGAATATTTATGTGCTGTTGATTATATGAAAGTTTGGTTTTTTTGTTGTTGTTGGTATGCGGGGAAAATGAAATGTGATAAATCAAAATGCGGTAATGAAAATTGAATGCGGAACGGTGTTTTTTTGGGTGATTTGAGAGCTAGATCCTTGGGCTGTACGGAAATGCAGAGGAGGGAACTTGAATAGTAATAGAACAGAAACTTCGAATTTTCATTCACAACCCATTAAGAGAAATGCCAAACTGCAGAACGATCATTTCAACCAAAGTAGGTAGCACGTGTCCGAAAAGTCGATCCAGAATTTAAATTTTTCGCCATTTGTGGCAGATTCAAAATGGCGGACCAAAAATTTTGACATATATCATGTGGTCACTAGTAAAATTACTACTATTCAATATTATCGCGATAGAATGCCGATTTCAGTGATCGAGCCCGAGCAGATCGAGCTCATTTTTGCCGTTGAGAATTCCCATAAAGAGACGAGATAAGAACAAAGTATGCTATCAGCGTAGAATCGAAGCACAGACCTCTGGTATGGTAGATGGTCAAAAATCATTGACTATATTTGCAACCATATATTTTCCTGGGAGTGATGATCGATCGGAACTTTAATACATATTGGACGGCAGCCAAATACGGTTCGCAGTCGAAGCAAAGGCCCAGCAAGTCTCACGAGTCTGTTGAGGATAGGTGGATCGACAGACATATACCAAACGTGAAGAAATGGGTTATTAGGAGCATTGGGAAGGGAGTTACGACCCCACGTGAACATGGAAGATATAGAATCAACATCCATCCAGAGACACTTGGTGATGAGTCCCAGGATGGAGTGGAAGGGACGTCAGAAATTGTAAGCTGGCTATATACTGCAAGCTTAGGCTGAAACAAGCAGATAGAAGAAGAGAAAGGCAAAAAAACGCCAGAAGCATTAGCCACTAGATAAAAGCCAATCCATCCTCGTGGTGGATTGCTAAAATTCTAACCTCGCAGGGAGAGTTTGTTTTAGTAAAAGCTCGAGTTCCACATAACGAGCATGCAGTAGCCTGTCGGTACCACGAGTGGCAATCCACCTACTTACGCACGACAAAAAAAATACAAGAAATTGCTGCTATAATGAGGCAGTATAAGACCGATAAGAAATCTGACCTATAAGCTGTATTCGAGAGACTGTTCTTCAGAAAATTGTTGGAATTGCCAAGTAGACAAAACTTCGGAATGCCGAATTGTCTGCTGGAAATCGGCGAAGAGGGAAGTTACCAAACCTGAACCGAATCACGATTGTAGAACCGAAGAAGTAAGGAAGTAAGTTCGTCGGTAGAAGATCGTAGGTCTGTAGGAGGTCTACTTTCAAGTTTTTTTCTACCATCAGCGGTTCTTTGGTAGAGTTCACTGTTGGGGCAGCAAGATCGAGTCGAAAAGATAATACGAGAAATAAGAAGACTATGCCTCGAAGTAGATTCGAATCTTGGAACTCTGTAATGGTAGTCGCACGCCTTAACCCCTGGGTTATTATCAGGGCCGGCAAGTTCAGTTACTATTAATTTTCTGAATTGTCAATTGATTAGCCCACAGGATAAAATGCAGATATTTCGCCTTCTCTCGTAGTTCTGGTAGGATCAATCATCAATGAAGGGGAATATTTATTTTAACTGGAAGTGAAATGTGTGGGTAAATATGACCGCCTGTGACCGCCTTTCCGCTTTTGTTCATAACCCGTCGCGCCAATCTGTTTTTGCCTTTAAGGCCACAATTCACATGCAGGCCGCCGGCAGGCCATGACCTGAAGGTTCCTCGCCTTGAGCCCTAGTATAATCACATGTTCCCCAGCCGTCAACTGAATGGGACCTACAGTCCAAGAAAACTGACAATAATCTTTATGTGTATGGGTATTTATCGTCAGTCCGCGCATGAAGATCTGAACTTCTATTGAACTTTACACGAGCTATCACTTTCACAGCTTCACTTTAATATAAACTAGTTTTTTAGGCAAGGGGCGCAGGGAAGTGTATGTGTTGGGCTTCACTTGTACAGCCAAAAATTGTTCGGTCCCACTGAAAATAATAATTGAAGTTTTCGTTGAGACATTTTCGAACTTAAAGTGTCCAAACGGTCGTCTTCGTCTGTGTGTATGTAAGTAATCATAAGGCCAACTGCAATCCGCGGCCTGTCAGGTGTATGCCTCAAGGCCTCATCCCTCAATCAGACTGAGTATTCTATAGGCCTGCCGGTGGCCTGTGTGTAAATGGGGACCTGCTAAAAAGCATAACAGATTGGAGAATTTCCCGTAAAGCGATGTTCTCATTAATTAATAAAACAACAACTATTTTATCCAGCTATTATTAAAACATAATTTATAACAAAAAATACTGCAAATTTCCCTTATGAACTCTTACTTTCGTCAATGTCTTCTTCTTCTTCGTCCTCCGGATCCCTATCACTATTCGGCACCAGGCTCACTTGCTTGTACATCTTCTGCAAAAGATCGATTATATCTTCCCGCGAAGCAAATCCTGGTACTCCTTGTGGTCCGGGACTGCCAGTTCTGCCAGGAGCACCAGGCAGTCCAGGTTCACCTAATGCTCCTTGAACACCGGTAGCACCGGGTGGTCCTGGTCGACCCGGTGGTCCTTGTGGTCCGGAAATACCTTGTGCACCGGGTGCTCCAGGAGCGCCCGGCATACCTCTTTGCCCTGGCATTCCGGGCAAGCCAGGGGAACCCCGTGGGCCTACTGGTCCAGGTGGTCCAGGTTTGCCAGACAGTCCTTCTCTGCCTAGCATATTAGAGAAGTTATTAGCATATATCGGGGGGTCACGTCCAGGGAGGCCGGGTGGCCCTGGCGGACCTGGCGGACCAGGGGCACACCGGCAAGATGTTGGCACTGCTACATATTGTATTTTCACACCCGAAACTGTTGTGGCTGCTCCGGGCTTGTTCTTGTTCTTATTTTGGCGAGCAGATTCGACAAGTGATTGTGATTCAGGATCAGCTGTGTTTAAAAGCGCGCCTGGAAGGAAGAATATATTTTTGTTAGTTAGTCTTAGTTTATATTGAAATTATGATTTTAAAAAAAATAAATAATAATCTACATACTTACAAAAAGCGAGAATAAATGTTACCGAGACCAACATCTTAACTCCATTTGAAAATTTCGACTATTCTCGCGATCAAAGGTTCAGATGCTTTTATATACCCACGAAAGGCACCGCTAAAAGCATTTTATTTATTTATTTTTTTTTTACACATTATTAAATATTTATGACTGAAATATTAATTTAAAATTCTATCAACTTAGACGTCAATAGAGGTAACTCCTGTGTTCTTATGTGCCGAATTGTGGTGATGTGGGTCAAAGTTTGTAAAATTTATGCATTTCCTCGTAAAAAATCGTTTTGGCGAATTTTTTGGATTAGATAAACATCGCGTCGCAAGAATTTTTGATAAGAAGAATCGAAGTTCTGTTAAGAAATTATTTAAATTTTGACCTAAAAAAATATTGTTTTGGTGGAGTTTTCGAAATGAATAAACAGAATAATCGAGTAAACCCAAAAAAATAAATAATCTTGGGCACGATTTAATCTTTTTTGATTAAGTTGAAAAGCGCGTGGAGGTGTTCAGGCGATTTAAATTAAATATTATGATGACGAAAGGTGGGAATATGATCTATTGTAGAGATTTTTCAAAATTTTGATATATGGGGTTTAGTTCCAGGATTTGCCATTAGCAAGTAGTAGCGATGCTTGTTTAAAGTTTTCATTATTATTACTATTGCTCCAGTTTTTTTGGAGTTTGCTCCTTAGGAATCGTTTCATATAAGAGTACAGTATTGAAAATATATGAGGAGTAAAAACCTTTAACTGGATTTGGAACCACTTAAAATTTTGCATATTTCTTGCACGGTAGCCCTAATAAGGCATCCCGCCGGCTTAACAGGTTAATAATAGGGTACCAAATTTCCGCTTTCATCGGGTCCACACCATGGAGGAGACATAACACTCCAACAAGACTGTCCCCGCTTGCCCTGACGTTTGTGACTCACCCGGCTGCTAAAAAAACTGAACTCCTACAACATCCAAGAGTGCAAACCCGAGGCTCACTGCTTCCTCGTCATGCATCCACCAGACTATCCTTGATCTTTCATATTCTTTATTTTCTATCTCCAGGCCAAGCTTGCTACTAGACATTGCACCATGAGTTCAACTACATGACAGACTAGTGGCACAAAGGGTGATTCCTGAGCTTGAAAATACAATCTGACCATTTTGTGAAAAAATCAAGAAAACGGTTCAAAGATGGCGGCCGATTTTTGCATTTGTGTTCCCAGACCCCCGACATGAATGTTAAATGAGAGGGCCTGACAAGTAGAATACAATTAGTGGTGTTTTTCCAAATTCAAAATAACGGCCAACACAAAATAATGTAATGCGACCGTAACAAGATGGCGGTTCCAAAATAGAGCCGATTCTATTTTTCTTCACAACCCGCTCAGTATGGGTCCAATTAACTCCAAATTCTACACATACTGCAAAATTCTTGACAGTGTAATCTGACCATTTTGTAAAAAGTCAAGATGGCGGTTCAAAGATGACGGCTCAAAAATGACGGCTCACTAATGCATTTGTGTTTCCTGACTCCGACATGGGTATCAAATGAAAGGGCATGACAAGTAGAATACAATTAGCGGTGTAACGTCATTCGAAATTCAAAATGGCGGCCAAAACAAAATGGTTGAAGACATACAGACTAAATTACTACTTAAGAATCGTTTCATATGTAGAGCACGGTATGTTAAATAGACAGGTAGTAATGATCAAGTGTTAGCAAAAAAACAGCAAAAATAATAAGAAAATCTGTAACTGTGATCCACTTTCATATAACCAATCAACCACTAGTTTTGCACATATGTATAACTTGAGTAAAAATACAATCTGACCATTTTGTAAAAAAATCTAGATGGCGGTTCCAAGATGGCGGCCGATTTTTCAATTTGTGTTCCCTTTAGGATCATCCACAATTTGATGCAAATTATTGGTGTCTGCAAAGAGCTCGACGTCCTTGCCAGAAACACTGGTGCCATTTGAGTAAGCCCATTTACATTGCCAACATTGAAATCACCCGAAACGATGATTTCACACTCAGGATTGGACCACAAAAATCCCAAGATTTCTTCGGAAATAGTATCAAATGATGAAGTGGAGGTTCGTTACTTATGAAGCTAACTGACTAGCGTGGCCTGAAAGCACTGGTCTGTCGTTTGCTGAACACAAGCTATAACTGCACTGATCAGCAACCTGGGAAAACAAGTATCCCTAAGAAACAAGGTACGGGAACAGATTATTCACTCACAGCTCGCCTTAAGGGACCTGGGAGTGATGACCACAGGCATAATTTGAAAACACAGTTGGAGGGCATGACGCAACGTGGGGCCAAACCAATCCGTCGCCTCCTGTAGGAGAGGGAGATTAGCTTAGTCTAACTTTTCGCAGTACCAGAAAGGGTAGCACGCAGCAGCAAGAAAGAGGGCTTACAGCAGAAAATGAACGCCCGCATACAGACTAAAGTTGGAAACAGATACGTGCGTGCGTACAGTGTCTGCAGTGTATGCGGCGAATTTTCGCTGACAGACCGTTACGCACTTAGGTTCCATCTAGTCTTTTATAAATAACCAAAAAATCTATGGTGGACTATGGTAGACTATGGTGAAAGCGACAATGAACAAGAGTTGGAAGAAGACCAACTATTGCGTTGCGTGCGTTCTGTTTATGTAACTATATGTCAGTTTACTTGGGAATGTAAGCTATTATATCAATCACCGCACGCACCAATGTACGTATGTATCTTTTTTCAACTTAAGCGTCCTTCGTGCGTGCTGCGAATATAGGGCCAAATTCAACAATGCGGCGGGCGTGATAGCTGGAATTATACCCATAAATATACTAGCGAGATGCGTGTTTATGATCCAGAAGATTTTAGAGTGAAAGCAAAGTCAGTGTGGTGGCAGATGTCGCACTGCGAGTCTGTAACATAATGGCAAGGCAAGTGGGACAAGTCTTTTAAGAGTCGGTGGAACTTCAGACTTATCCCAAACGTTGGTATATGGGCTACGAGGGAGTGTGAGGAAGTAAGTTCCCGAGTGAAGATGAAACTTTCCCGCACCTAGCATGCAGCAGGTACGCACTAGCCCGTATGACGCCCGCAGATAACATGCGCGCTTGAGTAAAAATAAGACTCAAGATAATTGTCCGTTTTCTTCGTCCTACACAATTTTCTAAAGCCACAATTTTGCTCTTTTTAGACTAGAAAAAGTACATGCCTGGGCCGGGAGAGTTTATGCCTGGCGCAAACAAATTTTTATATTTTCGTGCATGTGGCAGGAGCGTGTATGCAGTGGCGGGAGCATCGGAAGAAAATTTTAATCCAAAGAGAGTTAAAATCTGAAGACGTGCTTTTATATATTTTATAATAAGCCACGACATCCCTTTTAATTATGTTTCACTGCATAAAATTTATTTCTTAATCAATTCTATTTAAAAATGTTAACTACAACAAAAAAAAACAGAAAAAAAAAATATTTTCGGTGTCTGAATTCCGTACCTATTCGAACTTACGTGATATCGTGATAATGCACATTGTTTATTTGCATAACGTTATCTCGAGATTATTATCGATTTTGATTGTCGCCGCTTAAGTGGCCACACGTTATGTCATTTGTTCAGTAAGTTAGGGTCGGTCTAGAAAATCAGTATTCATAAGAATTTTGTCGCTTGCAATTTGAATGTCGAGAATATAAAAATACAAAAACAATTAAATAAAACCCCGCGTTATTTCGCCCTATTTTATTAGTAGAAATAATAAAAAAAAAAAACAATAATTAAAAATGTTATTAAAAATGGAATTAATTCGTGTTATTTTCTTCTTCTATTGCAGGGATTCAGTTGGTATTTCATATAATACTTGTGACCAGGTAGTCATAAAAAATCGCGTGCATGCGTATTTGTTTTGATAGGCTGTGCTTCGCTACACGGAGGCCAGCCGGAGAGGATGAGAATTTACCTCAATTACAGCAAATAATAACATCATCAATAACAAATCATAATAATTATAATAATAATAACAATCAAAATATATCAACACTGCCATTTGATGGTGCATCATCGATAAATGCCCTCGATCCGTCACATCAAAGAGAATACCATCGGATAACGTCAACGATTGAATCAATATCATCAGGTACTATTAATAATAATATAAAATCATCATCCCCATCGCATCCAGTGCGATTATCCCTGAGTGGGTTGAATCATATTAGCGATCAGTGCAATACGGATACAAAATTTTGTGAAATTAAAACGGAGCTTCCACCATCACAGATAAATACAGCAGCAGCAACAACCCCGTCATTACCATCAGCTGTTGATACAACTGACGACACCAAAATGCAGCAGGAACCGAATGCAAATATTCAACTGCAGACCGATTTGGTTATAGTCAACAACAATCCACCGCCGGATGTGCTTCAGCAGAATGTGATCTACGGTACTGGGAACGCGAACGAACCGAATGTAACCTCACAAGCGATCAACTATATCCAGCAGCAACAGCAGCACCTACAGCAGCGTATACAGCAGCAGCTACAGTCACATCTGCATCAGTTACCGCCCCCGCCACAGACAATATTTCATCCGCCCTTACAGCATCAGCCGCTGGCCCTTCAGCAGCATTCACCGATCCCGCCGCAAACGATCATACCGATCAATGATTACGGGAAGCCGACCCTAGGACTGAGCGATCAAATGCAGGGCCTCTGTCTCAGCGAACCACCTCATCCGCCACCAAACATGAACGCCATCGTGATCAACAGCTATGCCCCATCAACACCGCAGGAGCAGCAGTTCATCCAGCTACTACAGGCCAAGGATATGCAGATCCAGGAGCTTCAGGTTGTCCTACGGCAAAAGGATAACGAAATTGCTGAGTTGAAATCTCATTTAGATAAGTTCCAAAGTGTGTTTCCATTTAGTCGTAGTGCGGGCGGTGCGGGCGCCCGAAAGACCGGTCATGTGTTCCAAAGACAGCGGGCCCAGGGCATATCAGCGGAGCCGCAGAGCGAATCTTCAGTTTTGGAGCTGCTGCATATCACTTTCCCGAAATATGATAAGGAAGAACGGTGAGTACTAAACCCACATTTTTTGCAAATATCATAACAAACCCCTTCTTCACCCACTGCTATTATCTCACAAAAGTGCATTCACCTGCTGACCCTCGTAAATCATATTGTTGTCGCCCTACTCTTTGCCTGGAATAAATACAAAAACAAAAAATTTAAACCGAATCATCTAAAAAAACCTCCCGCTGTTTACCTTATATCACCTGCGCTGACACATTTACGGCCACTTGCCAGACCGACACGGAATGAAAACAAATTTCAACGCCACCCTCAAAGCTGGCTTTCATAATTCACCGGCGGAGACGTTTACCGCCAGTGACAACCGCGCACAGTTTTCCACACTTTCCAGATTTTTCTTTTATATTGATTCAGGGACGCGGATTTTCGCGCGGATGTTTGTTTATAATTGAAGAACGCGTGAAAAATTTATTGTGTTTATTGACTTTGGCCCCGCGGATTTTCCGAGAGGAGTTTTTGCACGTTTTCATAATATTATTTTGGAGCATGGAAAATTGATCGTGGATGATCGTTTTAGATAATTTGATGGGGGGAGGGGGGGTGATTAAATAGTGGAGTTATGGATTATATATTGGGTTAGACTAGATTAGTGTGTTAAGAAATTTATTTATAAAAAAAAAATATAAAAATACTTTGATCCCTTTATGAAAAAATAGGGGTATATTTGAACAGATGAAGTAAAGTCTACTTAACAAAGTGTCAAACAAAGTGCAATCCACTGAGGGAAGATTTGACATTCTCCTCCACGTTTTCATGCACTTCTAAAAAACGCCCAACAATATAATAATGTACAACACCTTTGGCAACACCTTTCCAAAACATTCTTCGAGTTTATCCAGACTATTGAAACTTATATTCAGTCCATATGACAAAAGGGTGAAACCAAAAACCTCCAAACTACCGACCAATATCTGTAGGCACGTCTGCGCTCTGCAAAAACACAGAGCCCATAGTCAAAATGCTTATGGAATATCTTGAATTCAGCCAGATCCTATTCGACAAGTATTTCAGCTTCCAAAACGATCTACTCGCGGCTTTCTTGCGTGCCGAGTAAAAATAAAAGATGACCTTACAACGGGCGAACACTGACCGTGATTGAAACATATTCCGCGGCCATATACCATCGGCCATCAGAAGGTTATTTGCACTATTTTCAGTGCTCTTCCATTTGGAGCTAGAATGTTAAGATTTTCAGATTTTCCAACTCTTGAATAACCTACATACAGCTGACCATGAAAGAAACACGGTCGGTTTTATAATATCGACACCAACAAATTGGCTTTGGTCATACGTTTACAAATTCTCGGGAAAATAAGGCTTAAATTTGGTAATTTAATCGGAAACGGAACACAAATGGCAAAATTCGCCGGCCATATTGAGCCCACTCAAGCTCAATTTATAAATTTTAATAATAAATTCATCATTTGCTACCTTAAAAACTCCCCATACCGATTTTCATTGGAATCGGAAAACAATTGACAAAATTCGTCCGCCATATTGGCTCAACCATTTTGAATTTATAAGTTTTGATCGTAAATTCGTTATTCCCAATCTTAAAAAACTTCAGAAACCGATTTTCGTTAGAATCGGAATACAATCGACCACGCCATTTTGAATTTATGAGTTGTGATCATAAATTCGCTTTTTGCTATCTTAAAAACTCCTAGATACCAATTTTCATTGGAATCGGAATAATTTTCAATTTAGGTTATATTTCAGCGGCCATTTTGAATTTAAAAAATCGGGCTTCGAGGTGCATCATGGTGTCTGCCGGACTTTCAGGCAAAAATGCAAAGCTGTGCGATAATTTGCAACGAAGCTTTCCATGACAGCGCCAGCTAGAAGTGCCTTTAGAAAGCAAGTAGGATAAATCGAAAGGACCATTGTATACATATAACGAAAATGATCAAGCTTCTGTAAAATACATTTGATGCAGATTCTTTTTTGGCTCAAACTTGCCGTCGTTTGCCGTTTGTACATTTCAGTAATTGGCGATTTAAATCTTTTTGCCAAGTTTGGCCGCCGTAAGGCCGTTTGAGCCCCCATTAAAAGTGGTCATAAATTCTACGGCCGTCATATGTCCTTTAAAGAGCCAAGCGGCCGGTATTTGCCCGTTGTAAGGCCATTATTTGTTTTAACTATCTTTCGTAGTCAATATTTCCGAGCTTCTACACGAGATCAAACTTTCTACCATTTATTTCAAATCAGTATTTGAATACCATGTCGATTAAATGATCACGTCCATTCAATACGCAAAAAGAAGCTCTTTTTCGGGCATTCTTCATAGCATTGGTCAGTATTTCTGCTGTTATAGCAGCTATTTCGACTCGTATGTACGCCTTGCTGGCATAGACTTTACTTTTTAAATAGTTCGACAGAAAAGAGTCTGGTGCCGTTAAATCCGAAGAATGAGAGGCCCCTGCAAATCACCATTTTCGACACAAAGTGTTTTCGGAACTCGCTGCAAGAACTTCATCGTAGAGACTGCTTGTTGAAAGTAGAAGTTCGTCAGACCAACCGTGCGCCGAAAGCTAACGATAGCGGGTGCGGACGACGGTTTTTCCAACTTTGAAGAAAAATGGTCCGATGATGGTTTTTAGCACACTTCGGCCCAAGCAATCAATTTCTCGTCGTACAGTGGTGTTTTGTGAATAACGTGTGGGATTTCTGTTCGGTAAATTCGATAGTTTGGTTTGTTGATTCCGACAGAGATTGTAATGGGTGTATTGACTCAGCTAAAATGGTACTCAATGACGTTTCAGAATCGTGTACATTTGTCGAAATCGGCTTAAAAATGTCAGAGTTGTTCAATTTTGAAATACCGAAGGTCTAGATGGCGCACCCGCATAAAAAAATATGTGAACTATAATGTCAAAATCAATTTTCAAGAATATTTATTAAAAAACAAATTAAATTACTCTGACCGTAATTGTAATCAAATAAAAAAAAACTTAATCACGTACCTTTCTTTAATGGAAACTAACCTCTGATACGACTGCAAGCCATGCCTCATTATGAGTCCATAATTGATGACTCACAGAATCTGTTTGTGTGGCATAACTTTTATCATGGCCATCCTTCAACTTTTTTTTGAAATCTATAGTTTCCTCGTATATTCCCCAAAGCCAATAAACTTTAATTTTAACAACAATCTCTCACTGAAGCTCTTCTCGTGTGATTCATTCTCTAGACAAGCCATTCCATAATAACAAACCAGCTCACAACTAGACTCAAAATGCACAAAAGAACAACCATCGCGCCCATAAATAATTAAAAACACTTCATTACCACACGTTTTATGGCACTAAAACCGTTTAATTCAATAGTGCCCCGTTCAATTAACAAACAACGGTCTGCACGTGTCTACACCCTTCATAAGCGATCAGGCTAGCCACATTCAGCTCAACTTAGAATGGATTCCCCATCAAGTATACGTTACCGAACGGCTCCCAAGCAAACAATTCTATCCGTTGTCCAGTTGCCTCATGAGATATGAAGTCTTGTCCACACGTTATACACCACAGTGGTGCATATGGAATTCATAGAAACAAACAAGCCCGGCGAACGACCGGCCTTTCTCTTGCTCAATTGTGGGACACTACTAACTTGTGATTACGGATAATGGCGTCATTTCAATTAGTTCAGCATAGGGACATGAAAATTGTCGCTGCGGTAAAAGCTGCACCAGCCAAAACAAACAAACGAACAAACGAAACCCATCGATGGTGTTGTTGTTGGCTAGAAAGACTTATGAAGTTTAAGACTACGTGTCCCATTCAATAGAAACAAACAGAGTTGACGGACGGTCTCCGTCTATGTCAAACTTCTTATTTGGCTACAAGAAATGATTGGAAGTTGGATCGACGCGACTGTACATTGAACAAAAAAGGCATGGCGACACTCAGACTGTCTCTAGCCGTGATTTATGCCCTGATCACACAAGCAATCGAGCATTATGACCACTTCTGGACTTCCATACCCAGATTGACTTGTTTTTGCGTGATCGCAAATGAATTATTGCATATAATACACTCGCACATGCGCGCGAGCACCCGAACCCTTGACGCGCTGTCCGTTCGTTCATTAGTGCTCAGAACCCTTGTCAGATGGACGTTAACATTTTAATCCATGGCGTTCACGTCATGTCACTTCCGTAGGGCATGTCTCCGGCTGCATTACCAGCACGCCAATACCTTTCCGTTGCAGATGAAAAGTGGGTACCAGAATCAAAACTGACAGAAGCTATCCCAAACGTCAAGTGCGCATATTACCTAACCCTTGTAAGACTGCGATGGGGAGACATGGGGGACATGCAGAATTTTGCTGAGTTTTTATAACGAATTCATCTCTGTGCTTTCAGAAATATTCTTTCTGTACCTTGTGCGATCATCATTTATATTTTCCATCTTCATATTTTCTGTCATAAAATTTTATGTTTATCAAAGCATTAAGATATCCCAACACTATAATTCTAGCTAAATTTAGAACCGACACCTTACGCCGTGAATTGCCAATGAGCGTCACCTGGCAGCCCCCCGCGTAATCAGCTAACTAGCCATCGTCGATGCGTGCAGGTATTCATCAACCATTTTTTCCTCCAAATCATTATCTATCGTTTATTTGCATTTATTTCAACTTTGCGAAATTGTCTTTGGTGGTAATTTGCTATTCTGATCACTGTCAGCGGCTTAGAGCCAATTAATAGGGGCCAGTGCTGCGGTAGCACTAGGTAAGGAGAAGTGCGATTGTTATCTTAACTTTATTCGGAAATAATCGCGATATGAACATAAGTGGATTGCGTTTAAAGCTTTGAATTTAGGTTAGTTGTTGACAGTCGAGCTGATAATCTGTTATTGGTGATCGCAATTTTTGTTTTATTTTTTTGGTCTAATGTTTTCACATGGCGTTTGTAGATCGATATCAGTTGGTAGAGCAATAAAGTTTGGAATTAAGATTGATCCTGGGACTGTAAATTGACAAGGGTTTAAGTCGTTCGACCACCATCCGAGAGGTCAAGAGTTCGATTCCATGCATAGTAGTTCGTCTTTTCGCTTCTTCTACCTAGATAACATCTCTTTTGATTATAATAGACTAGGATTTAGTAGGCCACCCATAGGCCACCTTAGCTCCTTACCTAGGTTCGGGTTTGAAGGCCTTTCGCAGCCATTATCTTCACAGCTACCGATTCCGAGTCAACGCCATCTAGTACTTTTGCGACCTAACAAGAACTGACAACACAGTATTGAGGCAGTTTGTATAGAAGATCGCTAATTGAAGGTTACTGCTAGTGTGCCATTGAATAGACCACCAACTGAAACGGAAGAGAGTTTGATGATGCGCTACCCTTGATATTGACAATCGTGCCACTCTTCTCTCCATTACCAATTTTATTTCTAGAGGTCTAGTGGTGATCTCGGCTGCGGTTCCCACCGCCAATGGGTTCTAAGATATCGTCCTTGCGTTCGTCCACTTTCCGGGGATGTACCAATAGTGCCACCCCAGGAGGTTCAAGAACTGATTGAGTTCTGTCGCAAGACGAAGCGGCAATTCGCCATCGGCTGTGATGTAAATGCATTCGGGGGAGTACCGATGTACCGGGTGAGTGTCCCCTAGAATTTCTTGTTATGAATAACTTAGATATTGCAAATAGGAGATTCAAACCCACTTTTGTCAGTGCTAGTAGAAAGGAGGTGCTGGACCTCACCTTCACTAACAGGCTTCTCTCCTACAAGATTGAAAACTGGCGTGTTCTGGACGAGACCTCACATCTACACATTAGATTCGACATTGTAGGCCTCCCACATATACGCGCCTCTTTTTTGGTTCCTGGCCAAAAGTTTCAGAGGCAGTTGCCTCGAAATCAGACCTGCCTGCTGTCTCAATCAGTGTGTGAACTGGAGATTGAGGTCACGCAGCTTACTGGTGTGCTGATCTCTTCCTACCATGACAACAACCCTGTCTCGTCCTTTCAGTCGTCAAGTAAAGTGCCCTGGTGGAACGACAGGTTATCTGCAGTGCCTAAGATGTTAGGAGATTGTTCGATAGGGCAAACCATACCGGACATTGGGATGAATACAGGTTCACCAGAATAGCGTACAACAAGGAGTTGAGATGTTCCAAAAGGATTGTCGGGAGGAAACACTGTGAGAGCCTGCAGAGTCTACGAGAGGCGACTAGACTCCAAAAACTACTTTCCAAAGACTCTTTCAACGGAGTGGGCCTTCTCAAAAGGAAGGATGTTTCCTACACCTCCAACCATGAAGAAACCTGGAAGTAGCTGCTCAGCGAGAACTTTCCAGGGTCAATTCTCCAGACCGTTTATTCATTGGATGCTGGGTGTAGTCATAGGACCATTCCAGACCGTTATTTCCGGAGTCTTTGTGAGAACATCTTCGACTGTGATAAGGCTAAATGAGCACGACCTCTTTTCAGCCCTATATGTCCCCGGGGGAGATGGAATTTTCTGGCGCTCCTTCAGAAGTGCCTCAATCTGATTCTCGACAACCTCTTTAGAGCCAGCTTCAACTGAAGATACATTTCAACCATCTGGAGGAAAGTCGTGGTGGTTTTTATCTCCAAACAGGGAAACAGACCCCTGGAGTTGCCTAAATCGTACAGACTTATCAGCTTAGCCAGTTTTCTTTTGAAAACGATGGAAAGGCTGCTAAACCTTTATATTGAGTGCAATCTGGGGCTCTCTCTTCTTCTATATAGCACCCAGTTCGCTTACTCAAAGGGTAAATCAAGTAACGATTGAGTGGATAAATGCCAGGCATGTAGGTCATTTCTTCTACCGGTGGTGTCTCCACCACTAGGGTTAAAGCTATTAAAAGCTGCCCTCAAGGTGGAGACTTATCACCGTTACTCTGGTCACTAGCTGTGGATGAATTTTTGAGTAAACTCTCTGAATCTGTTTTCGATGTCATGGGTTATGCGGATGATCTTGCTATCATTGTCTTTGAGTAGTTTGACTTGACCATTACAGAGGTCCTGAGAACAGCACTCCGAGAAGTTCAAAGATGGTGTACTATGGAGGGTCTGTCAATCAACTCAAATAAGTCTGTACTGGTACCTTTCGCCAAACGCTTCTAAGTAGACCTAGGTCCTAACTGTATCCAGGGTACCACAGTTGAGTTCTCAGACTCAGTCAAATATTTGGGAGTTAGGCAATACAAGTTAGAGTTAGACAAGAGAATTAACTAGAAGGCTGAACTGGACTAGGCTTATGGGTCTGCAAAAGGCTTTTGGGTACGACATGGGGTCTTACGCCACAAATGATGTACTGAATGTACAATACGATCGTTTAACCTATTTTCACTTATGTCGCTTAGTTTGGTGGCCCAAGACTAAACAGATTACGTTGATCCTCAAGCGCGGCAAACTGCACTGGCTTGCTTGCCTCTCCATTACCGGAGCTATGCTATGCTATGGTCTCCAAACACTGTGGTATTGAGGGAAAAGAGGTTGCAGACACCCTCGTGAAGGAGGGGTCTTAGACGTTGGTCCAGTACCCAGATCTTTTCTGTGACTTCTCTTGGAGCCTGATAGAGGAGTGGATTAAGGGACTAAACCTAGCCTATTGGGAATCATTCGCAGGCCTTAGGCAGGCTACAGACGATATAAGAACCTTTGCCTTAAGGGGGATTATCAGCTTAAAAAAGGGTGGACCTAACACTGCTGTTGGGTTATCTGACTGGCCATGTAGGATTGCGATATCATCTCCACAACCTAGGACTGTCCCAAGAGTCAGAATGCCGACTCTGCATGGAAGGCGACGCTCTTATCTGGCTTAGAAGAAAACCGAAGGCTTATCAGAGAATTTATGAGCACTGCTCAACTCCGTCAATTAAAGACCTTCTTGCCTTCGTCCCGAAGGCTGATAGTCTGTTTCGTTAGTAGGGCACATACAAAATGGGCCTAACTTGGCCGCAGTGTTCACACCATATGAGTTGCCCCCTCCTTCCTTAAAAAACCATTCCAGGTATAGATCTGATACTGATGATACATCGACAAGGGATCCTTTCACCAAGCATCTGGGTACTGTTATACTGTGCCAGAATCCTGTTTGGCTAGGATGTTCGCATTTCCATGGCCTTTGAAGTCTTGACGACTCAGGATCGGGTGACTTAAGAAAACTCAGCTCATTACCCACACGTCGGCAAACCCACAGCGATTTACACTATAGTCGTGTAGCTCTCGAGCAGGATATTTTTTACTAGTGACTGATGTGAATCTTACATTGGCCGAACAGCACGGAATGTGCCAGGAGATATCCGCGCTAAATTCCTACTGACTAAACTCGCCAACTCCTTTGCTTTACGTATGAGTCCTGACCGCGGCATTACTTCGGCCTTCCTCCATCAACGTGGGCCTTAAAAGGGTTCCCCACGTGACCAAAACAGTGGGGCATGCAGATCAGCTAGTTACTGTCTCTGTTTTCTTTGTCAAGGGAGAGTAATCAAGTGATCTGATGACATTTTAGTTTTAATTTAGTTTACATCCGAGCTTAAATATGTGATAACATAGACAAGATCTGATCTAATCTAGAGGGAACCTTAACTAGTAAAGCTGTCTAGCGTATTCAAAGCATTCAGATTAACATTAATGATCAATATGATCTTGCTCAAAACGATAGATGCAGATATAATCATGTGCTATAAACATCAATTGAGATAAAATGCTACACAATTGAACACAGAACGACATTGCTTTCTCAAAAGACAACCTTGAACGACCAGAACAAATCAAGATATCGTAACCATTCTTTTTTATGTAATTATATTGCCGATCGCTTTCGTTGGAATGCACTACACAAGATGCCTGCAATATCTTCATAACCACAACTATGAGTGCTATTTTTATTTTTAGAACGAATTCTCTTTCAAATCACCACTTCTGCTTAATTGAAACGATGGTATACCTTACATCAATCCATTAACTTTCATTAATCCATTATCCTGAGCAGCGTCGTCGGCATTACATTTAAACATTAAACAAAAAAAAATTTTAATCAGATAAAAAAAAAACATAAACAAAATCATAAAAATTACATAAAAACGTAGCAACCGATTTCAACTGTCATCAAAGAGCAGCAGCAGCAAGCAGCAGCCTCCTTCTCTCTTGGCCATAATTCGAGTGAATTGCGCACACATTCCAGTTGTGTTAGATATGCGCGAGATTTATGTGCCCCCGTAGCTGTGCGTGATCAGCCTCAACATACTGCTAATTACTTTAATAGCATAATCATACCGCGATTAGTTCTTCAGTTTTTCATTTTATTACGCTTTAAGGCATTTAATTGAATTTTATTTGCTCGCGCATGTGGACGCGCATGCGCGCTGCACAGCCGGACTGTTGTGATTGGCCATCTGCTGGGCCTGGTTTACTTGAACTGTCAGATTTTAATTAATACTTTTGACATATGGGGGTCGCTGTTTTAAAAGGGGAAAAACGCTCTTTATTTGGATATAAATGTGCTGAATGGGAGATATTTAAAGAGTCATCACGCTACCATTGAGTGTTTTTAACTCGGCGGACTCGACTTGTTTGCCGTGCCATTTAAAAAACTCGTGTGTTCTGATATAATTCTTTTATTACGTTCAGATGAAGCCACGATAAACAACATTAAGCGGTCATAAAATTAAACTTCACACCTTATAATTCTCATACATGCTTGCGATTTAACACAAAATAAGATTTATGGTGCGCGCATAGTCAAGCCGCTAGAGAGCGCCACATTATGTAAGATCGCACGATCTTTCTATATATTTTGTTCTTCTATTCTATTTTTCTTCTTACTTTTTCTCGTCGGGGTTTTTGTGTGAAACGCCTTAAAATATTTATCGCTTTTGAATTATTTATTAAAAAACAGAAAAACACTAGCAGAGCGGATCGTACTCTCTGATTTATACAAATCGATGGAGGAATTCCAATGGCGCATAATATCAAGTCGCAAAATGCTTCATAATGTATATTTAGCCTGGGAGATCGGATCGCGTTTCGATCGTGCTAGAGAACTCGAGGGGGGCCCGTTTAGACGTAGATAAGATATTTATCGGGATCTGGGTATTTCGCTTTTTTCTACTTATATACATATGTATATTGTGGGGTGCTGCGACAAAAGGCTAACATTTCTAGCTGGGGCTAACCCCCTTGGGACAAATATTTTATAGGAGTTTTGTATGTGTATTTTGCTTTTTTTTGTAGATAAAAATTGATTTAATGATTGTCGTTATTGTTGATTCACGAGGAGTATATTTGCTACCTTTTTTCTATACTCACGTTACTATCACTTTGTTAGGAATTTATTAGAATGTGTTGAATAATAATACTGGATAGTTTTTTTATGGTTGATTGTTTTGTGTTATCTTAATCGAATGTGGACTGGATGAGAAGATGAGATTACACGGTTATGTCAATTTCTTGTTCGGTCACAAGACAGATCAAATTCTTGTGTAGTTTTATAAGGTTTTTTTTAGCTTTAAGAGGACTCACGTCTACGGTCAGACTGCCAGTTGTGACTCTAACAGACTAGAATATTCTCTTAATCTTCTACTCTCATCGCGTTACTATCTTACGGTGTTGTATAGCAAGGCTAGATCAAGATTCAGCTGTAACACTTAGTCGATCCTCTCCTCTTCTATCTTTAAATCCTCCTTTTGAGATTCTTTCAGTATAATCCCCATATTATAAATTGTGACTAGTCATAAGTCACAAGCTTTTGTGACTCGTGCTTTTGATTGCTTGTTTGTGACTATTTCTGTGACTATCAGCTGTTTTGGTATTGTAAGCAACCAGTCATAAGAAAAATGACAAAAATTCACCTCTTTAATTCACTTTATTCGTGTACATCTTGATCTGATCGTGTCGCCTTTCTAGTATCACAGTTACGACGTCATCTTCGAATACGATAGCAACTACTCCCTATGGAAGACATAGCTTCAGCAGATCACTATAAATAATATTCAAATATATTCAAATATTCAAATAATTTATTATAAAAAGCGCTGAAGATTACAACATCTTATATAGCACTACACAATAGAAAATACAATTCAGGCGTGACAGAACGATGATAATAATAATAATAGTAATAGTAACAACTGAAATAAAATTACAATAATGAACAATCTTAACCTAAGAACTAAATGATCCACAGGAGTGGATCCAGGACAGATCCTTAGGGGTGCGACAGATCCTTGGGTGTGCCACATATAGTCCTCTTCTCTGATGGCCTCTCATCTGTATTCCAGCATTCTATTCATGACCATATTCATTCCCCCTATTGACAGCGTCGGTCGTCGACCTAACTTTATGTAATCAGGTTAACCGCGTCGGTGTGCCCTTTAATATTCACAGACGTACACACTACGTAAGGAATATACTTCACCGTAGTCATCCGGGACACAGTTCATTCGATCGTTGATATAAAGGCCCTCAATCTGTCATTGATGTACAGGCCGCCGGCAGGCCCTGGCCTGAAGGTGCATCACCTTGAGTCCAAGTATCAACACTCACACGTCGCTGGACGGATAGCGCTTGCAGTCCATAAAAACTGACAATACTCTGTCTGTGGGTTTTTATCGTCAGTGCGGGCCTGAAGATCCAAATTTCAGTTTGAAGTTTTTGTTGAGGCCATGAAGATTTTTTCTCTTGAATTAACAACCTGCCACGCTAAACTGTCGTCTTTGCTTGTGTGTAGAGAATCATGGGGCCACTTGCAGTCCACGGCTTATCAAGCGGATGCCTCAAGTCCTCATCCCTCAGTCAGACTGAGTGACATTGATCGGGCCGTAGCTGCCGACCTGGTTTGAAAAGCCACGGCCTGCCGGCGGCCTGTATGTGAATGGGGGCTTTTAAAACTGTTTTGCAAAAAAAAATCCTACACAAAGAAAATTATCTTGTGGCACGCTTAATGTTCAGCAGTTTTAATTATCTGTGTTGTGGTACGCATGCATGCATTTGGGTTGCCGAACGCTGGGCTAAGTGCCCTTTATTGTTGACTTTGCTGCTTTGTACCCTTCATCCCAAGGTGCAAACTCAGAGGTCGCTTCTATGCACTGCTGCCTGAAATGTTCGGTTTTGCTCCTTGCTCTCGAAACTCTTCGCTCTCTTGTATTATTCGAGGATCTACCAAAATTTGAGCCAACTCTGGGGTGAAGAAAAATATGTGGGCTGGTTCCTTTCCGCGTTGGTCTGTTAACCTTGAAGCTCACCTAAAGTAATGAAAATCTAGGTATGACGAAGCGTTTCCCAGCTGCCGAACCTCATTGGTGGTTCCAAACGATAGAGATTTTTGGTCGTACAGACTTCTATCTATCAAAGACAATCGGGAAAATGTCCTTATCATGTGGACCCACCATAAGATGCAAAAAGATAAACGGAGTGGACAAAAACGTTTAAATTTTACGTCTTCGTGTATATCGAATTTTCAGGGCAACGAACTCTCTTCCATAAGAAAACACCATGTTTAGCCGTTGCTCTTCAACTTCAGCTGCCAACTATCAACGTGCAAAAAACTCGATCTGAGCCAGTAGCTGTCGTTACTTATCCCCAAAAGGTTTTTAAATCCTTCCCATTCCCAACAATGTTCCACAAACTGAAACACCGCACTTGTAACTTGATATTCCTTTCCATAATCACATTTTTATAGCCTGTGTCGTTGCGTAATCCCCAGATGATACTGCACTCTCAACATCTAAATTCGTCCATCGGTTCAGTACACGGCATTTTGGCAATAAAGAAGGTAACTGAAACGGCAATAAAATGTCTAAAATGTTGCCATTGACTTAAGCTGCTAATATCTCTCCGCGCTCATGAATAAATATACCACCATAAAAGTAGCGATAGTAAAATATTTAATTGCGAATAAAAGAACCATTGGCCCATTTTTGCAATGCGCTTGAATTATGCATGTATGTATGTGGGCCGAATTCCTGAGCAAATTTTGATCAAGATCAAGAAGAAGATGCGGCTAGAGAAATTCTAGATGCTAATTTAAAATTAAATACACAAATCAGAAGCCTCTAGCCGCACAATATAAAGCCGATAAAATAACAGAATTAAGTTGTTTTAACACAATTTCTCATGTTACAGTGGGCCGTCAAAATGTCCCCGGCATTTTAAATCGATAGACATGAAATTTGTTAATAAAACAAGAAAACCGATATCTCAACGTTATCCCAAGATTTATTCAAGTATAAAACTGCAATAATTCTCCGCGCGGGCATAAATCAACTGCTGCCGAGACATTCGAGTCTCTATCGTCTGTCCTGCGGCTGCGCGCAGTCGCCCTCCCTGCGCTGCTGCTGCAGAGCGGCGGCGCCCCCGGAGCGGTACAACGTGTATGCACCGCGCCTTACACAAGGGGGGATCAATGGCGATCATGCAGCTCCGCACGGGTTGCGACTTTGGTGACTTGTTCGAACGTCTTGTCGACAAAATGTAAAATAGGTTCCTTGAGCGGAATAATTACTTTCCGCCATTTCCCCGAGTTTGTGCAAATGAACCAAAATGAATTATTGCGAGCCTAGACATAAGCCATTAAGGTTCACCCAGAGAAATGAAAAATTGACTGCGCCTCGATCGACCACCTTCGTACTGATCGTGCCCAAGTAGTTGATGACAAATCATTACAAGGATCAACAGCAGGATCCTAATCTCACAGTGTCGATTACTTCATTACTTTTAATGTTAAAGATCGGCAATTTGTTATATTTCTACGTTAGACGCGATCTTGTATGTTGTTCTTCGATGATCGCGCGACAAATCTTCGACTGTCGCGCTGCAATTCCTCGCGCGATTTTTTCTGTTTGTTCTGCATCGAGCATATTTCACTGCCGAACGACAAATAATAAATTAGGGTCGCGTGTTTTATGGGGTCACTTTTTAAATGTATGAAAGGGTTTTGGTCGCTGTAAATCATCCTGGCTGGCGAAAAACCGGAATTTCTTTTAATTTTTTATCTTGTTATTGTGACAACATTTCCAGATTGGAGACTTATGAGAATCATGCTGGACAAAAACATTGCCGAGTTGGATATATATGCATGCGCCTTTTTGCAAGATAAAGAATGCCTTGTTTTTTTGAGGTTAATGTAAATTTTGTTTGATTTAATGATTTCACTTTAATGTTTATTATCTTCTTACAAGTGGCTGTAAACAAGTGGATACATGGCATTGTTAAGATAAGTTATTCTTGTAACGAGGGAAGTTGTTGAACTTCGATTGTTCGGACGGGAGATGAGAAAATTTTCAGTGCCTTACGGGTTATATATACATTGGGTGATGTTGCCGCCCAGTCGCACTTTTGTAGGTTAAGTGACTTTTTAGGATGGACGATGTATATTTCAAATAGACAATTCAAGTCGGTTGTCAGCTGTAGGACTACCAAATTGGAAATTATGAACCCTAAAGAAAGACCTAGAAATAGGTAAACAGAAAGCATACTAGAAGACATTAGAAAACTACATACAATATGACAGAAGAACTAACAAAGCGTAGAGACGATTGGAAAGGGCAGCGAATCTTACAAAGAGTACATCTTTGGTAGTATGGTCTTTGGTATGTCTACTGTAGATCCGCCATATTCAGCCTGTTCCAAGATCAACCAAGAGCAGCTTTGTGATCCCTCACCTGCTCACACAGCAGGGTATATCTATGAGAATGTGGCCTGCTATCCACGGAATGTAGTGTCGGGCTTGAAGCGAGAGCTCCTTATTTGTGGCGTGTTCAGGTCACGTACGGAATCAGATTTGGTTGTCTAAAGCCACTCTATGTAGTTTAGAAAGCTTATCAATTATCAGTTTGCTTTGACCTCTAGCCTGAAGATCTCTTTTAAGTCTCCCAGAACTTGACTGTCTCGAGTTCACTGCTTGGTTTTAGCTGGAGTCGCGCAGTATTCAGGAAATGAACGACAAGACAGTGAACTGTTTTCTTGTCTTGGAGATCCTCGTTCTTCGACGTTTTGGAGCCATTGTTAAATATCTGTAGATCAACCTTTTTTACGATGTTTACGTACATCTACTATCATCTTCAAGCTATTTCGACCATGAAGTCCTTCCTGAATGTCAGTCTATCAGAAGGTAGTTTGTGGTTGTGGAAGTAGTTCAAATAACTTAGTTCTCCAGCTAGTTCAAAATGAATTAGTTCTCCAGTTATTTCAAAAAGAAGTAGTCCTCCAAGAAGTTCAAAGTGAATTAGTTCTTGAAGCAGTTCAAATGAATTAGTTCTCCAGTTTGATCAAAATGAATTAGTTCTCCAGTTGTTTCAAAAAGAAGTGGTCCTCCAAGAACTTCAGAATGAATTAGTTCTCGAAGTATTTCAAATGAATTAGTTCTCCAGCTAGATCAAAATGAATTAGTTCTCCAGTTATTTCCAAAAGAAGTAGTCCTCCAAGAACTTCAAAGGGAATTAGTTCTCGAAGTAGTTCAAATGAGTTAGTTCTCCAGTTTGATCAAAATGAATTAGTTCTCCAGTTGTTTCAAAAAGAAGTGGTCCTCCAAGAACTTCAGAATGAATTAGTTCTCGAAGTATTTCAAATGAATTAGTTCTCCAGCTAGATCAAAATGAATTAGTTCTCCAGTTATTTCAAAAAGAAGTAGTCCTCCAAGAACATCAAAGGGAATTAGTTCTCGAAGTAGTTCAAATGAGTTAGTTCTCCAGTTTGATCAAAATGAATTATTTCTCCAGTTGTTTCAGAAAGAAGTAGTCCTCCAAGAACTTCAAAACGAATTAGTTCTCCAAGAACTTTAAAATCGTTCTCGTTCCAGTTCTCGAAGTATTTTGAAGTAATGCAGAGGGGGCAATTGACTCCATCGTAGGACAACGCTGTGCAAAAGTAGGTAGTGGGTTGGTTTTCATACAAAAGGTATCCAACTGAGAGCTACTTCTTCCTACTTAGAAAGTAGTTATTCTACTAGTCTTAGAACTAGTTCACTTTCGTACTGGGACCTGCCACTATAGCATTGAATGCAATCTGGAAAACACAGAAACTGCTATCTTTTAAACAATTTTACTTTTGGTTTTATTTAGATTGGTCTTCTCATTTGTCGAGTACGAGTCCCCTGGTTCTACTAAACCCACATAAAGACAGCAAAATTCATCTTCGTAGGTCCCGGCTAATTTATTTTATAGTTTTAAATAGACACGTTTAAATAACAATTGCAATAAAGTACGTCCAATAAAATAAATTGCCTGCTCCTAATCTCCTCGTTCGCATACGCAAAAACTAGAATAAAAACTAGTAACAGCTCCGCAGGTGGTCCTAAGTCCCTTAATAGCCTTAGTTTGCAGCAAAACCCGATTTTTCTTTCTCGAAACAAAAAGCTTACATCAATCTTGTCAATAAGCCATTCTCTCGTTGGTATTGACGCTAAAAGACTTAAAAAGCAGAAAACTAATTCCCGAGAGTACAAGCCTAATGATTGGCTCTTACAGTAATTTACCTGCGCGCCATCGAATAAATCCTCTGCGCACACAGCTCAGAAACAAGTAGAACCAGTAGCAGCCATGACGATTCGTGCTGGAAGCCTGAAGTCGGGTCTTTAATGAATTGTGAATGGACGCTTTTGTTTTTTTTTGGTTTTTGTTTTGTTTTGTACTTGTAATCCACACACAGTTTTGAGACTGCATCTCGCCACAATACACAAGCTAAAAGAATCCCTCCAGGGTTAAACTGCAGCAGCAGCAGCGACACTCTTTATAACCAGTGCAGTGCGACTTGCAGTGACTTAACTCGCGGCACGGCGCTGATCCAGGTGAAGTCCAACATGGGGGCCTAGTGTTGCAGGTTAATTTGCGGCGATCGCAATCAAAGTAAATCAAAATCTAAAAAGCCAATCGAATCGAGGGGACATGTGCAGAATTTGTGGGTCGCAATTTCCATGCGATCCGGCCGAAGTTGAAGTAGGAGGTCTCTGTGCCCCGTTTCATAGCCAGATTGAATTATTTCCCAGGTGCCTTAATAGAGGGGAACCCGTGATTAGATTGGCTCATGGCTAAATTCTTTGCCGCAACTATCACGAAACTTCAATGCACCTCGCGCAGCGCAGCGCAGCTCAATGGCGTGACACATGATTTATGCTTTCGTATATCACGGATAACGCCAATAGGCCGTTCAGCGCCTCGACTAAGTGATTGCTGGTTTCTAGGCGAGATTTACTGCGCAGTGATGTTTCTGGGTACCAGTTTCTTCTACTCCTGTTACTTCTGTAACTATGTTGAAGAAGACGCTGAGGCCATAATATACCAGAAGATCTGATTACTGCAACCACACTAAGGCGATGTTCCTGGAGCCCTCTGGTCATGTTAAACAGCCGAGAACAAGGCTGCACCCTGCTGTACATGCGCGCTGCACTATTGCCTGACTACTTCTAGTCTCAGCATCGCATGCAACAATTCGGCATTGCCACAAAGAAAAATAGATATCGTAATTGGATTTTAAAGATAAATGGCACATAACGGCGATATGATAGCTGGCTTTCGAGTGTCACAATCAGCTTAACTAGTGGTCACCGCACCGTCAATCTTAATTGGAATTCATTCATGCCAACGCGAAAGCACTTGCTGGGTTGATAATTGAGATATTTAGCCACAGAAACACGGAAATGACTCATGATTACGCACCCGATTTATCTAATCTCCAATTAAGCATGAAACGCAGCCGTATGCAATTAACGAATGCTTCTTAGGAGTCTGCTATACTATTTACCAATCTTCCTGGTTGTAATGAATTTCTGAAAATACGGGAATTCCCAAAAGCAACACAACATTCTGCCAAACCACTTGCGGAACTCTTTCATTTCGGTCGTTTGGTATATCGGCTGTAATCGCTATCACCTCACAATATCAATAAATCGAGGCTAATTGACACTTTATTACGCATGCAGGTCTCGTGTGCATTTGGTGCAGCGTCTACCCTACCATTACTTGTCGGTGCATAATTTTCGTTTCCCATTTAATCGATCTGCGCATACATCGTCGGCGATTTCGATGAAAAATCTTCTTCAGGTTTACACGCAGCTCACCGATGCATATCACATGTGCAGGCAGATGTGCAGAGCTCGGGCGGGATAGGTGCGCTCCGCCGCGTATCAAGTTTTGCAAGAAATACATCATTCCCCGGCGACTGCGGTTTCAGTTTCATCACGGAAGACACTACAAAGGCAGCGACAGTCAGCTGCGGTTAGTTTGTGGTATTTGATTGAAGACACGGGTTTTCCGCAAATGAACATGCATGATGTACTGCTTGCTGGAATTAGTCATGTTGGGAATCTTAATGTTTTTATTTTTGTATCAAGAGACTATGTAAGGATGCGCAGTGGACTTATACGAAATGTTAATTCTATAAAAGGAATGTAGAGTTTACGAAAATTGAGATTAAGTTCGAGTCAGCTTAGGGTGCTATCTCAAAATCTTCTTTTAGTTTCTCATCACAACTTAAGTTTCTAAATGTCTCACATGAGTGACTCCACCAAAAAACCTAAACCATTAAGCTAAGTAACGCTCATTTTCTAGGTACATCAAGCGTCTCCGTCATGTTTGACTGGCCCAACTCATTGGTGTACTTGAAACTCTCATATACTATTAGCGTTCTTTTTGTAAAAATTTAAACTACATCCACCAACACTAAACTCAAGTAGAGTATTTTTCACAATATATTGAAATATAAAAATCCCTCTAAGAAGTTTTCAAAACATTTTAGAATTCATTAGAATCTCTCTACTCTATAGAAACACCGCTAAATGCCATTGAAACATTTTCTAAACGATCCATCATAAATCCATTAACATGAACATCTTGTTCTTCCGCTTATAAGTCACACTTTTGTACATTCGTCATCAATTCGCTTGTGGCTTTTTTTGTTAATATTTTAACATATTGGTACTAATTGATGTATCAACTTACTAGTAGGAGCGCTAATCAGACGTTGTCTGCACCAGTTTTCAACAATTCGTAACAGCAACTTAAACTGGAGGCTATCTTATATTATAGAAATTTTATTGTAGTTCTTGTAATAAAAATTGGTGTTAAAGGTTTATTTTTTTTACTTTTTGCTGTTATAGTTTAACTTTAGGAAACATGTGACGATCATTCAGAACTTCTTTAAATTGAATTGATAAACTGGTTCATTACAGCAATTGTATAGAAATCAATTCCATGTAGTGTGATAATGTAAGATCAGGACTATAAGATCATCACGACTTCGAAGTCCTCAGATTCTGTAGATTAGAAATCGCGCATAAGATGACAATCTTCAAGATCAAGGGTTCGATTTCCAGTCACAGTCATGTTCCTTTACCTCTCCCCGTTTTTTGCCTATTTAAAATTTCTTCATATTTCTCTTCTTTCATAGAATCCAGAATGCCTGCCACGATCGTCTAAATCAGCACCCAAAGTGAATGGTAGTCTATCACCAGAAAAACAGACTATCAGACAAACAGCATTTATAGCGATACATATATTGAAGGGCCATTTACGAAAACCTTATGAAAACGACCATTTTCGTAATCCCTACAATCTTTCAACTAAGGCCTGTGGTGAGACACTGCTATGTGTGATCGACAATGCTCCTTTAATCCCTCATGGGACATAGGGCGAAAACAGTTACTCTTCAGCGGACTCTGCTTTGCGCGATTGCTTGTAGCTCCACCAGTTTCTTCCAGATTTTTAGGATACGACGTAGGCATCTGTTAAAGAAAACTTGGAGTCGCCTTGTGATGATTTGGCTGACTTCCCAGGAACCGTACAACCGCAACCGTACAAAAGACCTGCCTTAACGTTGGAGTTGAACAGGCGCAATTTGTTGTTAGTTAAGATCTCCATATGCGAAACAGGCATCCATATGCCCTTAGTGCTTTATTTATTCTAAACTGAAGTGACGTCTTCTTCTGCTCCGCCATTTTCGGTAATAATGTTACCGTGGAATAAACAAAACATCTTCAGAGCTCTAGTTTTCTTTTTTCATCGTTCAAAATTAATCGCTTCTAAAAGTGCCAGTATCTTATGAAGGACGATTCGAGACGAGATACCTAGTAAAACAGCGCGAGCTCATATACAGACATTACCGTAGGACCAGAATTCCCAGTTATCTTAATGAATACAAAAAGCTTCCCAATCTCTTCAACAATAAGGTTAAATCCGCAAAACGTATTATTCCCGCAAGCTTGATCCCACTTTAAATTCCAAAAACTCTGTCCTAGCCTTCGTTCACTAGGCATTCATGCTTCTGTACCTATCCCTTTTAATGTTGATGTAAACGTTCTCAATATGTCTTTTATTCAGCATCGTTCTGACCTTACCTCCTCCTGCATTCTTTCTAATTTTCTCTCATTAGATTCTCTTAGTTCTGATAGCTTTAGTTTCCGTTGCGTTGACTCAGTTGAAGTCCTAGAAATATTGCTTTTCCTCTGACAGTGTTGGCTATGATGTAATTTGTCCCTGTTTCCTCAAGCTTCTCTCTCCCATAATCGTGGCAACTATCACGCATATTTTCAATTACTGTCTGACAACTTCCTAAGTTCCCTTGCTTTGGAAAAAAGCCATAGTAACTCCGTTAACAAAAAAATCCTCTCCCTCTGATATATCTGATTTTCGTCCTATCAGTATTTTTCCTTTCCTTAATTTCTCTTAGACATTCGATTCTGTGGGTCACTCCCTTCTGCTATCCAAACGTAGCGAACTCTGTCACTTTTTGTCTTCGGCTACTCGACTTTTCTCTTCTCTTCTGTTATCCGTCGCTGTTGCTTTCATCTGTATGCTGATGATACCTCATGTCCTAATCGGATTGAATTCTGTATTGCGGAGGTCAATAATGTCTTGTCTCTCATAATTGAATAGAGTTCTTCCAATTTCCTTAAATTAAATCTTAACAAATCCAAGTTAATCCGGCTACTATATTTTTATCATGCATTGCAGTGTTATGCCTGATTAAACAAAACGGCTTCTATCAGCGACCGATGCTGGCTACGGAATCGCCGTAATGAAGCTGTTCCATAGAAAGTTCGCACTTCAAAAGTTCCAAGAGGACCAAAAGTTTTACTCCCCACTGTATTTAAACAAACATTGGCAAAATTCTTTTTGGGGAATATCCCCTATGGTAGTTTAGATCGTTTTATTCAATCTATCTCCATCAATTTCTTGTTCAACGCTAGCTCAAAGCTTTTTTAGAAACCCACAAAAAACTGGTTAATCTCCACGCTACTAATTCCACAAGTCACGGTAACTGAAATGTCAAACTTTGTTTCAAATTTCTTCTTCTTACTCCACCTCTGCATATGCACAGCAAAAGGGCGCATTTCACCCCTTTTACAGATACTTTCATCTCAACCGGGTGAATTGCCCACAAAAAACTTTCCTTTCGCATGTTTAACCCCAAGGAAAATTTACGCTGACATTTTTACTGTAATCATAATCAAGAAAAGTTATTTCATTTGCTGATTTCATGTAATAAAACTCATTAACCCCATTATCACGAAGAACATTCCAATAATAAACAAAAAATATTTTTGTTTAAAAATTCCGCCAAAAGCACGCAAATTCCGCACCCACATGTTATCCACTAGCGGCAAACACACGAAAATGGATTGTGCCTGCGATTAACTTGGCACATTTTCAAATCCAAAAATCCAGCGAAGTGCCTGTTCCATCTAGTAGATCATAGATGGCAGCTTGACAATAGCCATTAATAATGCTTCACAGTACCGAAAAAATGTCGGTGCGTCCGTTTCCTTTTTTATTTAAAATTGCAGCTCATGCCGTCATGCAAATTAACGACCTTTGCATTGTGGGAGCCTGACTTACTGCTGACTTGTGGACATTACAGCGAAAATAAATCTTTCAGCGGCATGTGTGGGCTTGTCCGGCATTTTTTTTGTCGTCGAAACAGAAAAATTAGTAAAAACTCGCCTCTTGGTAATTTTTTGATTCCGCAGCGGCGATTAAGTGAAAGGAATCCTGTGAGGCCGGTGGGGACCAGAGCCCCATGGCTTTGTGGATCAGAGGCCAGAGTCCGCAATTTGTTCTTGTATTTTTTTTTCGGTTTGTCGCAGCAAGGAATCCGTCCGTAGTCGCGGTCGGTGCTGTTGCGGAATTTGCGGATTTTTCCAGCGAAAGTGAATCAACGTGCACTGTGGTGCCCTCCAGCCTCCGGGTCAGCACTACTCTCCATACCCTCCAAGGAGGCGGTTCTGGTTTTTCTGTTAATGGTTGTATTGTTGCAGGTCACACAGTGCGCAGTCGCACAGCTACATTTTGGTCGTCTGTCAATGGACGTGCAGCAGTCAGCGCACTGCATTCCCAAGGAGGCGACCGTTAATTTATGGCCAAGCTCGAGTGGAGTATGTGCCCTCCTTATTTGTGGCCAAAGATCGACCTGATAAGTGGCTGGCAATTTTTTCACTTCATCCAATTCGATCGGGCAACTACAGGTGGAAGGCGTAATTAGGCCGCGCTTCTTACAGTCCGCTTCTAGAGAGAGAGAGAGAGAAAAAAAAGAGATTCGCCAAAGATAAATCCTTTCGCTGCCTTCCGGGGGACGCTTTTACATACATATACCTGCTTACCTGATCACCCGCTTTAGCCGCGAAATGTGGGTCTTCAGTATGGTAATTATATGAAAGAGGAGAGGCCCCTCTCAAGGGCTTCTGGTGGCTTCACCAGACAGCTGGAATACGATTATGTCATTAGCGAAACTAAATTGGGGGTAATTGCGAACACGGTATAATTTGTTAAGCATTAAATTTGAATAGGTCCTAATTTATGTCACTTTAGATATTTGCGATTTTTTTTGCGATTCATTGAAAGATCAAATTACATGGTAAACGGTGCTGCTTTATGCTCACGTTTAGTGCCGATAATTGGGTGCAGGTATTTTATTTTTATGGTCAATGATCATACTACGACAAAAACAAACCATTCACTGTATCCAGCAGCACTAACAAGTGTTCGTGTTACATACTGCAGTGTCATTTACATTTTGGTTTGGTCACGAAGGGAGTGTTTTTGCTGCATTGATCTTATCTTCAGCACAAAAAGGGATAGGTTTTTTGTTTAATGAGAATTATAAGGAAAATGTTGTTATTCAACAATGATATGTAGGTAGTGTGGATAAGTCGGAGTGACGAAATTTCACCTGGTCTTTCTTGATTCGATCGTTTTTTAAGATTGGTAAATTTCTTTTAAATAACAGTTTTGACTTTTTTATAACTTAATTGGTTTTAAATTGTTATCAACAAGCTTTAACAGAAACGTAATAAATAAAGGTAGAAGGCAGCAAGTAAAGAATTAATCCATCTTGTGTCATCTTTCCAAAAATTTACCAAAAATATTTAAAATATTGAAACTATAGCTTATTTTTTATTGTTAACATTTTTTAACTATTTTCGCATTAATTTTTTCCTATTCCAATAATATTTCCGCTTGTGAAATGTGGTTTTAGCCACTTTCAACAAAAATGACCTAAAAGACCTAATTGCAAAAAACATTAAAACTATGCTTTTTGGGATAAATAATGAGCTTTGAGATGAACTCTCGGTAGCTTTGGCATCTTTCTTTAATTGCTGATGTACATTCCTGACCGAACCAGTCGATTCTAGTCTGTTTGGGGCCCAGTCCAGTGTATCTTCAGCTGCTTCCTCTACTCCGCTGTTCTTCTACTCCTTCTCTCAAGTTTTATACGACAGAATTCCGGTTCATTCTTCAAGTTTTAGCTTATCTGGATATTAAATTTCAGCTTTACTATACAGTGGTCCGAACCACAGCACGATCCTCTCCTGTACCCGTGGCCTCAATTTGAGTACATAGACCGGAGTCCGTAATCTTATGAATATTATTTTGCGGGAACATTGATATTAGCCTGATGGCGTTTACTAACTCTTAGTAGAATTCCTTTTTCTCGTCGTCGGTTTTCTGACCATGTTATGTAGTCTTGTTTTGACGATGACGGTGATCGACTAGAGCCTACCCTGTGAGTTATAAGATCCATATGCCACTGTGAGTCCATTTGGTTTCCTATAGAGCTGTGATCGCTAGGTCGTATGATCGTGCGGCCCAATGAATGATGCGCTTGTTACGCTTGCCGTGCTCGCCTTGAGAGATCAAATAAACTTTGTGTTTCCATATAAGAGTACGCCTAAGCGAAGCACGTTGAGCGTTTTGACGTTCCAACTCCTAAATCCAATTCTATATTCCGTTGCTTGAATCGTTGACCTTGAGTCCGTCCTGCCCGAAACATACCTTGAAGATTCGAAACCTGTGGATTTTTAAGGTGATAAGTTATAACCCTGTTGTCCAACCCCTAACCTGGGAGATAGTCCGATGCTTTTTTCGTTTTGAGCCACGAAACATTCGCTTTTCATGATCCTCCAGCTGTTACTTTTTTATAGGCAAGAGTATCCAGGGTTCACCCAAAGTAAAGTCAACATCTTCGAGGAGTTGGAGGAAAGATTCGGTAGCATGGCTGCAGATCTTATATCATATCGTATTTGCAGTTCTCAGGACTTATCTCTTTTGGTCTTTTCATTACTACCACTTGACCTGACCCCCAAAGGAACCGCTTAGGGTTGTCCAATCCAGACACGGACTTCCAGTGTTCGCTGTGTTTATCCAAATCCGATCGACAAGAGCCCGTTTTACCAAATTAGTACGTGTCCAAAAAATCGGCTTCGGAACGATAAATGCAATGTAATTGTTTCATAGAAGTCCCTTCTAAACTGCTTGACGTAGAATAGACGAGATAAGGCATTTTTGTGCCATGGTTATGGCTTATCAATTCTTTTGCGATTTCATTTGGAATTTAGACTGCATTATTGCATAGTGTAGATTAATAGCCTCGGCAAATGCATGTAAATATGACGAAAATTCATTATATATTACGAATATGAACCTCATTAAATCGATTATGTAAATTTTGGGTGATAGAGTTAAGAAAACTCAAAAAGGGGCCATCTGCCGGTCAATAGATTACTGTAAAAAGCTTGTGTTCTTCCAGTGTCTTAAGGTATCAGCTGACTTTGAATTTAAATATTCTAGCAGCCGATTGAGAGACCGACAGGTAGGCAACAACGTACCAAGCGTCATTTTCGAACCACTCTTTGAGTCACTATCGAACCCACACTTTCGAACCACCAGCTGTCAAAATATTATGACGTATTCTAACGTCTGTCACCCGCTAAAAGCGTTCTTCATAAGTCACGAATTTTCGTCCTATTTTGATTGCCGTGTGTCGAGGCGTGAGGCGGCCACTGAACTTAGATCTGAAAATTATATTTAATGCAGGCTGACCCTTCCTCACTCTCTAAGAACTATATCATCACTCTAAACCAACTCAAAACCACCAACCAATAAATCCATTATCACTCACTCAACAGACACTTAAAACCCTAGCAGAAACCTTGACCTTGCTCTGATCTTGACCACAAAAAGAAACCACCATAAAATGCACCGCGCTTCCACTGTCAGTCAGCCAACTTCAATGTACATCGAAGACGTTACTCAATATTTAGTATACTGCGACTGCGCAAAGGTCTTAAACGAGCGCCGATAAGTAGATCTCTCCACAAAACTGACGTTTTTCCGATCTTTAATCGCCGCTATTTCTGGTCGAGGTTTTTCAATGGTTTTTTCCCTTTAAAGTTTATTCTTTTGAACTTTACTGTCTGCTGTGCAGCTCATCTGTTTGCTGATTGTCTTTAATGGGCAGCCGCAGGTTGTTCGAGCATGTTCAACAGCAACAATTATCCGATGTCTGTCAGAGTCTGGCCGTAAATTGAATACGTGAGGTCAGGTGTGTTAAGGCAATAATACATATATGCCAGCAGGTAAATAAATAATAGCGCAAAAAATAAATCAATAGGGCATGCAACTTGGAGACAACGAGGCCATTAAGCACGGCTTGAGTGAATAATAAAAACTGTGATAAAGAAACTACTAAGTGGTCTTCAATGCCTCGTTTGTTTACTTTCTCTGTGATGAATGATTTATGATGAATTTGATGATGAATTTAGTGTTAACTTACCCCCTCCCCACACAAAAGAAGAAGAACAAGGCACAAGCAAAAATAATATAATATTTAATCAAAACGGAGTCCTGAAGAGTGTGTATACACCTGTATGCACCTCTTTCCTAACAAGTCAATTATATTCCTGATGCGCGAAAACATAACCGCAAATCCCTTCTATATATCGAACACACGAGTGTAAACACGGCTTTCTACCTGTGTCCGCTTGCTTGCTTGCCGCATCACACCTGTACAACAGTGTGGCATTGCCTCGGATTTCTGCATCTCATGCATCTGAATGCATCAAAATTATTGCATTATGCACGGGGTGTCGGGCGGGACAAACATGAGTTGGCGGTCTGATGAAAAGGCCGCCGCGCTGCTCTCTCAACATGGTGCAAGATACGGGGGAGCAATAAAAAAATACTCCAAGTGCGGCCAGCCCAGCATCGGAGCCAGTGCAGCGGTCGCAGATAAAATTGCATAAAGAATGGCCCACCGTCAAGATGCGCCGCGTCTCGGGATCTGCATGCGCGCCGAGATAACGAATTGTATATGGACACAAAAAAGTACGATCGGGATTTTTTATGACAGATTTTCACTTGTCAAATCCGAGAATGAAGTTGTTGATGATGCCTTTTATCGCCGGGGCTAAAGAGTCAATGTGGTTATTGCAGTTTCTGCGATTACTTTTGTCCAGGGTTGAATGCATAAAAGTGCATAAAAATGCAAATTAAATGTGAATAATGTTCGTTAATTTGGGGGAATTAATGGGCCCAGGGGATAAAGGGATTGTAGTTCTTGATAATGGAGAGGAAGTGGAAAGTTTTTGGGTACTATGTGATTGTTGGTACAAGTCGTGTTAGGAGGAAAGGTGCAGTTGGTATTTTAGAGTGACAATGGATTTTGCGGGTGGGCCAGTAGATGAGTTCAAGAAGGCTAACTTTAATGAACTCTCATCTAAGCTTGCCTTGATTGATTTCAACAGCTTACTTTCCGCAAATGAGTTGGATGTCGATGTGGCACGGTTTTATGCCGTACTATATGAAGCTATTGCTTCATGTGTACCTCTTGAGCCCCAAAAGTTGCGCAGTTCTACTCCACCTTGGTATAATAATGAGCTGAAGCATTTAAGGAATCAGAAAAATAGACTCTGGAAGACCTATTTAAAGAGAAAGGATTCTCCGAGTCTTATTACATTTACTGATTGCTATAACAGATTTCGTTTACTCTCTTCTGCTCTGTATGGCGAATATCTCAGCAGCATGAGGGACCAGGTTTATACTGATCCTAGAAACTTCTTCAAATTTGTCAACTCCAAGAAAAAAGCTGATAACTACCCAAAAACTATGCAGCACACTAACTGGTCAAGTAGTGAGTCTTCCTCGATTTGCAACATGTTTGCTTCATTCTTTCATCAATCTTTCACCCCTTCTAATTTTCAACCTAATGACAATAATTTTCGTCACATAACTCTACACCGAGAGGCTACTAGTTTATCTCTCTCAATCTCCATTGACGATATCATGAAACATATTGATGAACTCCCATACGATTACACTTCCGGCCCTGACGGTATCCCTCCTGCTGTCCTTAAATCCTGTGTGGAGGTTCTCCAGTCTCCACTGAAAACCCTTTTTCAAAAGTCCCTGGATAAAGGGTACTTCCCTACTCTTTGGAAGAATTCGTTCATAATTCCTATTCACAAAAGTGGTAGCAAGAACGAAATATCGAACTACAGACCAATTGCCAAGCTGTCTGTCATACCAAAACTTTTTGAGTCAATCATTTATTCTGCAATCGTGCCCATCTGCAAAAAACTTATTTCTACAAACCAACATGGTTTCCTTCCAGCTCGTTCCACTACCACCAATCTCCTTGAATTCACTTCCCATGCTGTTGAAGGCTTCGTTTCCGGTTGCCAAACTGATTGTGTTTACACTGATTTCAGTAAGGCATTTGACAAGCTTTCCCACTCCATTATACTTTTCAAACTAAAAAAGTTAGGTTTCCCTGAAGCCCTTCTATTATGGTTCCAGTCCTACTTAGCTGACAGGACCTACCAAGTCCTTTTCCGTGGATCCAAATCCGCCACCATTGAGGCGTCATCCGGTGTCCCTCAAGGCAGTCATCTTGGCCCTATCCTCTTTATTCTTTCTATTGATGATATTGTTACCTTGCTAAGACACTGCAGAATCCTGATTTATGCTGATGACATCAAATTGTACCGTCGCGTAAAGAGTATGGAGGACTGCAAACTTTTGCAAGTCGACCTCGACACCTTTTACTCCTGGTGTGCTAACAACAACCTGGTTCTTAATATTAGTAAATGCGAAGTCATGACTTTTTGTAGGCGACGTGATCCTATAATTTATAACTACTCATTTTCTAGTGAGGGTGTCCCCCGTGTTAATTTTGTCAAAGATCTCGGGATTAGATTTGACACCAAGCTGGACTTTGCTTCTCATATCAACTATATTTCTACCAAGAGCAGCTTAGTCTTGGGTTTTATTAAAAGGTGGTCCAAAGAATTTAATAGCACCCTGATCACTAAACACCTCTACATCTCCCTTGTCAGACCTTTACTTGAATATGCGTCCCAGGTTTGGTCTCCTTACTATTCTTCGCATGTTGGAAAAATTGAGTCGGTTCAACGTAGGTTCGTTCGATTCGCATTGAATCACCTTCCTTGGGAAGACCCTTTAATTCTTCCACCATATGAATACCGACTTAAGTTACTCAACTTAAACACTCTCCACAAGCGTCGTGAGGTGGCTGATGTTGTTTTCGTCCACCAGCTTCTTAATGGACGTGTCGACTCAGGTTTTCTAAGGCGCCGTGCGTCGTTTAGAGAGAGCCGATACAATCTGAGAGGACCACCGCTCTTACACATCAACTCCTCTAACACCAATTATGGCCGATTTGAGCCTGTTAATCGCATGTTCATTAATGTAAATAAAAATATTAATGTTTTTAGCGTGAGCACTAACAAAGACCTGCTTAAAAGGAGGCTATTTGTTGTCTCATGACTGTTTATGTGTTTTGCATGCAATTTTTGGTACTTAATCTTTTATGTTTGCATGTCTCAGCTGAGCCACGGCAGTGGTAAATATTTCCCAGCCCTGCTGGGAAGTGCGCCTTCTGCGTTAGAAGGGAAACTCTATATATGTATGTATATATATACATACTAGCATAAAACCCGCGTGCCTTGCAACGCCTTTAAATAAAAACTGTTTATTATGTGCAATATTTTCCTTCAAAAAAAAAGAAAAAAAAGTCAGCTGTTATTATCCCTAAAAAGGGTTTATTACAGCGCATTTTTTTAATAAATATGGTAAACAAATTGCTGCGTATATCACCTCTGCTCAACAAATCTGTAAGTTTTGAAGCAGAGATTGGTATGTATATGTCATCAAAAGAAGTGACATTTTAGGGTTTGACGAACGTTCGTTAAGTTTGTTCGCCTATTTACGTGGGTGCAAGAAATTATGAAGCAATCACAAATGAATATTAAATAAAGTGAATTTCGAGTCATTCATTTTTTCGTGATTATAGGGATGCACTGTCAAAATTTCAGCCCTTCAGCTTCAGAGGTTTGGGTTAACCCCATTTCATCCCTTTTTCACCCCTTTAGGGGATGAATTTCGAAAAATCGCTTCTTAGTGAATGTCCACGTCATTATATAGATGCACTGTCAAAATTTCAGCTGTTTAGCTCCAGCGGTTTTGGTTAACCCCATTTAACCCCCTTAGGGGATAAATTTCAAAAAATCGTTCCTAAGTTCATCGTTCAAAATTAGTGCCCTTCAACTTCAGCGGTGTGGGTTAACCCAATTCCACCCCCTTAGCGAATGAATTTCGCAAAATCGCTTCTTAGTGGATGTCCACGTCATTAAGAGGATGCACTGTCAAAATTTCAGCCCTATAGCTCCAGCGGTATGGGTAAACCCCATTTCACCCCCTTAGGGGATGAATTTCGAAAAATCGCTTTTTAGTGGATGTCTAAAGCATTATAGGGATGCACTGTCAAAATTTCAGCCCTGTAGTTTTAGCGGTTTTGGGTTGACCCCATTAAACCCCCTTAGGGGATGAATTTCGAAAAATGGCTTCTTAGTGGATGTCCACGTCATTGAAGGGATGCACTGTCAAAATTTCAGCCCTATAGCTCCAGTGGTTTGGGTAAACCCCATTTCACCCCCTTAGGGGATGAATTTCGAAAAATCGCTTTTTAGTGGATGTCTACGGCATTATAGGGATGCACTGTCAAAATTTCAGCCCTGTAGTTTTAGCGGTTTTGGGTTGACCCCATTAAACCCCCTTAGGGGATGAATTTCGAAAAATGGCTTCTTAGTGGATGTCCACGTCATTGAAGGGATGCACTGTCAAAATTTCAGCCCTATAGCTCCAGCGGTTTGGGTAAACCCCATTTCACCCCCTTAGGGGATGAATTTCGAAAAATCGCTTCTTAGTGGATGTCCATGTCATTATAGGGATGCACTGTCAAAATTTTAGCCCTTTAGCTCTAGCGGTTTAGGTTGTGTGTTGTCTGTCAGTCAGTTACTTTTTATACAATAGAAAAAAAAAGTAAAGAAAAAAAATCCCCTTACAACTTATCATCATTACAAATCTTTGGAATTCTCGGCTTTTCTCTATTATAGTATGCATATATTTATACATATAAACCTTCCGGAAGAAATTCTCTAAAAGATAGTGAAAACCGTATCAAAATCCGTTGCGTGGTTTAGAAGAAGTAAGCGGAGAAACAGACAGACAGACGAAAACAGCGACTTTGTTTTATACTATTTAGAGATATATATTTATATATGTATGTGTGTGTATGTATACGTATATAGATTTTCATGCTTAGCTGAAAAGTGCGCCTTCTGTGCTAGAAGGGTTAACTCTTGAAAAAAATTGAAAAATAATACATGATGAGTTGAATAGTTGAGTTGAGGTTGAGTTGAATTTTTGACTCGCTAAATTCAACTAATCAACTACTGAGCTCGCATCTGTATGCATAATTCAACTCAACCTAGGTAGCAGAGCTGAGTCTTCTACATGTAGTTGGACTCCCAGCCTTGGAAATTCTCTATGCTTGGGAATACAAAGTTTGGGGTGTTGTCTACACACGGCTTGGTTTGAATTGATGATGTAATCGAATAGTGATTCTTCACGCTTTCTACTCTCGTTGCTTCTCTAAAGCGTATTAATGTTGTTGTCATCTGCAGGGATTCCCGGGAAGGTTATGAGCCATGTAGGCTGAGACTGAGTAAACACCATTCTCCTTTCAATCTCCAATCTAACTATCGTTAAGTTCGTTGAACTGAAATTCCGGCAGAGAAAAGCTATGATGTTTCTATTAACCGAAATATAGGATCTTGGTTTATCGTGACCCGAGCGATGGTGTAGTGTCTGCCCGAGAGCCCTTTTATGTTTTGTCCTCGTGCCCAGGACTCTTGTATTAAGGCGACAACCAACTTTTCCTCCTTTAGGAAAATCTAGAGGTTGTTTGTGGAAATTTTGAAGTTTGGAGGTTGATCTGCACGATCTCAAGCATCTGTCAGTGCTCCCTCCTCCAAACCCAAACCCTCCACCAGTTTATCCAGATTGGAAGATTCTTCCTCTGCGGAAGGACTTTTAAAAATTTTCAGCCGGCTTTCTTTCTTCTTCAATATATCAAGGGGCTTTTTGTTAATAAGGATAGAAAGAATGAAATGCTATTCTTCAATTGTTCCTCTGCTTTGATGATCACCCAGTCATCCATTAGAGCCGTCGGATTTTGTACCTGGCGGCGCTGGATAAGATTTACTTCAGTCAACCAAATGCGAGCTCTAGGTTTCCTCGAGTTATCCGAAGATGAGATTAGCTTGATATTCTTGCCCTCCTATGCGTCGCAGATATTAGTGACGCAATCGCTGTCTAAGAAGTCCTTTGAGGCAAAGGGGAAAAAGGAAAACGGGAGGATGGGGAGGTATACAGCTTTGTCTGGCGTTTTGGCAATTAGCCTGTTCGGGGCATGAGTGTCTTTACCGGTGGCTTGATAGTTATCCAGCTTACCACCGCCGACATAGCCTGATGCTACTCGAGGCATGCAAGCCCTATTTGCTTCTCTATTGACTGCTTTTCAAATCTATTAGCATTATGTTTTAACAGGCCAGTTAACTTCTTTAACGAGTTTTCGACAGGCCAGTTAACTGATTCAACTGGCTTTCTGGCAATCCTGTATTTTTCTTAGGATAAATATAATAAGCAAGGACTAAACTTAATTGGGCAAAAAACACATTTCCTTCATTGGTTTTATACGCCCGTTTTGACTCTTGTCTATTGTATTACTGTCTGGTTTTGGTAGGATCTTGTACATATAATTAATCAAGCATCTTTTTACTCTGCTTTTAATCTTTTTAAAGACAAAACGTTGACCAAGTTAGATTAGTATTATAGTACTTACCTTAAAAATACTTAAAATCTTTCTTATAAGATTAGACGGCGAAATCTCCAATGTATAATAAATCTTTAAAAATATCCGATCGATATGGCCGGAAGTAAATATAAAGATATCTTCCAATTCATTAATAATAAGGGATTATTTTTTATTTTTTGTTTTTCAATAATTATTATTTTACCACAATCATAATTATTTTATCGATAATAGGATGTTGAAATTTTTTTAGTTAAAAATGGCTAAAGTGATGCTATCCTGTAAACAACTCTTACAAATTGTTACCAATTACTTTAATGAGTGGACTAAGAATAGGAGCTTGTTTATTTATTAACTGAAACAGAATTACCAGATTTAATGTAATTGAAGACAATTAAAAGATCGAAATCGTTTAAAAAATTCTTATTATAAAGTACGAATTTTAGCAAAAGTGTTTTAATAGTGTTGTTTTAAACACTAACCACTTATCAAAATCTAAAATTAATCCCAATCAAAACAATAATCTTGCACTTAATTCTGTATTATTATTATCAAAATTTCCGGAAAAACCCAAATGTTTAAATGTAGCTTCCGTAGTAAAATTGTCTTGTTTTTTTATCTAATCACCAACAAGCAATGACTGTGCCAAAAACTGATGAAACTCTCCAATTAATTTCACATTTCCCATCGGGCATGTTTAAACAAAATTACACAAGAAGACGGCGAGAAAAGCAAACACAATTTTTTAGTCCGCCCAATTAAAAAAAATAATGCCGCCACTGATCTCTTCTGCGCGCGCCGATTGCAGTTCTTTCCTACCAAACTGCAATTTTTTGTTTTGTAGAGATTGCAGCATGCAGGAGCAGTAGTGGCGGCAGTTAATGTTGCAGTGACAAAAATCTACATAATGCGCGCATGTTGGTAACACCCCACTCGATCAAATCTGTAGTTTAGCGGTCCGCACGCGCGCCGCGGTATAGAGTAACTTCTCTGTCTTCTGACATAATTCGAGCTTGTAGTGCGTTTTTCGCGAATCAACTCAACGATTTCGCTGAGAGTTTGGTCTGCTGTTCGCCGCGCGATCATTTAATGTTTTACTATACTTGAAGAAGAAGACTTAATAAAAAACACATATCGCGAAAAAAACGAGCTGAAATAACACCCAAAAAAATTTGTTCGCTCATTTAGCGGCTAGAAGATCTTTAGACTGGCCAGTACTCGACCTGGGACGACCATGGTCATACGCACTTGCTGGTAACTTAGCGCGAATTTGGAAACTGATCGTGTTTCAAGCCCAGCGAGAACTTAGCTAAATAAGGCTAAAATTTTTGCTGCTGCTGCTGCTGTTTCTGGCCGGCGCGATCAGCGATCAGGAGGATCCGGATCCGATGTTAGTGGAGACAAGATCGCTGCAGTTCATTGGATGTGTGGTGATTCGTGATATTGTTTTTTGTTGAATAAAAAGTGAACGCGATTCGAGAAAAATCGTGATCTGAAAATTCACGTCCAGTTTGCCTTGAATTTACGTTCGCGATCGCGCGAGTTAAGTCCCTGATAAGGGTGTTATCGTTACCAAGTACTTTCCGGCGTGTAATCTTTTGCAATCGTGACGAGTGTTACCGGTGGTAATCGTAATCAGAATAAAAAAGAGCTAATCGGTTTCTAATCAACAATTTCTTGTTTGACTTAACTGACGTGAGTGTTGAACTTTGGATAATAACGATCAGTTTGATCAGTGATCGTGCGACTATTTAATTAGAGATTGGACCATCAACAGGCAGCATCAGCAACAGCTCAAAAATCGTCTCGACCTGTCATTCTAGCATTACCAGCTCAATCATTCTGGATGTAATCAATCTTCGCTTACTCAGCTGGTGGCAGAACTAGTGATCGCGCCGCCGCTGCTGCACAACCAGTTTTTTTATTTATTCGTGATTTAAGTTTTTCCACATTTGTCTGCACCAGTTTCTGCGCTGCCCCTCCTCTGCGCACCCTTCGCTAGCATATATACCTAAAAGTTTTCCTTTAGCTGCGCGCGCAGCCCAATTGCACACAGAAAAGCTGCCAGAGTGCTGCTGCTAGAAAAATCCCTCTCACTTTCGTTACCGCAGAATTTCCTGATGAGTGATCGACGACCCGCTTGCAATACGTTTGTCAAATGCCAGATCGCCAACGGTTCACGATCGGCCATAAATGCTCGATCACCCTTCCTACTTCGCCCTGCCCCTGTCGTAGTGCATTTCGCTATGCATTTTGCTGCTTCTGTTGGGTTTTCTGACCGCTGCTGTTGGGGAAGGCTTCGGGTTGATTAATTACGAACGCTCAACGCATTTCAATGAGATTTTCAATTTCTAATTTTCGTTGCAGTTTTTTTTGCATTAAAGGGGTAAAGTGGGGGGAGGCTTGATTTGATTATTTTTGCTATTAAGAGGATTTGATTTGTTGGCTTTTCATCTGTGGGCATTTAAGAGGGGGCATTACACTCGCGCTTTTCTGTTTCTGCATTTGGATTGTTTCAAGTGAGCACATTGTATAAACGTTGAAAAAATAATCGCCTATTGGTAGGTAGTTAATGTTGGTTACTAGATATAAAAAATTGAGGCCGGTTATCTCATTACAATAATCATAAGCCTAATTTGGATAGACATTAATTTGTCTGGTTGTATGATATGTAATTGCTGAAATTTATTAAGCGATATTTATTATGTTTAAAAGTCTGATAAATTTGTTTTAAACATATATTTAGCTTTTAATCAGTCCTAAATTATTTTGATAATTGCTAATCTTATTTTATTATTTAACGAAAAAACAATTTGACCTCGTGAGGTTATCTCAAGCGAATATTATCACCCTTTAGGAGTTATTTTTGGGAAATAGAAAAAAAAATTGAGAAATTTTTGACACGAGTAAATAGTTTTATTTGCAGAAAGGTTCCGAAAATATCTTTGGTTATGTAGGATAAAACAGTTGAATAGACTTTATCTTAGTTGAAAGTGTTGATAGTCTGATGATTTTGTTTTGTGACTGATAACAGACAGTGCAGTATCTCAACTTAAAATTAGAATTGGTTGATGCAAAATTATCGATCGTTTTTAGTGATCCTCATTTTATTCCAAAATGAAACTCCGAACTATTCTCAAAATGTATTTAAGTAGTTGTTCTGGATCATAGTAGCTATAAATGTCTTTAAATTATTCTTTAACAACCAACCAACTATAAAGGGATTGATCCATGGATGTTATTTGCGATCGCTTCGTTATCAGTGACAAGATCCCTCGAAACATCGCCACTTTTTAAGCCTTTGAAAAATTTAGTTTAGATTTATTACGGTTTTTTTGTGATAAGATGAAGCTGAGGAGCCACCCTTTGTACTACTAGTCCGTCATGTCGTTCAAGTCATGGTGCAATGTATAGTAGTAAGCTTGATCTGAAGGAAAGATGAGATAGGATAGGTTAGGAATCTGGCGTGTGCATGAGTAGATGTCGATGAACCTTGCGTTTGAACTCTGAGATGTTATATGAGTTCGGAAATATCGACTGCGGAAGACAGTTCCACAATCGAGTAGTTCTATTTATATAAGAACTGCTTAAATACCTTTGACAGAGTATACCGAATACTCATCGAAGCGGTTTAAACGTTTTCGTACGTATGGATTGGCTTGATCGAAAGCGATCTTCACAAGGTTGTGAATATTAAGCATTTTTTTGTCAGAAAAGTACCATGGGTGGAACAAAACGGAAGCAAATCAGCTCTAAAGACTTCTGGCTAAAGACGATTGATTTACTGAGTCAGAACACTCTTCCTGCTGACTAATTCGTTTTTCACTTCTTAGTTCTTCGATTTAATGGTACGGTACTCACGTGAGACCATCCATAATAAAGGACTCTTTTGCACTTTTTCTTGTGGGAGAAATATTGCCGTCCAGGCAGGGGGCAGATATTTCAGTAGAGCAGTCAGAGCAGTCGATACAACTTTGACAGGGCTGCTATACTCCTACCATGGCTCAGAGAGTCAATGGAAATGCAAAGGCTGTCATTTCCGATGATTCGGATGTCGAGTCTTTGCACCTAGCCCAGCGTTACGGTGGTTTTTGTGGTGCCACCCCAGATAAATGAGTCATCCTCGAGGCTGGGCCGGATGTAGGATTTGTAGATTCTAGCTCTGGCAACTGGTGGAAGGAGAAACTTGCATCTCTTAAGAGATTCTAGGCATTGAGGTGCTTGTTTAGCGATTTGGAATATGTATCATTCCATCGCAAATCCTTAGATAAACTTATATCCAAGATGTTAAGAGAAGGATCAGCTGCAAGGTTTGTTTTGCCAAAATAGAAGCAAGTTTGGTGCAGGTTTTATAAGTAATGAGGCAGTTCTGCGTTTTGGGGGAGTTGAGTTCAACACGCTTTTTGCGGCCGAAATCCAGAATGAGTTTGATGTCCCTGTTGATAGAGTTGGGCATGTATTCACGATGGTGAAGCTAAGGTCTGGCCCGCGCTCGTCTTATATTCTCAATCCATTTCCTTAGAACTGGGTGGAGTATTGGTATAGTTTGGAGTTTAGACAACGGAGCAGACTGACCAAAGCGATGGATGTTTTGGTGGGGGCGGTCGCTAGTAGATCTTTTGGATCTAAAGCCGTACTCTATATCATGTAGAATTTCGTTGCCTTCCAGATATTAGCCATCCATTAGCTTGTTGTTGATTAATATCTCCAAGACTTTAGGGAGAACAGAAGTAATTGCCATTGGGTAAGACTGCGGTCGGCAACCTATGGCAGGCTTGTCACTAGGTGGCACGTGAAAAGACATCTTGTGGCACGAAGACAATACGGAAATGTGCATTAAATTAAAATTATCAATATGCTAAGGCCGTGGCGTGAAGGTTATTCGCCTTGAGGCCAAGTATAATCATACACGTAAAGGCCGCCAACACACGGTGAGGCCTGCAGTCCACGAAAACTGACAAAAATCTTTAAGGCTGTGGGTATTTATCGTCTGTCCGGGCCTGAAGATTTGAACTTCTATTCAGTCTGAATATTTCGTTGAGGCTATGAACACCTACAATCCACGGCCTGTTAGACGGATACCTCAAATCCTTATCGCTCAGTCAGACTGAGTAATGTATGGTCTTCATCGGGCCGTGCCTGCCAAAATCCACGGCCTGCCAGCAACCTGTAAGTGAATGGAGACTTTAAAGTGTGGCCTTCATCGGGCCATAGCTGCCGACCTGGTCTGAAAGTCGACGACCTGCCGGCGGCCTGTATGTGAAAAGTGGGCTTTAGGTTCCAAAGTTGACCCTCAAAGTAGACATCAATGTTTAATTAATTTTTGGTGGCACGCTTAGTGTTCAGCAGTTTTAATTATCTGTTTTGTGGTAAGCCAATGCATTTGGGTTACCGACCGCTAGCCTTGGGAGTCTCTGTAATCAGCTTATACCGAGCTGAGCATGAGCCAGTTTCCAGAAGTCTGGATATACTCCGGAGAAGCATGACAGCGTAAAGAGTTTGCGCAGAGGTTTAACCAAAGATGATGTGCATTGTGTGTAAAATCATACGCTTGCTTATAGACCGCGAAGATTTGGAATATATTAACGTTTTTCTCCTTATATTTTTTTCGATGATTTATCTCTAAAAAGGGCGTTGCTAAGCGATCCTGCCTGAAGCCTGCTTGGCATACTCGATGGTTCTAATCTATTCTTGTATCCAACGTGTAGTGGAGTGATAATTTGTAATTTCCACGATTCCAAGATAATTCGTCTTCCTTCATATGAATTGGACTTACCAAAGATTTCTTCCACTCGTCTGGTAGCGTCTCTTCTTCCCAAATTTCTCATATAAGTCAGTGTAGCTGTTCTAGCAGCTCATACCGACCGTCCTTGAGTAGCTCCGCCATAACACCATCTAATCCTGGCGATTTATTGCTTTTGTGCTTCATTGCAGCAGCTTGTACTTCATAATAAATTTTTACCGGCTTACTATACACAGCTGTCAAATATGAACTGACAAATGACAGCCAAAACAAAATGGCGGCCAAAGAAAATCTGTTTGAAACTTAAAACACACCCTGAAGTGCTGACGGTTCTCTGATCGAGTTCGATGCTTAGTTTGTAGTCGTTTAAATAGTAGACAGCGGGTAGGCTAAGGTTGTGATGCGGTTGGTACATAAATGTCCCAGCACGAAAAAAGAACCTGAGTATACACCCGGGATCACCCAGATTGATTGTACTCATCTCGAGTGACTGGAAGACTAAAATTATCTGCTTTTGCGGAGCTTTATTGTTTTTGAATACCGGGTTCAGGCCCTAATAGCTACCTCCCAGATGGGATATTAAAGCTGGGAGTAGTTGAGCAGTCTACCTCTATCTCGTTGAGATGACTTTAGTTTGTGGGACGAACAGAGATCTGAAAAAGTAGCCAATAGGACTCGATAAATCTACTAAAAATAGAAGAAAAAAAAAAATAAACACAGTTTTACTCCATCGGTTCGTCACTATGAAAATACCAGACATTATGTCACATACCATTCCTGTTTTGCTCCAAAAAAAAATAAGAAAAGACAATATCGCCCGTTATTTAAACCGACTTCTATCAATTCCCCATAAATTTTGCAAAAGAGCGTGCCAAATGCTCCATTTAATCTTATAGCCGTAATAAATTCCACCAAATTTTACCCCGAATCCTTCACCGTCGAAATTGAGAGCCTCAATCGCCATAGATTTTCTGGCTGCCATAAAACTGAGGTCAATAAATTCCCCCGAAACAATTTTATTTTATTTCAAAATTAATTTTTTATTTTTATTTTTTGACGAAATCAATTGACACAAGTTGACGTATAGATCACGGTCCTGAACTTGATCTTTCATCTTACTTGAAGTGTGGGAGATTTTTCTCGATCGTCAAGGAATGAAGAAAGTATCAACAACAACAACAACCAACTTAGCCCCATCTGACAAATTAACGCCAAATGAATCGCAAACAGTTCATTTTGTGAAAGGCGTTCCTTTATCATTCGGTTCGTCCGTGCGTCCATAAATATCTCAGCGCTGAGTTCGAGCACTCTAGCAATCGGTCGGTCAACTGAAGGCGAGAAGACGTCGTCGTCGTCGTCTTCAAGAAAATTACGTCAGAAGACGCCAATTTCGCGAAGAATATAATCAGAAGACAACAGAAGACGTCCTCACTTCTGCGGTCTTCATCGTCAACACCATCGACGTCGTACAAAGTATATACGGCGAGAACGGCATGCTTCTGAAAAAATGTTTTTCTTTTTATTTAGCCAAAAAAATGCGAGAAACAATTTTTTCTTTTCGGAGCCAAGATGCTAAAATTGCGGCTTTGTGTTTGGTGAAAACTGTTGGCGATGTTTATTTGCAAATTGGCTTAAGCTTGCAGCGGGCGACGATGGGGTATTTTTAAACTTGCGAAATGTTATTTTGTTGAACGCGTTAAAATACACAGCAACAACAATCCGCCAGCGGGAGCCGATAATTGCTAAGAAAAATCCGCTGAGCTGAGGATCTAGATTAGCGGACGCACTAACAACTAGCAGCAAAGATTCACTACTCTAGACTCTCAAATGCAGAACGCCTGCCTGCGACGACGTTCTTCAGGTGCGTTCGCATATACATGCGGTCGGTCGATGCACTTAAATTAGAATATGCATGTCCACCTCAATCTAGAGGTGAGATAAATTATTTTTGCGGATATAGGACGTTGCAATTATTATGATATTTGATATGAAGGCTGTCGTAACTGTCGTTCCTATTGACGTAGGTGTCTCACTAGCTCTATCGTGCGCTGGGGACCGATCTGTTCTATAAATATATTAACGTCGAATGGTGGCTGTTTACTATGTCAACCGGATTTAATTGCATCTTTCGATCGTTTTGTGTCGAAAAGATGATTATAACTTACTGATACGGGTAATTGGGTCAAAGTCTAGACAGAACGTGCAATTTAGATCGGAGGTGAAAACGCTCTTATTATCATAATTAAAGGTTACGGCTCATATGTGTATGCTTTGGTTACTGCTATAGAAGGTTACCATCTTAATAACGCGAGAAAGAGTGAATGAGTTTGGGTGTAGGTATGATTTTCCTGACTGATGATATATTGAGAAGATTCCAGAGAGAAGAATGCATGTAATTGCTTTCAGGTTGAAATATAAACGAAAATATTGAGGACACTGGGTATGGGGTTTTGTAGTATCTGCATTGTTTACCACTCTTTTTTTTTGTTTATACAACAAAATGGAATGCGATTTTCAATGGGAATGCAAACTTAAAGTGCAGGCTTAAATGTTTATTACAATGCAGCACAAAAGAAGTCCTTGAAAAATCACAATTAAAGTGAGTATTAATAGGAATCGTGAGTTGACACCCTTGGGGAATTTTAAGTCTGACACAATTCTGCAAATAGACTTAAGTGTTCCAAGAAAAATTTCCTTTGTGTGTTCATAAAAATATTTCCATTGCGCTGTTTTTACTCATTCTAAATAAATCTTTTTTAATACATATTTGAGATTTCTGCCAAGTTCAGTTCAGGTTAATCCTCCTATAACACAGTGAATCAATTTCCATGGTGGGTGAAACAGTTTTAGATGACCACCAGATTAATAACAAAAACGATTTAGATTAAGTTCTTAATAGAAAGCTTCCAAGCTTCTAACACAGTAATTATCTCCAATATCCAAAGCTAGGTGACCTATTTTAGGTGAACAACTAAGCTCAGATGAAGCCAGCACAAAATTTCTCCGCTGTTACAGATAAGCGTTTATTCGTAATCGACCATTCCAAAACGCGAGTGTCGTTTTACCATGCGGTTCCCCAACTAAGTACTAACCTCGTCCATTGCTGCTTGACTTACACAAACAAACGAGAGCCGGTGTACTGAGAATGCTAATGGCACCCTTTATGGTCACCAAGTAATTGCAGGTTTTCTAGCTCCAATACCTGGTTTGGGTGCCATACAGGCGTTTTGACGCTGTTCGTCCTGTTTCAGTGTTTTGAAGTGTGAAGTAGTACCGCTTTTACAGTGCACGACGCACTTTTTGCGGGAGGCCAGATCCGAATCGCGGTTGGTGAGCCTTTAAAGAAGAAGCGACTACGGTTTAAGACTAAGAACGGGCAAGTCTTATTTGATTACGGTTTTAACTATTGCACTCGTTTTGTATACTTGTTTCGTCTATCCCTTTTCGTTCATCCTCTGTATATGTCCAAACAATCTCAACATACCTTTTTCTATTCACGAAACATCTTCGTTCACTGCACAACGTTTCACTTTGGAAGACATTACCACAAGTAGCAACAGCGGTGCGATTGGCAACCCGTACTCTCATGCGCGACTTTTAAGCCAAGGTGCAAATGTTCCTTGCCGAAGGCTGAATGGCCAACCAGTGGTATAAACAAGCAAACGGTCCCCGCTCCCGACTCCTGGATCTTCTCTGGGCCAACATCGAGGACCAAAATATTAGAGATGGTCACGGAGTTCGTGATGGGGCAAATTGCTTGAGTATCTTCTGTGCATCACTATGAACTAGAAGTTTCTCAAGGCCGAGGAACCCCACCGAAATAGTAGAACCGACGAGTCGGGTATAGGAGCTGAAGTGTTTTCCTCCAACTAACTTGTAAAAAAGCTTCCCCCTGCCAAGGTTTTCCAGGCAGAACTTCTGCCAATTTTTCATTCTTGTCTGGCAATGAAGCCATATCCAAGGCCGGATTTTAGGATTCGGCCGAAAACCGACTACAGTGCATGAGCCATCCCCTCATGGTATTTTGTGGAATCACGCTTAAAGTGCCAAAGAGCCACATGAGGCTCGTGGGCCGCAGTTTGCCGACCACTGCCTAGGGGATAAAGCATCCGACTGCCATCACCGAGGACTAGGTTTGAGTTTCAACTAGCGAGTGGGCCAAGTAGTCCTTCATCTTGTTGTTTTTTCGCCTGGGCCGTGCTAGCAAGAAAACCGATAATGTACTTCTTCTTTTTAGCGAGGTATACGGTCCAAAAGTACCACGGGCACTTTTCTTGGCCTATTGTACCCATGTACCCCATATTTGAATGCCAGACCTATTTAACAGTTTCAGTAGCCTGCCTACTGGCCTGTCCCCTAGCCTTTTTTTGTGATACGATGAAGCTTAGGAGACACCCTTCTAGTCCGTCATGTCGTTCATTCATGGTGCAGTGTCTAGTAGAAAGCTTGATCTGAAGGACAGATTGGAAAGGAAAAGTTAGAGGTCTGGGGGTGCATGAGTAGAAGTCGATGGGCCTTGAAGGATGTTCAGAGATTGGTCAGCTGTTAGACTCTCCTCGCCAACTGATATAGAGGGAAGGTCGGTGCAGGTTTTGGTAGAAAAAAGACAAGAATAAGTTCAATGTCCTCGTTAATAGAGTTGGGCTTGAGCTCACGGACTTCACTGCTCACCCTTCTCGATCGTGCGGCATTCACAGAGAACATGAATGGCAAACTGATCCTCCAGAAGGTAAAACCTTCTGCAGGTAGGCCCTCCGCCCTTCATACCCTCCATAAGTGGGTGGTGCTTCAAGGCGCAATGCCTCGGCAATCAGACAAAGTGAGGCTTTAAGTAACGACACATGAAGCAGCTACTTAGAGTTGGCCAATCCAAGTGCGATCCTCCAGCTCTAATACTCAGTTCCGGACCGAGGAATATAAAGTTCGAAATACCGTCAAATCTGGTTCTGTGCGACCATTTCTCGAAGAGTCCATCTGGGTCACTCCACTTGAGATCACTGTGCAAATTTCAAAGCTAAAATGTCGGATGCTATTGAGCATTGATCACCGATACAGAAAAGGCGGTCCTGTGTGAATGGCAGTGAAAAATTCATCACGGAAGCCGTGATTAAGTTACCCTCTCACTGCAGACTGCAAGTGTTGTAGTCAACTTTTTAATAGTTAGCGGCGTTTATCGAAAGTAAACACTTCATGGGTTTCAATAGTCAACGTTTGCTGGTGTTTTAGGTTTTTCTACCCCTTCGCTGGTGGATATCTGAAAAACTGCGGTATCGAGAGGATTTTTTATTGTTGTTCACCTTTTACAATTCCCTTTTCGTCCTTCCAAGCGTCTGTCTTTTATCCAAGCGGTCACCTTACTAAGTACTAACGCGATCAATGCTGCTTGACCTCTGTGATTGAACGAGAACCGGTCTATTGATTATGTTGAATGGTTCCTTTTGCCTTGGTCCTTCCAAGCGTGAGTATCGTTTATCTAGGCGGTCATCACACTAAATACTAACCACGTCCAATGCTGCTTGACCTCTGTGATGGAACGAGAACCCGTCTATTGCGTGCGCTGAATGGCAAAAGAACAAAAGTTTTAACACAAAATCGTTTATTAAGTAAAAAATCAAAACAAAATATTGGTTTCATTCTTTCACAAAACTAATATTCATACTTATGCATATTCATTCAAAATATATGCAATAGACTGTTTTTGTGTGGACAAAAGTTTTCATACAGTAGAGATGATTAGGTGATTGTGTCAAAACTTTTGTCCCTCACTGTATTATATGATAGGTGTTAATTTTTCTGTCAATGGAACATCTATATCATCCAAATACTTGAAACCTGCCTTATGTGATTCAAGAAATCATACGAAAAAGCGCATAAATTCCAAACGACATTTTTATACCCAAAACGGAACACTTTGTCATTAATACTTTCAACTATTTCATAATCTCAACGTTTAACCTATTACAAAAAAATCTAAGATCCAATCATAAAATTCCATCGGGAATCCATCGGTCCTAGCAGTGCATGATCGATCTATCACGAAAATTGTAACATTCCCACTTGGCCAATAAAAATGCGATCACTTTCAATAACCCGCCATGGAGGCATTGTCTCCGATTTCAGTTCTCTGAAATGTCTCTATAATTTGTGTCAACGTATCCGAAGTGACAATCTCAATCATGTCGTCAATTGACTTTCATTAAGCGACTTTGATTAAATGCTCGAGTTCGAAAGGTTGCCGTCTTGCATTTTCCTTCACCAACGGACAGACGGACATTCATACTCCAGAATACGTTTTCTTTAGTTTTTTAGTTTTTTTTTTTTGCTTAGTACGAGTCGCCATAAAAAATTATTTTCGCTTAAAAACGATCACGATGCTAACTAAAGTAGTCAACGCCAAAGCGCAATCGCAGACGGTTTATGAGAGTTTTTGTTGTTGGTGCCGCCGATCTGTTGTTGGATAATTTTCAATTGTGATAAAAAAAATGTGTTTTTTCTCGTTATTAGTTAATTGAAAAAATAAGGAAAATATGTGCTAAGAAGAAGAAGATAAGTCAAATAAGTTTTATTTTGTTTAAAACAGAGAAAAGTTTCTTTTGTGCATCAGTGAAATGATGAAAACAAGTCATCCTGGCAATAAAGACAAAAAATCTCTCGAGGATACAATTACAGCACTTCGAAAGGAAGTCAAGTCTCTCTATGACTTACTTAAGGATAAAAACGATCAAGTCAACGATCTGGAGAAGGAAGTCCGCGACCGGGACATAAGTATCCGATTCCTTAAGAATGAATTCAAAAAATTAAAGGAGCAAAATTTGGTGAAAGCAACAAAGGACCCCAAACCATTGCCAAATTATCAAAATCATGATAAGATGGAAGCCGATAATGACTCCTCCGACGGAATGGTTGATCCCATAACAAAACTGCAGAAGGAGCTCAAAGAACGCGATCTTTCTATAAGGGAGCTAAATCAAAAAATCATCCGCTTATCAGAGGATTTGACTTTTGTACAGAGGGAGTCTCTGGAGAAGGATTATAAGATCATTGATCTTCAAAATGAAATCGATAAATTTCGACAGGTGGTAAGTGATTTTTTTGGAAAGGATTGTGATGTGGGTGGTGTAGAACGACTGTGACCACATGGATCAAATTTCTAGGTTCGTCCACTTACTCAAGCCTTTCTGGAACGGAAAAGATCGGAGACTTATGATAATTACAGTCCTGGTGTGGAGTCAACGCGGGTGTTTTCATTGGTTGAGCCTAGAATTAAGAGGCAGGCGATCAGTGCTGAACCACTTTCGCAGATGGCTGGGACTGAAGGAGATTTGATTAAAATACCGAAATCAGCATTGTAAGGATATTTTTTTGTTATTTTTTGATTTTAGAAGTTTCTTTAGACATTTTTAGTTCCTTGATATCGAGAAAGACATTGTTTTTTGTTTTTTCAAGCCTAGCCTTAGCCTCATATTTAGTAGTATAACGAAAGCCTTTTACTGATGTTAACTTAATTCAGCATTTTACGCCGTTCTATCCAGTGATTTCCAATTTCAAATATGCAGTTTTTTTTAGATATTTTTCTATGGAATCTAAATATCTTTTTCTGAGCTACCAATAATTCTCTTTTCTCTTTGGAACATTGTTTTTCAACCCATACATTAGGACAGGCTTTTTTATACGAGGGATTGATGAGAATCTTACATCGCTGCAGCACAGGGAAATGTGTGCCACCGTCTCAACCAGATAGTAGCGCCCCTAGACAGTAGTGTCAGACTCCTACTGACTAAACTCACCCACCCTTTTTGCATGAAGTTCAAGTCGAGACCGGTATGAGCTGCAAAGGCATTACTTCAGTCTGGCGTCATCACAATGACCCTTTCAAAAGGGATTTCTCAAAGGTGCTCGCCAGAGCCATAACAGTCTATCGTCTACCTACCTAGCTGCTATCTCTTCTTGCATTTCTTTGCCTGTCTCTGTTTCTTTGGGCTTCGAAATACTTAAGCGTCTGGTTGATGGTCCTTAACGCCACTTCTATCATTCTCTACAAACCCTATGACTTTATAATATGAGGATATAGGATATTCTCAGGTGATCGTTGCACCCCAGCGACGGCGTCCAACACAGCTCTGTGCTCCGCAAACCTCGAACATTTAAAGAGGACATGCTAGGCGTCCTCTATATAGCCTGGGCAATCTGGGCAGAAAGATGAATCGTCCAACCAGAAGCGCTGAACGTCTGCCCTATAACCTCCATGCCCACTCAAGAACTGTGTTAAGGCAGCCTTATATACGATCTGGCCACTTTTTACGAGTTCATTTTCGCTCCTCTATCTAGAGTCATTTAAAGCCGGCTCTACACGATGCAGTGAACGTTTCATCGAACGTTGGCTTCCAACGATTGAGTCAATATCGACATCAACCCGAACGTGTCCAAATACGAACTTTAGACGATTTCTAAGACGAAACAGACTCCTTTCACTTCTAGAAATGACCTGATCAGCAGAACGATGTGATCGGGTTAAACCATAATATAAGACTATTTCGTGAGATATATCAAATAGGAGCCTTTTTTACGTATTCCTTGTCATTTTTCAAAACAGAGTTACCGACGAAACGCAGTCTTCCCAGATGATCTTCCATCTAAATGCTAACCACTCCCATTGTGGCTTCAGTCCAGTAATCGAACAAGAACTGATCTTTTAGTATGATAATGGCAAGCCTTGTATGCAATCATGAAGTCGACGAGCAATGCGTGAACTATAACTACTAAAAGCAAGTGGTCCAAGCGTTCTGGACTGTCTACATAAAATCCATACTGAATTTGAATCCAATGTCTAGATCACCACAAAAGAATAATGGGGAAATTTTCAGCTGTGAGAAGAGCTATGACCTGACCCTTCGTTAAACCTCCAAAATCGTCGATCTACTACTACTAAACTACGTCGGTCTAATTCTTCCAGTACTACTTAAGGGGAACTGCTTCTACCTTCTTCTTCTTCTTTGATCCGTTAGCTGGCGGTCCGAGCGGGACCTCCCCGCAACGGATACGCTCCCGTCGGTGCCGCAGGGTCTCGAACTCTATTTACGAGTCGTTTCCATTCTTGCCGGTTTTGGTGACGTCTCGAACCTCGGTAAATGATAACCGTTGATTCTTTAGGTAACCCTCGATATTCTTTAGTCAGTTTTTCTTCGGTACCGATCGCTGAATTCTCCAGCCTGCGAAACGGTCTCTCCAGAGAAGTTTACGTGGCAAGCGGTCATCATCCATTCGGCAAACATTTCCAAACCACCGTTGTCGACGTTTTTGTATTTCTTCTTCGATCAGTGTCTGCTAATCGCATCTTTGTCTGACTGTCTCAATTCGAAGATCGCGTAGTGAGATACCAAGGATCTGCCTCAAGCAACGCATTTGGAAGACCTCGAGCTTCTTAACGTCCAGTTTGAGCAGTGAACCGAAGGGTAAGAAGCATATGTGACGTTTATATAACGTTCAATCTGGTCGAAATCTTTCAAAGGGAGCTTAGATAAGAAGTTCAAGCATAGCTTCACTCGCTAACCCGAGTAAAAATAACTCTACGGGGGCCGTAGAGTTTTTAACCATTTTTAACGAGAGCACATATGGGCCCGGTATGGCTAAACTTCACCAAAAGATTTAAATGGCCGATTACTGGGCTGTACACATGGGCATACGACGGGCATATAAAGACTAAATGGATAACTAGACTGCCGATCCAGAAGAGAAACAAGTTCGTCATCGGTTTGGTTTTCCTTGTGTGTGTGGGTGCGGAAATTTCAATATTTAACCGCTTGAAGAGACCAATACAATCGAAATCGCACATGGCCGCCGAGGATTATTATTCAATCACGGCCGGTGTTCGCTCGTTGTATTCATTTTTACTCAGGAAACCCTTAGGATAACGAAAAGGCAGATGAATTAATCAGTCTAATAACAAATCTTGTGGACACATCAGTGGAGAATGTACAGAAGCTGCTGGGTGTGGCATTTCAATGGCAGGTTCTAGGTAGACTTGGTGAGTGCTCAGGTATTGATGTAATGTACTGAAGAAACCCATTTTTTATTGAGTATGCCTTGTACTCAAGAACGTGCAGCATTGTGAAGTTAAGTTGTCAATGCATTTTTTCAATAGTTTCGGGCTCTCCTTCGAAACCGATCGTACATATTTTGTCTGAGGTTTGAATTTCGAGATTTTTCTGTGCCGATCAAAAATGTTGAAATCAAAAAAATTTGTCGTTCTTAGTCATAAATTAGTTAAAGTGTTTACAAAAATCTCAAACATTTTAAATGGCTTAGATTGACACAAAGAACAAATCAAAAATTACAAAAGACAGATCGCCTGCCATCACCAAAGCCCAGCTAGCTGATTTCCTATCATAACTCGTGCTATTAATAAACAACTTCCTACCACTCTCAACATTGTGGGCAGTAATCTAAAGACTGTTTTTGTTTTTGTTTTTTTTTCAAATACGAAACCTCATCTTGTATTCTATATGCAAGAAAACCGATGGAAAACTCTAAGTAGTCCATCTTTACGATGTGCGATGCCTCTTCAACCAACGCAGCGCGCACATCTCGCTCTGTGTCCGCACGATGCCGCTGCTATATAGTTTCCATCCGTCTGTCATTAGCACCACTTAGAATTCTTCCGAAGCCGTCGAACTTAGTTTGGATTAATTAAAACGACAGAAAACGGCAAATGTGTTGACAACAGACCGATCTCCGCCGGTATCGGTGTCAAGCTGGATAATTAATAGGCGTGTAATTAGTCGCTTTGAAAGCGAAACTTCTAAGCCCCACAACGGGTGACATCTCAGTTGTTGTTCGCTGCGGTTCTCGCATGCGCGTGCGACTTGGAAATGAATATGTTTTTTTTCGCTCTGACCATGTTTCATTCTGACTAGAGGAGAGATAGTCGCAAAGTTATGCAAACGCGACTAATTACATATGGATACCCCTGGACTGATTAGCATCAAATTGTGGCAATTTCGTGATGTGCGTTTGTTTTTTTTTAAATTCAATTCGCCAGAACCGGTGTCTCCTTTTGGGCTATGTGCGAGTGCAATGTGCATGCATGCTGCCATTACGGCATGAATATAAAATTAATATTATATGGCAAACGGTCTCCGGACGCAAATCATTTTGAACGTACGCCAATCGAAACGGAGGCAGATCCCCGCTCGATTAACATAGGCATTGGTCTTTAAATATAGCATGTAGTTAGATCAATTTATCTTCGGTTCTCAGGTTTTGAATGATTTTCATTTAGTATATGGACAGGACAGGTCAGGTATGCAACAAGCTCAGCTGGCGGTTAATTAGACTCACCGGTTTTGGGAGAATACCTACTTATGAGCCTGTTCAAATTCTAGTTAAGTGTCCATATTGGTTGGTATGATGAAAAAAAACAAGCATACAGTCAGGAATTCACAATGCATCGCTGTGAGTGCGCTTAAGTTTCGATTTAAATATTTATTTCATTTTACGTCAAGCTGTGTGACAAACCGAGTGAATGATTGGAGAATGACGCTCGTGTGACAGATCGGTTTATTTTGGGAAGGAGTCAATCGCAATGCACAGTCAAGATTGTGATCCAAGGTTTCAGGTCGATTTATTCTATTTATAAATTCCCTGCGTGCTCATTTAACACCTCGTAGAGCATAGGGCGGAAGCGGTTGCCTTCCAGCGGACTCTATTTTGTGTGAAAAAAGTCAACTCCGACCGGGATCTCCCACTTGTTGTGGACTTGTGAATTAGGTTTTCCCCCACGCTGTTATAGGTCTTCCGATTCGGCACACCATAATACGATCAGAGCCATTGACCGAACAGTACCTAGATCACAGTTTAGTGTGATCTAGCCTCTTCCGTGCGAATGCCAAACATCACAAAGCGTAAGTCTTTACTCAAATGAGTAGTGTTATACATTGCCAATTAAGGCTGTTGCTTTGATCGTTTATGATCGCAAAAAATAGATCGCAAAAGTTTGGATCATTTCAGAGACGAATCTTTTTGGTCCTGCTGAAGTTGAGATGTTCCAAATTGGGTATGATTCAGGCCATCTGAATCTATCGACTATCGTTAGGATATAAGTGCATTCACGGGATGGTGATAGGGGTCCGACTATATCAATGCGAAGTTGAACGCTAGCCTACGAAAGGAAGTGGGTATGTAAGGCTTTGAGAATATATAGGGTTGTTTTACACCAAACCTGGTGAGAAATGACCAATATTGGTGTGAGCACTAGTTTTACCCGCGAACCGTTTCTGGGGTGCTCTTTTAGAGATTTCAGATCGGTGTCAGCTTGACGGTTGCCAATGGGTGCGATATGAAACTCCTCGGTTTCAGTCACTTTTTTTATTTTCGTACGTTTCTAGAAGACAAGCTACCGACAGAATCCTGCATGCAACTAAACTGGTATTTCAATCTCCTCGCGTTTGGTTTATGGATCAGCGTTTTTTAGCAGGTAATACTCCTTATGTTTCTTAGCCTTTTATCTTTTCTTCGGCTTCTTCCAACCTAAACGACCCTTCAGCTTCGTTTCAACTTTCCTCCATTCATCCACTTCTTCATTGTGTCCCGTACCAAGACATGTCCTCCAATTGTGCATCGGACCAGCGCTTTCAGTCTACGCTTTAGTCTACCAGAAGGCTTCGTTTGTGTGCAATTCGATCTCATCGAGGCGTCGTCCTATAACCAATTCTCCGGTGTAGTCCGCAAACTCAGCCGCTTGTCGCAGATTTTTAATATGCGTTTTACATTTGTGACGAATTTTGTCGCAGCCAAAAATAATTATGTGTTTTGATTCATTCATTGTCAAACAAAGCAACAGCAACTAAACTAACGAACAAATAAATTTTTAAAAAAAACTTTCTAAGTCCATGCAAAACCAACCAATTCCAAATAAACAAACATTTCAGTCACACGTAACCTCAAATTTACTTGCAATCAGCTGTTTCTATCACCCTACCACAGAAAAAGTTGAAGTTCGTTCAGCTCTCCGCCATAATGGCAAGATGTCGCAGAGATTGCTACTGGTCGAAATTGTAAAAAAGAGCGACGCGACAGAAAAACGTCGGATATGTAAATCCACCTTTCAAGGTTTGTTGCAATCTTATCATCCCGCAAAATGTCGACGTGAAACCGTCTACATGTTATGACATCGCGTTTGACGTTTGTCATTGCGGCGAATTTGAGGCGAATAGTTGTCAGTACCAAAAGGTGGTCATTTCCAATGTCTGCGCTCCTAAAGCTGTTTACCTTCCCCACAATAGCTCTCCATCTGCAGCTAACCACCACCTAATCTCTATCTATCTAATTTCGAGTTTTACCACCAGTTATCCTTGTGTATTCTTTTGTGACAAACAAAAGTAATGTCCACCTACCGTGAGCTGGTGGAAACTGCAGAAGTCAACGCTTTCTTATGTCTGAAATTAATCTGTCAAAACTCCCATTCAAATTCGACAAATAAATAACTGTCAAAAAATATTTCAAAAAAATAATTTGATTTTTAGTTTTCGCCTACAACAACGCTCTTTGGAAGTATGTGCGTTAATTTTTAGAAATCGGATGCGGTTTTTTTAATGTAAATGAATTTTAGCTCGGAATTTGTTATTTGTATTTTCTTGTTGTAAACAAAATTACGAATATGTGCCTGTGTACGTAAATAATTACGCGCCGTTGAAATATATTTAAAAAAAAATCGAAAACACTTGATTATTCTCTAAGAAGGAGCGAAAGAGAGTACATCAACAAAACATGGCCATCAATTTCTTTTAATTAAATATTTAAAAAAAAATCTAACTAAACAAAACATAAATAAAGTTTCCATCCAGTTTTCTTTTTGTATTTTTTTTTTGTTCTAAACAAAATATGTTTAGAAAATTTAAAATATTACGATGCTGCAATGCACTCAAAGCTCCGCCGACATTTTCTATAGAAGATGATGGTGGTGATTCAGTAAAACGAAGAAAACGCGGTATCCCAGTAGGAATCAATGTAATTCTAATTTTAATCACACAAAATTTTGATAATTTTAACATTTTTCAATAAACAGGACCTTAACAAAACCAAATTAAAAAAAACCAGCAAGAAATTTATATTTTTTGAGAATTTAAAAAAAGTATTTAATTTTATCATTTTTAAAATCCAAAATATATTCATAAATGCACTTTTGAGAGAATTTAGTAGGTACATGAATAATATATAATTAATATATAATTATATTCTTGGGAAGTAATTGCAATTTCCATAAATTTCAGATCTCGTGAATTGATAAAATCAGCAATTTTGGATAATGACTTTATGAAAAACTTGGACATGACACAAATTCGAGAAATAGTCGACTGCATGTATCCAGTTAAATATGCAGCTAAAAGCCTGATTATTAAGGAAGGAGATGTTGGGAGCATTGTTTATGTAATGGAAGGTAAGGAAATGTTAATTATAATTATTTACAGTTATTGCAGGTGTTTTTTTTAATCTCTATTCGTTACAAATATGTACAATGATAAACAAATTCGTATTCGCGCCGGAAAGTATGTTAGAAAATTTTCTTTTCTGGTTTATCCTAAAGGTATGCAACAATTTGAAGTATTATGGAAGTACCAGATTGGAGTGGATTTCACAAGTTCAATGAAATTTTCAAACTCATATTTAGATTTTTTTTTAATTTATTTTTAGTACGTGGCACCACGGCATATTTAGGTATATTGTCCACATACGCCACTAACCGAACAGACCCCATCGGCCCTCCCGGCGCAGGCAAGAAGGTTTTTTTTTAAGAAGACCGAGCTTCAATGGGGCTCAGAAGGCTTTTGTTAATCGTTTTACTTCTAGGGGGTCGTCCATTAATTACTTGAAGTGATTTTGGGGTGACCCCCTTAAACGGACCTGGGATATTTCAAATTTTAAACTAAAAGCAAGCATTTGCGGGCGTAAACACAGCAAGTCGGCCTTTCCGCGGGGTGCTCCCACCTGGTTCGAACGCCGTAGCGTTCTTTGAGTCGTGCGTTTGTCTGGCCGATGGCGTCTTAATAATCGAGGGGCTACTTTGTGGCGTTCACATAACCGCAATAAATGTTTTTGTGTAGTATTTAGCCATATCTTAGTGGAGAGACATGTTTAACTTAATCCAGTTTTCCCGCTAACACCAATACACTTCATATCAGGAGGAGAAGCCAATGTAATGGCGACTCCACACACACGCCGCGAATTTACGGCGCGAATTTGCCACTGGGAACGGAAAACAAGGAGCGAACTAGGCGAGAAAAAAATCCGCCAGAGCTTTTCCTTATGACCCTACCTTGTAATATTGTACCATGGTCAAAGCCAGATGAAAGCCGGACTTACATAGAGATCAGTTGCCTTCCGTTCAGCATTCTGTTTTCTAAGAGCCCTAAACTGGAGCGGAAGCCTCGAATTACATGAGTGTGAGGGGAGTTTACTTCTTCCACCAGAGTGACATCAAGAGAACTTTTACCTTGATGTCGGGTGTCATTCTGCTTCGATGGCTCTACAGCCCAATTCGAGGCTTGTCCTACATTAGCTTCATCAGACGTCTCTCTGCTTCCAGGCTTTCCTCCAGTTTCTTTTATTGAAATCAGCCTTAACACCGTATTCCCACGTTGTCGTAGTGTGTTTGTTGACTGGTATTTTCCTGTCTGGTAGTATATAACGGCCTTGGATCACACACTCTTTTACGATTCGTATTGGGTATCGGTGGGGTTAACCATATCAGTCGAGATGAGGTCAAGCTTGACACTGCTTATAGAGTTGAGTTGAGTTGAGTCGGACTTACATGAGGCAGTACATATGTCTCTTAATAGTATTTTTGTTCCACAGAAAAAAGAGGTACCTCCTACAAACTCATTTTATAATCGTGTCCTACCCAACGCTAACTGCTAGGAACGAGCGAGCCGACCCCATTATCTATTTTGTTTCTCTTCTATTCCGGAAGATCTGGGGTTTCCTCCTCTATACGAACTCTTTTCAGCTCATTTTTTCGACGAATTTTGTCAAATCGGTTTTCCAGACCTCTTTCTTTGGCTAGGTCATTTGTTTGTCTCTTTTTGAAGGGCTGCTTTTGACCACAGGTGAGCTTGACAAAACTGGATTTGCCAACCTCCATCTGTTGAATACTTCGAGCAATGGTTGTAGGCCTGTACATTACCTAGAACACGCTATCGTAGTCTAATGTAGCAATGCAGACGAATTCTACGCCATCAGAAACATCTTCAGATCTTCGGATGGCAGCCCGTCCGCACAACATGCGTGCTCAAGGCTGCGCTAGTTGCTCAAGCAGTCAGTTGGTTTTTCTTGTGACCCACTAGTCACTTCAGATGAAGTTGTCATCGCATCTGTCAAAGTTGATACTATCAGAGCTTCATCAAGCTCATTGCTTTTTGTATTGTTTTGAAAACGAAGTGAACCCGGAGGAGCCCAAGAATCTCGGAGTTCGGATAGTAGTGATCAAGCAGCAGCCCCTTGGCCATTAATCTTCCATCACATCCTGTTTCACCCTAGATTGGGCTATTTTTTTCTAAGAGAGTGTTTTTATCTCCGCCTGAGTACTATTATGCAGCATTCTCAGAAGAGACAAGACCTTCCCAGAACTCTGTTTCCAGTCGCTCCCACGAGGGGTTGCTGCAGTTCCAGCAGTGCACCAAACTTCCAGCACAAAGTAACGTGTTGATCACCCGTGTACCTGTTGCCAGACGACCATTTAAACTACACTAATTTTAAATTGAAATTGAGTTGGCTTTCGTACTGCGGAAACACAAATCCCGGTTAGTAGTTTCAAACATACCGAAAGCATCATTTAGATTTCTCAAAATTCCCGAGAGTTCTTTTAGGAACTGTGTTGGCTGTCTTTCAGATAAAGTAAAATGTATACTGCGCTTGGTTGAATTAGGTTAGGTTAGAGATAGTGTTGCCTCCAGTGTTCTCTGGCACAACTGTTGACACAATTCATGTACCTAGATTCAGTGATTGATTTGTCGCCTTTTGACTATCTTATTTCAAACATAAATTGAAGATATTAAATATTTTCTACGTCAACATTGGAGCAATCAATTTTACCACGTTTAATGTAATACGGAAACAGTCATGTGCAGAAATTTGTTATTCCAACCGTTTAGTTATGCAAAATTGTTCAAAGGTTTTCTGCACTTTTACACCAGACATAAACAGTAGTGACTGGATTTGTTAAGCAGCTTAGACATTGGCATAGTTGCAAAACTCACATTTCGATCAGCATATTAATGCATCTCGCGGAAACGGAGTGTTTTCATAGTCGTATTTGCCGTTTTTTGTAGTTTTAAATAAATGACGAAGTATAAATATCTGAACATGGTAATGTTGCTGATCCTACTGAAGCCGAATATTCCTTATAATCCTACAGCATCGCACAACTTAAAAAGGAGAAAAGACCAATTCTCCAAAAATCCTAAAAATAACTTCGTTTTGCCTTAACGAAGCATAATCAGTAAACTTCCTGTCTCTTCCTGTCTTCCGTCTTAATTCAAGTCTCGGCGACTTCCACATTTCTAATTGCATTTCCTGCGTCCACAATTAGTAATAAATTCCGTCTTTTAATCTAAAGCTGAATCTAGCCACACCCTTGCAGATCTGCCGAGTAATTGCACCGATCCAACTATGGTTCAGTGACATTTTAAGATTTCTCCAGATTCCAGTTCTTCACTAACGGGCAGACGGCATCTCGCACTTGCGCCCACAGACCGACTTCAAGCTAGATATCACACACCAGCAGTACGATAACCGCGCCATTGAAATGGGTCGATCTAGGCACGATGACGGCGGCGGCGGTAGTTTCCACTTTCAGATCACCAGATAAAGAAGGAGTGGAAGATGTCATCACGATGTTTACCTCCTGCCCTTTTGATGACTCTCGATTTTTGCCGCTCTTCCTTCGCCGGTCGACACAAGTCGAAAATCGCAAGACAAATTCCTCCACGACTGCGCACTAAAGAAGGAGCACGTCGCGTCTCTGCTGAGTCCATAGACCTGGGCTTGATTGGATGCATTTTGGCGCATGCGTCATTGCCGTGTTACCTGTGTAATAATAAAAACAAAACAAAAAAATGAGTAAATGTTAAGAATCTCGCCGGAACTCTGCGGTGCACGCGATTGTATGCAAATTGCGAGTGCGAGGCAATTGCTGAGTTTATGACGGCCTCAACCTGCAATTTATCCGGATTCATCTTCTCATATTTTGGCATAACAATCGAATTTCGTCTGATGCGTATCAGCCTGGGTTCCCGGGAGAGATTGTGTGCTATGGAGGATTTCCCAGGGTTACCCCGGATGTGCAGTAAAAGCCAATCAGGAGATAGGCTGTCGACGGTTTATGGATATTTGATAGCTTGTCTGATGATAACTCCCCGTCGTGTGAAATCTTTTGCAGTCCATCAAAAGTATCCAATAAACTCCGAAAAGTATCCATTCATGGCGCCATTAAGGTGTCCAATCACTTGGGAAGCACTTTCTGGCGAATTTCTTCACGACACGACACAACGTTCTTGTTTCTTACTTAAGTTTCAAATTGGGTCAAAGGTATCAAATTCTCCTTTCGTGCTTGGTGAACAATGGTCACCGGTGCCGCAATTACGCTACAACTTCTCTCCGCCAATAAATGGTCTACAAACAGCCGGCATATAGCCGGGGCAGCAGCTGAAACCGACTCCCGTGGGTCATTCTCGTGGGGGCCCCGGCAACCAGACAAGTCGTAAGACTGTCGAGACTATCTTAAGACCGGACGGGAGACGGAATTGCGCTCTCGGACATTCACTTTTCTTCTTAGGTTTGAAATCGAAATTGATTACGAACCGTTCCTGCTCCAGGGGGATTGTGCGACGACTGCTGATTGCGCTCTGATGGGCTAATGCAATGGCACCCGGAATGGACGTTGAAGTGGCTTCAGGATAAAAACAAGTTTTTAATTTTTAATTTGTGTAAGTTTTGGCGGATAGTTTTCTGCGTGTACCAAGAGTCTCTGACTCAGCGCCGAGTCTTTTCACTTTTTTCACTTTTATTTTCTTAACACCAATCCCAAAATTTGGACCGGGGCCCCGATTGATTGGGCGAGTGAGTAACAGACACAATCGGGAAGCAATTGGTGGCAATAGAATTCGCCGCTGATGTTTGGTCATGATTGCCAAAAAATTAGGCGAGTGGGCCGATATTGTACGCGGTGTTAGATAATAGTGAGGAAAATAAACATTCGGGAATGTTAATCGAAAATTACGCACTACGCAAAAGTTTGCTTTATTGATTGCTGATTGAACCAAATTCCTGGGGCTTTCGCGTTTAAAGGCCGTTGACCAATATTTTTGTTGATTTTGAAATCTTTTGTATCTTGTTAAACTATTCAAATCAGTTTTGGAGGTGATCGATTGGAGGAGCATCAATCTTTCTTGTATTCTTTTGTTGGCTTTGCGCCTTCTACACACGAGGGCTTTTGTGAGTGCTCTGTTGAGTGTTTTGATTGAGACGATTTCAGCAAAATCGCTCTACACCCACTATCAAGTCACTAGCCTGAATACATAAACTTTTCATTTTAACTTTTAGGAAAACACTTTTGATTTCTGTAAGTCATAAATAAATATTTGAATTAAGATTTTGTGTCAAGGGTTCATCGAAACTAATCCAAATTTGTATTATCACCAAATAAAACGATCGATCTTGACTCAGGTCTTAAACTTCCGATATATCCGTAATTATATGGAAAATTCATCGCTATACAAGGGTGGTCTGAAAAGTTTCCGACCTCAACGTGAAGATGGCAGCACTCGTCAATACAAGCTAGTGAATGTAGTTGTGCATCTTGTGACAGTTACTCACCAAAGTTTCTATCATTTTGGACGCGCACTTGTTATTTGACAGTCGTTTGAGTGAGTCGATGTGAGTGCTTTTGTGAAAATCAGTAATTGCAGTTTTGGATGTCCCGAACGTTAATCATCTCCCAAGCTCTCACGGCCACGTTTAAATTCAGCTGCGCAAAATTTCACTGTGGTTCATGATGGTGCAGAGCAGACTCCAACTCATCATTTCATCATCATTCACTCACTCAAATTTGGTTATTAGAACACAATGAATTTTGACCTGACTTGACTTAAACGACTGTATACGGAGCTGATGTAGGTCCCGACCCACCAAAGCCTTTTGAGCAATAAAAAGGTGAACTCGGCCAAACAGGACTCTGTCTTCTTCAACGGTACGGAATCGATTATTGGAGCAGCAACCAGCTTGGTGAAAACTCCCCTAGATTCTAAAGAAACACACCGAATACTGGTGTACTCGAAGACTGGCCCTTTTTAGCCTAAAACAGGCACGGACAGTGTCGATGAGAAAGGTGCCATTATCATACCCAATAGTTCGGTTCTAGTTCGATTGCGTAGGTCAAGCAGCATTGTACAAGGTATGTAGTTAGTTGGGGGACCGCTAGGTAAAACGACATTTCGCGCTCATATCTGTAGCAGAGGGGTGCAAACCTCTACAGCGAAATAATTTTTAGATTTTTGTTCCTGTAGCGGAAGCGTGTCATAATAGTACTTGTCGACTGTTCTATTATCTAGAGTGCAATGTCCAGCAGTGAAGTCCGCTCGGGGAGATAGTAGAGCGAAGAATAACAGAAATGTTGAGCGAAGAATAAATGAAAATAACAGTCCCCGCAACGCTGCTGTCGTTCACCCCGACTCCTGCTAGGTTACCCTATCCTTCTTTCTATCCTTCGAGCTAAGTTTACTACTGGACATTGCACCATGACTTATACGTCCATGACGAACTAGTAGTACAAAAGGTTGGACACCTTTAGACTATCACATCAAACAAAAAAACGGCTATACAACCGGGATTAGGTCCTGGCCTCTTGCAACTGTTCTCTCCATCGGTCCCAATTCTGAGGCAATGTCCTCCAGTTTGGTATTCCTACGCTTTGGAGTCCTGCTCTACGCCATCCTTTCAGTGGACTTTGGGTCCCTACGCTACCGCGTAGAATTGAGAATTTTCAGAGCAGGCTCATCTTCACTCATATGACATTTAGCCTGCTCACCAGAACCTACCTAGTTTTATTTTCTTCACAATAATGTTCGTAGATCCCGTCGTTGCAGAGTCTCCGCTTTTTGCTAAACACCTACATTTCAGATGTATATGTGAGTAGCGGTAAGGCCATCGTCTTGTATAGTAGCAATTTGGACGTTATGGTTAGATGCTTGGATTTGAAGAGCCTTAATAGACTATAGAATACCAAAAGGACAATAGGTCTAAATGACGAATGCTGTACTCCTTGGACGCAATATTTCACTAAAAGAAATAAATAAACGAAAGCAGCTGAACCTTAGTCTTCTATATGATAAAAGTCTTCGATGACTACCATCCAAGAGGTCCGTAGTTCGATTCTACTGCTCGGCATAGGTCTTCGTCTTACCACTTGTGCCCATGAGCTCCACCTTCCCTCTCTTTCTCTTGCCATCATCGTTTGATGATTTGAGTTCTCTTATTGATTGAACCGAAAACTTGGGTAGGTTCTAAGGCTATGTATTATGTATAGTAGCTAAAAACTTAAATTTGCCGCCTTCCTCATCGAGAAGAAGAGAAGAGACAGGTAGTGACTGACTTGGTATAGGTATCACAATTCTTCTTCAGTTAAGACGATACATTCTTGTGTCCATTAAATACTACTTGTTTTTTTTTCGTTTACTAAAATAATATCGCAAAATCAAACAAATTTTTTGACTCTTATCATTTCCTTAATCTAACTATCTTGTCATGCCTTGCCAATAATAAAATGAATTTGCTTATCAACACCTACTCTTCATATAACTTTCAAAAGTCAAGACCATTGCCATTCAAGTAATTTTCTTAGCAATAAAAATTTATACTTTTTCATGAAGTCATGAAATGCAAAATTACCAAAACAGATTTTAAATGTTGATCGCAAAACTGTAAAAGCCATAATAACAACACCACGATCGATAATAACTAGCAAAAATAATGTGATCATCAAATCTGCCAGTTGTTATCAGTGGTAGTCTACAAAATGCAGACAGAAACAAACAAGATCGAGTAGATAATCCAGCAAATAAACACTGAAACGCCTGCGCATCGCTTTTTACTACGAAATTAGCAGATCACTTAAAAATTTGTCGGTCCAGCCTCGATCCACATTTGGCACGATCACTTCCACAAAAAAAATGTTTTGAATTTATCTCCACTGTTTGAGAGCCACTGGGACATCACTTAACTAATACTGCAGAGATGCACTAATACAAATATATTTCTAATTTTTTCATCCCACTACCAGCAACGATCATGCGTAATGCACTTTTTTCGAACGATGCATTTTATAAAGACGAGCGGATGTTGGCTTCAATGGACGTCATCTTTTTTCGTCTAAAAACATCTGCTTTTCTCAAGTCACTTCTCGATCAGCGATCCTCACTGACAGTGGTGGTGGTCACATGTCGGTCCCGGCTTCGTGTTGGAGGAATATAAAATCGTGGAAACTTCTTTTCTACTTAAACCGGTTCATTTCCATCAGCTGGTGAACAACAAGCACCATTTTGAACGGTACCAAGAAAAAATCGAATCGAATCGAACTTTTGTTTTTAGCACGAAAAGCGCGATAATTGTGTGTGTTGAAAAACAATATAGCATAAGGAAACTACCACAATCGCACGATTACTACACTACTATGCGCACTGAGCGAATTCCCCTCCTTTCGTTCATTTCGCCCCTCCGCGACAACAGATGATCTCGCTCGACTCGGACCGCTCCGTCGATCACCATATTTCCCAGCGACCACATTTCACTGCAGCCAGCGTCGAGTATGGTTTGTTGCTGGTGCTGCCGCGTCGTGTTCATTGCACTCAGTTTCGCGTTGTGTTTGTAGGCTGTCGCGCACGCGCGTTAAGTGAAGTGCTTATTTTGACGCAAGCGCAGCTTCCTTTGTTTTTTGCGCTGAATTTACCACGGCGAAAGTGAATTTTCGCATCTTCGCCGGATTCTGTTGTTTTTTTTGTTGGGTGAGAACTTACGCGATCTTCACTCGCCTTGTGTGACTCTTCGCGCAGCTGAATTAAAGTGCTTCAAAAGTGTTGTTTTATGTGAGAATTACTTGAATCCGATTAAAATAAAAGTGACAAGTAAAAATTGTGCTACAAGATTAGCAAATAATATTTAAAGAAAAAAGAAAAAACCTTGAGGGACCCAAATTTTTATTGGACCTACCTTCACTCATCTAAATCTAACCTCGTCGTCTTAAACTCCAGCTTGAGGACGACCTTTTCCAAATGTGAAAGTGTTGAGCCGTAAGTTTATGACAGATTTAAGCAGATCTTCGACATCTACTATGAACGATCGAAGCATAGTGCCAATCTGCATTTTAAATACCATGCGCCATCGTGGAGACGAATTATAGTCTCTACCGCGCCTGTCTCTGGATAATTTCGTGACTAGATCTTCTGCTTCTTGGTTTTGGGTTGGCTGCTGCGGCAGCGCTATCGAAATTCGTCAATCGTGAAAATCGAAATTTTTAAGTGAAATTTTCCTCAAGATGCGTGTATCAACTCTCTGGAACGGTGCGGATCTTCAACGAAAATGAAAATTATTGGGTTTTGAGGAGATTTTTACTAATATGAGACTTGTTTCTTGTGGGATTGATTGGACTGTGTGTATTCTTTTGGGTCAGGCTATGCGTTTCTTGGGTTTAAGCTGTTATTAACTTTCTAAAATGGGTCTAGAGAGTTTTTTTTGTGGGTAATATTTATTTAGTAATATTATATGCTCATTGATTGGAACAGAAAATAGTTTACTCTATTTGGACAGAAAGGCAAAGTAATTGGGAGGTTTCTTATTAAGTATGCCATTGCAGTTGCCCAATTGCTTAGTGGGTTGGAAAATGGTTTGAATTAGATTATTTAATGATAGGGTTTCTAAATAAATTCTTCAGTTATGAAACGCAAAAATCATACAAAGTTTCAAAGACAAAGTAAATTATTGCAATCTACAATCTCTTTTGTAACTAAGGCTAGTCGGCTTTTGGTATATTAAATAAAGCTAGAATTTCGTATTCGATGGCAAAGGGGTCTAGAATCCTTACAATTAATATTCCTTATTTCGTTATGTGGACAACTTATATGAAATTCAAATTCTTCTATACATTGAAGATTGCCACTCCAACCCTCAAATCTTAGGTAATGCCAAAACGTGTACATAAGTAATATGGCCTACTTTAACAAAAGGCTTATCGAATTTTGCAGTCTTCGGTCTTTCAGCAACAATGCGAAAATAAGATCGTACAATAGTTTGTTTCATGGATGTTGTTACATAAAAGTTATGGTACAATTCCAATTTGGATGGCGCAGATGGCTGATTACATATACTACTCCATATTTTTTTTTTAATAAAAAGATGTCAAAAGGAGTGTAGTTTCAAACACCAGAGAAGTAATCATGTTTCTGTTGGTTTTGACAGCGTACTTGTGATCGATGTAAAATTATTTACTGTATAAAAACTATTTCTTTTCTGTAAAAAAAACACTTCGGAAAGACAGGAAAAATGATGGCAAGTAAGTTTGATGTAATTATAACTTCAAAACCACAACGAATTCGATGACGAATACCTGTTATCATTGTCGGATTCTGTCGATCATAAAACCTAGAATCACATAGAATTCTTCAATGAAAAATTGAGCAGCTTATAAACTTTATTCTGCATTGAGAAGTTCCATAACAAATTGCCAAACCTTACTGAATTTTAATTTTTAAGAAGCATGCCAATATGACACTGAACATAAGAGTTATCTCAATTGATGAACCTATCACACTTATTGGATAAACTATGTTATAGCTTGAAATTTTAATGCTTCCACAAACATGTCGTACAAATCGGCAAATAATAACCATAGACACCTGCAATATAGAAGATCTAGACGAGTTTTTATATCTAGGAATGGCTAGGATAAATATGGTTCGGTTGTGGGGATATTGAAGAATGTAGACGAAGTTACTATGTAAGCAAAGACTATACAACTGAGAGTTGTAAGAAAGCAGTGAAATTCTTAACGTTGTCAAAGTGATAAGACTGAGATAAATAATTGGTCATGCCGAAGGAATTACGAAAAGGAATCCTGCTCACAACGGACGGATCGAAAGCCAGTGTTCACCTCGATGGAACCCAAATCGAACAAGTACCGATGTTCAAATATGTGGGGTCATTGGTTGAAGAAAAGAAAGTGGCATCTACGGCCGACTCTCATAGGCGCATCGACTAGATAACAGCAATATTCGCCTCGATAAAGTGGTGCATATGAAAACGAAGAAATATTACCATCAAAACGAAAGTCTGCCTTTGGAAACGTAGACACTGATCAAGCCGGACGTCAACAAGCTCGAGGTCTTCCAAATGTGAAGAAATACAAAAACGTCGACTACGGTGGTTTGGACGTGTTTGCCGGATGGATGATAATTGCTTGCCACGTAAACTTCTGCGATCGGCACCGAAGAAAACCACGCTAAAGAATATAGAGGGCGACTTAAAGAATTAATGATCACCAGTTATCGAAGCTCGAAACGTCGCCAAAAATCATCAATAATAGAAACTAATGGTGAATGGAGTTGAAGACCTGGCGGCACTAGGGCGTCCCACTCGGATAGCCAGCAAAAGAAGAAGAAGATGAATTCTGTATGTCCTTTCACTCTAATCGGTCGGTTCTTAAAAGTAGCCTTTCAAAGGAGTTTAGCATTTCCTCGATGAATCCATGAATCATTTTCGTAGAATACAAATTTGCGAGTCAATGTCTTATTATGCTCGTAGGGGGTGCCGATGTAAATGTTTTATAAGAATGTTAGTTTCCAACGATTGAGTCAGCATTGATAGCGGCCCAAACATGTACACGAACGTTGGATGCTTGACATTGGGCACTCATAGTTCGAACACGAGCCTCAAGATGTGTCTTAACGTTTAAGAGTGCCGAAATACTTTTGTTTTGCTCCTCATTGATTGTCAGACCCAGTTCTTTAGCTGCTTCCTTCATATCAAAGTAATAAACTTTAAAACCTGTCAATAAACGCCCAAAAAAATATCTGCACCTTCTGACATTTGAAACAAATAAGCAAAAATCGCCTACAAATAAAACAAAATATAGAGGCCCACCGCGTTCCAAGAAGAACCACTCATCGACACTCTATTTCCCAATTTCAAAATTCTATGATAAATTGCCCAATCAATGCCCATTTTGTATCGAACAGAACCTACCACCATATTTTTTTTTTGTCTCCATTCAAAATGGTTACACCCCATTGACTTTTAAAAGTCGTTGACATTGAACCGCACGAAGAATCAGGACTGGGGACCCAGAAATATCGACAAAAAGAATTTTGTTGTTGTTTTTATTGTCGACAAAAAGTCGTCAATTAATTTTGTGTTTTTGCTGCCGGCGATAATTTATTTTTATTTTTTTTATTTAATATGATTTTTTTTCTACATCATCTGAACTTCTCGGAGAATTTATATCATCCTGTGTTTGTATTGGAATAGTGCATGCTACTCTGGCGACGTTAGCCACTTACCTGTTTAAACTTTGCTGTTTCACCTGAAAGATGCTAATCCGCAGAATAGATTTACTGTAATATTATTATTCAGCATTGTTTAACAAAGATTAACGTAGAGGGGAGGGAAGAACTTGTTGATTTATTTGCACTTCGTTAGTAGTAAGTCGCGCCTGCGCATAAAAGATTAAACCGATTTGAATTGTTCGTTCTCCGGTGTAATCTTGGCTGTCAAAGCGTTTTTAATTTGATTTAATTTAGAACAACACGGAGCCGGCAATTAGCCGTGAATTATTCTTATAACACGATTTCACGCTAGATTTCAACTTTCTCTTCCTGCGCATTGTTGCTGGGTCGCGAGTTGCGCGGAGAAGATAAGGCAATATTGCTGGTGCTGCACCAACGCAAGGTATCGAGACGACAAAAATAGTGCCGCGTAGAACGATAAATTCCCCGTGTCAGTTATGGCCGCGCGCAATTGTTGTAAGATCTGAAAGTAATTTTGAAACACTTTAAAAAGGCTTTTGTTAACTACAAGAATTGGGTACAAATTTCTCCTGAACTTGATTGAAACCTTTTTTATTCGGTCTCTCCTTGTTTGGTAGTTTACTATCACCTTTGCGGCTGCAGTTGCCGGTGCGGTAAGGTGATGCTAAAGGTGGTGTAGTTGGGCCCATGGTCGAGTCATCGATGTGACTCATAAGAAAAATTAAATAAAACCTTTTAGAGCTCACAGCCAACATTTTTTTTTTTCATATTATAGAATTGATTCACCTATACTCTGCGGATTGGCTGGGCTGGTCATGGTGGTGCTAGCAACAAGGTGTGGGACAGGTTTCTTGGAAGCATTTATGTTTGGAAGTGTCTTATGGATGCGGGGAAATAAATTGTTACGGGCTGTGAGCATTGTGGTGGAACTAATTTTCTGTTGCTTTGTCACATAAAGTGTAAACAAACGAATTGCAGAAAAACCAGTTTTCATTGTTTATATAAGAATTAAAACAAAACTCCAGAGCCCTAAAATGAATGTGAGGTGGATTTGTGGGGATTTGTGATTTTATTTGTTGCGTTGTTTTACCTCAAGCTTCCTTTAACAATTTTTTGTTAAATATTTCCGTTTCTGCCTCGAAATTTCGCGGATAAATAATTTTGGCTCGTGCATGCCTAAAATAAAACAATTGAAAGTTTTTTTGTTTTGTTCAAAGGGTGAAGACCTCGGCAAATTTGATGCACTAACAAGCATGAAAAATGGATAGAATCCTCGGTCTTGAATATAAAGGTTTTCGCTGTTTTACAGATGCCATTATGTAATTAGATATAAAATTTAAGATAAATACGTTAATGGGCTGACTAGTTGTAGAAGAGTACAGCATTAGATTTCGTCGCTACTGTTTTTGTAATCCATACAAAATTAACTGTAATTCCAAAAAAAAGGAAATTGAACCAATTGTATCTGATCTGTAAACGTATTTAACGATTTTTTGATAATTTCATCGAACTAAGTACATGTACAAAATTTCGGAACCGATTTTAATGAAATTTGGTACAGCTTTGGAATTTGATTGGGATTCATTCTAATTTTATTTTAATTTCAGCAGCATTGCTGAAACATTTCCTAGCAGCAATTTCAAACAGAGCATCATTTTTTACATTATTCTTCTTCAATTATAGTCACAAATAGGACGTAGGGTGTATGATTCTAAAATAACATCTCGAACATTTAGAAGAAGTCGATGATGGTAAATTTTGCTGCAGTGTACTATAAAGGCCTGCAACTTTTAACAAGCTTTGGCATTATCAAGCGAACATTCATCCGCTTAACAGTAAAACGGCAATCATAGCCATATCGTTCCGTTGAACCATGTTTGGAACTACCGATCTTGATATGCTGAATACTCTCAAAAAGGTCGTCTTAATTTGGATCCTCGGCCATCACGGTGAAACATATATCCGTCGGAAGCCTGAAGGTCAGGTAACTACCCAGCATCTTTACTGATTCTGTGAACGAGAAGAATTTAACTCTATGGGAATTTATTGCTTAACCTAATACATCATTGTTTCCCTTTATTGCCTCTTTGAGCGCCGCTCAGCTTCAGTGTCAAAAAAAATAAACATACATCATCTAACCAATTTAATGAATTTATATCTTATCAACTCAGCCCCGAATAAAAATATTGCTCAATATTGAGCAATTTTTTTTATAAACTTTAATCCCTGATGTGAATCTTTCACGATTCATTTTAAAATCAAGCCGCACTTAAACTAAAACAAACACACTTTCCAAGTCGTATCACGGACACCTAATCTCTGTATGATATATGACTTTAATTTTTTTTGGTTGTCGTTGATGGAATTGACCGATAAAATTTGGGTTGAAGAACGTCCCAATATTTTTTCGATCTTAACCAAATCACGTTTTTTTGTCTTCTTGCATCTTGTGAAATTATATGTTTACAACGAAGAAAAAAAAACAAACAATTAAGCAATCAACCCAAAAAACCCAGAAAAATATAGGTCACCGCTAAAAACATCTCAAATTCCCAATTAAGATTTCTTTTCACCATAATACATCAACCAAAAATAAAAAAACAAAAATCACAGTTAAAACGCTGAAAGCCAGTTATATGACAATCGTAAATCATTTTAACAACTTTTCTTGGGTACCGTATAACAAAAAAAAAAGAAGATAAATACAAAACTCATCACCTCTAAAAATCTGGACACCATCCACTTTGCACCTTCGAACATAAACCCTCTTCGCGTCCAAGGCTAATTACCCAAAGTGCCTGCAGCAAGAATATAATGTTCTCTTCCAGCTCGAATTTGGTTCTTCTAGTAGTACCTTGACAGAAAAAACTAAGCCGAACAACAACAACAACTCATGTGAAATAATCGCACGTAGACAACGCGATTCACCAATTTTGGTAAAGCGCCTGCAACAGAAGAAGAAGAAAAAATAAATAAAATTAACAAAGGCGTATTCTGTGCCCTCAAAGTGTCCCCAAACTGTAAACAGCTAACGTTAATGCACTTTGAAGACCGTAGATAGTGGTCTGTTACGTAACGCCTTGACGCGAGTGACCATTCTTCTTTTTGTTGCCTAAGTACGCATGCGCCCGTAGCTAATGTGACGCAGGTACGTGATTTCCTCATCGCTGTGCTAAAGAAATTAACCGACATTCTTTGGGTTTCTTCAAAGTGTCACCAACTTCTCACGAGGAAAGGGGGGATTGTCATTTTACTGTATACGGAAATTTCGCGTTATCAATTCTATAGTAGAGTTGAAGAAGAATTCTCTCAGTTCATGTAGGTCAAGAGATTATGATAATAGGAAGTGTGCTACTAAATTGTGTTTTTTGGTGAAAACATTTTCGTAGATTTTGTGCTAAAGTACACACGGGCGGAGATGACGACTGCTCAAATATTGTTGATAACTCCACATGGGATTTTTGTTATTTGAATTTTGACTAAATGATGTTGACGCAGTTAATCGGCGCTGAAGTATATGTAAATGGCGCATGCTTAAAGTGTTGTTTACTTAGTTTACAAGAGGCTTAAGAGACCTGAGATTAAATTTATAAATTCGGTGTTGTTCTTGCGAAAATATAAATATTTTGGGGAAAGCGATGAAAGTTGAATTCTGACGCTATTTATAAATTCAGAAATTCAGAAGTCAAATTCGTACGATTTTTATCTTCATTGGTAGTGGAGTTCATCGTTGAAGAGCCTTGCTTATACTCAGCAAAACAAGAAAAGTGATTGTCTAGAATCATTGACTAAGTCTTCAACCAATGCTCCCAAGCTAAAACTAGTGCACTTTATCAGATTAGGTCGCAGTGGGTCATTGGGTTTTAATTGGGAAAAAAAGAGTTATTGATAATACTTGCAGGGTTGGATGATAGATAAATCAAAGCGTTGATCCATTTTTATAAATAGTACAAGGTGAAATGTAGATCACTGAAGATCACTTGTTGACTCCGATCAAGAGACTTGAGCTGAAGCTGATGAGGAGGAGAATATTTCTGCTGCGAGAATTTCCAATTGGACAGTTCGTATCAATTGGTGAGAGAGAAATATTAAAGCTGGAACGGAGCCATAAGTTAACCAGAATCTCGAGCTTCTAGTTGGCGAAGTGCGATGCTCGCGTAGTTAACTAATCAAGGACTAGGAACCAACTAATTGGCGGGTATCATAGATTTGTACCTGTCGCCTTATGGTTTATTCTATTTTGTACCGTTAACAATTGATATTCGCCAATTCGGTCGAAGAAAGTTGTATCAATTTGGAGTAAAGCCATTACATTTTTCAGCAGTAGAAGATGTATGAACCCATCAAAAGCTATGGAGGTCGCATAGATACTCCTGGCACTACTAAAATTGTATCGATAAGAAAATTTCCAACATCTTGAACGACAATGTGGAAATAATTACTGCAATTTAAAGCGGTATAATATGGACTAAAATCGTGCCTTTAAAAATTCTTTGTATCTTTAGTGCAACTTGTTGAAAAAATGTTCGATACAACCTTCACTTTTATGAATTTAAAAAATATAAAGACATCTATTAAAGACCGATATCTAACCATTCAATCGATTAAATAAAGGAAAGTATTGTATGAACAAATTTGAAAAAATGTTCATAGTACTACTAAAGTTGTATCGATAAGAAAATTTCCAACTCATTGAATGAAAACCTGACAACAATTACTGCAATTTAAAGCAATATAATATGGACTAAAATCGTGTCCTTAAAAATTCTTTGTATCTTTAGTGCAACTTGTTGAAAAAGTGTTCGATACAAACTCCACTTTTATAAATATTGGAATATATTAAGAAGTTTTCAGTACTGATATCTTACTATTTAACATCGATTAAATTGTAACAGTATTGTATCAACAGATTTAAAAATAATGCTAATAATATTACTAAAATTGTATCAATAAGAAAATTTCCCACACCTTGAAAGACAATGTCAAAATAATTACTGCAATTTAAAGTAGTATAATATTGACTAAAATCGTGCCTTTAAAAATTCTTTGTACCTTTAGTGCAACTTGTCGAAAAACTGTTCGATACAAACTTCACTTTTATGAATATTGAAAATATAAAGAAGTCTTTTATGCAATGATATTTTATCATTTAATTGATTGAATAAGGGAAAGTATTGTATGAACAAATTGGAAAAAAAATGTTTCTAATTGTATCGATAAGAAAATTTCCAACACCTTGAACGTCACAGTGAAAATAATTGTTGCAATTTAAAGCGGTATAATATGAACTAAAATTGTGTGTTTAGAAATTGTTTGAATCTTAAGTGGGACTTGGTGGAAAAATGTTCGATACAAACTTCACTTTTAGAAATATTGAAAATATGAAAAAATGTACAAAGACAAATGTTTTTTATCTATTTTAAGGAAGCAGTGCCTTAAATTTAATATTTGTTTGGGCTTATTTAGGTCTGAATTGGCAATTATCACGATCAGTATCGCGATCATTTTGCATTGCATCGATCTATCTGCTTTAAAACTGTTCCGATGTACAAAAAACAAAGTAACCTTTAACATACAGGTTTCAAAATTTCTTTTTTCCATCCCGAAATATTACCAAAAAATTTCTTATTTTAATATTATGTCACAAAATAATTTATACATCCATCTATTTTCCAAAAACCAAAAAAAAACTAGTTAAAAAGACTGGTTATCATCCAACTCTAACCTGCTTTCAGAAATAAATTATTTTACCCAAAAAACGTATTGCGGTAGCCTCAATAACGACCATTTAGCCTGAAAATAGTGTCAATGAGCCCGAATTTTTCCATGCCACGATCACTGCGGAATTGCAAAAAACGATCCCACGTAATCCTACTGATCTGCGATCAGCCAAATTAAAAAATTCATACCCTAACTAGGTCGTAAATATCTCAAAAAATGGCCAACTCCTCTCGAAAGGAACGAGAAATCACGGTGATCTTTGCCAAATTTAGCCGCAAAAAAAGTGAATCTTCATCTCCATAATGAAGCGTTGTCATTTCTGTTCGGTAAACGACGATACGCAGTAAGCTCGGCCCTGAACGGTAGCCACCTGATACCGCTTGGTAGTTATGCTGCCGACAGCTGGTGGTGATAAGATCAAATTAAACTGGGCAAAATTGGTGGGGGGTTTTGTTCTACATGGTTAAGCGGCCAATTACAAAAACGATCAAACTTCGGCAACTGAGATGTAGGTTTCAAAATCGGACACCATGTTTTGCGGTGTTGATTTTTTTCGTAATCCCATGCCTATGGTACCGTGAAAACATGCTTCTTGCGTTACTTGTTGGTTGGCGGCTGCAAGCATTGTTGGCAAGGTCAAAGCGGTTTCTCGGGTAATTGTCGAACAGTTAACTCTTGTGAACCCTGGGATCATGCGCACTCACGGTCTTCAGTTTCAAGTCACGTAATCGGTCGAGTCATGCGCGACTTAAAGCCGGACAATAATAATAATGATCGCGAGGCTTTCAGAAAAGAAGTTGTTGTATATAGCGTCGTTGCTGCGATTCTGGAACTGAAACCGGACAATAATAATAACGCCGGGCAGAGCTGTTTAGTACCTACACTGAAAGCTCACCGGTTGCGGTTAAAATTAAAAACCAAAAAAAACTTTAAATAAAAAAAAAGAAAAAGAGAAAGGATTTTGCAATCTTGTTTGAAAAGGTGACTGCGGCTTGGACAAACCAAGGTCAACAGGTTTCGGATTCAGTTTCTGGCTTCTAGCATCTAGACCAGTTTATCGCAATAATGGCCGGAGTATCGCCGAGTGTTCTAATGACTGCATGCAGCGAATTTTTATGGTTCCGCATTCATGTGCTACTGGATTTATGCGATCTTTATCTGCTGGCATAAGCATAAATAATATGCACTATAGTGTACACTGGCAGTGCAGTACGTAACCTGGTTTTTAATTATCCGTCCGGTCAGTCGAGTACTTCGATGGCTATTGTGTGTAACGTCTATAATTTTGAGGCTATACAGAGCGGAATGACAAGACAATTGTTGTATGTAGGTGATAATGATGATGATGCTTGTCGGTGAGGAAGAGGGGTAGCGCGATGATGGGAGGGACGGAATGCCCCATTGAAGTTACATGATCGGAGATGATCTTGGATCTTTACTGAAACTTCTTCGTGCGAATGACGAGAAAGAGCGTGTTGAGATTGTGTGTGCAATATGCAGCCGAGATTTTTATGGGGATTTGCCTTTTCGAGATTTTGCGGAGGAGGAGGCTGTCTTAAGCGGGAAGTCATGTCTGATGTGTTCATTTTTGTTGTTATGTACTTTTATGTTGGCGCTGTGAAGGAAGTTATTTCAAGGTTGATTTAATGAGAGGAATGATTTAGCTGAGGATTTTTAATGGAGTTTTAGATTTTTTTGTTTTTAATTATGACAGTTTATATATGGGAGTATCGTATTGGTTTCGCTGGCAGGCAACGTATTTCCAACCTATTTTGATATGATTTACAGAGATTTGTTAGTCTAGTTATTGATTGCTGCTTGCGTGGCAAATTTAAGCCTTTGGGAATTCATTGTGAAAGCTTTTGGCACAATAGGATCCTCAGTTGAAAAAGATCTAGCAACAAAGCACCCAAAGAATTTGATACAGATCTTGGATGCTACAAAGTGGATCAGTGTACATGAACGTATTCACATCTACCGTGACACAACCGCGCACACGTGGACAGACACGGGTCGTACCCGACCAGTATTCACGGAAAGAATATTTTGTCTGCGCGGTTCATGCATGTACGTGTCTGTGGGTGTCTGCCGAGGAGTATGAATAAAACATCGGAACCGTACAGACATTTTTTCTTGGATACTTTCCACTGAGAAGTGTTTGAACATTTTGAACAAACATATAACCAGTGTCTGTCGTCTGATATGGCACGCTATAAGGGAATAAACGGCGTCTGTCGATGTCTGGCACGCTCGATGTCTTTAGATATAAACCGACCTTTAGGAGTTACAACACAGAGTTAATCGATATCTCTTGCTATGACTCCGCATAATTTTTTTCATTCTTCGAACTAAGTTTACTACTAGACATAGAAACAAGACGTGAACAACGACGTGACGGGATTGTCGTGGATATTTCCAGATATGAGGACTGTCATCTAAAAAGATAACATTGAGATTTGCAAGGACGTAATTTTTCATCTTACCAGAAAAGTAATCCAGAGTACTCATCGTTTAAGGTAGTTTTAAATGGAGAAGAGGATCACTAATTTTCATAATGTCGGAACAATTCATTTGGGACCGCCTGCAATGTTCTGAAAATTGATTTTAATTCGCATTCTTTGGTCGAGTCGAGTAGACAGTAGGAATCAAACCCATTACCGTTGAAGCTACCGAGTCCACTTTTTACGAATGTCCTGTGCTTCTAGTTCCGCCCTATATTCGGAAAATTTCAAGCAATGAAAAAGGACGGTGGGTCATAGTACCCTAAACAATTTAGGTGTTCTCTATATGCTCAAGGACTGCTTGAAGTCGTAACGCGCTTACACATACTCCATCGTAACTTATCTCTCCGTATTTGGGATAAGCCTGTTGGACTACCACCTTTTTGTAGATTGGTCTAACTTCCTCTGCCATTTCGTTACCGGGGTTGTAGAATGCTAGTTGCCGCTGCAAAGTTTGTGGCTTTCTTCTAACGTACTGGCAGTCGTAGAGGCGCATTCTAGTATGTCTATGCTGATAACCCTGTCGTAGTCCTGTATACGCAGCCAGCTTAGTTGGTATACGACTATTCATTTTCTGCTGTTAGCAGTCCTGTTCCTGCCCATACTGTCGATGCATAGTAGGATTGAATTACCCACTCTCGCCATCAGTCTTCGGTCGATCGTGATTCTCGGGTACCTTAGGCCAGGCTGTGAATGAATGATGTGTCCTCATATCTTGATCATTATGGGCGTTGGTTAGTGCAGCAAGCATAAGACCAGCGCTGTCTAGCCACGATCTTATCTCCCAGATCGCTTCGTTCGCACCTGGGTATGGTACTACCCTGCCTATAGAACCCCTATGTAGAACCTTGTTGATCGACCTGAACTATACTAGTAGTCACTGTCATCATATCTATGTTGCTTCTAAACTGCACAAAAACTGTTCAATCGAAGTCTTTTTAGCTTTGTGCAGTGATCGCGTTTGTAATGATCCTCTTGCATCCTCTTCCACGCTGCGTCGCTAGTCATCCTTATAACCAGGAAGCTCTTAATCTTACACTGATCTTGAAAGTGTCGTGACAGTAATAATTTAAATTAAACCTCACGTCTATGTCATTCACCTTGAAAATCAACGAAATTATCCAGAGACTGGCACTCTTACCTTTTTTATTTTTATAATTAAGTGAAATTAAAATTTACATAATTTTCTAGTATAACCACTTCAAATATAAAAAAAAGAAGTTTAAAATGACTAAAAAACAGTGACAAAAAATAAATTAATCACAAGTGTATGTAAAAGTGTAAATATAATAAATATAAAATAAACAAGCCAATCGCCATGCGTATAAAGCGGTACCCTGGCAAAGCGGTAGACGCCAATGTTACCACGGAACAGGCCAATTCCATGGGAGCAATTTACGAAGCAAATTGGCTTCAGGCACATGAAAACATGAAAACGCAATTCAGAAATGGCATCGATACACAAAACATGCACAATTCGAGAAGCAGTTACATCAACGAAGGTGTCTCAGCCTTGAGCAAGTATCAAACAACGGTGGAGAAGGTGAAAGCTTTAGAGAAGGAACAAGTTGATGAGGGTATTGTTAATACGATAAAGGATGTGAATGGCTATCGGCCATCGACATTGAGGCGAAAGCATAGAAAACAATATCCTGGATGGGATGATGTTAAGGAAGCTACGGAAGAGATTGAGAAGGAACAGAGAACAAAGAATAGATTTTCTTCTTCTTCGTCGTCAGGTAATCATTATGTTCCGGATCCTATAGATGCCAAAGCAAGAACTCGGCAGATCATACCGCCGGAGACGAAGATCATTGCTGAATCACCAGCACCAAGTCCGACAAAAAGTCTTAAGAGATCTCAGACTGTGATTATGCAATTGAAGAATGTGTCTCCGTGTGATACCTTGGATATAAAGGATCTGCGACGCAAGTGGAAGTCGCGAAATGATCTTATGAATAATGAGAACAATAATGACACTTTCACGAAGAATGACATTATTGCAAAACAACCGACTCGACAGAAACTCAGAAATTTGATATCTTTCGACTTAGCCTGTGATAATAGAGTTAATGTTAATAATGAGTATGAAGATGTCTACCCGTTACCAACTGATCGGATGAAGTCTTATGATATTGCGCCGCCGCAAAGATTTTCTACTATTAAAGCCAAGCCGGTTAACAGGGCGAAGAGTGTTCGAGTTGGTCCAGTTACTGTGCCGAATTTCAATCCGCTCATTGCGAAATCTCAGAATGAGACTAGCTCGTATGATGCTGAACCGGAGGATGCAGTTCAGTTGCTACCAAACAAGTTCAAAACTATTCCAATGGCGAAGCTGCAGAAGGCATCTTCTAGTACAGTGCTGTCGTCTAGTAGGCAGCGAAACGAGGCTTCTCCAATCAAGTCTGAACCCACTCCAGAGACTCCTTTACGAATGGCCTCATCTACAACGAATCTCCTAGATGCTGCTGCAACAACATCAACATCACCAACACGCGAAAGACGACAACCGGGAAGTTCGTCATCCAGCAATGCATCCGATGATCAGTTCATCATACCACGCCCGAGATTAATCGTACCTGTTCACACATACGCCAGAAAAAGGCGAACCGGAAATCTTCTTAAGGAAAAGGACATCGATCCCGTAATTCCAGACACAACCACAAAAGGAAGTGGTAAGTAGCATATAGTGTGAAACACACCATATAATTTCTTAATTTTCGCTTAAGTAACAGCACCGAAGAGCTGCGCATGCATTTCACACTTTCATGCGGTTGCGCAATGCACTTTCGGATGCCACAAGGTTGTCATCATGGGCACTCTGATCGTTCAGGTAAACAAGATGAAGAAAGGCGCTGGCTGTTCTGGGGTTTTCCAATATTTTTTCTTTTTATTATGCATGCATCGGGGCTTTGTGCGCTTTTTATAGTCGCCGCGCAACGATGCAGATGTTTTACCTGACGATCAGAGAGCGACTTATTATCATCAGCCGGAGATTTCGATCCGGCTGGCTTACTTTGAGATGCGATTAAAAAAAACTTATCTGGTTTTATTTTAGGGATGATGTAAGACAGGTTGGTGACTTTTTGTGAAACGTGTGCGACGTTCGATGCAGGATACTGTATCTACCTTGATTAGCAAGGGTTACTGGCAGTTACAGACATGCTGTTCTCGATCATTATATTTATATTTATATTCAGTCACGATTTTTACTGAATTAAAAAAGGGGAATTTTTGAATTTATGTAAATCCACCCATGTGCTTCCCAGTCATCGAAAACATTCTACCTGACCTGGGAAAATTTCCTACAAATTCTATTTTTGACTTAAATATTAATTTTTGTATCTTTCATTTTTTTCTAAATTTTCCCAATGTGATTGTCCTTAGTTTCATGTCGTCACAAAGACTAAAAAATGAAAATTGTCTTTAGTCTAAAATTAGTACCAAAAATTAACACGGCGCTGTTGTTGGCCATGAGTGGTTATTCTTAGAAATTCTTATAAACAATTGCATGGCATCTGGGTGCGTGTATGTAAGCCACTAAAAGCAGTGATAAATGTGCTTTATGAGAATTTATTTTCGATGGGATTTTCGACAATTAAATTTATGCGAGTTTTAGTTCAGCGTAAATTAACTTGAAATGATTTAAAAGTTTTCGATTGCATTTGTTAGATGTTAGGCCAAAATCGGTTTTTATTTATGTAGGTCATTTAAGGTGTTTGTTTTTAGTAGATCGAGGTTTATTAGCAGTTTTAACACACCGAAGAATGGCAGAATGGTTAATTGTTATTGTTAGAAGATTTCTGCGATTTCTGGGAAGGAGTCTAAATGCTCAGTTTAATGATGAATTTGATCCTTGATCCATCAAAAATAGCCGAAATCAATCAATTTTTTCCTTCTTTGATCTACGATGATATCTAGAAAAAAAAAACAAAACATTTCCTCATTGTTTTTTTCTATTTATTAATAGTTTGTAATAGTTCAAATGGTCGAATTGTTAATCTACTTGGTCGATTTTTCTGTGCTGACTGCAGGATACCATATTTCAGTTTTGCGTCGTACCAATTTTGACATTTGTGTCCAAATTTGGTCTTTCTTTTCATTGCATCTAATTAATTGAAATGTGACAAGAGGAAAGTAGTCGAAAGTAGAAATTATTAGATATTGTACTAAAGCATGATCAATTACGCGCCGAACATGTAGTACTAATAGTATCGGGCAAGCTTGGACTTCCACATAGAGAAAAGACTCTACAACTGATGTAGTTGCACTTATAAAGACTTTTTAGACTGCCAGAGATGCACTACGCTGTGGTCGATCAGTTTATTTATATGAAAACTGACGGTCTTGTTCGATTTTTGATATTGGTGCTCTTCTTACCATCTGTACCAGCTCGGGAATTCCACAAGGATAATCCAACATAATCTGGTGATTAGTCTGGAAAATATATTGCTAAATAAGAAATTATTCTCCTTCTCCTCAAATTCAAGTGCTACAAAATTTTTGTATGAGGTGGTCGATTGAAGCAACTCACGTGCTACCACCCCAGATCTAAACAGCACTTTACGTGACTATATTGATTATATTTCAAGAACTCACAAATTAATGCCCACTCATCATATACTAGGAGACAAAGATAGCCAGAATTGTCATCGTCGTGAATTCAGAAGGAGATCGACATCTGGTTCACAAGAGAAAACCTTATATTTGATACATATTACCATCACAAGGCATAGAACGCTGCTTAATAGTTTCATAACTATTCCAAATAGCGAAAGATGCCTCCCAATGCCTTGGTTTTCTCACGAGATGCAAGTTTCTCCTCCAGCCAGCCGCCCTGGAAACAATCTACAAATCCTACAATAGGCCCCGCCTTGAATACAATGCCCTTTCTATACTTTATATCATTAGCAACTGTTCCGCTGAAATTCAGGACCTCTTATCTGTACGGCAATATTACTCATGCAGTACAAGATTAACCCACTCGACTCACCCCCTTACTCTACAGCACCCCTTTCGCACACAATACGGTCTAGAAGTGCGTTTATGAATAGGACAACTCGACTGTGGAATAATCACCCGCAGTCAGTATTTCCGAACTCGTACAACACCTTAGAGTTCAAACGTAACGCTCATCGACACTTCCTGGAGTACTGCCCCCAGACCCTCCCTTGCCTTTCCGATTCCCCTCTATTTTTCAAACCAAGCTTGTTACTAGACATTGCACCATGACCTTAACGACATGACAGACTTATAGTACAAAGGGCGACTCCTAAGCTTACTTAAAAAACTTTAAAGATTAAAAGACTGACCTGCTGGGGCTGTAATGAGTACAAACCATAGTTGTTGTGCTACAGATGAGATTCAAGCGAGAACGCTATTGAAAGTATTTCTATAAAGAATCCATAAACATATAAAAGAGAGGCTTCCTGGGCATTTCCTTAGGTCGACTCGACTCATGAATGTCTCTGGTGTGGGTATTTCGATCCTCTGGTTTAGAAAAGCGATCCATTTGCTCACTCTAGGGACTGTAGGATAAAGTCTACTTGAGTAGAAATAAAAAAATGGCCTTACAACGGGCGAACACCGGCCTTGTGGAGTTTTGAAGGACATATGAAGGACGGAGGGGCGGAAAGACAGAAAGGCGAAGGGACGGGGCTTGGAACACTTATGCCATGTGGCCCATGCTTCAGAGTGTTATAGGGTATACCGTGTTGTAAGAGGATTATCTGTATTTTATTTTCGCTCGATTATTGTTGTGTAGCTACTGCTTGTGACTAAACTGTCATTATTTTTACTAGTGGTTTAATACAATACTTTAAGTACGATCATATATAACGAATTTTTCGGTTTCTCAACGAATTTACTAAGCCTTAACGTTTTGGATCTAGAGGACACATAAATTTTTATTTTATGCAAAAAAAATATTACTATAATTTTTTCAAGAAACAACCACCTTCCCTTTTGTTGATTACTCTTCACAAGAAATATCATCACACATTTATGTCTCCAGTGATCCAATATGTAAATTTCCCAAAATATTTATATTCCCATCACATAATTTCTTGTTTAAATGATTAAAATAAAAATGGTAGATATCTAGAGCAAGACTTACATAAAGGAAATTTATTCTGAAGCGATTCTGGAAGTTTGTTTTGTTTTTAAATGTAAACAAAATTTTTTTGGGACATTCACGTATTTTGGGACACTCTGATCTTTTTTTGGGACACTTGTATTATTTTTTATTTTTTTTTGCATTTTGTTGGTTTTAAATTTTCTGAGTTCTGAGCCACTTTGACTAGTAGTCAGCGGTATGGAAGGAAACCCAGAAGCAGAAATGCTATCAGACTGTATGTCCATGAGAATGTTAAGGTTTAAACATCCTTCTGGGTATATGCAAGTGAGTAAAACCTGGTTTTTCCCACAAGGTGGGCTTAGATGGTACACGGATGCCTCTTAGACATAGACAGGCATGTGTGCCGGGTGCTTTCGTCCCATATGTAGTAGAACGTAAAGCTTAGGCACCCTAGCTTCTATCTTTCAAGCAGAGATCTACGCTATATTGACATGCATCTATGAAAATTTATGAAAGATCGGTCTTAAGACGCGAATCTTTCTCCTATCTGACAGCCAAGCGGTATTAATCACAACGATGAGATCCCCCAGGACTCAGTCCAAATTCTTTTCGGAAATCGAACCTGCATTTGTTGAGGTACTGGAACTGTCAATCGAGTTTATTCGATTTGTTGAAGCAGAGCTCTAGGAAATTTTTCATGGGTCCGGAACCGTCCATTCGACCATCCACAAGTCTGGTGAAAATATGATGATTGCCGTCTGGTCAGAAACAACAAACACTGGAAGATCACTCCTTGTCTGGGACCTACTACAAACGTTTTATTTTAGAGCTGGGTCGCAACGGGACTGTTTACTTATGAGGAGGATCGTAGGACGAGTCTGATTTTCATGTTCTCTATCGCTCTCCCGCCAAAAGCTAGAAGGACTCGTTTTTCGGCGTGACCATTCTTAAATAAAAAGTCTAAACGACAAATTTGTTTTGTAGACTGCTGCGCCTGTTCAAGCGATCTGGCCTTTAAATGTGAGGCAGTTGACTTGCTTATGGCACAATAGCTTCACGCCCCGTTTCAGTCTTTTTGGAACCAATAGGTACCATGACTGTAAGAAAAAACAAGTTTCTTCAGGAATCCTTTAATATTTTCGGCCACCCATCTGTAGAACAGACCATTATGCAATTATCCATTCAAACTTTGGAAGAACCATTTAATTTCGAAGTTCGTTCTTCATTGCAAAACACGTTCTCAGATATTCTGTGCTTAAACTCGTGTTGTTATTGCAATTTAGAGAAAATTCTAAAACCGGAAAACTTTCTGGGAATTCCAAGCGCGATTTTACATATTTCGAAGAATACTACTGAAAGCGATGACAATAATATTCACAAATAAAACTCAGTCTACAAAAAAATTACCTTTGAATGAATACAAAATTACAAAGTGAACAAAATCTGAATACAATCAGCAATCAAATACTTAAGTTTCAGGAAAGTCCAAAAAATTAAAAAAAAAGTTATTTAATTAAAAAAAAATTAAAAATTTCCCCATGCAGTTCCGGCACATAAACTTCTCCTCGTAATCAACAAAATACTTTGACTAACGATGCTTCGAAACAAAACGGCAACAAAATGATTTAATTAAAAATTTATTTAGCATTTTTTCTTCTGTTTATTATTTATTTATTTTTTTTTTAACAAAAGCTTTCCATATCTTCTTCTTCATTATACATACACTTTCACTGAGTTTTGTTGAAGCACAATACTCCAAAAACGCATACAAACGCCTTACATAATTTTCATCTCTTCACAATTTTCTTCTTTAATCTTCGTGTCTTTTCTCTCTTCATTAATTTTATTATTGTTATTATTATTGGAGCCAAGACCTTGATTAGCACACGCTTAAAGCCGGGGAAGTTATGTTTATGCTTAATTAAATTTTTAACTTCCCCTTTTTTTCGGTTTGTTTATGATGAAATATTTTTTGCGATATAATTAGTGTCGTAGTCGTAAGAGTGGAATTTTTGAGTGTATATTAAAATTTTTGTAAAGGTGGGCTTGTGCATATTTGGAACGTCATACCGAAAGTAATTAGTCGCAATCGTAGCTAATTTCCTTGAAGTTGGAAATGGTTTTATAATTTGTACGTTTTGTAGATTTGGACGATGCATGGAGATAAGAAAATCAAAAAAAAGTTATTTCGATGAATTTATAAAGAATTTTTCAAAACGAGTGCTTCTTCTGCCTTTTTTACAAATATCCATCTTAACTAATCCGAGATTATATAACATAATTCAACTCAATGCATTTGCATACATCATCAACCACAAATCAATTAACCTCTAACCGAAATTGAAGAAGCATAAAATTATGCAAAGAAAACTCGAACCAAGATCGCGCAGCTCTAACTTCTCTTAATCGAGCCTCGATTGCGATGACTTTTAATCGAGCTGCGTTTGCGCAAGAAATCGCATCGTTCCGAAATGATGGCTGCGATTTTACGTCACTGGCTGCGCAGTGCCTTGTCATGATCATCATCTGTGCAGCATGTTTTACGATTATTTCAGCTCCGAAGAATCTCCACTTTAAGTACCTGGCAGAGCAGTGATTACCTCCTGTGGTACCACAGCTGGGAGTGAAATCCAATATGGTGTGTGCTCGCGTATATGCAGCATTGCTGGCATTTTTTTACTGTTCTCCGTCAGTTAAATATATTCAGATCGATCCGTGATCACTATTTGCATTCTGGGAAAGGCCAACGATCATGTAAGAAAATTTAAGGCTTTTGCGCCAGTTGTTGCTATATTTGGCATGCTTTTCGCCATGGGTTTTGCATGTGCCTGCTTCAAAGGCAGGCAGACGACCCAGTGGCAGATTGAACTACCTTACGAAATTTTTACTCGTTTAGAATACAAATGAACTAAAACTTTTGCTAGGTCTGTCCTACACACACACGGGGATCATCTGTGTTCGACAATATTGAAAATTTTTGCACGATCTGCTTTAAGCGCAATACTTACATTCTACCGTGTTTGAACAGTTGAGAGACAATTCAACCATTGAACAGCAGGTAGCTACTACCAGTACGACAATTCGTCAAACAAGATCCCCCTCGTACCGCCTCTCATGTTTCAACCTATACAGAATATTGCCTTAAAACTGTTTCAACACAAACTTTATTGTGACTAGAATCGAACATCATTCAAATTAGCAGAAAACCCCAAAAGCACTGTGGAGCAGATCGATCAGTCTTTCTTACCTGTGTACGTTCTGCTGCATTACCTTTTGCTGCGGGAAATGAACTGTGGCCTTTTGCCCGATTCGTTGGCGCGGATGCGTTGCGAAATTCAATATCGATAAAAGATATTTTGACACGTTGTCGGTAAAAATTTATCGTTATTATTGTGTCTCCACCCACTCGCGTGCCGGATTTTTTCTGAGGCGATTTACGGTTGTTCGATTTAATCGGATTGAATATTTTACGTTTATATAAAATATAAAAATCAGTTTTAATTTTTTTATTGCAATTACAATTTGGCATTTAATATAGCTTGGGTGTAGTGTACATAGTTATAGACATGAATTCGAAAGTTACTTTGCAAATTGGTGTTACGTAGTTTTATATTTGCAATTGATTTGGTGGTTTTGTGCGTGTTTCCTTTATAGTTTTTTTTTGCAAAGACATCGAAATAATTCACTAAAATGCAGAAGTACAGAGAGAGAGACGCTTTAAACCATTTTTATTCCAACCAATAATAATAATGGACTGGTTCGAGGTATATAGAATTCGGTTTAAACAAAATGGCCAGGTTAACAGGGTTTCAAAGCAATCCTACATTTAAGTGCTAACCACATTGATCGGAGATACTTGTGAATCAGAAATCGAACTCGGAACAGAATTCGATTTCAAATAACACGATATTTCATAGCAACCTACCTTTCGTTATAGGAGAGTTATCTATATCTGACACTGGAGTCAGAGTTTTTTTGCGGGTTTGTCAGTAATCGACCTTACATCCTTATACGATTGCCTAATGTTTTGCTCAAGCTGGCTTCTAGGATTCTCGAATTTTTGTACTCTATTCTTTTTCCTTAACATTCGATCTGCATATCGTCATTCTGCATAATAGTCGTGGTCATTCTGACGATATACTCCCTATGACTTTTATTTCTTTCTTCTGATTACCTCGACTCAACTTTTCAATCTAGTCATAGTTGAAAAGTTTAGTCGAGGTTGAGTTGAAATTTCGACCTCCATATATGATGTCGAATTAAGTTGGGTTGGAATAGAGTTAACCTGAAATCAAAACCTCAAATTTTTGTGCGAGATTTTCATTTATAGATTCGTAAAAATTCAGAACGAAATAATTGTTTGTACCTGTGCAAGCAAAAGCAACAAACACAAAACTAACACCGAAGGCGGAGTTCAGGGGCGGGAAACAAATAAAACACATGCCACTTCAACCCAATTACAACTCAACTCAAGTATATAAGGCGAAATATCAACTCGACGCAGGTAGGAGTGCTAAGTTGGGTTGAGTGGACCCAGTTTAAACTCGACCAAGTTTATGACTGGGTTGAACCTGGATTGAGCCTAGGTTAAACCCGGGTTCAACCTAGTTATAAATGGGGTAAATACTGTTTAGCATTCTTTGTCAAACCAATCGCTTCTGCTTCTGCTTTATACCAATCCGATGGCGTCTTGGGCAGGGGCCTTTAAACTCTTTTATGCATTCTCATATTTCATTTGTTCTATCTGATTGTTGCTCCAGCCTTTCTAAGATCCTTCTTCGAGTCACTTCCTTATATCTCGTTGGTGTTTTTTTTCCATTTTTAAATTTTCCACTTGGGCGTCCTTGGAAACATTTGGTCCTCCATTCGCTCTATATACTTGATTTTAACCATGAAATGGTCGGAGCCACAGCATGCTCCCTGGTAGGGTGTAGGGTCTGACATCTAATACATTGTTTGCGGGATTGATCGATTAATTGAATGTATTCGAATGCAAGTATGAGATTTTCGATTTTTTTGGAGGTTTTAAAGAAACATATTTCTAACTTTGGAGTTTTTGATTTGATAGCTAGAGTCACAAGACTTTCAATTTTATCTTATTTTTCTTGTCTAGGAATTATCAAATAATTTATTCAAAAAAATTATTATTAAATAACAAAATATGGGGAAAAGCATCAAAATTCAGTTTATTCCTCTCATTTTCAGTATTTTTATACATTTGTTAATTTATTATTTAATTTAATTTAACAATAGCCCAACCATGAAGGCTTTTAAACAACACTCTCTCCTTTAAAAAAATTCCACCGACAGTTCTTTTGTTACTTATACAAAATCAAAGGTGCTTTCAAGAAACACATTTTATATTATAAAAGTTTTGTTATGGCACAAATTTTATTTTAAAATCAAGTTTCTTTTATATCCAAAATTCACATTATAATTTTTTTGAACTCTAAACCCCGATAAAAGTGTTGCGAAAAATAAAAAAATTAGAAATATTTAGCAAAATTTCAAAAGTTTCTAGTTTATCACCTCTCCAGCAATAAATCTTCCTTTTTTCCTCCTATCTCTTTCGAATAAACACAAAAACTGTTATTTAGCAACAAATTTAAACAAAAAAGAAAATATAGAAACTATAATATTAAAAACCTTGAACTGTCTCTTCTGTGATATTTTTAGAAGCCAATCAAAAAAAGAAACAGCCTGACACGTTCTTACTAACTAGACACACTTTCGCATAATATTTTATTTATCACACAGAAACCGCCGCCGGCATCATTAGCACTTTTCACCTGAAAGTTTACCTAGGTCATCGGCAGGTGATAAATTAGCACATCAATTATGAGATATGGCACATAAACATGGGGGATGCCTTTGCTATTGTCATAATTGTGATATATAGTGCAAACGTTTCGTTCAAAAGAAGATTGTCGTTTCAAGGCTCATCGTAATATTTTATTAATTATGTTTTATTCTTGCTAATTTGGTATTTAACCTGGCCGAGTGTGGGTGGAACGGCTTGAATTATGGCTAAGTGAATATGTCAGATTCTTGTTTGAATATGGTAGCAAAAAATCTTAAAAGAGTTTTTTGTAATAATAGGAGTCAGAATTTATTGACTTGTTTTATTTTTATTGTCTCTGGAGTTACGTAATGTGTATTGCGAATAAAAGGTGTCGCTAGTATTAAAGACAACTTCCCATTTTGTAATATCATCTAAGATTTACCATAATTTATCATGATATTTTAGCAATAGATTAAGTTTTTTTAGAATGTGATTTATTTACTTTTATTCATCTTATTAAAATGATTTAGTTTCCTGGTTATATATTTTTACACCTTGATAATTTAAATTAATATCTACATAACAACTATAAATAATGAAAATCATAATAGTAGGGCTATGGGGTTTCTGGACTAGGGAAGTCAGCGATTGTGGGTCTGGGCATGAGCTTTATCCGGGGCACATAGACCAGATAAACAGACCAAATAACAAACACACAGACAGACCAGACAGAGGTGTCGACTACGACATCGGGGTATCGAGAAACAACTCGCTCGAGTGTAATGCCTTCTGAAAGGGGTCGTCCATAAATTACGTGAGGCGTTTAGGGGAGGGAGGGGGTCGAGCCGAATCTCACCAAATCTCACGTGGGGGAGAGGGGGGGGTCTCGGCAAATATCACGTAATTTTTTTGTTTTAAAGAAACAGTGTAAAATGCCGAGAAAACTGGGTTAAATTAAGTAAAACATGTTTCTCCACTAAAGATGTACTTTCACTTACAGGCCGCCGGTAGGAAGTGGCCTGTCAGACCAGGTCGACCAGCATGACTAAGCTTGACTCAGTCTAACTGAGGGATGATACTTCAGGTATCCGCCAGACAGGCCGTGGTATGCAGATGAAATCATGATTGTCTACAGACACACAGGTGAAAACGACTGCTTAGCATAGCAGGCTACTAATTCAAGCGCAAAAATGTTCATGGCCTCAACGAAAGCTTCAAGGCGGCTCCAGCCTCACGCCGCGCCGTGAACGCCCGCGAACAAACGCGAACGCTAGTGTGGATAGTTTTCACGCTTAGCTCGTGCCTTGTTTTCTGTTTACGAGTGGATACAGCGTGAATTCTTCTCGTCAATTCACGGCTCGAGAGTGAATAGAAGCTCAGATCTGACGAGAAATTCGATTTTTGTCAGTTTTTTTTTGAGCCACAGGCATTCTTGGACTTCAGGCCATACAGTTGGCGGCCGGTGAGTGTATGGTAATACTTGGCCTCAAGGCTAAAACTTTCAGGCCACGGCCTGCTAGCGAACTGTGTGTAAATTGGGCCCTTATGATGTGGGTAAGTCCTACACAAAAAAATTACTCGATTGTTTAGCCTATAAAGGCTAGTCAAACGCGCGACTCGACGAGCCAAGTAACACTGAACCGCGAAAAGGTAATTAGAATTTAGTGCTACAAGAAAGCACATACCGAATTTTAGCGTAATGAAATTAGTTGGGTGAGTGCTCACGCTTTGGTAGTTGTGTGTCCACCACAAGCGGAAAAGCAAGGAGGGCAAGCGGTCCGAATTATTAGTTATCTCAAATAAAATCTTGCACCCAAACCCCCCCCCCATTCACACAGATGAACTTTTTACACACCTTTCACTAGATTTCACTACGGTTACATACACGAATTTTATACGCGAGGGCCTTTCCTGCAGTTCTATATTCAAACTCTGTGGTTACGACCGTAATTTCGTATTTTTAATGTAAATACTATGGATTTTATAAAATTTGAAAAATCTCACGTGAGATTAGGGGGGAGGGAGGGGGTCGGGACAAATCTCACGATATCTTACCATGGGGGGAGGGGGGTCGAAAAATCCCAAAAATCACCTCACGAAATTTATGGACGACCCCAAACGAGTTGAATCTCATCAACCAACCAATGACATGCGCTTTGGTGGAGCGGGAAGGGCTAAGGAAGGCTATGACAGGAGGAATTAGGAATGTAAAGAGGGAAGAAGAAAGAAGGAAAGTTATGAAGGTGAGAAAGTGGAAAAGGCGAAGGACCGTGGGGCTGGCCGGGATTCGAACCTGGGACTTCTGGGGTGGTAGCTAGATGCCTTACTTCCGAAGCTACCGAGGCCCCAATTATTGCCTCAAACTTCCGTTTACTGTGGTTTGGTTTCAGCTATATTTCATCTAAGAAGTTCCTATTGCATGTACATGATATTTCTTTTAGTTATGGAACTTTTCATCCCAAGCATTACCTTAGCCCACACATGGTCACAATATCATCCTATCGTTTCTGGTATTTCTCGACGACCCTTTTCTCAATGCTGTTTCTTACAATTGGTAGAGCAGCAATGTTAGAGCACATGATCTCGACCTACAGGACCCCCAAGTCGATTCGGCTTAGTCAGTCTTCTTGCTTCCATCGATCTCTATGTCAGTTTGTCGAACTTAGACTAACGTTACATTATTTGGCTTATCACGCGTGATTAGTTTTTGAATAATTTCCAATGCCATTTAATCTCTGTCATATTCACATGTATAACTACTGTCTGATTGTACAATACTATGAAAATGTACCTTCCCTGCACTTGATCCTCATTTAGCTGATCGAACGCTTGAAGAACAGCCTGCCTCTTCAGCGCGCAAGCTAAGCTTAAATTCTCTGAGAAGACTCCTGCACCTACTCTACCGATCTCCTTTGAGAAAGCGATTGCTTAGCCACTAGTCTGCTTGGAGAGTCGAAGTCAACATTCCGTCACTGTAATGATATTGGACAGACAGAAGGGGCCGTTGGAGTAAATCCACGTGTTAACTTTATTATTACTTGTGTGTCCCTGACTAGAGATATCGTCATCACCATATTCTTCTGCTGAGCTCTAGTCTTCCGCAAAATACTGAGGAAAAAAATTTATTCAGTTTGTTGAAACTAGAGTTGAGCCTGATTTACACGAGGTAGTACATTTGTACCTTACACGATGGTAAATTGTACTGAGACCTCAATTTTTTAAATGTCCCAGTACAAAAATAATATCCTATTGGTATATGAGCGTGTATCGAGATAAAAAGAATGGTGTGGAGTTCGAAAGATAATACCTACTTTACAAACAGCACACGAAGAAGATGTGATCTATTAAGCCTTTATCTTCAATATAAGCCAGTTTGCTGTTATTTCTGTTTTGTAAACTTGGAAGAAAACACAAGGTTTAAGACCACGCTATAACACTCACGTATAACATTAAACCCTTTCATCGCCTTGACAATCGGCCAGTTGTTCAGTATGCATTGGTGAAGAAATTCTAACCTCCTTATTAGAGTAACGTGTCTAACTAAAACCATAATTGAATTGAAAAAAAAAAAACTAATCTTAACCACTTTAATCTGGCAGTTACTCTTTACATCACTCAGCACATCTCTACTCTACTTTCACCCCTTTTAATGCCGACACCTCGACCCAAGACCCACCTTGATTCACCGTATTATAAAAAACCCCTTATTTCACCGGTCGCCGCTCAAAACCAAGGTGACCTAGTAGTACCAAGCCCAATAATAATCCAAAGGTCTTAAAGACACCTCAGACTATGTCTAATTCTTAATTACCAACCAGGGGATTATACCTACACCTCTCCCAATGCTTATAATACCTGTACCCAGTAGCAGCAGCAGCATCGGCAGCATACAGTGTAATTGGCCAGCGTAACTGAGGAAGCACAGAGCCTTCGGTAGTTAGTAGGTCACATTGCAGCACGTCTTCTTCGCAAAGAACTTGCAGCCTGTCTCTGGCGGGCCTTATCTAGCGTCGATCTCCTAAAGAGTAGCTAAACTGTTTTAATTAACCTGCACGATATTGTTTTGCTCATTTACGGTACCTGAGTGATGCCAGGTACCATTTTTTTTTCGTTAGTTTTTATTGCACTGAAGATGGGGCTTGTGGAAGAAATGGAATGTGGACCTTGTTTGTACTTTTTGTGTGTGTGAAATCACTTAATGGGATTTGAAATGAGAGAAGGAATTAAAAAATGGCTTTTTTCTTTCTATATATTTTAAAGGAGAGAAATTAATGGAAACCTTTTTTTTTAAATCTTTAAATAGCGATGATTTTTTAGAGAGGAAAAAGAAAACGATTATGTTTTAAAAGACTGGTTTTGATCAGTTTTGAGATATTTAAGAATCGGACTTTAATCCTTGAATTTAGGATCGTTGATTTTTATTTGCGTTTGGGATTTTTATAGGTTCTTTACTACAAGAACTGTGCTTCACCCTGATTAGTGTCTTATAAATTTAGAAGAAATTTACTTAGATTGAAATAAAACAATCTTTAATGAGGAGGACTGGTTTTTCCAAGAGGTTCTTGTGTTTAAACAAGAAGGGGTAAACAACACGATCAGTCATTTGTTATTTGTTCATAATACAGTCTCCGTAGTGTAGTGTTACCAGTTACAACTGCGATAGTTTTGTTGATTATAAATATGTATTTTTAATAAATTGTTTGAAGAAAATTATGGAAATAGATTAAATTTCACACAAAACATGTTATGGCTTGAAATGGTTTAATCTGGCGCAGAAAATAGCATCAAGTTTGATTATGGTATTGGAGGCTTCTCTAATATGAACATGAGGAATTTGTTGCCATTCTGGATAAAGTAATGACTTTAATGTTTCCACACTTTCATATTATTTGTTGACATCTAAGGTTCCGACCATATGGAGAAGCCCATCAGATTCAAGTTTAATATCAGGACCAAAAAAATAAAGTGTGGAAAGCAAAGAAATAAAGTGTGGAACGTAATTTTGTAATAATTTTTCTGTCAAACAAATCTTATAGGATGATATCGAGTCCTCTTGGCAGATTGTCATCAAACTGTTTTGCGTTCTAGGGCTTCAGCTTACCATTGACCAGATTTTGTTGGTACATTTGATTGGTCTATTACAGTAGTCCAAACCATCACAGAAACATGTTCTTCTTTACGCACAGTAACCCGGTTGTTCAAACTGTCGTAGGACTTGTCGTTCAACTCCACACGAACCTTTTGAAATAATTGAAGCTGTTCAGCAGCTATGGCAGCGAATGTTGGGTGACATCAATCATTTATGGACTGAATCTTTCTTTTGTTGTAACCACAAAGGAAGAACTCCCATGATAATAAATGACAATATTTTGATGGGCAATTCACATCCTTTAAAAAAATTAGTAAAAGTCGATAGAATTTCTCGGTTGTCGAGTCTACCCAATCTGGAACTTTTCTGGTCGCCGACTGTTGTTCCCGAAAAATCTAGACCTTATCGCAAAAAACCCAGACGAAGTCTTTGGGGTTTTATGCAGTAGCGTAACTAAGCAAGTAGGCGCCCCCCGCAGAATCCATAACGGCGCTTTTTCACAACACTCCTTATTTTTCAGGGATGATTTAAAAAAGAGGTTTTTCGAAATTAATCTTTTATTCATGTTACATGTTCTGCCACTTAATAACTTTCCACCGCTTAAAATCAAACACTGCAACTTGCCCTAATTAAGTTAATATTAATTTACGGAGAGCAAAAATCAACGTGCTACCTGTTACAAGAGTTCAATGTGTAAAACAAAGAGAAGCACGATAGTCGTTTAAAAAACATGCATGAATTTTAACTATCATCTACGCTTTTTTCGAGATAATATTCATGAAGATTGCATAGGCGTGCAGTTGCAAAACTCGTTAACTGCACTTTTTGAAAAAAATGAGTTAACGATGCCAAATTACTCTTTAGGTTATGTTCTACCATTTGAACTATATTTTTGTTCAAAATTTGCTCATAAGGGGTATTTTTCCAGCTGTCAAACATCAATAGTTAATTCAAAAGCCAAAGAAAAGCCAAAGTAATTCAAAAGTTTTTGGCGTTTTTCTCAAAATTACTTAACTTGCAGTTAGCGAGTTTTGCAACTGCACGCCTTATCATGAATCATATCATGAAGATTGCATATCATATCTTCATGAAGATTGCATATCAGCCCTGAGTCTATCAGCGCCTGCGAGCGCCTATGACTGGCTGGCGCCCCCCGCATTGCGGGGCTTGCGGGGGTGTTATTTACGCCACTGGTTTTATGTCATTAGGATATCTTACTTTGGACTCTATAATCAAAGATCATAGTAGCCCTTCCCGCTAGTTTAAGAGATGTTTTCTCCTTATTTAGCACAATAATAAAGAGTAAAGGGGATAGTAAACAACCTTACTTCACTCCACAGCTAGGTGTCATTTTGGGCTTAGGGAGGTTTGGCTAAGCACATTTTTATAAGATTTATCTCCTCAATTCTTTAAGCTGTAAAGTCTATTCGAGTTTAGTTCGATTAGTTCTATGTGATAAGCTAAGCTTAGGAATCTTTCTTTGTGCTACCAGTTTGCCATGGCGTTCAAGTCACGGTGCAATATGCGTCCTAGGCTTGATATGCTCATATGCATGTTAGAATCTATTGAATCGGTTCATCGAAGGTTTGTTCGATTCGCACTGAATCATCTTCCTTGGTTCATCCATCATATGAATTCCGGCTTAAGTTACTCAACTTAAGCTCTCTTCGCAAGCGTCGTGAGGCGGCCGATGTTGTGTTTGTTCATCAGCTGCTTAATGGGAAGGTTGACTCAGGTTTTCTAGGTCGCGTGCGTCGTTTAGAAAGAGTCGTTATAATTTGAGAGGACCACCTCCTTTACAAATCAACTCCTCTAACATAAATTACGTCAGATTTGAAGCTGTCAATCGCATGTTCATGAAAGTTGCCCTTAAAAGGAGTTTTTTTAATCTCACGTGACCGCTTACGTTTTCTGTCGTTTGCGGGGCTTACATGTTAATTTGCCTGCGTTTAAGGTTATAATCTTGAAGGGCGCCTTCTGAGGTAGAAGGTGCCACCACCCACGAATTTGATGGCACGGTTTTGCATCTTATCAAAGCACTCAAAGGCTGGTTTTGAAGCTTGAAATACGATTTGTATTTAACACGGGTCGAATATACCAATTCAACATTACAGCCTAACGTTAAAAACAATACGATTCCTTTTCCTCTCGATCAAGTACAAGTTCTATGACCCTGCTAATTGAGTTAAACATGCAATTGGCTTGTATTATTCAAAGCTTAAGAACGATCGATTTGATCTCATTGATAGACCTTTCGAATTATCTGTTTACATAATTACTTACGATAGCTCATTGTAAATAACGATCAATGATCTTGAGGGACAAGTTCCAAAACCAAGCCACAAATATCGATCATATGAGTCATTGGCTTATTACAAAGTAGGAATGTTGAAAACTCATTCCTAAACCAATAGATGGCACTTAAGCACTCCTTCTAGCAATTTGGTAATACATTTCACAACGCATTCAATTACCTGATCTAATTTGCCATTAAATACCCCGAAAGGCCCACAACAATTATCTTTTACAGCACACTTTTTTTCTGTTCACTTTTCCTTTCTATTTTAGACCATTTATTACCCTTAACGATCGGAACTCTCTCATTATCTCTTACCTTATGATCTAGGCACGTTTTCGTCATGACCGTTTTCTTTGGCACGATCTTTGACTACTTCTCCGAAACTACATGATGGCCAAAAGCAGCCTATTCACGTGCAGGGAATTACCTAAAACTCAATTTATACTCCAAACCCCGAACAGCGTTCACTTTCATTTGTTTGTTTTCGTGATTAACCATCACAGTGTCTCAATCCGTCTTGGGTTGAAGCTCGAAATAGTATCAGCAACAACTATACAGATACAGTATGTAGCTACATCAAGAGCGGCACGTATAAAGTGTATCGTGCTGGCGTATAGTATCTCGTCTTTGAACTGGTTGCAAGCATAATTTTCATCTCCGGTTACTCTGACTGCCAGGTGCCTCCTAAGTTAAGGCCAAGAGACTAATTAGGGGAGAAATTGAGTTAATAATTGTTTTCTCACCTTTTTACACATGCACAGGTGAAGAGACGCTGAGGTGTGTTTTTTCTGCTTGTACTATAAGATAAATAAATCGATGCCACCACAGAATGGTTGCGGTTTAGTGGACAAAAGTTGAATATCCATCATCGAAATGGTGAAGAAATTTTTTTTACTGTATATCGACTTTTATAAAACCCCAAGAGTCTTGGCATAAATTCCACGTATGAGTGACTGTTGCGGTTTTGAATACCGTCGCTGGATCGTGATGATTTGAAGTTTATCATCATCTTCATGCGCTAGAAACTAATTTCTGCTATTTGCGGTCTCTATGACCGCATTTGCTGTTATCAGTCTATGCACGGCGGCTGCTGCTGGTAATCGATGATCGCGCAAGAAATAAGAAATCAACGGCATCAGACAAAACCCGTCTTCAGCATCTAGATTCCATCATGACATGACATCACCTGAATTTCTTTTCTGTTTAACTTATGAAACTCCGTAACTGGTTTATTGTTTGCTGATCGAAAAATACCTAAAATATTTCAATCAAATTAAAACAAATCAAATTTCACCTTTTTTTCTGATTACTAACTGCAATTTCTTCTCATTTTCCAGAGGGGCGTGTCGAAGTCTCACGTGAAGGCAAATACCTCTCAACCTTGTCCGGAGCTAAGGTGCTTGGAGAATTGGCGATCTTATACAACTGCCAGAGGACAGCGACTATCACTGCTATTACCGACTGCAAGCTATGGGCTATCGAACGACAATGCTTCCAGACCATTATGATGAGGACTGGACTCATCCGACAGGCAGAATATACAGACTTCTTGAAGAGGTGGGTCAAGTGCTTGTGTTCTTTTCTGATCAATCAAGTGATTTCTGCCGGTAGTTTCTGACATGATCATCGGTCGACCTGACATGACCCGTTAGCCTCTATTCAAAAAAATCAAAAAAGATTAAGCTAATTAATTAATCAAGCTAACATCTAGTCAGAGGCGTGCTAAAGGGTTACTACTTGTGTAACAACAAAGTCTGGGCTGCGGCGGCTGTGTGTGAGCTGTGGGGAAATTAATAGGTCGTGGGCAGTTTTCATCATTGGTTGAATGAACATTGAGGAAGTTATAACACTGGCTTAATTACAGTTTTCATTATGCCTCAACCAGCTACGGGTTGAGGCTGATCGTGTCGGAAGTGCAGTGACCTAAAAGCATATTTTTAAAGCTTCACTAAAAAATTCACCTTAAAAGCATAAAAATTGATAAATGGTAGATTTTGACATTGAATTAATAAATTTAAGATAAAAATAAATAAAACGGGCCCAGAATGACTTTTTAGATGAACTTGATGAACTGTTTCCGAAATTTTGTTTTTTTACCGGTGATTAACAAAACAAATATGGTAATACAGTGTTCCGATACTGTATACGAGGCGTTTGGTAACATGTATACCGCTAATGAAATGCAATTTTAAATATCAAAGGTAAATCTGTGTTATTTGTTGCTAGAAGTAAAGATATTAAGACATCCGATTCGATCGTTTGAACTATACAAGTCTCTAAGGAGCAGACAACATCTATTGACTCATACGACTGCAGGAGAGGTGCAGTGGCAAAATATTCAGGGCTTGTACATGGATGTAACCATTTGTCTAGAGGAAATGCCAATATTACGTTCATGCAGAGAGGCTCTGTTGAGAGAATTTTCCATAATATATGCCTTAAAATTAATGCGAAACGAAGGTGATGAACTCGTGTTGTGCACCGATGCCTCCAAGCCAAATATGATACAAGTATGTGCTGGGATTTGGGACAAAAACGAGCAACACGAGTTTCAGCAGGGCCTACAGCTTGGATCCCTTAGCAGAGAAGGTCTTTCAAGCAGAAGGAAGTGGACCTATGCTAACAAGCGGAATTTTCTCCCTCGAAGTGGCAGAAAGAGCTATCGAGTCCTCGAGATGGCCCTCCTTAACAGATCCCAACGAGATATTGCCAGAATCACGGCAATCATCACGACATTGACCCATAGGAGACCACGCTGCCAAGTCGGACATCCCGTAAAACATCTGTTGCCGTAGCTGCGGGAAGACGAACGAGATAAAAACACTTGTTCACAGCGCACACTAGGCGGTTGCGTTTTGGAAGGCTCGAAAGAGATCTCCAGACTGGATAAGCTTCTTAAATTTCACAGGAATCCGTCACAGTTGAGCAAACACGAGGTATACTAGTTGTGGTAAGAAAACGGTGAGCCAAAGCGCTAATTGGGCCTCCGGTCATACTGGAGACAATCCTACACCAACCTACCCGTTTTTTAACAAATGAGGGGGCAACTCACCCAAAGTTAGGCCTTTTGATTTTGAGGAAGCCCTAGGTTGAGGAGGTAAAATCGCAGTCCTACACGGCCAGTAAGATAACCACTAGGTCCTCTCTGTTTAAATTGATAGTGCCCCTTAAGACAAAAGGTCTCATAAGATCTTTAGCCTGTCTAAGACCTGGAACTGATTCCCAATAGGCTACGCTTAGTCCCTTAATCCACTCCTCTATCAGCGACTTGGAGGTGGGACAAGAGATGCTACAGATCCTTCCTTGCGAGGCTGTGAGGGGACCTCATTTCTTCTGGTCAGGCTCAGGAATACGTCAAAACACCCTGCAACTATTTTGGAATAAAACTTCCACATTGAGAGTGTCTTGATGGCAGCTTGGTTGTCAAAAAAGATTTTAATGTTGGCGCCTTTTAAACCTTTCTCAAGGTTAAGCTTAGCGCAGGTCGCAATGGCATGTATTTCAGTCTGAAAAACAGAAGGCCACTTACCCATTGCAATCGCGACCTTGCAGTTAAGTCCTGTGTCTCCAGCCCCTGTACCATGTTCCATCTTGGATCTTCCATCTTCAATCGTGTGAGGATCCAGGTTTCTGAGAGCCGGTGCTCTAGAAATAGAATCATAGCTAGTGTTCTCGAAAGCACCTTCGTAATACAAAATCGAAATTATATTCGAATGCCTATATGAAATTAGTATTCTCCATCGGTTGATTCATATCAGGGCATAGTGGGATGTTTTGTCCAGATCAGTCTCTGACGGCATATTCATCAGTCCAGAGCTGTCTTTTGGGATACTCACCAATTTTAGAAAAGGGGACCCTAGACCATCGGATGCTGGTGAAATAAACCGAATACTGGTGATCAACGATCGGCATGATCGACTTCAAGCGATTTCTTCCTTTGTCACCTAGTAATAACGAGCGCCCGAGTACAGTTGAAATGCAGTAAGAATGATATCAGAAACACTAGTTGACTGGATTACTGGACATTAAGCCCTAAATTATCATCTAAAAATCATTAGATGTACCTGGAAGATCAACTCTGTAGGTTTTGCCTTGGGGACGCTAAGGCTGCCATTCATCTTCTCTGATACTGTTTCGCTAAAACGAGGAGCATGGCTTGCCCGAACCTTTCTCAAACAGACAAGTCTAAGGAACATATTACAGCCTGCCGACCTTGTTCAAACGATCTGGCCTCCAAATCTTACTGGTTGTAGATACTATATCTTAATAAAAGAAAGAGCTGTATTAATATACGTCACTATGTTTTCATTTAAACAAATTAACAAAAACAATCCATAAAATGTTAACAAAAAAGTACCAAATTTGTGAGCAAAATCCATGCATTTATTGATAAAATTTGGGAAATTCCAAGCTGAGTCGGTTGGTAGTATTAAACGATAAGAAAGTGACACGCTTTAATTAAGAATTTAATCTCCACAAAAAAAATCAATTCTTATCAATTGGGAATTCTACAAATGCCTCCAGAATATCTGATGTTGTAATACATTTCTTCTTCCGGCTTTTTGAAATCTCTTCTGAAAGCACTTAAACAAAGATTCGAACGTTGATCAATTTTTTTGCGTAAAAATTTTATTGTCTCGTTTGCACAAACGTTTTTATTGGTGCAACAAAAATCTTTCTTTAATCTATTTGAGTAAAAAGTTGATATATTATCGAAAAATACGGTGATATGACGTGTTGCAGAGCGTTTAAATGATAATTTCCATTGATCGTGATGATCTTTTGATGACGGAACATCTTTCTGAACATAAACACTCATTCATTGATGTTTGTAAGTGTATCGCATATTAACATTCTCCAACCTCTTATAAGATGATATTTTTAAAATCGAAAACGATCTGTCAAAATCGCAAGAACTGATCCAATGATGTTCAAATTTCTGGCTATCTTCGATAATCGTCCAAATTTGGTACTATAACTGCCACACAACCTTAGTAGCTCATTGAGATTATATTTCTATAAATCAATCGAAGCAGCATTTTGTCCGTGAACTTTTGAACTCAAGTTTCGTACAATCTGTAATAAAGGAGCCATTTTCCATACTTAGCTAAAGCCCCTAAGCGAACGAGGTACGATGGAAAAGATTGCTTATTCACTATTGTAATAATACGTATCCCAAAAAATTGCAAAATCAGGGCTATTTGAGCTAAAAACAAGTATGAAAGTTGTACCTAATCTAAGCCTGCTGTGATAGTTCCTAGCTATTGGTCATGTCATTAGCAACGAGTAGTAAAGAGGTTAGCTCGAACAAGAGCATAGATTGTAGATTATGTGGAGCCAGGTTTTGAAGAAGAAGGCGATGAAACCTGCCTTTGAGATCTTGGAGTAAGGAAACTCACTTACTGTCCATCGGTACTTCTCTTTATATTTTTTTCAATGGTGATCTTCACTTATATTTGAGAATTTTGAGGACTGGCGGCAGTACAGCTACCTCAATCTAGCCTTCAAAAGGATGTTAACCGGCTTATCAATGGGATTTTTAGTTTTAACGACCTTTTTCGGCTTTTTATGATATTGTTAAGCCGGTAACTTAAAACTTAATTCAAGCCAATCTTTGTGAAATTGTATATCCCATTAAGAATGTCTTTTCCATTAAAATATTCCCAATAAATTTCTCTTATTTTAAACCTGAACGCTCCCAACGAAAAAACAAAAATACTAATTTCCAATTAGTTCCACAAATCCTACCATTAATTTAATAATTAACTGTAAATCAAAATTTCTTTTTCAATTTTTAATTTCATAAAATATTTTTCCCACAAAAATTCTCATCTACACCGCGGTGCAAAGACAATTTTCTCATATTTCACACTTTTCCTTCGCATAGCCGTTAAGCACATTTCCATTTGCAATAAATCGACGAACTTCACACAAATATAAAATGCAAGAAAAACATCAGGATTATAATTTCATCATGCAAAACTGATTCGTGAAGTAACTGGATTTCATGCATCCAAGGTTTTCTGGTCATGAAAATTTGCAATAAAAATTCTTCTTGTATACTCTTGGCCGATCGTGTACACCTCGCCGTACATTCCCAATCAAGAAACTGGCCACCATTAACTGAAAGTAAAAGTGAAAACACACGGGAAGCGCGCATCACGAATAAGATCATCGGCATTTTCTTAATGTTTGTTTGATCACTTTTCGATATATTAAGTTTTACACATGGCTAGATCGCCAGCATACGATCGCCGCTAGATCGTCAGCATACGATCGCCTAAGGATTATTGGATAAAAATCTATGATTTGTAAAAAAAAATAACAAAAATCACGCGATCGTAAATAAATGTTAAGAAAACAGCACGATCGGTAATCACCAAACGCAACTTTCACTATTGCAAGATCGCGGCAAATTATTTCTTACAACTGATCAACAGCCCAGAGGAGAGGCAACGCGCAGACGCCAATGGCCACCTCCGGCGTAATTATTGAGTAACATTGCGGTCTCATCAGCAAGCAGAATTATCCATTCCCCCAGCGATTTCCGTCCAGATGGGTTTAGTGGCTAAACAAAATTAATCAAAATCACCTGGCTACTACCTGGCAGACACTTCTTTGTACGATATGTTGTTTTTTACTTAGTGTCGTAGTTGGCACTTTAATCTTCTTGTTGTAATTTTGCATTAACTTTCTTCCTTTCTTTTAAGCGTTCCCATATTCAAAAATTTGCCGGAAGATACGCTAATCAAGATTTCCGATGTACTCGAGGAGACGTACTATCAACAGGGAGATTACATTGTCCGCCAGGGCGCACGCGGTGATACTTTCTTCATCATCTCGAAAGGTCAAGTGCGCGTGACTATTAGACAATCAGACTCACAGGAAGAGAAATTCATCCGGACATTGGGCAAAGGTGACTTCTTTGGTGAAAAGGCGCTTCAAGGGTAATTTTCTTTTTTAATTTTTTTTTAAAATCATTAATTTTTAACCTTTTTTGTATTTTAGTGATGACCTTCGAACCGCCAATATTATCTGTGACTCTCCGGAAGGTGTTACCTGTTTGGTGATTGATAGGGAAACCTTCAATCAACTAATATCGAATTTGGATGAAATTAGACATAGATACGATGATGAAGGAACACTGGAGAGAAAGAAGTAAGTGATTTATTGTGTGTGCATGTTTTTAGCTAGTGGCTATTAATTAGCCTAGCAGTGAAAATGCGAGTGAATGGTGCAATTATATGCGTGGTGAAATTTATATTCATTTAGCACGTAATGGACTTTCAATAGTTGGTAGAAAGCAGGTATCAGTTATTTAATTATTTTGAAATAGATTCGGTTTTCTTATCATTTTCTTTAATTAGGAGGAAGTTCCATTTGTGATATTTTTAGATATACAAAACTGGTTACAGGAAAATCCGTAAATCCATTCATATAAACTGATTCCCACCTCGTTGTGGTCATTCCCTAGGTGAACGGTGGGCAACCCCCGGCCAGCGGGCTAACTACGGCCCGTGAAAGGTGTCTATCCGGCCCGCGAGAAATTATAGATAAATATTTTTTGATGTAATTCGTCTAGTTTAAATTAAATATTCAACGCACATGTATGTTCATAATTTAGTACTAATATTAAACTGGTGGCATCCATTCGTGTATGCATCATTTCTCTTATTACTCCTATACACACACCTGTTTTATAAGCTAGGGATTGCAGCGAAGGGTGTTGCCACTTTTGCCTCAGAAAATTAGTCCATCCATTACAGTTCGGTTCCAGGAGCGTTTCTCCCGAACTTTGTCGATGAAGGTGATGGTGAAGGTAGGAGGATGAGAGGTACCATCCCTTTAACTGCTAACCTTGCCTTGTATTTATTTATCCTGCCATACGAAATTTGTCGAAAAAACTCAAGATCCATGTCCGGTTTTCTTTCAGGCAAGCTATTTCACTGTCCATTGGAGTTTACCACTTTCCATTGAATATAAGAAGCAGAACCGATTATATATAAGTGTTTTATCCTTGGCTTTTTACCAATCCATAACTCGATTGGACTTGCTCCCTTTTTCGGTTATTTTCCATTTCTATTAAGAATGTAAACTGCAATGCTTACCAATTCCGCCCAAATTGCCTCTGAAAATTGAACGGCTGGATTCGAAAAAGTCCATTTCCACTATCGTTCACGGTTCCTTCACGCGAGTATGGCGCTTTCAACCTCTACGTAGTCCCAGTCTCCCTCAGAATTTGGTCGTTGTCGAACTGTCTACTATTATCACTTAACAACTCCTTTATTGGATGACGGAGAGTTTTGGCTTGGGGGGCGTTCAAGTATTACGTAACGCAATTTTTGAAAATTTTTGACCCCCCCCCTCCCCCCTGTAACGCGCCGTAACGTTTTTCTGTACCCCCCCCCCCCTTTACCCTAAACGTTACTTAACACCCAACATTTTTACCTGAAAGTGACAATTATATGACGCAAGTTAATAACTTTTGAAAAAGAGTTGATAATTACAAACTACCAAAACAGTCGTGTTCCAAAAGTTCAGATCTCAATGAATATCAAATTTTTTTCCATGTGAGAAAATTCGTGTTTCATAGTGTAATTTAACTAAGCCCGGTCTGAACAGGCAAGAGACAATCTAGACGATCCTGAGAAATGAAATTCTATTTACTCATATTGATACAAGTTTCGCACTTTAATCAGCCTTTTGTATATTTGATTCCTCCCAGTCAAGCTGACCTCAATTTGTACGGCATATACTACCACAAATAGAGATCAATCGGCCTCTGATGATAATGCAACGAAAGGCCATTGCCAGATTCTTATCTATCATCACAGGGCACTGGCCAATGAAGGAATATGCGGCTAGTTTGAGAATTCTTTAAAAGACCACTACTTTAGCTGTCATGTCTTTCCCAACAAGACAGAAAGACAACCTTTTCAACAACCTTTTAGGTCTAATTGCGTTCGCGTCCTATGTCATTGGACGAGGCTAAGGCTTGTATATTTACCTACCTGCCCAAAAAACTGTCGATATCCTCATTATATTAAGTCTTTATTTTCTTTATAGTATCACAGATTGGGTTGGACGTTTGGCTGATTAATAGTACGCATTTCAATTCACTTAAGCTAGTTAGAGCGTTTCTATCTGGTTAGAGACACATCGTCTACTATAAAAACTTCATTAGGAGAGTCGTCTGGAATTAACTTTCTATATGTGTTTCCTAGGAGCTTGAATAGTGAATATGTTAATAATGTGAATGATAGCTTACCACCTAATTTTATTGTTTTTATCATTGTGTAAACCTATCATAAAAATTTAACAAAATAAATCTTCTCCTCCTAGAATCAATGAACAATTCCGCGACATCAAGCTTACCGACTTACGTTTCATCGCAACATTGGGTGTCGGTGGTTTCGGACGTGTTGAGCTTGTACAACTGCACAACGACACAAGCCGTTCATTTGCCCTAAAACAAATGAAAAAATCCCAAATTGTTGAAACTAGACAACAACAGCATATAATGTCTGAAAAGGAGATAATGGGTGAAGCCAATTGTCAATTTATCGTTAAGCTGTTCAAAACGTTTAAGGATCGCAAGTATCTCTACATGTTAATGGAAAGCTGTTTAGGTGGTGAATTGTGGACAATTTTACGTGATCGAGGACATTTCGATGATAGTACTACACGATTCTATACAGCATGTGTTGTGGAGGCGTTTGACTATTTACATTCAAGAAATATTATCTACAGGGACTTAAAGCCAGAAAATCTATTGCTAGATGAGCAAGGTTATGTGAAATTGGTAGATTTTGGCTTTGCGAAGAAGCTGCAATCAGGACGAAAAACATGGACATTCTGTGGTACACCCGAGTATGTTGCACCAGAAGTTATACTTAATCGAGGCCATGACATTAGCGCTGATTATTGGTCGTTGGGTGTTTTGATGTTTGAATTGTTGACAGGTATGAAGGATTTTAATTTTATATTTTTTTAGTTTAATTAAAAATATGTTCTCTTTTTTCCAGGAACTCCACCATTTACTGGTTCAGACCCTATGCGAACATACAATATTATTCTTAAAGGGATCGATGCAATTGAATTTCCTCGCAATATAACGAGAAATGCAACAAATCTTATTAAAAAATTATGTAGAGATAATCCAGCTGAACGTTTAGGTTACCAGAGGGGAGGGATTAGTGAAATACAGAAACACAAGTAAATATATATTATATACACATAAATATTGTTACTATATTAAGTATTTATAACAATTTTAGATGGTTCGATGGATTTTATTGGGAAGGATTGCTTAATCGTAGCCTAACACCACCAATAACGCCCACTGTTAAAACTGTTATAGATACAACAAACTTTGACGATTATCCTCCAGATCCAGATGGTCCACCACCAGATGACAACAGTGGCTGGGACAAGGATTTTTAATTAATAATAATAATTAGTAACAAAAACAAAAATATATTATATTTTAAAAACAAATCTTTCTCATATTTTTTACCAAACATAAAAACATAAAAACGAATTCCTTCTTTTTTTTTAAATCTTTTTCTGTCCTTGGCAACTTTTACAAGTATCACAAAAACAAATTAAAAAACATGATTTTTATTATTAATTATTATTATTATTATATTCTTGGTTTTATCAAGTGCCTTCTACATACAAATACTAGTTTCTAGGCAGATTATATAACTTTCAAAATTTGCAATATTGTTTATTATACTATAGTCACATATCCCCTGTTTCTCTTCTGCTTCAATTTATACACTATTATTTACTTTTTTTCATTTATTTTCTTCTATTATTTTTTTGTTCTTTGATTAAGTTAAAAAATTTTGAAAATCATATTATTATTAATAATTGTTATTAAAGTTGTGTCATCGAGCTCAAATTATCTTAATTGTGTATGTATTTCATAAAATAATTAAATAATAATTTTTTTGTAATATTGTATAATTTTTTTTTATTATTATTATTTTAGACATATTTTATGTTTTGATGATAATTATTGTAAATTTAATTTGTTTAGTAGCAGTTATTTTTAGTTATTCTCTCTATATATTTCTTTATTTAAAAATAAAACAAAATATTTCTGCTATATAGAAAATGAAAGCCATAAATGTTGAAAAATATAATTGATTTTCTTTATCGACTATGATTATATTTTCTTATTGATTTGAAGATATTTAGAAAAGAAAAAAAGAATGTTTGCAAATATATTTACATGTACTTTGTTTTTTTTTTTAATATTTAAATAATTAAAATGAATTTGAATAAAAAGTTTATTTTGTGTGTTAAAGTTTTGGAAGCCATATAATGTATCTTTTTAGGTTATTTATACAGTTGTACATGGATTTTTATGCATTTAAAATTGATGCGTTTCAGGTTCTAGCAATTTTAGTTTTGTATAACGCGAAATTCTCATATAATATTTTTCGATTGTTCTATGAGACACAATAATATAAACACTTTGTCGGGTTAATATAAACACTTTATCTGGTTAATGGCCGATATCATAACTCAATCCTTGGGGGGCGTTCAAGTATTTCGTAACGCAATTTTTGAAATTGTTTGACCCTCCCGCCTGTAACGCGCCGTAACGGAATATAGAGAACTTTCTCCGAATCTGGCAGTACCAGCCGACACTGTCCTTGTTGTCTTTACTCGATTATTTTGCTCTAAGGAAGATCATCCATCTATCCAATGGCGCTACAGCCTAAAACGAGCCTGGCCTCCTCTAGGGCATTTCTCCAAGCTTGACTGTTCCTTGCAGAAGTTCTCCGGCTCCGAATGTTGAGCATTGTCTCTGCGTAAGCGGTCACAGAGTCTATCCATCTCCTCCTACTGGTCTACCTACTGGTATATTTCCCAAAATTTCTGCCACCATGAGCCGTTTTGTAATACAATGATGTCTCCCCTTGAAATAGAGCGAAAAACCTCATTCAGTCACATATAGAACTCGTATTTGATATCATCTTCTGCATCTTCAGTTGGATCATAGCATTGGACTACCGTAATACTTCTTAGTCTGGTACAAAGGCTCACGGTAATAATCCTCTCAGAAGCTGGTGATCAGCTAATGAGGCTGGACCTGGCTTCTTTGGTGAGTATTACGCCAACGCCACTCCTACGGCTTTCAGTTTTGTTTCTTTCAGAATATAAGAAGGAGTCATCGTTTTGGCAGATATGTGCCCTACGCATCGGGACATCAGGTCATCTCGTTGAGGACTTCATCCAGTTGTCCATCAGCAAGCAGTGCTCTCACATTCCATGATCCGATTCGTGTCCGTGTTCGAAAAGCAAAGGTCGTCGTCGTGTTGTCCATCCGGTTTCGAGGCATTGTTTAACGATTTGCTGCAATGGGGTTTTTTATGGAAGCGGTTTGCTAACCTTCAGCCCAACCGACTTAAAAATCTGTTCTGTGGCGCAGAGAGGTCGCCATTCGCCTATCACACGTTAGCTCCTTCCGAAGAGTACCCCAGTGGATTAGGACTTGCTAACAGATCTGCTAGGTGTTCGTCTGCAATGACTCTTCTCGGGTTTTGATAGTGTCACCACCTTCCGTGGTCTTTGTTAGCCGTTCGCCCCCGATATCGGTTCTTGGCTCAAACTTGTTGCTGATCTGGCGTGTTCCTTTGTAAGCTTGCCTAATTATCCCTCCATTAAAGTCTTCCTGCATCTCTGGGATCCTCCTATTCATATACTCTCTCTTCTTCTTTCTGCACAGCTTGTCTGCAGTTCTTCTTTTTAGCTTGAAGACTTCTATCCTTGCTCTTATGGACCTTGCGATGTACTCCCTGTGTCTTTCTTCTATTGCTGATCTATAGTCCTGATCGAACCAGTCAATTCTAGTCTGTTTGGGAGCCTAGCCAAGGGCCTCCTTTACGTTATTTTTCAGTTTTTCCCATTTGTTGTTGATATCGGGCTACTCCAAATTGAGCGCGTCCCTTTTGTGCTTCTATTTGATGGAATCGTACGAGTTCTAGCATCAGATATGTCTTTATTGTTCTGGTTTATTTCCTGTAATCCTCCGATTTTATTCTTAAATGTTTCTGATCTATTCATTACCCTACCGTTCCATGTATCTAAGTCAATGTCCCTATTTCGTCGCTTGAGTCTTAGCCATAAGATTGAACTGGACTGGAGGAGGAATTTCTCCCTGACTAGGCCCTTAACGTGATGCTAAACCACTAGACTAGGTTCTTTTAACTTTGCTACTATTCGATTTCATTACGTGTTATAACCTGAATATGGTCAACCAGACTGAGCTGTGGTGGATTACTCACATTTTGCAGCCTCAGATCTCATGCCTTCTAAAGTCTGATCTCATCTTACAACTCCTTTCATGCTAATAAATAAAACATAAACTATTTATGTCAGCATATTTCATAAGTTCGAGTGTTACTATTTAATATGTTGTAATTGCCCTTTCAACACAGTGCTTGAAACTATTAAGTTTAATTAACTAAAGTCATTAAACAATAAGAAAATATTTAATCAAACGTATTTCAAACCATTGTGTCTTTCCAATGGATTTACAAATTTCATTACTTTACTAAGTGCTTTTTTATATCAGCACAAATACTTCATAATGAGCATTATGAAATTGTTGATAATATGTTATTACAAAACAAGTCTAGTTCAAAAGGTTTCTTTGAGAGAATTTTTTAATAACTTTGCTATTCTACCACCGATTGACGATAAAATAAGTTTCTATGAAAATATCTAAAAGTTATTGGCTGGGGTAATAAAGGTCACATTATTCAGTAAAATAATAGTTTAACGGTTGCAGTCAATGAAAGAATATTACGAATGCAAAAGAATATATCGTATATCTGTCTTGCTACCGAGGAGCTACATATCTTCAGAATCAAGACTAAAGAGTGGTCGTTTTATAATTCTGCAGATTTTAGTGAATAACATAGAATGGTGGAATGTGATTGCACCGTCTGAACATAAGTTGATGTGTTGATGCACTTAAATTCTATAACAAGTCTCACATTATGAACCAAGCTCAAATAATTTTGTTCGAAAATGTTAAGGAGGAGATTAACTAGGTGAATTTAAACCATTTAAACAAGATCGATACATTTCTGGAGTTTTAAAAAGTGCATTGATAATATTCAATCGAATGGTAGAGATGGCTTTCCGTACTTTACTTCTTACTCGCTTTTGAAATATCGTGAAATTAGGTTAATTGGGTCAACATTTTTGTCAGAGAAGTTGTAGAGAATTTCATTGTTAACATTTTGGGCCCTCACATGGGGTTGTATGGCCTATAGAAACCGAGATACATGCAAAACTCGGGAAAAACGCTATATCTCCGGCGGCCATGTTTTTTTCTTTTGGATTCCGAAATTGTTTTCTTAGAAAGTCGCAAGGAAGCTGTGGACCACTTTTCAGTCATTTTGGAGTTTTGTCTCCTTTCGTGCGTTTTCTGCTAATTTCCCCGCACTACACATTCACTCAAAATTTGAATACACTCACTCAAAATTTTACTCTAATCAATAATTAATCTGGTAACACCTCAACTCAAGTATAAAATCTTATCCCCACTTTTATCATTCAAGCAAAGATCACTTCAATCCGGTTCCCTTATGCTTTTTTATCCCCAGTTGAATTGAATTCAAGGGCGCAAGAAACTTTCTCTCTTTTGAATACTGATCATTAACGTGGTAAGTTGGGTTTGAACTCTTGTTTAATTTTCCTCAACAAGAGGCCCAGTATCGCACAAGGACTGAACCACCATTTAGGAAAAATAATTTTGAGTTTACTATAAAAACAATTGGGTTGGAGTTTACATTAGGTTCAGTTGTGAGTTTTCATTTCTTTACAAAATCACTATACCAAGAATAAAAGATTAAAATCGAAATGATGGATGATTATCCTATATTGATTTATACCAAAAATCAAATTTGAATAAAAGCTTTTAGATGAATAACAAAACAAACACGTCTTATCAATAGAGGTTTAATTTGTTTTCTTCTCTTCCATCGTTATCTCATTTGAAATTTCCCAAACTCTGCATATAAACACAATTTCTTCAATCTTAATTCAGTGCTGATTCATCTCTAGGAAATGAAGCTTATTTACGTAATTTTTGTAGCAGTATGTTTGATTCTTGGGGTTACAGCTGATAACCCTTGTGAGTGTATTTTTAGAGGAATGAAATTTTGTAAATAAAATTATTTTTGTCGATTTTCCTCTTCATAGCTTGCCAATTACCAACAGAGGCAGGATCTTGCGAGGATGACTTTCAACGATACTACTTCGTTCCAGCAAACAACAATTGTGAAAAGTTCTCCTACACAGGATGTGATGGGAATGGGAATAATTTTTTAAATAAAATTGATTGTGAAGTTGCTTGTAAATATTAAAAATTTTGTTTTTATATATTGTGAGAAAGTTTGTGTTTTTGTTTTGTGATGGGAGTTGGAGGATTGTGGTATCAATAATCGGGGTACGTACGGTTACGGCACGGCACGTAATATTTGGTTCAGGCTTAAGAGTTGAGCATTGATAACCCTTGACTTGAAGAATAATTTCAGTACCGTGAAGTGATCCAAGATCGTTGATAAAGCTGGATACACCGAAGTATCTAAGGCGATTTGTGATAAAATTTCTTGTATGTAGGATAGTACAGTGCGAGTCCGACAAGTCATTAATAGATTCCAGGACAAATTACGGAGTCCCTCAAGGCTCCGTCCTAGGTCTTCTTCTATGAATCAGATGAGGTGATGGCGTTACGCCTCTCGCGAGAAGCGGTCAAAATTTTTATGGGCGGCATTTATGACGATTTGCAAAATATCATCAACTCAATCACGTCGTTTCAACTCAGTATTGCCACAAACGTTATAATACTTACATGTGAAACAGGGACGGGGCAGCATAATCATTGTGAGTGGGGAGCACTCGACCAGGAAATCGTTAAAATGTAAAGTGTTAATCGGTCAATTGAATTACCAGCTGTCTGTTGAGTTTTAAATTCTTGATTTATGGGCTATGACCGACTAGCATTTTGGCAGGGGGTGCAGATAGGGCCCCTATAAGCCCAGCCCGACCGCCCTGGCGATGTGGACCTGGTGTGGATTGCCCTATAAGGCCCACACAAAGAATCTAACCCCTTGCCTCATTCGCACTTCGTCATAGGGAATGCCCTATTGAGGAAAAATCATTGTCCCTCGATTTCGAGTGGCCGAAAATTTGAGAGTTTTGGCATTTTTATGGGTGTAATAACTGCGCTACTGTCGAAAATTTTATATTTTTAAAAGCGAGTATTGTTTGATCAATACGGTCTTCCAACTGAGTACTAATTACGTCCAATGGTGCTTAGCTTCTTTAATTTAACCAAAACCTGTATATTGAGTATGCTAACTGAGGCCCCTATTGCGAGTGTCGATAACTAATCGACAAGCGACATTTATCGATTATAGACTGTCGATTATTTAGTTTGATATTGCGAATGTCGATTATAATCGAAAATTGTCGATTTGACAGTCGACTTTTATCGATTGTTTTTTTGCTCACGACAAAATTTGCCAACAAAAAACTGCTGAAAATAATTTTCTACATCAGAGTAGTCCAACTATTTGTCGATTGGGTTACACAATGCCAAAAAGAAAATTAATCGAGACAATCGACTATAGTCGAGTCGATCGTTAATCGACACTCGCAATAGGGGCCTGATATGCTTCAGGGTCAAGAACATGATTGCCTAAAATATGAAGAAATGCAACAAGAAAAACTTAAGCTTTGTATGAGTTAAACTAAAGCTTAATGTCCAGTTCAGAGGCTTCACCGGCAAAGTCCAGTTCCTGTTCAGTTCGTACTTGAAATTGTTGTTGGTTTTTCGTCAGAAGTCAGAAATGTAAAAGCCCACTGGAATAGCATTCCACTATACCAGTTGATTACTCTCTTTTAAGCGAGCTTTTACTTTCAACTTATACCCTTGACACACTGCAAAAACGAATGAGCATTCTTCCAACTTCATTGGCTTTCAATGATCATTCATTTTAGAAGCGACACACTGCATTTCTCAATGTTCATTGGAACTGTCAAAATAGAAACTTTACACAAACTGCTAAATATTATATATGAACTGAAAGTGATTACATAGTGATTTATACTTTTAAATTTAATAAAAATTATTAATTGAGGCCCAACAACAGTTATTTACAATGGAACCTACTACTTTTTAAAAAATTCTGAAATCTGAATGACAGTTTGACAGTTAGGTATTTCAGTTGGAAATTCTACTGGAAATTTCATGGAAAGTTGTTCGATAATTTCCCAATTTCACTTCCATCTTCATTGAATGAAGTTATTTTGACTTCATTCGTTTGAATGACGAATGAAGCTGTTGAATGAACATTGGACATGACATACTGGGCGCGAATGATCATTCATAGCCGAATGATGCTGCAATGTTCATTCGATGCTGCAGTGTGTCAAGGGTATTAGGTTCGAGACCAGTTGGGCGAACTGAGGTTTGTTTATCCTATGTGTATGTATGCGAACTGAGGTTATTTTAAAGTTCAGTTCACCAACTTACGCAGCCCGGTTGGTATTAGGGTAATTCATCAAAGCTTTTCAAAAAGCTTTCCGAATACGTAAGCCAGAAATTGCAACTTTTCATTTGAAATAAGGTTTGCCTACTAGGGCCATTATGATAAACTGATAAGGCATGTATCACTGCAGCATCGCTGAATTTTTTGAGCGGTATTCATGAGGTTCGGCATTCCCCTCATTTGCTACATTGGGGGGTAAAACCACGAAACGCGAAAACGGGAAGCAGCAACGGTCTTTTTCAGGATCAAATCAGTAGTGTCGTCTTATAATGTCGCCAATGTTCATCTCAACCCAAAATGTATTTATTCAATATTTTTAGGGCCGTTAAATTGTGAATTTTTGGGCTGCGCAGTGGGGCGCCAATTTTGCAAAATTGATGACTCTTTTTAGAGCCTTTTTTGGGGAAAATGGTGAGTTCGTCATGAGGCAATTTCTGCACAGGGTGACAATTATCTGGAAACGTCAAAGTCTACGCGCACGAGACGTATTCTGAATTTGATTGGCTAGGTGTCTGTGGCGCACGTAGTACAAAATTTTTCCGATAGGTGGTGCTCAACTTCGAATTTAAAAAACAGTTGTAGATAACATATTTTTTATGAGAAACTCGAAATTTATTTATGAACCTAAAATCCTGTTTTGCACCATTTTACCCTTTTCTTATCCCGGACTATGCACATATTTTTTTTAAAAGGCGTTGCAACGCATGCTAGCAAAATAATAAATTACTGTACAATCTAGAAAAGTGTGAAATTACTTTAACCAACTAATTCGAAATTACACAGAATTTATTAAACCAGAACAACACTATTGCACAGTTGTTACGCAGCAGAGATGGATTCAGACTGTAGTTCAAGGGAGCAGTGTATGCAAGCACATTTAATTAGAAAGTTAGCAAAATAAATTTACTAATTTTATTGAATTTATGCACTTTTTGATAAATATTCAGAAATTTGTTTAAAATCTGTTTAACAAAACGCAGTAATTTAAAAAATAAAATTATTAATAAATAAGTTTTTTTCATAGTTTCGTTTTAAATTACTAGTGCTTTACTACCTTCAACTATTTCGTTGTAGATATCGTACTTGTCCTGTTCATATATTTTGTGGTGTTAATAATATTAAATTAAATATTAAAAAATGAAATTTTTCATTACTTTTCTTTTAACTTTACTTTTTATGTCTCTCTTAATCCATGTTTCTAGTGTTTCTCTTAATCCATGTAAGTATATATTTTTATGTTTATCTGTAGTTATTAAAATTTAATCTTTTTTGTTTTAGCATGCACTTTACCAAAAGCTACCGGACCATGTAGAGCTCTAATGACGAGATATTTCTATAATACTGAAACAGGAAAATGTGAAGAATTTCATTTTGGAGGATGCGGTGCAAATGCAAATAATTTTCAACATTTAAGTGATTGCCAATTGGCTTGCTTTTTTTGATGAGAAAATGAAATTTAAATAAAAGATTTTATCTTGTAGAAAATTGTGTTGAGTTGTTTTTATTTTTGAATACGTCTCGACAATACGAATACGTATCAAGTCATTCCTTCATAAAACCACCTTGATGACGTCTGAAGTACTACAAGGTATGGTAACTGCTATCAATATGGAACTAATCGTGGAACAGAAACTGATAAAAACACTTAATATGTATTATTTAAAAGAATATTTACATTTACACTTTTATTAACATCTACAACCTTTCAAAACTAGCCATTGAAAATCCACAAACTTCAGTACACTCCTCGAAATTCTTGAAATTATTCTCATTTCCACGGCATCCGCCATATGTAAATTTTTGGCAGCACTGTGTGTCGGCATTGAAGAAGTAGCGTAGAAAAAATGCTCGGCATGGACCCGTCTTACTTGGTAGGTCACAAACTTGAAACATATTGTATGCAAAATAGAAATGATTGTACTAAGAGAGGCTCCAAACTAACTTACTGGCTCTATGCGGTGGAGTTTTTCCAAAAATCGCAGAAATAAAGAAAATTATTGTGAAAATCGCGAGTTTCATTTTTTAATTAATACTTCTGCTGATTGTTCACAACAACGTTGTGCAAAATAAATTTATAAAACAAACTTAAAAACACAATAAAATAATCTTTCGCATTTTAATTACACTAAAGATTAAATTGTCTCTGCGTCAAAACACTTTAGTAAGATTCATTCAGTATACCGGGTGTGGAAAAGGTGTGGGAACGGTTCGATATTTCCTGAAGGGTGCAGGGAAGCTTCGGATAAAAAAAAATTTAAGACAAAAGTTTCATATTTTTCTTCGGAGAATCACAATCCGTGAGAAAAAATAGGGGCTGCCATTTGAAATTTCAGACTTACCCCCACCCCCTGCGAGGGGGTGAGTGGGTGGGGGTGAGTTTCGTGTGCAAACGATTCTAGACTACGCGCCAACTGAGTTGATGCCGGAGCGCGCAGCTGGGGAAATTAAAGCTGCACACAAATAAAAATTGCGCACATATCGATAAGAAATGCGCTTATGTATTTTCAAATTTCCTTTTCGAAATTTTTTGCGACTAGAGCAAAGGGACGGGAACGGCATGCGGGGATTCTACTGCGCATGGAAAACGCGACTTTCTTGGCATCAACTCAGTTGGCGCGTAGTCTACCCTCCAACCTGAGCAACTTTTGCTACAAACTTTTTTCACGAAAACCTACCCTTCAGGAAATATCGAACCGTTCCCACACCTTTTCCACACCCTGTATAAATACTCATAGCATTTTGACCTAGTATGTAGATCTGTTGATGTTTGAGATTCCGATATATTGAAGAAGATGATAACAATAACTTCCGGTTTGCAATCGATAATAATGAAACTCCTAACTTGGGTTTAGCATCAATTCGCCTGGCAAATCCACTGGAAGATGTAGATAACATCGACATCATTGGAAGAACATACAGAGCTCTACTGAACGCTTTCATCCAGATTGATCGAACAATCGAACAAAAGCTGAAATTGGCAATTGGACGAGAATTGAAGCTGGGCATCAATAATAGCAAATGGTGGCCTAGTGTAACATTGCACCCAGAATTAAGTGCAAGAGTAGGAGAGTACAATCCTTCACCTATCTTAGATCGATAATTGTAAGGTTGTTTGTAAGCTTACTGTAAAATGTCAAGTCTTCACATTCAAGCATCCAACCATGCCATTCAAACTGCGGCTCTATAAGACAGACGATGGTCGAACTAGTAAACACACGTGAATCTGATGATCAGTAAAAAGCACTGGGATCTTCTAGCTTTAGACATCAAGAGGAAGATTAGTTTAGATTGAGATCAAAGTTCGAGGAGTCCCGCAGCAGTATCAACTTATAAGGTTCTTTACCCCAATGCAAGTTCTATTTCCATTACAGTAGGCCTGATAAAGCAATTCGCCGGCTTAACCGATAAATAATAGCGTAACAAAGTTCTACTTAGGTCGATGCGGCAATGCACCTTTTTGTTTACCTGGTAGTCTGGTACCGCCAGCGTGGCTTGTAAAAATAAAAAATGGCCTAAAAACGGGCGAATACCGGCCACTTGGCGTTTCAAAGGGCATATGATAGCCGAAGAATTATTAACCATTTTGAATGGGAGCACATACGGCCTCATGGTGGCCAAACTGGATCAAAAGACTTAAATTGCCAAGTATTGGGCTGTAAAAAGGGGCAAACGACGGCAAATTCGTAAAGAATCTGCACCTGATCTGCATTGTTAAATGTGTTTTATGGGAACTTATGTACACTGGTCCTTTCTATCCTTCCTTTAAGATTATCGATGAACACGGGATATTCGGAAACTAAGCGGTACGGGAGATCAGCAAGCGCGAATAGGTTTAAACCATATCTAGGTGAAAATAGCAGACCAGGTCATCAAAATTGACCTCAGGTGCATTTGGTGGGAACGGCGGAAAAAAGCTTCCGTCATCACCGTAGCACTCGCGAGGATGCTGCTTAGGCCATGCCAAGTCAATGCCTTGTTATTACGAAAGTGGTTAGTTCTGTACTATTGTTGTATGCAGCGTCCGTGTCGGCAGTGGCTTTGGACAGAACGGTTAGTAGGATAAGAATAATCTCGCCTATCGGCTAAGTGCTCTTCGAGCATGCTGTGCATACCACACTACGTCCGATGAAGCAGCATGTGCAATAAAAGAGAAGACTCCAATCGAAATTCGAGAGTTGGATGTTGTACGACCCGGAATATTGAGAATGGAGAACAAGGCAGTGTCACGGAGTCTGGTTGCCAGCGGGGGTGGGACGATGGACCCATCGACTCAAACGAAATGTAGAGAAGTTGGCTATAAGGGTACATGACGAAGTGAGTTACTACCTCACGCAGTTCCTGAGTGAACTTGGTTGTTATAGAATATATCTTCAGCGTCTTAGTTTGGACGATTCAACCTATTGCCCAAAATGCTCGAACGATCATGAACTCTTGAATGTCCGAGGTTTTCGGAATATATGACTGTGCTGGAAACAGCCGCCGAGGTGCAGCTAACACTGGAACGGGTGCCCAGATTACGAGGTCAGAGGAGGGCTTAAGCAATAAGAAACCCAAAGAAGCAGAGAAAGTCAAAGGAAGTGATGTAATGACGTAGTCTGACCAAGTGGGGAAACTCAAAGTTAAAAAGAAGATGGCTCTGTTCCTAGGTTGAGCTAGAGACCCAGAGATCCGAAAGGCGGGAGGTTCTCAGTAGAATGCTGCCTACCTTTTGACGCACCTGAGGGTAGCCAGTCAATTGGATTGCGAGGTTCGGCGCAGAGAAAGCATAAACGGTACTTCTCTGATTCATATTCCCCGGGCTCTGGTGAGCACCTTTGAGGGCTCCCTTTTAAGGGTTACGCTGATGACGTCAGACTGAAGTAATACTTTTAAGGCTCTTATATCGGAGACAGACTAGCATTCTTAATCCGGATTATGGCGGCAAAATGATTAGTAGGTCCATATAAAAGAAATGAAAATAAAATGGTCTACATCATTCTGACTTCAAAATCCGGATTAAAGGTGCTAGTCTGTCGAGGGTATTACCGCTGGTGCTGCCAATTTTATGATGGAACCAGATACTTTGGGCAGAGTGGCGGCTGATTGGTTCTGCTTCTTGGCTGCCCAGGTTTCTGACCGCCGTCCTGCCTTCGGTTTGTTAGGAAAGTGTTTGGGAAAGCGGGGCTCGAGTGGTCTCTATTCGGGATCTCTAAACTATACCGACCCTCCTTGCCTTGACCTTCTTCAGCTTAATGGCTCCATAAAAGCCCCTACAAGGCATTATACAACTGGATGCACCGGCTTTTCAAAGAAGATCAATAAACGACAGTGCAAAAACTACCCACTGCCATGGGGCCCTCGATACGTTAACTTCACATCTTGACTTTGTAGGTCCGATCATATTAGCCAATCCCTTTCAGTACAGCTTCCAGTAGCCAACACAAGGCGGTTTTGATCGCACTTGCACCTGTTTAAGTTAGTTATGGCACAGGCAAATTAACATACATTACATATTGCTTCCGTTATCTCGCCGGTGACTGACCGCCACCGCTTTGGGCTGTCAATCTGTTTATGTTCGTCAATCAATTTAGGCTAACGATTCTTTCACCTTTAAAATGGTACAAAAAATCGTCACTTGAATTGTGTGTAGTGATTTTCAATGAAGTTATTTTAGGCTTACATCAACTTTTGTCCATTTAAATGATAATGAGTGTCGCCAACTTATCAGTAAATAACTGTGAACACCGTGGTCATGTTTTTCAGATATTTAACAGAAGACAAAAGTGTGCTCTTGAGGTGTTATTCATTTGTGTGAACGAGGTTGTTGCACCTGTTGGGAATTGGGGATCAAAATGCAATTGGCTTAACTAATTTCATAGATTCTTCTTTAGACTTTCACAATTCAAAATTCGGGTTTATTGCTTTGGTGTTTTTATAACTGATTTTGATGATGGTTTATAGCACTGTGTTACAAGTTAGAATTGGGTTAATGAAATCAAATTAAAATAAAAAATAGACCACTTCTTCACCAGCTTGTGGACTTTAAGCAGTGTTACCCAATTTCTATAAATACAAAATATTAAATGATTTATGTTTTCTGTTAAATAATTTATCACTTTTATTCTATGACAAAAAACAAACTGTTTTTCTGAGTCTATTTTATATAATAACATCTAGGGATTACAAGCTTTATCGAAGCTTTAAAACCTATCAATTCGAGACATTTTTAACTATGACCAAACAAATAATATTAGAAAAAAACAAACTTAATAAATCAAATTAAAAACAAAAAAAGAACTAAAAAGGTACAAAAAAGAGATGCTTTAAGAAACTGGTTAGTTCTTCCTATAGAAGAAGGGGCATTCCCATATAATTAACTGTATGTCTAGTACCTTCTCTCAACCTGTGCGTCCCGCGAAAGTCACAAAAACAAGAACTTTATGCATTTTATAAACAAAATCTGCACAAAACAAACACAAAAAACACTGCAGTATTTTTATATTTCCAACCTGAAAACTGGATTTTTATATCCAATATCCAATCAACCCATACCACTACATACACCTGGTACGGCACTATTCCCGAGCGGTTGTCTACTTTGCATAAAAGCGGACATCTTCACCGGGAATCGTCTTATTCCGGATTTCTTTGTGCATCGCGAAACTTCTTTCCTCTTGAGAACTTGAAGAACTTCTGAAAACTCCAAGATGAAGCTTGTTTTGGTTCTAGCGATTTTCTGCTTGGCGTTGATGATGGTCGTTACAGGTCAATCAGGTGAGAAAAACTTATTATTGTTCCAACATTCTATTACTAACATTATTTTTTTATGTTTTATAGTGTGCTCGCTAAAGCCCGAAGTTGGTCCTTGCCGGGCGACAAAGCGAAGATTCTACTACAATGGCAAGACTAAGAAGTGCGAAACTTTCAACTATGGCGGATGCGACGGAAATGGGAATAATTTCAATAATAAAGAAGATTGCATAAAGGCGTGCTTGTAGTTTGATAAAGTGATTATTAAAGTGTTTTTTCTTTATATAAGAAAGTTTCTTTTTGTTTTGTTATTGTTGACTAGAAGTGGCAAGAATAGTGAGAAGCAGAAATGGAAAAGTCCCATGACTACATAAGTTGACCTTTATCATGTTATCACGTTGGCCGAAACATGAACACCGAATGCAGAAAAAATAACCTACTTCAGATTTGAAATTGAATAATTTAGCATTTTTAGTCAGAGAGGAATTTTTTGATTAAAATTGCGGAATGTTGAAGATACTTTACTAAGACCTATCAGATCTAGATTCATATATACTTGAAGAAGGCATTGTGTAATAACTTTAATCCGGTGTCACTGCAGAATTCAGCAATAGGAAATCTGTAGCTGAGTTGTGCAGTGATAACACAGTGAAAAATTTACCCCAACTCTCGCATCTGCGCATTTGGAAACCCAGAACTGGGATCGACCGACAGATGGTGGCCGTATCAATTAAGTCAGTCCATCTACCATCTAAACATCTATGAAACAGAGTTGACAATTGGGACATGTTTTTCCTACATTTTTCACCGCACCGTTTCCACTGTGAACACAAGTGTTAGCACGCTTGCGGAATACGGTCACTGATTCAATTGCAAAAGTTAAGCAGCATTCGTCGTGTTAGTACTCAGTTGGGGCCGCATTGGTAAACGCCGACACCGACGTAGCTATTACTCACATATCCAGGCCAAAATTATCGAATTATAATTTTTCCACTCAAGCAATGCATTTTTCCCAGGGGGGCCAAATGGGTCATTCCTTATGACGACGTGCGAATGAGCCAATGCGTTAGATGCCATATGTGGGCCTTATAGGGCAATCCAGAAGGAGTCCACCTGGGTTAGTGGGGCTGGTTTCTTAGGGACTCTATCTGCGCGCATCCCCCCACAAAATGCTAGCCAGGCACAACTCCATAACCATTGAATTTAAAACCATACAATGATTATCTTCCGCCGCCCTTGATTGTGTACGTACAAGCGAAGGCAGAACAGAAAATTGCTGTAACGAAAGGTAACAAGAAGTGAGGAATTTTATCTTGATGGAAGAAGTGGAAACAGGTATGGCCATGCCGCTACGTTGCCAAGACCAACAATGGTTAGGTTGTCACCGCCCATGTTTTTGTGTGATCAGCTAACCTCAGAAATGTCCCTTTGCAATTCTCGTCCGTCCAGTTGTCGAAGTCATGGTACAAAGTATAGTAGCAATAGCGAGGAAGAAATAGGCTACTTTTTGGGGCAGAAGACGCTTAAGCTAATAGCTGCGAATCTTTCATTTACGTAGGATGTTGCACGAGTTCGGAAATATACCAGCAGCCGAAGATTGTTCCACAGTCGAGTTGCGTTATTTGCAAATAAAATGAAATGAAATGCACGTAGTGTACGAGAAAAGGACACTGTAGGGTGTGTGGCGCTTATCCTCGGTTATGACGGGTTTCGTGACGCTAACCCATTTAAGTGAGTCGCGTTCAAAGAGGCGTTAACGCACGATAATGCATGTAAATAAATTTGAAGATACTGGAGGCTGAAGTATGAACTTACATACGACGAGTATTTCAAGAAATCCCAGGCATTGAGATGGTTGTTTGTCAATTTGTGGAATGTGGTCATTCCACCACAAACTCTCTGTTAGTTTCAGCGGTAGTAGCAGAGCAGATGTTGAGAGATGAATCAGGCGTTAGATCCAAAACAGCCACTGAAACAGGGACCTCTGTGCTGAAAGTCGTGTCGTTTTTAGTGGCAAATCGCTGAAAGTAGCGTTTCCGTCGAATCTCGACTTTCAGTACATTTCCTCGTTAAGCCCCTGTGCTGAAAGTCGTAATTCTACTAAAACGTCACTTTCTTAAACTCAAACGGTTTGTCATGATAGACGACTCAACTTTCAGCACAGGCGCCGGAGATACCAAGGGGCAGGCGTCTTGAATACAATTCGTATATCTGGGCCGGGGCCCCAAGAACCATCTTAGCTTGGCTGGACAAGGTGCAAAACCGCGCCCTCAAAGTTATTGGTGACAGCGCCTTTTGCTCTTCAATTGACTCACTAAGCCACCGTAGGAATGTAGCAGCTCTTACAAAATTTTATCGCTTTTTTCATAATGACTGCTCCATTGAAATAAGTAACCTCATGCCTCCACGGCAACATTTCTCCCGCAACACAAGACTTGCCCGCTAGGCGCACCCCCACAGTTTACAGGCCTTATCTTCGCTCCGATCTAGAAATTCGTTTATAACAAGAACAACTCGTCTGTGGAACAACCTTCCAAAGACAGTATTCCCGAACTCATACAACATCCAAGAGTTCAAACGCAAGGTTCATCGCCACTTTCTGCAACACCCCCTTGACTCCCCCTAACCTATTATGTCCTTCTCTCTATCTTTCGAGCTAAGTTTACTACTGGACATTGTACCATGACGTACTAGTAGTACAAAGGGTGACACCTGAGCTTAGACTATCACATAAAAAAAGACAGTGGCCCCTGTGCTGAAAGTCGTGTTATCTGTCATATGAAGTGAAGCTAGTAGAGTGGTGTGCTGATAGTCGTTTAAATCTAAATGACAGCATAACAGTCGTGTTTATTGTAGTTTTATTTTAACTTTTAGTCGTCGTATTGTGCTTTAGTGAGGAAGATGCTGCACTGAAAATCGTAATTTGACTGAAACGTCGCTTTTTTCAACTCAAACGACTTGTCATGCCACACGACTTTCAGCACACCATCTAAAAAACGAGACGACATCGACATCTACATGCGACTGTCATATGACTCAACTTTCCGAACAGGGGCCAGTACTTCGGTTTAGGGACGAGAGGGCAGAGAGAGACGGGAGACTTTTGAGCTACGTGAGGGTTAGATGGTCAGAAGTTGAAGTGTCCTACCTGGGAATTCAGTAATCAAAAAATCCATAGGGTGGGTCGCGGTGGTGGTGGTGGAGGGGTTGGTTTGTCGGTGTTTGAAGGTGCAAAGGAGGGTTGTTTGGGATAGCCCTTGGCTGGAGTACAAGAATAAATTGTTTTAAATTCGGAAATTCCCTTAGCTCGTTGCGGGTGGCTTGGGGGATGAAGGAGGGTTAATGGGGCTTTTTGCCCATTGAGGCTTTTGATCTTTTGAGAACTATCAAACTGGAAAATTTCAAGAAAATTAGCAAGAAATTCGAAGCAATTTTTTATGAATAGTAGTACTTTCCCAAATTTCGTTAGAATAAAATGAAGAGGGGTTTATGACACAATATTCAGAAATACTCTGCTTCAATTCAATAATTAAAATAAAAAAAATTCAAATAAACGAGAAAAATCTACTTATAAGCCACTATCAATAACAAACAGGTCAGTTTTGGTCATATCATTCCAAAATATTTTATAGCTCACAAATACCCTCTAACGACATAATGTAAGCAAAGCATCGGATTATTTTTATAGAATTTTTAATTGAAAATTAACAAATCAACTATTTACAAATCTTTCAAACCCTACCTTGAATTGTGAGTATCGCCTACAGATGAATGAACCATCGACCACCTAAACTAATTAAGCAATGGACTGAACCAGCGCGTATGAATGGATTACTCTTTTTCAATACCAAGAAAAAATTAGCGCCTCCGAATTAGCATAATTAACACCAAAAACTCACCAAACAAACAAAAGAGGTTTTGCGACGAATTAAAAAGTATTGTCTAAACGCAATAGCCACGAAAATAGATATAGATTATATAAAAACAATTTGGAGTCTTCATTATGGGGAATCAATATATAAAACTATTGACGAACTAATAGAAGACTTCTGACCTACCGCCAAACTCGTTCATGTGGTATAAAAGCCTCGTCAGCTGCGACCATTTAACTAGTTTCCCGATATTATCCACCGAGCTCCAAATGAAAAATATTTTTGTTCAAGTTTCTGTGGTTGTCTTTCTGGTTCTTTGTGTTGTGGTCAGAACCAAGCAGTTGGGTATAATAATTGGTTCATCTCTAGTAATATATCTAATATATTCCTCTTGTAGATCCTTATGAAGCGTGTGTAATGCGTCCTGAGCTAGGATTTTGCAGAGCCAAGATTCCCAGGTATTACTACCAACCCAGGAGGCATCAGTGCGAGATCTTCTACTTCGGTGGCTGTGCTGGAAATGATAACAACTTTGAAACCAAAGCAGAATGTGAGGAAGTTTGTTTAGAGGCCCATAAGGAGATTAAAGATACTGAATAGTTTTGTTTTGTGGTTTTTATTTACATTTTACTTCTCAATGAGGTAAACAAGAGTCATTTTGCAGCCTCAAGTGTATTTTACAATTTGCTGCCTAAAGTGAATTCCACAAAAGTTTCATTTCTTGCCAATTCAAAAACTTTGCTTAATTTATTCGATTGTGAATTTTTATTACATTTCGACTAGATCAAGTTGGATCTTCGGTGGCTTGTTTATACGTTTTTAAAATATTAAGCAGATTTTTATTAGTGCACACCCGATATTTCTATTCGTATGACATTTTGTCTATCTGCAAAGTCAATTCTTGTTTTTCATTGATCGCAATAGAAGAGATAAAAACTTGTTTTTTACTTAAACCAGCACTATTTGTTTAAAAGTGTGGCTTTTGTTACATAACAACATAACATAACAATATCTTTTTTAAAAGTGTACCTATCAAAGGGGATTGACAAGTAACACATGGAAATATACACGTGCCGTAACTACTTTGGACAAGTGGAACTGCGTTCGAAACCTCAAGCTGTGGTCACTACTAATTGCTCTTAAAAAGAGGATGGACTAAAATGGTCAGGCTGGTTCCTTCCAAGTAAAGGTGGCATAACGCTGATAACCTCACCAATCAAAACTTTTTATTGCTGGCACAAGAAACTGTTAACTAGGTCAAGTCGACCATTGTAAAGAACATGGCGAAACCATTTAAAAATTTTCTAAAGTGACGCTTGTAACCAACACCACAGTGAGAAGTAAGAACTTGCTTGTTGCTGGTAATTAGGTTTTGCACGTAAGTACGTAATCAACAAAGCCACCTGATGGATGCAACCAAACCATGTGTTCATAGACTGCCACCAGCTTTCAGACTTGATGCTGGTTTGAAGGTTACGAAGCGCTAACTTCAGATCAGTAGAAATCGGAACGATGATGAATACAAGCCACTGAACATACGAATGCTGTATATAATAGAATGAATAGAGCGAGAGAGAGAGGGAGGGAGAGACAAAAGTAAAAGTAGTTCACAAACCGAAAAAGAAGCGTTGGATAGTTGGTCTACAGCAGAGCAGTACAGAAAGCGAAGACCGCACCAGGCAATTGAGTTCTAACGAAAGGCTCGGGCTATGCCCATGGTAGAAAGACAAAAAAGGCTGCCTGTTCGACGTGCGTCAATTAAAGCAAAGTAAAGTACATGGTTGCAACGCAAAGTACAGTTTTGTTTAGCGTCTTACAATTGTAACTGCATAGGGGATAATCTCAGACATCTCCCTAGTCAACGAATACTTGGCAGCGCTAGTGGTAGACAGGAAAGTGATCGAAGACTACAAGGGAAGAGATCACCAGTACATTATTTTCAGGTACATGATATGCGTCCAGCTGGCACTGCTCATTTTGTCCAAGAGGGAACGTTAGGGAAATAAACTCCTTGACTTTCTCCGCAGCTTTGGAGCGTGATCAGCAATCCCTGCTTGCCATTCCCGAAGGTCTATTGCCATCTGAACAAGCGGAGCGGGTGACCGCACGGACAATGCGAATCATCCGAAACGCTTGCGAAGAAGCAGTGCCGAGATGCGGGTCGAGCCGGCGAGGCTGTCCTACATACTGGTGGATGGACGGGATCACGCCGCCGTCGCCAGAGCGAGAGTTCGTGATATCTACGCAGCCTCTTGACTAGGATGCAGGATCGTCACGAAGAGGGTAGGAGCATTTGCTCAAAGGTGCCCCAAGGGTCCAGCCACTTTGGACGATATCGTGGTGCCCTCGAACCTTGAAGCCCCCCTTTCGAAGAGGAGCTGATAGTGACCGTTCGCTCCAATGCGCAACCGGAAGGCTCCAGGTCCAGACGGCCTTCCAGCAGAAATATTGAAGGCAGTAGCTTCCAGTCACCCTTCTCTTCTGTCAGATATGGACAAGTCGTGCCTGAAGGTGGGCAGATTCCCTAGTTGCTGAAAGACCGCGAGACTTGTGCTGATCATCAAGGGAAGGGGCCGGCTAACACGGGGCATCTTGGATGCCGGGAAGCTGCTTCAAAAGCTACTGCGGCCATGCCTCGAGGCCGTACAAGCAGCAGCAGACCTGGTTGCAAGGCAGTTCGACTTCCGATCGGACCGCTCTACCATTGATGCATCCAGGTCGACTTAGGGGGAGTTTATCGCTCCCATCACGCGTGTCTGCTGGCCACGCTGGATGTGAAGAACAGCTTCAACTCCGTTAGGTGGGACAGGGCCTTTGGCGTGATGGAGCGCGACTTCGGACTCCCGGAACACCTGCAAAAGTTACTGCGGGATTATCTGAATGAGCGCTTCATAGAGACGAACGATGGATTGTGAAGAAGGGAGCTAACATCCGGGGTCGCCCAAGGCTCCATTCTGGAACCCGAGGTTTGGAACATTTTCTACGACGGGCTTTCTTCTTGATTTGCTTATTTATTTTTACTGCTGACCAGTTTTGGTAGCATTGTTTTCTCCTGATAATGCGGGTTTTAGTCGATTGAAACGCTGTTCCACTATACTTCGAACGAACCTTCGTATGGTGGGTTCAAAGATTTTCTGACTTTAGAAGTGCTTCACGCTTCATCAGTTATTGCAATCACTCTTGCAACGTCACATATGTCCTATATTCTATATTTTTTTGTCAAATTCGAACAATTCTCCGTCAATGATTAGGGTTAATTTCCATCTGCGACTTCTGATTACTGAATGTGGTGAAACTTGAAGCACACCCTTTATCGGGTAAATTCAGACCAAAGGTTTTAGTTTAAAAAAAAAACAGAATTTAACAGGATAAAAGTTAACTATTTATTCAAAACAACCCTAGTTATAATAAATTAAATGCTTTTTTGGCTAACAACGATAAATAATAACTTAGTTATTGGCAAAAACAGTGCCTCATCACATTACATTTTACTATGAACGCACATATCCATACAGTCATCCATAGTCTTAAAATTATTCTCATTTCCTTGACAACCACCGTAAGTGAACATCTTACAGGACATGGACATTGTGTCGTAGTGGAATCTGTCGATTTTTGCCTTGCATATCCCAGCATCCATTGGCAGTGAGCAGATATCTACAAAAATAATACTTTATTTACTAAAATAATAATAAAATTAATTTTAAATCATCTTACCCATTGATTTAGCCTCTATTAAGGAAACACCCAAAATTACAAAAATTAGAACACCGAAAAATTTCATTTTGAGTTTTTATTTTTTTGATTATTTTTCAGAAAATTCTTCTTGCAACACACTTCGAAGTTTGATGACAATTCCGCTGCTGTGAAGATGTTTTATACTAAATCAATAACATTGAAATATTTTTTTCTCTAATCAGTGTAATTTTAATAGTCTCGTTATCCTAGCAGAAGTTCAATGAGAAAATTCACTTAATTGAGGAAAAACTATTGCACTTGTTTAGCACGACACATCGGCAGATTTCCACCTGAGATAGTATGGCACCTTGTGCATTCATTAGAAAAGCGGCATGAGATAATGTCACTTAGTTACTAGACCCGAGCTTGATAAATTATTTGTGCAATTGCATTCCACTTTATCGAATTGAGTGGTTGATATTGGTCATGCTATGGAGGAATAAAAATGTTTTAATTAAACGCTTTTGTTTCGGTTTTAATTAGGGGTTTAGGAGGGAAATTTGTGGTTGCCAGTATCTGATGTGGTCTGACGGTATTTTTATTTTGTTTATTATTCATCCGGGATGTTTGAACTGCAAGTAGGAAATGCGGTGGAATTATTGAATATTAATAATTGTTTATTCAGAATAAATTATAAATGTTGGCGGTTTAGTAAGGTCGAATATATTGTGTTTACTTATTGGTTACTCGCGGCACCTGAAATATTCTTCTAATCCTTAACACAAGTGTGGATTGTTCTTTGGAATTAGAAACAAACAATGTTATTTCGTTCTGCTATATTATCGATGTATTATACGTATACCTCATGGTTTACTATTGTATTTCCTTCATACAATAACCAAAATGAAAATTGTTTGTCTTTAAAATTCAGTATTTTGCGATTTTCAAGTATTCAGAGTGATTTTTGAGTGCTGACAATTTTAATGTTTATCAATTTCGGTGGTGTGCCCAGAATACATAAAGAATGTTGTGAAGCGATTTTGGCCTGGATTCCCAATTCGCAACCTACTCCTGGCGAATAATTTGTCTCCCAAGTCTTGCAATTACTATTGGAGCACTCAAAAATCACTTTAAATACCTTTTTTCGAAGAATTTAGGTCTAGAGCCGCAATTCTAAGTTTTTGCGATACATGAGTATATTGTAATGTGGAACATGCTTGAACCTTGTAATATATGACGCGCTTAATCTCTCGGTCGTGCAGTCTGGGATATCCAATCGCAATAATACAGCAGCAATTTTCGACTGGCTAATAGGATAGGCTAATATGATGGGGCTAGTCCCTTTCAAGTAAGGTTGGCGTGAGGCCAATAACGTCTGGAGGCTGATTGGCTTTGGAGTCGCATTTTGTCATATCTTTCATGTGGGGGTGAGCGGCTCCAGAAGTGCAACAATTGTGCCCTTCTGGAGTTGCATTGGTTTTATAGCGAGGGATGTGACGGAATGTGACTCCAAAGCGAGTAAACCTCTAGTGTTTTGAAGTGTGGACTTGCACCGCTTTTTCAGTTAACGAAACATTTTTTGCGAGAGGACAGGACCGGATCTTGGCTGTAAAGCCATTAAAGAAGAAGAAGCCACAGATAGTCCAGTAGATCGGTGGAAAAACTGCTGTTTTCGTAACATCATTGCGGAAGTGTTGTAAAGAACAATCAGAAGTCTCGCAGCAGCGACTGTTATTTCCTTTGGATGGGTTAAGCGATCAGTGAATTTAGTGGTGTAATTAACAATAATGGTTGAATATCGCGGACGTAAAGTGGCAGAGGAATATACATTAAGGGGAGTTTGGAGACCCATGGTTATTAGAAGATCAACATTTTGCCTCAGAACTGCGACGCTCGGAAATCTGAAGTGTATCCTTCGATCGCTGTGGCATTGGCGTGGCCTGTCATATTATTTTCAGTGGTGTTGACTGCGTAGATGGTAGCTCAGGGTTTCCCACACGACTCGCTATCACATCTCGCGCCCTAGGGTAGCTGTCCCAACGAGTTTGTCTTTTTAACGGCAAACAACAATGAGTGTTTATCGTGTCGTATTGTACTAGAGGTGCATTTATAAAGGGTTGGCAGTCTTTGAATATTGTTTTGTAAGGTACTTTTTTGGTAACCTCTCCTTTAAAACCAATACATCAAGAAATTCCTGGAAGATTTTAAATTTGCTGTACAGCCATAGCAGGGGTGGCACTAATGGAACTATGATCTCGATCGATGATAAGCGGCTAAACCGACTTCGTTCTTCTAAATTGACACATCGGATAGCCCCATTGTGCCGAATGTGTCTTTCGTCCATCCAGAGTTTGAATGTTATAATCACCGTTGTCATAGACCAAGCACTTGTTGGTTAGCAATCAACGACGGTTGCATAATTGACACTTCAAATCGAGTTGCTTCATTGGACGACGAAAAAAACGCCATGGAAGACCAGGACATCTATAAATTTGCGAGAATCACACTTTTTGTAAAGAAACGCTGCCAAGCCGATTTGAAGAGGAAAGAGGAATGCCGCAAGCCTTGCAGCAGTAATTACGATGTAAAGGCGCCAGAGATCGGGCCATGGTGGAAGAGTTCATTTGTTTACGGTTGTGAAGCCAACCTCCTACAAGGCAGCACACTCGAAATTCGGATTCAGCACCCCAAAAAAACATTTAAAACCGCTAAGAAAAACACTTCCACAATAAATTATGTTTCGAAAAACCCACAATTTGACTGGACTGAGATCATGCGGAATAGAGAGTGAAGATCATGATATAAAATCCCACTATGAAATTTTCTAATCTGTTAAATATTAACTATTACTGAGTTTCCATGAGAGTTCAACCAGAGTTGAACCCGAGTTGAACTCCATGGAAACAGTCGCAGTCAAGAGTTTTTGTTAAAGATTTTCAACTCTGCTCAACTCAACGAAAATAGGTAGATTGAACATAGTTCACACACACACAATTACAAACGGGATTGTCAAATGTTAAAAAAGTCAAAATGTCGCGCCTGTTTATAACATTTCTGTTATACAACGAACACAATAAATTAATTTTATGGTCCATGATCACTATTTTATAATAACAAAAATATTACGTCAAATTTAAAAACAGCTGCTTGCTTAATACAAGTACACATTCAGCTGTACACAGGCAGAAAAGTCAGCCATGGAAACGCATAGAGTTGAGTCGTTAAGTTGAAGTGTCATTTCAACTCAACCTCAACTCAACTCGACTCCCATGGAAACTCGGTATATGTCCTGCCAAATCTGCAAATTCCTTTATTTCACACTCCTCGGTTGCTGCTTTCGCATATTCAACATACCTCGAATTCCAGTTAAAGATAATCTTTGATTCAAGACAGCGAAAATCCCGATTGGTGCATATGGCCTAAAACATTAGAGTGGTAGTCGGGGATGATGTCAACCCAGCCGAAGAAAAAAGGTACTCATATTATTTTCAGATTATCCCGAAAGTTGAATTTGTAGCTTATTGTGAATTATTCCTTATTTTACTAAACTTCTGCAATCTTTAAAAAATATTCTTTGGAGTATCCTAAAAACATGCAAATATATTTTTCTTGAGAATGTTTCTTCAATCGCCTATATCATCGCGTATTTTAAATGCACAGCCCTACATCTATGCAAATTCAATAAAAATGGATCTTGGCTGATGATCAATAGGCCCCCATCCACGGTCAAACAAATCGTCAAACCAATTTTCGACAAACAGCGCACACATTTATGCTTTGACATTTTTGGCCATCAACGAGGAAAACTTTCTTCAAACATCCCGAGCGACATTTCATATAATCTACTGTAAACAAAGCGAACTTTACATGGCACACAGGCAAAACTCACACACACATTTAAGTTGTTTGAAGGAAATATTAAACCAGACGAATATTTTCTTCAAACAGCGGCCAACTTCGAAAACTTGTATTTTATACACGCACACTTGCAATTTTTTCGATGTTGGCCAGGAATTTGACGATTTGTTTGACCGTGGATGGGGGCCTAATCTTTTTCTGAAAAATCTCTAGTGTATCTATGACGATAGCATCTCATACACATTATTGAAATGATATGGCATGATCATGGGAAATTTTCTTTAAAACAAACTCTTGATATTTTTAGTTAGTAGAAATTGTATTTTTAGTTTTCGGTAGTGATACCGAAAGTCTGTAAGTTGATATAGAGTTATTAATAATATGGAGGCCAAGGCTCGAATTAGGCTGTAGAGCCATCGTAGAAGAAGAATGGGGAAGCATTTGATTTCACATTTTTCAGAATCAGTTCTCTTTTGAAATCTTCCCAAGCATCAAATAGTAAATTTCAGAATATATGTACAATTTGCAAACAGTCATTATGGCATTTTCATTCAAAAATGAACATCATCTGAAATTGCATTGAATACCTTATCAAAAGTATGTATAACTAAACAAGCTCGTATATTGCTATTATATCCTTCTCTAAATTTCTGGATCAACTTCAAATCTCCGTTAGTTCTGCTTTGGTTCGAATATTACTTTTTTTTAGCTACAGTTGAAATCTCAATAGATTTATTTACTTGGACTGTTGTCTGGATTGATTTCTTGCTGGTACTGCTGATCCCATAATAAGAAACGACTCTACTCTGCTAGAGAGCCTACTCAATTCAATCCAGGGAATTCTATATTTCTTTTATGTTGAAGAGTCTAAACTTAGGTGTCACCCTGCATTGTAATAATTGGTTCATCAACTGAAAACCACATCTAGTTGTCGTAGCCGTCAAGATTTGAGACTACCACATATCCGATCTTAAGTGAATCGGAGTTGACTCACTGGTGCGATTGAGTATGCAAATTGCAGTGATTAACTCAGGAAAAATACAGGGCAATTTATCATCCACAAACTTGTAGCTTCACAGTAACTCAAGAGTAGACTTGATTGTACTATGCCAATTTCCTAGTAATTGTAATACTCCACTCCAATTGTAATACTCCACTCCACTTGAGTAAATAGAGGACAATGGAAGAGAAAATACTTAGTGATAAAAATACTATATATGTAGATATATGTATGTGTTGAAAATATAACCCAGATTTCATTAATTCCACAAAGCTTGGGTATTTAGAAGGATTTGTAAATTGTAAAATGGATCAACAGAAAAAATGGAACGATATACACAATAAGACGAAGAAAACAGAAAGAGACAAACGATTTTGGCGCCAACTTTTTCTTTGGAACCAGTTTTGTGTTTTATGTTTCTTTTTCGAATAACTTGGTGTTTTATGAGGTTTCGCTACATTATTTTTATGAATTGACATCAATGGTTCGTTTTTTACAGTGTGATTGATACCTTTGGGATATCGTTCGGTTATTGGCGTCCATTCGTTTTTATGTTTTTGGACTTAGTCTTCCTGTATAGATTTTTTTTTTGAGATTAGAGTGTGTAGTCGAAATGCCGTTCTGTTGACTGATGCATAAACTTCGTCAATAGCTCAAATTGCATATAAACAATAATCGATGACTTCATTGATGTTGCAAACCATTTTCACACTTGTTTGACCTTATAACAAAACTCTCCATGACATTTTTGGACGTTTATTCTTTCGTCATTGCTAACATTCTTGCTGTATTTTTTAGAACAAATAAAAAAACTTAACTCTATACAAATTAAAAATCACTGAAAATCACATGTTCGACATTTGTATTCGAATATCAAAAAAAAAAAACTTATGAAAAATGCAAACTATTGAACTTATCACGATTATTTTTGCACATATCATTGTATTTCCACTTGCTGCTATCGGTGGGCTTCGGCGTCGAATTATTAGTTGACGCCTTTGTAGCAGCGTTATCCTTCTGAGTACTGCCAGGTTTCAGGGACTTTGATGAGCATTTACTGGTTCGTTCCTTATGGACCATTTTTGTTGTTATCTTTTTATTCAATAGTTATGGAAACAAAAAAAAATGGAAATTCACGGCACGTATTCGATTTGGGTTAAAACTTGTAGTTCTAGATAATTTCCAGAATTACCAGTTCGTGAACCCTTTCTAGATGAAAGGTGTTTGGAAAGTCTGTAATAAAAAATAATAAATATAAATAAAAAATGTTTAAAATTAAAGAAAAAAATATAAAACTCACCTTAAAGATTTAAGAAGCTTTAGCTTAGTATCAACAGGATTAAACATTGACACAAATATGCATTAATCAATAAAAAATATGTTTTGTAATATTATTGCAGGAATAACGAAACTTTCCTCTTGTTTTCTTTGGTAATTTTAGTCTCCTACTAACTGCATATCAGTTGGTGATTTTCGTTTAAATACCCGGCTGGCAAACACACATACAATATATACGACAACACCTGTACATACATATGTATATATCACGGGCATGCAGTTGGATATCTTTATAATTTTTTGAACAGGTGCTTTCAGCATGATTAGATATGTATTACCTTAACTAAAAGCAAGGCTAGATGACGTCATTAATCAGCGTATAATATACAGCACAGTCGGCATAAAAGGTGCTATAGTGTATAAAGAGAGTTATAGTATGGAATATCTGAAAATACCTACCATAGACTTTTATACTGAAAAAAGTTGCTGGACGCTTTCAAGTCAATTTTTAATCTGATGCCATCCAATGTTGACATTGCATCATCTTTTCTCATTCTCAATTTATAAAGAAGATTGTCTATATAGAGGAGGTAACTCTGGGATATATAGATATATAAACATATATATTTTATCAATACGAAAAAAAACCCAACAAGAAATATATTATAAATAGCTCAAACTTATACCTGCACACCGGTAAAAGTTAATTAATTTTTTTTTCAAATCATTGTTTCCTTTACCTTAAGTAACATAGCTAGTGCTCTTTGTGTCTTAACACCTAAAGGTTAAGTAAAATTATTTTCTAAGATAAGTAAAATTATTTTGCGACAAACAACAGCTGTAAATCACTTACCTTAGACGGACGTCTTTATCGTGATTTATAATCTTACTGATAGGCACGTTTACCAACCAACCAAGAAAATTTCAAAATACTAAAAAAATTGGGAATTTACAATTTTTTTAGTTCAATTGCAGAAATTGTATTCGTTATTTGCGATTTTTAACGTTTCTAGAACGTGGATTTGTAGTACAAGGACAAAAATATAGGGTATCTAATGATATAATCCAAATTTATAGTACCGTATGAGGAAGGTCTATGATAAATTGCTGTTTTCCTTGTATTCCATCTTAATTGATAACAGAAACAAACATTTGAATATGGCAATCTAATGTAACATTGATAAATTGATTGATAGGTTTATGATAGCACAAAGGTATATAGAATAAAAATAGAAAGCATTTTTCTACAAAAGACTTGTCTCATATTCTGACAAATACTCGATTCCGTTTAACATTGCATATGTAAGCAGTTCTTCTTTAACCAAAACTGCTATTCCCAAGCATACGAACTCGAGCGAAGTTTTCTTCAAGACTAGCGAAGTATGTCAATGTCTCAGACTCTCAATTTATCCCTTGGTCCTGATCAGGCTCTAACTCTCTGCGCAAGCTTCTTACTCTTTCATATTTCCCTGTTAATGTAGACTCTCGGCACTTTGTACATCTTCTGGCCATACCAAAAAGAGATTGATTTAACAACCCAATTACTTCCATTCTCTCTAAAAAGATGATTATTAGTAGTAGCTTTACAACAAAAAGCTCGACAGATGAATTTCTTATGTGCCTAAAGGCCCCCCTTATACGATCGAATTGAATGTACATCCAGATTTTTATCAAACCCATGCACGCAACGAATCGATCGGCGACCGGTTCACAATGGATAGTTTTGGTTGCACATCCGGACTTCGACGTACATCCAATTTGATCGTGTATGGGGCCTTTAAGAGATCACAATAAATAAAGCATGCACAGCTTCGGCAAGCCTCTTATGGTTGCTCTAGATATCTTCAAGGTTAGAGTATGGTACTTTCCTCGGTTGACAAAACTCTGCTATAGGTATAAGTAGAGTTAGTTTTAAAGAACTGGATTTACGTATTGAACGGCGTCGAACTTAAACCCCTTTCCTACTTTGCCTGTGTCCCCAGGGGTCAATTCTATCATCTGCCTCGTAATTTTTATAAATGACTTCCGCTGAATCTCCTACAGCCCACTTTGCATTGCTGCTATGCCATCGTAAACCAAGTACGAACCAGATCTGATCTTTACGATCGCCAGCTCATGTCCAATTCAATCAGGAAGGACCTCGCACACATTCATGATTGGGGGCACAAGAGTAGGGGTGTATTTAAAGCATCCCAATGCCTGGGATTTATTTGGAGCCGGCCAGGAGCTAAACTATTGCGTGCTTACAACATGTTTAAACTAAATGCTAAAAATCTTGATCTGATCTGGTTGGATCCAGATCGTTGAAGATCAGCAACAATTGTTAAATAAAACATAAGGAAAATTTGATGTAGTTAACAAGGGTATTGAAGGATGGTTTTTTAAAGAGGTCTTTATTATTTCTAAATATAGAATTTTGTTTGAAATAGACTACTACAGAGGGATAATAAAGAAATATTGTATAGCCAAAGTGAAATCAACGGCTTGAATGCAAAAATATACATATGCATTACAAAACAATCAACTGAATCTACTTCAAGGTTAAACACAGCACAATATAGAGACAAATAAGATCGGGTGTTGTTTTCAAAGAAGAGCATATCTCGAAAATAAACAAAAAAAGAGAAAAAATAAATAAATGAAGAAAACAATGAAGTCAGACTGTCATTGTTGCAAACACTACAACTGATCACTATAATCCGAAAAACGAATATAAAAAAAATCGAGTTCATTTCTGAAAGAATGCTTTTGTTTAGAAGAGAAATTGTATTCACAATGACAATAATTAATACAGAAACGATCATAGGATAGATACCGTAAACCTGATCCGACATGTGGAAGAATTACGAGTACCTTCATCGAGTTACAAATTTGTCGGGTTCACACAAAATTCTCCACAAAAAAGCTTTTATTCACTTCTCATTATTTAAGGAGATACGGAGGGGCGATTCTGCGGTATCCTTTGACGTATACTCATTTAGTTTCAGGAAAAATGAATATCACCGCCATATGCACATCAGAGGAGTTCGCTGGAATGGTTTTTACAAGTGGGAAGCAGAAGTGATTCCTTGGTATCACGGCAAAAGAGAGATTCGCGAGATCGAACTAAGATTCACGAATGGTTCAATGACCGTGCCCCTTTTCCAAAGTTGAATTCACTCATGTCGCTGTCAGCGATCATAGCCCTGGATATTGGAACCATGCAAAGTTTCATAGACAGCAAATTTGGCTCCATGAAGCAGTCTAAGAAAAATGTGGTTTTGCCACTAGCCAGTATGAGCAGTGCCATTAAAATCAATAGTGAGGCAACTGTCAACCCTCTTACAACTTTCCAAAGAACTCTCATAGCAAAAAGACGACGAAGTGTTGTTGTAGAGCTCTTAACATATGAATTAACTCCATTTCTCTGGGTCTAAACAACGAGGCCAAATGCGAAAAGTCATCCCTTTACGAAATCTTCCCAGTAGAGGACAACGCAACTCTCGATCTAACTCAAAGCACCAAGACGGAAGTTTCATTTTTCCACCCATGCCCATACCCCGAGCCGTTTTTAACCCGTGCGACCCGTATTTTTGTTGCTAATAGATACGGCATAAAAACATGGAAAACAAAAGTTACTCACTATACTAAGCCAGCTCTACAACCGGGATCCGGTCCTTGCTTTCCGCAACTGTTTACCTCGGTATCGATCCCGAGCCGATGTTATCCAGCTTGCCATTGCGAAGCTCTGACCGTCCTGGGTCCTTCCAGCGGAGGTTGGGTCTCCCTCGCTGTCGCACCCCATAGATCTTACCGCAGAGATATGTGTTCAAAATAGGTTAGCGTCCGTTATCCAATGCACAAGGTCTAGAACCAAGCCGTTGACTCCTGGTGGCGAAGATTTATCTGCAGCGCCAGTGTAGATAACAGCAATGTGCAAGGGGAAGATGAAGAAACCCCTAGAACATGTTGCTCATACAGGACAAGTTCGACGATAAGTGTGATAGCCCAGATACTCCTTTAACCGTGCATCTGCAGATACATAGCATGTTTCCAGTCCATAGCGGAATAGCAAAACACATGGAAAGAGTCTACTCAGTGTCGATAAACTATATGGTCCCAGCTACATTTTCAGATATGAAAGAAAAAGGATTTACTGCGAGATAAGCTATGAATTCACTTAGCTCTTGACTAGTCATACTTTCATCATTTTGCGAATGATGACTCGCGCCTTGTTTGCACTACAGAAAAAGAGGAAGCGAAATACTCATCTTGAAATATACAAGTTTCACCACGCTAAGGGTGCGCGATATGGGAAAAGCACGATCGCCTGATACATATAATCATCCTCGACTACTATCCTCGAATTATATAAGGAGATACAAGGGAAACTAGAGGTTAAACCACAGGTTAAGGCAAGAAAAAAACATCACGGAGACAGAGAAATACCAAAAGGAGTAAAAAAAAGCGCAGTAAAGTACAGATCCAGTCCCGTGACTCAATACGAGTAGAAAGGCAGTTCCGCGAGGAGAGTGAACGAAAAAACAAGTGGTTTTAGATGGGTAGAGTCCCACACTATTTATCAGTCGAAAGTTTAGCAGTAGAATTCAGAAAAAAATACGAAGAAGGCTTTATTATTTTTTTAAGTCATCAATAAATTTGTTCATAACAAAGCGACTCTTTCGACTGCCCCATCATTTCATTCGGTAACCAGTTGTTGTAGAAAAGTTTTCGTCATTGAATTTTCGATAAAAAGTATTAAGGATTACTTAGATCAAATGAAAAATCTGGAACTAATTTCGTGGAGCTCTATTGTATCGATAAGCTGAAAGGAAGCCTGTTAAATACGAAATATATTGGAGCAGGATTTTTATTTGTTCCAGTTTTGGTGACCACGTTTTTTAAATAAAGTTTTCACGGGCATTGATTAAGATTAAATAAATTTCCGCTTAGTAAAAAATGTGTGTTCTAGGTCTTCTAATTTCTCGTAATAGATTCGATCAAGTTATTACAAAGGTTTTTGCCTAAAAATATTAAGATGTTAAGTTAGTGAAAATATTTGTATTGTATATGTTGAAGGAGCTTTCAATCATAAATGCTATTAGGGACTTTTATCAACTTTAAAAACTCAATTTACTTCAGCCTAAATATCGCAAATTCTTCTATGAAAATCCCAATAGTCCCCAAATGTTATGTTTATGAACTGTATATATTCAAAACATCGCTCTCTTAGTAAAAGAGTACATTACCATATGTAAATGTTTGTTTCTAAAATAGAATTTGATATTAAAATTATGCTAAATTAACAGAAAAGTAGTATTATAAACTGGCTAGAAAAGGAAACAGGTTCTATTTTACTAGTTTCTACTCCTTTGCTAATTAAAATAATCTAGGATGGTCTTTTGTAATATTATTTTATGTATCTATAAAAATTACGGAAATATTTCATTTAGTACTCATAGACTAGAAAAATATACAAGGAATTCATCTAACGAAATTCCTCATTACCAAAAATTCAAAAAAAAGCGAAATTTTATTTTTAGATTTTTAAATAAATTGATTTTGTCTGGAAATTATTTATTTAAATATTCAAAAAAACGGAAAATACAAAGTCCAAATGGAATTTTACTATTTTATTAATGATTTTCAACTTATTTTATTTTTATTTTTATTTTTTTGTCTTCATTCCAGACAGAGAAGTTGAAGGAGTTGCTAACTCTAACTAGAGACATGCCCAGTGATCGTGCATCTAGTCACATATGATCTTCAGGCCGTGATTCAATACCAAAAATTTCGAAAAACCTGTTTTTTATTTAGAAAAAAATTTACCAATGATATTGTGAATCAAAATAATATTTGATTTCCCAAAATAATGACGTAGAAAGTGATGCAGAGTTTTTGTTACATTATTATTGGAGTTCCAATAAACTGGTTTCAATTTTTGCAGTGGGAATGGGAAACATTTTGTCTACTAGACAAATATTGTTGTTTGGAAGTTCAATTTCTTTTTTGGAGAAAATAAAAATGCCGGCAGATGGAGATCGTGTTATTTTGTGTTTGATATAATTTTTAGGATATAAATAGGTCATTGACTTTGTGGATGGGTGTAAAGGTGATAAAGTGCGGACGTGATATTGAACACCCAAGATTGGTGATGATAAACTTTAATAGGATTAAATTTAAAAAAAGCCCTAGATGACTAATAGGAAAACAACAGGTTAAGAAATTATTAAGAAAAACGTAGTCTTGTCACTAGGTCTGAATATAGAGTTTGTTCGTCTAATACCAGATTTTCTGAGACCATTCTAGTCTAGACGAAAATAAATTAAATTTTTGATTCCAAACTTCTAGATTTTATAGTTAAGAACTCAGAAAATACTCCAAAAATTGAGGACATCACAAAGCTTCTCAAGAGAAGGCAAAATTCGTCCATAGATGTCATTTCTACTTTGATGGGTTAAATTACGACTTTCAGCTTAGGAGTCTAAACTCAACTTAGCAGAAGCTGCTTTACACCACATAGTCAGCAAAATAAACAAAGCCCTCTTTTTTAAGGAAACTGCCTTATGTGGGTTCTTTGACATCGAGGGTACTTTCGATCATAGCCGGCGGATAATGTGGGTATGGTGAGTAGCAGTACCCGCCTGGAAAATGTCAGGCTCCGGCCCATATTCGCCGAATCTAACGCGTTATCTTGGATACCTAGTTATACCAATCACAGGTCCAGCTATCGTGATGGAAATGATGGAGTTAGTGCTTGTTTAGACGGTTCGCTTCCAGGAGCGTTCCTCACGAATTTTGTTGATGAAGGGGGAAGTGGGGATGAAGAGAGGTACCACCCCACCTCTCCCTTTATCGACAAAGTTCGTGAGGAACGTTCCTGGGAGCGAACCGTCTAAACAGGGCCTTACTTTCTTTATCTTCCATTTTCACTCCTCGTTCGGGATAAGTCTGAGGGTCCACAGACTCTTAAGAGACTCATCTCACTAGCCTAGCCGTGGTGCGTTAACTGCTGCCGCACTGAATTTGACTCCCCTCTAACATATTCTGGATCATAGACATATGTACATGCATTCTCTCGCCAGTATCTTTATAATCACGCTATCACACACGCTGTATCGTTGGAAATATTCCTGTTAGCGCAGCACGCGGGAAGCACGTTTAAGCTGGAGACAGATACATGCGTACGGTGGTTGATATAATTGATGTGCGTGCACTCAAATGCAAACAGACATAGGAACTGACGCAAATAGAACGCACGCACGCAACCCAAAAGTTGGTCTACTTCCAACTATTAGTCATTGTCGCATTCGCCATAGTCTCAAATAACCAAACACAAGCATACACAACAACACATGCACTCGTCGCTTAGATTTTTTGTTATTTGTAAAAGACTAGGCTGAACCCAAGCCCGCAATCTGTCAGCGGAAAATCGCCACATACGCCGTAGGCACTGTACGCACGCAGGTATCTGTTTCCAGCTTTAGACTATATGCAGCCCTTCATTTTCTCCTGTTAGCCCTCGGTGCTGCCCACAATGCCACTACGTAAAGCTAAATTGAGCTAGCTACCCTTAGGAGGCGACGGATCCCACACGCTGGGCAAAATTTTTGGAAATGCTGCACAAATAATGAAAGTGTTACCCGACATGCCCTCCAAAAGTGTGTTCAAATTAAGCCTCTGGATCATCACTCTCAGGTACTTTAAGGCTACTTGTTTTCCCAGGTTGCTGAACCATCATCGAGTCGTATACTCAACACATCATTATATATTGTGATCCACAGGAGAGGTACCAGGACACCACATGTTGTTCTGTACACCGTCGGCCCATTTTCCGATTCAAAGAGAAAGGTTGTTACCAAATAACATTTTCGGAGGAAGTACGTTTGTCTGCCCACTAGAGCCCTAAAACGATGCGCCGGTACTGCTTTCGATAATGCTAGTTATGATTTTATTTCAAGAGCACTGGCTCTCAGAAACCAAACACAAATGCCATGCTTGTAGGTCGTGATATTTCTTCTATAATGGATACTACACCATTAATGTAAAGGCTATTAGGGATGTCCTCAAGGTTGAGCTCTGTCCCGGCACTCTGGTTACTAGTTATGGATGAATTTTTGACCAAACTATACGAATCTGGTTTCGATGTCATCGGTTATGCATAAATGATCTTGCTATCATTTTATGAGGGAGTGGTGAGAATCTTACATCGGTCGAGCAGCAGGGAATATGTGCGTCCGACTGCCTAAGGTCACCATGTCTACTACAAGAAACACGGCTGCGGATGGGCACAGGAGATGGTAGTGTCAGATTCCTACTGACTAAACTCACCCACCTCTTTTAGCATGACGTTCAAGACGTTTGGACCATAGGCTGTTGGTGGGATATCTGACTGGCCATATAGGGTAACACCTCCACAACCTAGAACTGTCTCAATAGACAGAATGCCGACACTACATGGAAGGCGACGAGACTTTCACACATATTCTTGAACGTTCTGCTCTGAACCGAGTAAGAATAAAAAACGGCCTTACAACGGGCGAATAGCGGCCGCTTTGATTTTTAAGGTTCATTATGATGGCTGTCCAATTTTTAACCATTTTCAATGGGAGCACAAACTTGACCAAAAGATTTAAATGGCCAAGTACCGAGCTGTACAAACTGGCAAACGACGGTAAATTTGAGACAAAAAAGTAATCTGCATCAAATGTTTTGTTGAATTGTTTTTATGAGAGCTTGATCATTGTGTGAAGTGTATGGTGCCTGTTGATTTATATTTTAGTGGGAAATTTTGTTCGCAATCTGGTTGTGCAACGTTACTGTATCACTTGATATTAATAAACTTCCACGTAAACTCTTTGTAATCTCACCCAAAAAAAACCGAAATTTAAAAGTTAATTAGTTCTAAGTAGTTACCATCCAGCATAAACCCATAAACTAACTAAGAATTATATAACTTAAATCGTTTATAAATTTCTTGATAATAACTTCTTAATCTTCTAGATTTTCTGATTCGAATTTTTTGACTGGTTTAACTAGCCCGAAAGAGAGTCAATGAATCTTATCAAATCGGATAGTAACAAAATTTCTCCAACGACCTTGTAATGGATACAATTCACCACACCACCCGAAAAAATATTTTTGTAAAAACTAATGCAAAAAGAAATTCTAACAACTTACCTCAAACCGGTTCCATACAAAGATGCATTCAAATCAGGACTAATGCACCACATACTAGTTTACTCGACTCGGCATAATCGAGTGATATCCCTGCATGACAGTTATCACGTCGACGCGTGCTGATCTCTACTAGCGTCTGCATAAAAACCAGTTTTCGAGATTTCAGTTTTGTTGATCTTAGTTGGGGATCTTACAAAATTCGTACGTAGAGTGTGACATGTGATGATATTGAAGCGACAGTATAGACTGCGATCAGAAACTAGTTTCGTTTCCAGTATTCAAATTGGGCTTTTGCTGGCTGACCGAGTATAAAATGGACCGCGGTGACCGGTAGTGAAAGCATTCGTTTAAAGTGTTTCGTTGCAGAAAGACTCCACCAGAGAGTTTTGTTATAATAAATAGAGAAAGATTTTTCTTAGTGTTAAAATTTTAATTGGATGTAAATAGACCCGTATGTGTCAATGAATAATCGGGCAGATACGAAGGAGAAATTGCTGTCAAGTTTGAGGTGAGTTTTGAAATTGAGATTTTTTTAAAGGGAAAGATTTTAAATTTCTTTTTTTTTTTTTGACAAATTCTAGATTATCGAAGCATCTCTCATCTAAAAAAGGCTCTCGCACCGGAAACTCCGGCAACCACTTGGAATTTTCAATTTTAAACTTCTTACAGCACGTACCTTGAACAACTGAACTTCAGTTCAACTTTTATTCAAGAAAAAAACAACTCGCTTGAATATTAAAATTTCATTTAATAAAAATGGTTCACAAGGCAAGAAAATCAAACCCAGTCGCCAAGGCCACCAGCCCAAGCAGGGATTTCGGAAAGGCTACTATGGAAATTAAGCGCTCTGCAGTAGCTCCAGTTGTTACCCAAAAGAACACCACCCCAACTGTAGACAAGTGGAAGTACAACAATATGTGCCTCAAGGATAGAGATGCTTTCAACAATCTTCATTTTTGTTAGCTAAAACATTTTTTTTTTCAATTTAAATATTATTTTTTTCTTTCATTTTTGTTGACTTTTAAAAAGTTGTTTTCTATATACTTTTTTCCCCCACTCTTCTTCTTAAATTAATGTGATAAAAACACGTGAATATAAAATATTAATAAAAAAAAAATTCAGTTTTACCAGGATTTAATTAAAAAAAAAAGTGCTTCCGAGTTTTTTTTTTTTTCATATTTAAAAAGTGTTTTTTGTGATAATCAGGTTAAAAATAATGAAGAAATCCTTGGATATGTTAAAAATCCCCCACAAAAGATCAAATGGTGTATTTTATGAGCCAGTTTCAACCGATTCGTATTTGCATACACACGGTGGTTATTAAGGCACCAAGATAGAAATATAGTCACCAGGTGAAAAACCTGTTAGAAAGAGATTCATTAATTATGCATTCGAGATTTTATACGATATTTTTATCTTCCACCTGTGGCAAAATGTTAAAAAAGTTACGACTTTGTTTTTATCTACCGCGGGAGGGAATAGAAATACAGGTTAAGATAATTTTTTTAGCGAAATGTTAATAATTTTTGTTCAGGGGGTTTCTGGAGACAATTTTAATAATTTTGACGTGGATTTCTTGAGAGATGAGTTTAAAAAAAGAAATGATATCATTATGATTAAGAATTTTGTAGTTATTAGAATGAGACAAAAGTAGAATAAATCAAAGAGTATCTTCCAAGCCAATTCTGCGCATCACAATTTTACAGAATAACCAAAGAGACGCTGGAAGGATAACGTAAAAAAGGATCTAGAAAAATGATATTTATACTATCGAGAATGATATTCGATTTCAAGCCTATAAAGATTTTAAAGTTAAAACAAGTTTCCTTTAACATACAAGAAAATACCACTGGTCTTGTGTGATACATGGATGAATCCAAGATTGAGATAGATAGAAAGAGGTGGTAAACCTTGCGTTAGAACTCCTGGATGTGGTAGAAGTTCACAACAAAAAGAAGAAATTTGTACAAAGCCCAAATCATCAGAACAAACATTTTTTGTAACGGGTCCTCAAATTTGCAAAAGTTGATATGTACATATCTTCAATATTAGCCGGCTCCGCCAGACATGTAAGCGTCAGGGTTAACGGAAGACAGCCTTGTAGTTTGACGCCTCCTAAAACAAGTAATTCCTGCTAACCAACCGACAAAGTCTGTGGTGCCGGTAGTACCAGACCACCAGGAGGACTACCATCCGCTAGATGAAGTCCCTAGCTACGCGGATTTTGGGTATCGCCTTATTAACAGGCGAAGAATAGATGTGCGTTAGATTGCCATGCACCTATGAAGGGCTTTGCGAGATTAGGTTAGGTTAAGTTAGATATGGCTGAGCTGTTGCTTAAAGCTCATACCCTTAGGCCTCGGTAATCTAGGGAGTAAGGAGCCTGGGTACCATCCCAGAGGTCCCTGGTTAGATTCCGGGCAGCACCACTGTCCTTCGCCTTTTCCACTTTCCCCACCTACATAACTTTCATTCTTCCTTTTTCCCCATTTACATTCCTGATTCAATCTTTCACATAAGAAAAAACAGGATAGGCTCAATGTGATGGAATTGGGGTCACTTTAAACCTGATGTTAAAGTGTCGTTTCTTCGCCAAACCATCTCGAAGAAGTAATGAATCTTCTAAGTTACGGGATCCCAATGTTTGAGATTTCCGGAAGCGTGTTTCGAAAGGGGTCACCAAAAGAGGTTAGTCTCCTTCTGCTTTGGGCTGGGCAGTGACAGAGGAGATATAGCACACGTTAGGAATTTTACAGCTTCTGAAAAAATCATAGATCTCAAGACCTAAGCGAGTCGCATGCGTCCCTAGCAGACAGTGTTCGATCAGCACTCCCACTATAGCTGAAAGGTTTTGTCTCCCGAGGCTCAGTAGTGAAGTGGTCCGCCTGAGATCACATAAGGGAGGCCAGGTTAATTTGGCCAAGGGACATTAATTAAGATCCCTCCAATGCTTCTCTGCTTGTTGCATTGTATGCTGTTTGCAACGGAGTTTGAAAGTGGCCCAAGATATACAAACCCATTCCTTTCCTAGAAGGAGGGCTTTTCCTAGCCAGTTCGTCAGCTTTACAATTTTGCTCTATATTTTGCTGATTGTGTACGAGGGGGGTCCTGAACTGCTGAGCCATCTCGTTCTAGATCTGTGTGTGCAAGAGCGCAGGGCTTTCAGAGTCGCCTAACTATCTGAGGAGATGTAGACAGTCGGATTCCTATCGCCTTGCTGATTGATTAGTAGAACAGCTTCATGTATGGCTAGAAGTTCCGCTTGCAGTGATCAAGCAGTTGGAAGGAGACTTCAATCCCAAGCTCTGGAGGAAAGACGCCTACTCCTACTCGACCCTCCAGCTTAGAGCCGTCAGTAAACAAGTTTAGTGCATCCTGAAAACGGTCTGGTCAATTTCTCCATTCACGACATGAAGGGATGTGGACTCTGTAGTTCCTCGTGAAGGTAGTCTCGGGTTAGCAGAAGTCGGTGTTTGTGGGGACGTTAACCGAGTTCAACACCTTCATGTGTCCTCCCCTGATTCCGGTCAAAAAACCAGATACGATTATACTAAAGGCTGCGATGGTTGCTCTTTCCCTTGCCACAAACATTCAAAGGAGGGAGGTATAACATTACTTTTTAGGTGTCTGTAGGATGGCTATGCTATTCTATCTAGTTGAAAAATAAGCAGGATTAAGTCCGGTAGGATTAAGTCCAAATCAGTTCAGGGATGGCTAGACGCACGGGAAAAACCTAATCGTATGTCGCTAGTCTTATGCAAGCCTTGTACCCTCCGGTATACCGAAGATGTTGCCTGTACAGGTTTGCCTGCGCAGGTCGACCGTATGCCCGTAGCGGGTATGCGGACGGCCGGTATATCGGAGCGGTCTTCAGATTGTTTTGCAATGTCATTTATTGAAGACCACGTTGTGATCAACGACCCCCGCACAGAGCCTAGAAGAGGACCAGCTGATAATCTGATCCTGATGAAATACAACTGGCATGGTTTTTTCTTGAACCGTCTCATAAAGTAGCCTGACAATTACTGCGGTGTAGGTACAAAAAATATTATGACATCAGATGACTTGATAATAGCATGTTACGCCCTGAATTACTATCAATTGGGGATCGGAACGGCGGAGGACCTCAAAGCCCTGCCTCCTTCGATATTATTCCGTAAGAACGAGAAGAAGAGGCTTTTTGATCGGTGTGATCTTGCTTGATCAAACGAGTCTAAGCGAAAAACCACTACGCATTCTGCTAATGAAAAAGGCTGGCCTAAAAATCTAAGATACGGTGATGGCACCTTTTCCGCCACTGTAGGCTTATTGGGTCCCCGTGGGAAGACCTGTCCAAATGAAAATAAACTTTCTGCTTGCACGCCAATATTTATCTTGAACTTAGGCTAATGAATGAATATTCTGCATAAATCCGCTGTAGAAAGTGTAGGACGGAGACTTTTATATACAGTTTAAAGCATTTGTACTCCTTGGCTGATCTTATCAGCTATTTTTATTACACTAAGTTTGCATGCATCTTTTTTGGTTCTAAGTCAACAAGCCAAGCAAGTCAAGTCCCCGAGCTGAACGACATACATACCATCTTACTGATATTAGATGTGACTACAAAGCATATTCCTTACACAAACTATTTCCTTTTTTAATCAATTTCTCCAATCTAGATCAAACTACTACTAGATTATTAACAATCACCAGTAATTTGTAAACCACGTTCCTTAATCATCAACACGAATAAATACCTGATCATTTATTTCCCTAGAGCGTATTTCAGCAGATTAGAAACTAAAATGATCAACAACAAAGCTATAAAAGCCAAACTTGAAGCGAAATTTTCTGATGCAATATTCTCTGAACTTTGCGTCAGACATTATTTCTCATTTATTCAAATTCATATTCATTAAGTAAATCGCATTTTTTTTTAACGTTTTTTTTTCTAAATATAATGCTAATTTTTGTATGAATACCTTGTACTAAAAAGTTTTTGTAATTATTTAATACATAAAGAGGTTGAAAGACTTACATAAAGGGCAATATGGCAATAAGAAGTCTGAAATAAGACAATTTTATATTCATGATGTTTTGTTCGATCTGTTAGACCAATAGCATTAGGAAGTTGGTAGACGGTTTTCCTATATGAAAACGATATAGTTCAGCGGTTAGTTTCACAGCGTCCACTGAGACGGAAAGAAGATCGGTGCAGGTAAGATAGTATCACGTTCTAGCGGCGCCTATCAACAGCGATATTCCTGTTGATTGAATCGGACGAGCTTGAGATCATCAAGACAAGTTTTGGCACGCGATTGTCTTACATTATCGAAGCTAGCTATGAAGAAGGTTAGAAGAGATTACGAGCTGATCATTAATACAAATTAGGGAAAAAGTGGGTTACGTAATGGCGTTACCGGGATTTAGACCACATCGAGGATGCCTTGATCAAATATTCGCACTCCGTCATCTAATGGAAGAAAGAATTCGTTGCGGCAAACGAACTGTCGTCATTTTCATCGATTTCAAATCCTCTTTCGATTGCATCGATTGGAACAGCTTGTAGAGAGTCTTGGAAACCGAACAAGTACCATTAAGAATCATTCAACTTCTCCAAGCGTCGTACAATGGCTCAACCAGCAGCGTTTGTATTCGAAGTGACTTATCCGAAGAGTTCTCCATTCAAATGGATGTCCAACAGGGAGACGTCGCTTCGCCCCTTCTCTTCAATGTTGTTACCGACGCAATTATGCGTGAAGCATTCGATGGACGACTCGGAGTTCGATACGACGACAACAACTTTGTAACCGACTTAATGTTCGCTGACGATAGCGCCGTCTTCGCCGACAAGGATGCCGAAGCAACGAACATCTTATACGATATTTCCCGCATCGCCCGGTCTGGCCTCACAAGGACATTTTTCTCGTTGCTTATCTAACCGCTCTCAAAAGGTTCAACTAGGTGGCTCTACTTCCTCAACTCTACTCTACGCTGGTGTTCCACAGGGGTCCATTCTTGGGCTACTTTTATTCAATATTTTTATTAACGATATTCCGTTACTAGTAAAATATTCTAAGATTCATATGTGTGCGGACGATGTGCAGCTTTACCTCCTTGGGCCAAGAGATCAAATACATACATGTATTTGGAGAAACTCGCTACTGACCACAGTCGTTATGTATGCTTCGCGCTCTGTTCATGAACGTAGAATCTATGTTCATCTTTATGTGCTGTGGGATAAAATAGCTCCAATTTGCGCTTGGGATGTAAACGAGAATTTTTAGGTTTGTTTATATCCCATGTAAGCTACATAAGGATTTGCAATTTGTCCCAAGCGAAAATCGAGTAATGCATACGCTTAGGCAGGATGTAGGTATAAGTTAGGTATAAGTTATTGGTAATGCCAAAGCAAGGATAAACCGATTTGCCCAAATTATTGTTCCATGTACCTGAAACACATTCTCTTGTGGGAGAATAGATATATGTCAGAAGATCGATCATCGATTCTCAAGGTATCGAGTACTTTTGAACGAGAGGCAATTCATCCCAGTAGTCTCCCTATTGTTGTGGGCCTGTTTATCTATGTGCGACAAGTGGAAAAACGAAGTGGATTCACACCGCGTGTGGAATTCGTACAGGCCGTACTTTTGGAATGAGAGTCGGGCGCCTTGTGTCCTATCGAAGCCGGAGGTGGTACACCATAAGACATTTTCATGAAACTAACAAAAATCGTTGCAAAAATCAACACAAAATTTTTTGTAACGGGGCTTCGATTATGTAAAGTCAATATGCACAATAACAGTCGGCTGTGACTATGATACGTGAATCGGAGTTAGAGGAAATCGGCCTCGTTGGAGGTTTATGCCTCTTGAAATGGGGTGAATCCTATCCACTGGCCGGTAAGCGCTGCGCTTGTTGTGGCTACGTGTTTAACAGACTTGTTACAACAAATGCTCGCAATCCGCTTTGACTCAGTTTAGATTCCAAAGCTCAATGGATTGTAAGAAAAAATAGGACAAGCTGAATCAAGTTGACCGACCATCCCAAACCCCGTACTAAAAAATATTTATTGTTTAAGCCACTCCGATCGAAAACTGATTCACATATAGAATGATTTCTAAAAACAATAACAGTAAACAACGAAATTACATTCATAAATTACCCAAAATAACCAATTTAGTAAAACATATTCTCTCAATAACCACCCAATTTCCCTTACCCCTCCCCACAACAACAAAATATAATCCTTCATCTCTGAAAACCAAAGAAATATCCTTTTGCAAAAAATATTAAACCATCAGCAACACACCATAGTACTTCCATCCCATTGCCCCCATGGTAAATAACATGAGTATTACATTATTAGATAGAATGAGCCGTCGGGGCTGAATATATGTATATGGCTGGATGGCACAATCCTTAAGGACATCAACTACAAAGGACGTCAATAAATCATATCAGCCATCAGTTTCAGATCTATTTGACCCCTGCTGGAGTGACATTGTAGCTTTATTACGTCATTAGATTGAACTCCCCTGTCATACATTATATGTCAGCAGAAGCCAATTGTGTATTGTTTCGTCATTTGGAAATTTTGCACGGTCATTTATGCCTTATGAAATCAGGACAGGACATATTGTATATAGAGAGAGGCACATATACTACTGTCCATTTAGGATTTTTTATGTGTTTTTACATAAATTAAGAAACTGAACATTTTAAGGATATCAACAAAAAAATGCGTCTTTATCTCCTTATAGGATCCAATCTTCATTTACACATCCACCGGGCAGTAATCCTTTACTATCCTTGTATTAAAGAAAGGGGAACAATATCAAAAAAAATACGCTCACACGAACAAGATTGATTATCCTTCGCTTCCACATCATGTGCGAAAATTCGTCTAGGGACTTTGCCATTGTCAATATTCTTAACTAATGGAAAACTCCTTACCTTATAAAGTTCTCTCAGTTTTCGGTATCCTTGTATCCTTGCTGGAAGGTGGCAATATTCTAGAAATAAATTGATTACTGTCACGGAAGTATCAGTTTGGGCTATCAGACATATAGTTCATACCTTAACTGATATCACGTGATGGAGTAATTTCCGGGAGACTTCAATCCGACAGACAACTACACAAAAGGATATGAATGAACTACCACCAGGTTCAGTATCCTGTACAGAAAAGAGTTGAAGAGAAGAAAATCAGGAAAATTTTCTAGACATTTACGTCGAATATTGGATTGAAGGGATTTGCGGTCACGGAAAGGATTTTGTTTTTCGATGGTATTAAATCGATTATTTTACGCTACAATAAATAAAATTCGTCCTTTTTCCACAAAAATACACAAAAAATAACTATCTAACCACCCGCTGTTTAAATCTCTCTCTCAAAAAAAAAAAAATAAGGAAAAAGGATACGGAAGCTGTGAAGTCATGTAATCCTGCTGCCAGCCAGCGCGCCACTTACATACTACGAAAATGAACGTGCAGTCAACTGGAAACAACAAGTGTGGGCTCTGCCCCGTTGTAATCCTTAATTAACATTGTTTGTGGCATTACAAGAAGATCCTATCGAAATAGGGGATGATAGAATGTAAAGTGGTGTGTTGTTGCGCTAACATATTGCCATATACTGTGTAGTGCCGTAACGATGGTATGGTGCTCAGTTGGGGGAGTCCTGGCGATGATATGGTAGAGAACGGAGGTGGGCGATGATAATATGGGGTGCTACTATATTGGTGGAGAAGGACGAGGGTGTTAATGAGGGTTAGAGAAATTTGTGATAAAAGAAATCTGTTTCTTAATGTTGGGGCGGAACCGCAATTGTGTTTTTAGATTGGTGAAATTCCCTTCATCTAGTCTTTGTTATGAGTTGTAATTTTTCGGTAAAATTGATTTTGTATTGTTTTGTGACTTGTAGGAGAGAAGGATACAAGATCTCATAAGGTTTCAGTTTTATTGCTTATTACGAAAATGAAGATAATTGAAGGGAATCGGTTTTAATTAAAATGTTTGATGGTCTTAGGTTAAGATTTAAAATAATCATTTTATATTCCAGGAACACGCTGTGTTTTCACTTTACGAAAGTGCTGATAACTAAAGATATAATCAGCCAAGACTCGCACTAGTACGACTCAGTTCGAAAACGTTAAACTTCGCACTGCAAATCAAATGTCCAAAAGCGTCAACGAGTTTCAAAACGTTTTGCAGCTCAGCACGCTCAGAGTTCGGAAATTCAGCATAAATTCTAAGACCAGCCAGCCACGTAATCAGGATGGACGATAACCGTATTCCAAAACGGCTCATTGTGACAGAAACTTCGGGAAATAGGCCAGCAGGTATGCCTAGGAGGAAATAGTTACACTCTGAGACGTCTGACGTCAGAGCCAATCCTCAAGATCCGGAACTGGAGATATGCTGCAAGGGACCATCGAACTTGGAGAAATGCTCTAGAGGAGGCGAAGGCTCGAGTTTGGATGTAGCGCCATTGGATAGATAGAGCTGATGCACATTTTTGATCGTTTTACGGATTGAATTATGATACTCGCAAAACATCAGCCTCCCAATTTGTGATTTCTTCTTCAGTGTTGGCTTTCAAGACTTGCAAGGTTTGTGATAACCGCGAGATGTGTTTAGCCCTACTCTAGCTAGGCCGTTGGCAGCCTCATTACCAATGTGACGTTTAGGGTAACATTGTTGTTCCTGCTGAGAGATTTCAGAGATAGGAGAAAACCCAGGATAGTCTTTGATGACACCCTATGGGATTTAGTGGCAAACAGGGCAGCTTGACTGCCTGGGAAAATAATAAAAGTCTGATCACTCACCTGGATGATGAGTTCCTCAGCTTTAAAAACAGTGAGGTATTGCACAGAGCCGTGGATATTTTTTTCCTTGGTCCATGTACCCCAATTTCGGTTTTGGAACCGTCGCGTCGTTATACTAAAAGGCTATGCTTCTTCTGAAGAGGGGCCTGCCATTTTGCCATTCTGATCTACTTCGGATAATCGTCGTCAAAGTTTTGTCGAAGTCAAGAGTGCCAAAAATGGTATCGGACAATGATAGCATTAGTTCCAGGTTTAGCTTCTTGAGGATCGATAAGTGATCTAGAACGTCTCCTAGCTTAAAGGAGAATAGTCCACGTAGACGGAGCGGCCCGATAGATCTTCCTTCACTCTTAGGTGAAACGGTGGAAGGCTCAGCAATAACCCCATAGCCACAGTCGGAGTCGGCCTTTTGTCATCGTGATACCAAGACAGGTTAACCTTTGTACTTTGGCCAACTTAATCACATCACCCTTCTGTTTGCTCTTGACCCCCCATGGAATGGATGTATACGTGATCATGGATCGTCGTGTATAGGCGAACATTAACCTTGGTCAGAGGCTCCAGGTTTTGCCTACAAACTGATATGGATTCATGGAATTGTCTTTGCAGTTACTCTAACAATCTGGGGTTTCCAGGTGAACTTTCGATCCAAAATTGACTGGGTTAATATTAAAGTGGGTTAATATCCAAGTTGTTGCTTTCCCGACTTGCATGAGGTCTGAAATGGTGCCGTCACGACCAACGCTGATTATTATAACAATTCAGGTCGGCAAACAGTTCGCCGATTACGATTGACCATAAGAGAGATGACAGCATGCCTCCTTGAGGATAGCCTTTACCAGCCATTACTATAATCGATTCGCCATTCATCGCAGCAGTTATCAATCTACTTCTGAGAAGCGACTTGATCCACCTCGTAGTGGGAGGTTTAATGCTTTTTTTAGCTGCTGCTTCATTGATCGCGTCGGAGGTAACGTTGTCAAAAGCAACCTCAATGTCTGCAAAGGCGCAGTGAGAGATTTCCTTGGGCCGGAGGGACCTCTCGATATCTCTCACTAGTACATGAATGGCAGTCTCTGTAGATCTGCCTGGCCGGTAGGCAAATTGAAGGCAAAGAAGTGGGTTCGTTGTAATACTCTCTCTCTAATATGCCTGTCTAAAACCTTTCCATCGTTTTCTGGAAAAAGGCTGATGGGCCACCAACTATGGTTACTGTGGTACCGCCGACGTCCTCAAAAAAACCCAACCACTTTTTTACTGCAAATGCCGCACCAAACAGTCATTTTGAGAAGATGCATTGGGTCTTCGTGAATTTTATGTGTATTCTCCGTGCCCCGAAAGGTCAATTTGACTCATTATAATTTTGGATTTTAAAACATCCTCTTTTTGCAACGGGATTAACAGAGCATGGGAGTAAATCAACTTCACTTGATGGTCAGCAGTCAGCAATTGGTGAACGATCTGCTTTTCGTAAGGACTACTTTTGTCCCAAGCATTCCCCTCGTTTTTTTACCTACCATTGCCTAAATTCGTTACTCGATACACGATTAGACGTCCCTAAATGATTGAGTTGGACAAAAGTCGCCAAGATAGGATCTGTCGTCTTGCATTATCCTATGAGTAGCGCTGACCAGCGTCTGTGCGAATCTGTGAATTTGGTTTGGAAGGGACAAAAAGTAAGGTCATTTTTGAAGATTGGAAATAGTAAGGGTGATAAAATTGAGCCCTGGGGTACACCGATAGAGATGATATTGGGCTGATATTTGAGGCTGAAAGTAGTATTGGATGCTTTGATTGAAAGAAAACTCTCGACCCAATTCTTCAGGAATGAATCAATGCCAAAAGCTTGGAGTTTAGCTAACAGAGCAAGGTGCCAAGTTCTGTCACAAGCCTATATTATACCAAAGCATATTATTCCTCAGAAACCCAACTCCCCTTTGATATTCACTAAATTCTCTAGTCCCACTTTTTTAGATTCAACCGCACATCAATTCGTCACTCCTCCATCACATCTCCACCACCCGTTTCAATTCCAATTTCAATTAAGAGACAATATAACAAAAATTAGATAATTATCATCTACACTTGTGCTGGCATCTCTGATAAGCCGTGACCATTAGAAACTTATCACCCATGTATTTTCTGTTTTTCAAATGAATTACTTCCCCATCACACCCTGGATCTATATCCTGTGTAGCAAGGGACTGCAATGCGTAGCCGTAGAGAGGATAAGGGCGCAGCAAGTGATACACAATTACCCTTTCCGGTTGGCTGATTCCTAGGAGGCGCACACGCTATATCCAAGGATCCGGAAGCCGTTCAGGATGAAAGTTTTTTCACAAACCACAAAGCATCTCGCTCTCCTGATGGGTCTGATGCGATGGATGGTACGTTACGGCAGCGGCAGCGGCTTGGGGGGTGGTGTGTTCTCGTTGTGCTCACAAGGAAGAGATCAATAAAAATTAAGCGATTTTTCGTGTCACGTTTTATTGCATCCATTTTTCTATTAGTCCTTCTATTTCGTTATGAATTACACGACTGACACGTGCCAGAAGTGTGCCTCAATGGCAATAGTTTACGTTTACTTCTTCCATCCTTCCATGTTGTAGCAGTTCTTCCTTGTCCTGCTTGGAGTAAGATGGGGAGTTTCCTGGTTCAAAAGAGAGTTTTTGATCGATAGTAACGGTCGAAGGTAAATAAAGGTTAGATAAATTGATAAGGATAAGCCAACTTTAGAAAAGAGCTTGTTCTGCAAGAGGACTACTTAAGATTTAGTCTTAAAGTGTTTAAAATCAAAACACTCTCCTCTAACAAGAAATCTAATTTCTCTTAATATCAAATTTGCAATAAAAAAATTCCAATTATCTCAAAAATAAAATCAAGACATTTTTCTACAGAATTTTTTTTATATTTTTATTTAATAATTTGAAAGGAAACATTTCTGTCTTTTCTCTTTTAATATTTTTGAACTAGGGTGGAAAAAAAGGCGCACAGAAATTACTAGAGTGCGTTTGACATTTTCCAGCACGTTCCGAAAAATTTATCGCTAAACATCAACATCAAAAAGCAATTTGGCGCCTCTGTAGATACGAAAATCAGTATCAAACCCCAGATAAAATCCCTGGTAGCCTGGGCTTTCGTTATCACCCTCCTTCCGCATAAAATTTCTACAGGAAGAAAATTGTTGTCTCAAAATGTTTCATCGGTATAAATCCTTTTTATCTTTCAATAAATTGAAGGTGTTTCAGCAGCACCAGAAAAGTAGCCTGAATATGACATGAACTTTGACTAAGGACTTCCTGCTGAGGAGTTTTAATTACCGAAAGGGATTGTGGGTCTAATGCTATGTCCTTACCCTCTCTCGCACTGGGATAAGGGATAAATAATTGTCGAAAGGAGAGTCTCATGCTGGGTGTTTTTCTTTTAAAGATTTAATGAATTTCCTTCTTCTATTTTTTTAAAGTAATTTTATCTAATAATTATTTTTTTTACGCAATTTTAAAATTGATTAACAGAATTAAAGGTGGTCATAAACAAGATGTCAAACAAGTCTGCACCTTTTGTGAGTGGTGGTGGAGGAGTGCAAAAATTCTGGCAATTAATTCAAGTCTTGAACATCAGGCCTCTAAATAATTGCAGGTCGTTATCTGTCCAGTTGACAGAAGGCTTTCAAATTAGCACAAACTGGACAACATGGGTATCTTTTTGCTGTCTGCTGGACGGTGATGGATTGTGTGAAATTTGTCACAGCTAGGAATGGACTGGGCGGAAGTTTGGTGTCCGTTCTCTTGAATAATGAAGGTTACATGTAGGATATATCTTTCTGCAGAGAAGATAGTAATGATATGCATTTGCTATGTATGTAAAATTGTTTTTTAGCGATTTGATGGGCCTGGGGAGCTGCGTGACTATTAAATATATTTACATAACCTGCATTCTCTCTTTTTAACAATCGTTTCTGGTTTTTGTTCAAGGTTATTCCCTTTAATCAGTTCAAGCTTTATCGGTTCAAACTAGGTTGTGTAGAAGAACGAAATCTAGTTCATGACTTTCTCGAGGCAGTCTCCAGGGGTTTTTGCCCCTAAGGTCGTCTATAAGTTGTAGTAGGGTCCGGTAATCAAGCTGTGAAACCTTGCTTGTGCATCCCAAAAACCTTCTATCCTGATGATAGAATTGAGGCCTAAGGTGCACCAGCAAAGATCGAAGCTTAGACTCGATGCCTTCTAATACCAAGTTAATTAGACAGCCTATATGTTCAGAAACTCTATGTATATCTAATTCTTTAGAACTAAATCAGTGCTCATAGCTTGAAGTTTAAGTTATCAAAGTAGATTGTCATACTCTGCCGAAACCCTTGGAGAAATCTAAAGCAACGAGGCCTCACTCACTTGTAGAACGCTAATTTCGGTTATCGAAAAGGTGATTATTAGCCGTACAGGCAATGCCGAAGGAAGGAGTGGGGGAGGGGGGAAGTGGATTACTGTAAAGAGGAACGGCAAGAAAAATGTCATGGTAGGACAAGTGGAAAGACGGGGAACATACCAAGACCAAGGCCGTTAGGAGCTATGCTGAGCTCGAGAATAATGCAAGCGGGAGTCTGGGGTTCTAAAGCCAGCCACCTAAACCAGAACATGCAGAGCCTGGCTTAGTCCGGTGTGTTTCGTGGTGTTTTCTTGGATTACACGAAAATTTACTCAGCCCGCGTTTCCATGGGTGTTAACCCTGGGTAAATTCTGATTCCAAATGTCGCCTGCTATTTGCGATTTTAAACATACAAACCGATGGTATCACCTGCGGCGGTTTGAAACCTGCTGCCTCGTTCAGTATCGTACCTTAAGCTAAAACCAGGCAGTGCAGACAAAGCAGTAACGTTTTAGAATACTGAAAAGAAATATCCGGACTAGAAATTAGATCAGTGAAAAGCTTCCTAAATTCCACAGAATGGCTAAGGAAAATTCACACCTGACCAAATAGCCACTGAGCACAAGGTACACAAATAGAGGCAACAAAACGCACGCCAAACGCTAATTGGGCCTCCGGTCGCACTAAAGACAACCCTTCGCCTGCCTACCTCCTTAGTATTTGATGGAAGCTTGTGGAACAGTCGCATTTAATAATTGTTGATGGTTCATTTTTCACTTGCGAAGATCACATCAAGTGGCTGTGTACGAAACTCCCTACTGAGTTGTGACTCTTTTGTTTTGTTGATATCGCTGCATTAGTCCTAGTGCATAAAGTTCTCCACACGAAAAGTCCTACTTACCTCAGACAGTTCCTCCTGAATCTACAAACAATGCGTGCTATTTATTAAATTCATCATTCCTTTACACTATTCTCCTTTACACCCGTTTCTTGTTGGTGCATTCGTGGAATAACCTTCCTAGAAACATTTACAGAATAAGCACAGCCATTACTTTTAGAAAGCAAGCATCCCATTTTCTATGTCCCTCTTCTTTACTTTAGTATTTTCTTTTAGAAATATTTTTTAATTTTTATTATTATTTAAAAATGTCTTACCGTTCTTAATAACTCAACATTGTACACTACACTTGCAAAACACTGAAAGCTTAATATATTATTTACATTATTTTATACACTATTTTTATTACAAAAAACTATTTTACACTTTACAAATTACACAACCCTTCACTGAAATTCCTTCCTTCATTCGAACTGTCATAACGGCCATAACTGCCAGCAGTAAAATAATTGTTCGTTAAAAAATGGATGTTCGTTGTACTGAACGGAACTCAAATTTAAGAAAACTTTTACTTTTTTTTTGTAAAAGTACAATTAAAATTTATGTTATTTTTAATCAAATTTTAAATAGTATTTAGGAAGGAATAAATATATTATTATATTTAATTTCAGTTTTTAAGTTCCAAACAGAGTTAAACGCAGCTCAACGACTTTCAATAGTTTTCGTATAATTTAAAAATTTTAACGTTCGTTATTTTTTTTGACAATTGACCATTTTTCGTTTAGTTCATAAGCACATTCCCACTGGTCTCCATGTTTTTTAAATTAAAAATTTGTGTTTACAAGTAAAAATAAAATTTTTTAAAGTACATAAGAGTATTTTTTAAAATTTACGATATGGAGTGGGTACATTGTAACAAATGTTTTTTATTGAAAGATAAAATTTCAATTTATATAACATCATGTTGTCATTTATTGTGTAAAAAGTGCCTCCGGCAAAAATGTCCGATTTGTAATCAAGCAGTAAAAGCGGTGGAAATTAACAACACAATGCCGGTATCCGTTGCAAATTACTTTGAAGACATCCCTAAAACTATTTTGAAGTTGAAGAAGGCAATTAAGTTTCAATTTGAGCATCGATCTCGTTATGAAGAAGTGAAATCCCGTCGCTTCGAGGATATCAGGAAGATGAAGGAGATCAGGGAAAAGGTGGAGAAAAGCAACAGAAGTTATGAGGAAAAGATTAAGCAGGAAATCAACAAAATCAAGAAGCTGCAAGCTTATGTTGCTCATTGTAAAAGGTAATTTTTCGTTTGACTTATAATTGTTAATTTATTAGAAGTAAATCAATTCAGTAAACGCAAGGAGAACATCACTTTGTTTCAAACACCTGCGAGATCAAGCAGAAGACTCGATGCACATCGTCATAGTTCTGGTAAAGGCAGATATTGATCATAATCCCATATTTTATCTAATTGTTTCTTTACTATAGGGTTTTTGCAGCCAGTTGACATGAACTTGTCATTTTCGTCCTCAGCAGCTCCAAGGAAGAACTTAGAGGCGCCCAGTTTCTTTGCTAGAAACAGTGCAGGTAAGAAAGGAACCCTTTATTGTTGTATTTAGGAAAAAGATTATGCTTGTAATATTGTTTTGGGTAGTTTTACTAGGTAGTATTCAATTGCATAGTAACAAATCGTAAAAATCTAATTATTAAACTTTAAAGATTCAATCAGTGCTCGGTTGAGCTTGAATTGATATTGATTACTAAAAATAAGTTCCAAATCCTTGCAGTCGTCATTTTACTCCAAACACTTCATAACCTGTTGTATTCTTTCTACTAAATGAACAATCTTTCCTAATGCACAAAATTCTTCTAGATAAAACAGGCTATATCACAAATGATGATACTTCCATTAGGCTAAGGAACAATTCGTTACAAGGAACCCGAGCGGAGAACACTTTTTTTAAAAGAGATGACACTGGATATCACACTCCGACGACAGCCAATACATGTAGAAACCCCACCTTAGAATCCTTAAGATTCGGGAATTTATTTTAGAATTATAGAAGAAGAAAAACTTGGATTTTATTATGTTTTATATTTTATGATAAATAATTTTTTTTATATGGAAAAGTAGTTAAGTTTCTTATAAGAATAAAAATTCATTTAACGTTCAGCATTTTTTTTATTGACTCGAAGACTCGACTAGAGGTCAGCAGCAAGGCCAGTTGTACTGTTGACAATTCTATCATTATGCACGAGTGGAAGTCAGAGAGCAAGCTCTAGTCCGAAAGATAGTAGAGAAGAATGCAAAAACTGCCTACACCAACCGCGAAACGAGTTCGCATGTGCATTGTCCGTAAGTAAATCAACGATTCGAAAGCGTTATCAAAATGATAAAAAAGGAACGCTGTAATGAATCGGTTTTTCAGAATCATGAAAGAAACATGGAGATGATTGCAGTTAATAAATATCCCAAGGCTCTTGACACAATCAACGACAGGAATAGGAACATCGCCTACTAATAGGTTAGGACTATATTCAGAGGATATAGGACGCCGGCTGGTAAGCAGTATTTGGGATTTAATTGGATTAACTTTAAGGAAATTATTAGCGCTCTATTCACTGATTCGAGATAAAATATTATTCATATCGGCAGTACCGGATACAATATCACCAGGAGGAAAAGAATTGTACAGCTGAAGGAAGATTATTGATGTACAGGGAAAAAGCAGAGGGCCCAGTATCGAGCCTTGAGGAACACCCAGGTGCACCGGCAGAACAAACGATGCTACGCCGCTGTGTCGAACACATCTGAAATGAAATCTATTAGAAAGAAGAGAGGAGAAAATACGCTTAGCAGAAGAAGAGAAATAATAAACTGATTTAGTTTGGACAACAGGAGCGGATGGACCACCGAGTCAAAAGCCTTAGAGAGTGTCGAGCAGAACCAAAAATGCAATATTACCATGAAAAATGCAATATTACCAACCCCAAGGGTTGGAATAAAGTCATTGCCGGTGATTTCTCTGTACTTCGCAACGTTGGCGGATGCTTGGAGGATTCGAAGAGAAGCTACTCTCAACGATGTGAGGATTCTCCATATCACAGAATAAGAGGAATGCTTGCCAGTGGCTGTTTCGTCTGGTCCAATAAGATTGAACTTGGATTAATCGGACGGACAACACGATAACTATCGATAACGATAACTATATAATTATTTTACTAAAAGCTTATATTTCTTGCTAATGCTGGTCATTGGTTCCAAATGATGCACATTGATAGGTCACAAGTGGATGTCCCCTCTTTGAATGCACTTAAACCTTAAACCAGTCATCATCCATAATTTCTGCACTTTACGGAAACAATCTCAAAATAAAGCATTTTCGTAGAAACATCCCTTTTACACACATACACACACACATATATATTTTTTTAAAAAAGAAACCATAGAAGTAGAAAACCCATATCCCAAAGGGACTCGATTAAAGAAGATATCGATCTCCAGATAGTTGCCATCAGAAGACCAGAAGACCAGAAATAAATTGAAACCGATCAAACACTGGCGCACGTTTAGGTCCTCTTATCAGTGCAGATTTAAAACCTTTACGGATGTGTTCTGAATTTAAAATCCCTTTTCAAAAAAGGCGTGTGTGCATTGTGTGTGTGTGTATGTATGTTGTGTATCCTTATCGGGTTGGCCATTTACTGAAATGGCCAGTAGTCGATATTGAAAAATCGAGTTGAACGCTGGCTTTTTATGGTCGAGGTGAGTATCTTTTTTAAAAGGACATTGAATTGATTTCCTCTCATCTCGAATCTGTTTTAAATTGAATCCAACGCCCTGTATTTTTTTTTTGTTTCGTTGTTGTTGTGTTGTTTTGTTCAAAAAACGGAGGTCGTTTCGTTTTATTATCTAAAAGGAATGGGGGGCTATAATTTTTTATCGTTAAAACGTATTTAGAGAAAATTCCAAAATATTTCATGACTTTTCTTATTGTTTTGAGTCCAAAGGACTTAAGAAAAGTTTCATTCATTCTTTGATGGGTTTTGCAAGCTTGAATGGTATAGAGAATGAGAGAGAGAGAGTAACAGTCTACGAAATCATGATTAACTCTTGATATTTTATCACTTCACATAATAATCATCAGCAGATGTTGCCCTTTTCGGGGGTGGGAATACTTAAAGAAAAGAACGAAAGGGCTCGGCACTCGGTTCTGGTTCTGTCAACGTTAAGTCTCTCTCCGCTACTGATTGTGGATTATGCCTTTCCTCCGGACATGGTATAGAATGCTAATTAGAAGAGATGCCAGGGGAGGAAGGGCACACAGAACAGTTGCACAGTGTTAATTGGCAGAAGCAGTTTTCAGCAAATGCCGCTAAAAATATTATCGTTCTCTCGTCCTAATAACAATTGACACCATATACTCGATAACTTCTGAGGCTTAATTGGACTTTGTGAATTAATTTTCTCAAATTATTATCCTTAGTGAATCGGGAAACAGCATAGCCCCAGGCAGAGGCACAACGTTCCAACATTTACGCTATGATGCTTAAACAATTGAACAAAATTTTAAAACGGAAAATCGTGAGGAAAGTTTTTACTTAAGATTTTCCTTATGGGACGACAACGACGACGACGGCTGCAATTAGTGTCGTATGTCCCTTGGAGGTGAAAACAGGAATGCTGTGAGGGTGGGTGGTTGACTTCAGCACGTTAACCTTTAGCTTTTCACATAATTTCAGTTTAATCTTTTCTTTTTGTTTCTCCAAGAAAGTAAGGTCAAAGTTAATAACATTAATAATATTCTATCACACCGACAAAGAGGGAAAAGCAAGAGATATCAAGAATAATAAAGCTAACGTTATCACCCACACAAAATCTAGACAGAAAAAAGTCTCCCACGGTTCATTGTACCTACTTTAGGGGTTTACACCATTTAGCCCTTAGACTTACTACTCCTTTTTTACTGAAGCATTTTTTTGCCACTTCGTGACTTTCATAATAGCCCAAAAAAGGGGTGTTCACGACACTTGTTCCCTTAAAAATGACGTCGGCACGTGTTTGTCTGTTGTTATCATGTCTATGTGATTTATCACTTGAATATAAAAAAAAATTGAGAGTGCTGAAGAGGGTGAAATTTTATTATTTTCTGCCCTTAATAGAGTTGTAAAGAATGGTGTTGAAGAGGTCCTTTAATAATTGTATTTCTTAATTCCAAAATAGGGGGTGATTCTTTTGAAGAAGAGAAATGAACTTTTGACCAAAGATTTCACATTCATTCGTCATTCCATCACTTCCATTACTATAGGTCCCTATGCATGAAGAGTTGAACTCAGGTTAAAAAGTTGAACTCAGGTTCAGTTGAATTAAACCTAATAATGGATACAATATCTAATAATGCACAAAACAGAATAAATATCTTTAATATCTGAGCACTGTTACAGATTTTTTCTGTACGTAATCCCACGAGTGATTTAAATTGCACATTTAAAATTCGCACACATCATTTGTTATGGTTAATGTTAATATTTTGCACGTGCCGAACATATTTTTAGGGGAAATGAAATTGCAGAAAATAAATAGGCAATTTTTTTATGGATATGGCTCAGCATTGATGAAATTTCAAATTGCAACTGAGATTTTATATATAGAAAAAAACTAATATATAAATCGATAGTGTAAAAACCGCTAATGGATGCATATTTTCTGGTTTTTTAATAATAATTTTTTGTTGGGTTTTTTTCTGTGGATATGGGTCTGTGATGCATACTCAGGGGGGTTAGGAAAATACTCTTACCCTATAAACAGGCTTTTCAGATATGTTATTTCATAGTTAAAGGCCTTATCTGAGAATGCAGCAAAAACAGAACTTTCTTATCAGTATTTTGGGAGAATAATTTATAGTCTAAATTGTAATTGATATTTTTCTTATCTTTACGCCACCGAAGTTTTGTGTATTTACAGAAAAAAATTGCATGTATTGTAGAAACTCTTGCTTCGTCCGAAGTAGGCTCAGTTTAAAAATAAATTCGTCGAATCTGGCTTCAGTCTCGCTTAGATTGTCAAAGAAGCAAGGTGCCGCGACACGTGAGAAGCCCGATTTCAGAAATTCCGCATTGAACGGACGGTTCCAACACGCCCACCTGGACTTATGGGGCCCTTGCCTTGTAGCGCAGATAACACTTATGCACTGACGTGTATCGTTATACAAGATGCCCAGAGGTGGTTCCCGTAAAGGACATCGCGGCGGAAACGGTAGCGAAGGCATTTGTATCAGTTTGGATTCTATGGTTTGGCATGCCGAAGAAGATAATAATGGACCATGGGCGACAGTTCGAGTCTAAACTTTTCATGGAATTAGGAAAAAGCATGAGAAGCATGGCATCCCCGTTTCATCTACAGGCGAATGCAATTATAGAACGCGCTCATAGGACATTGAATGCGGCGATAAAGTGTCATACATCAAGCCAGCGGACAAGCAAACTTCCTATAGTGCTGCTTAGGTTGAGAGCATCACTTCACCACGATATCAAGGTATTACCAGCAGAGTTGGTATATGGAACAAAGGTAAGCCTTCCGGGAGAATTTTTTGCAGTAGAGGAAAATTCAGGCAATTAGCAAGTTGAAGACTACATGGACATCAAGCCAACGCCTTCAACTTCGTTAGGTAGACGCAGGAGTGCGACTTCGAACTCCCTCAGTGCCTGCAAAAGATACTGGGGGACTATCTGAATGAGCCCTTCATAGAATACGTAACGAACGTTGGCTTGCGAAGAAGGGAGGCAACATCTGGGGCCGCCCAGGGCTCTATTCTGGGACCCGACCTTTGGAATATTTCCTACGACGGGCTTCTGCGTCTGGACATGCCCGATGGTGTTTTCCTGGCTGGGTTCGCAGGCGACGTTCGTCGCGGTGATCATCACTGCGAGAGATGGCGAAGCCACACAAATGCGCTTTAATCAGGCATTGCGTAGAATCTCCTCCTGGATGGGCAACTGCGGGCTTGAGCTTGCAGCTCACAAAACGGAGATCGTGCTACTCACGAAAAAGCGCATCAACACGCAATTTCGGAGTGATGCTTGATAACAAACTATCCTTCGGGGTGCATGTACTGCGAGTGGCGGACAAGGTAGTGGCGGTGGTGGCGTCGGTTAGTAGGATCTTGGCCAACTTTCACGGTCCCAGACCTTGCATTCTGCTCATGGGCGAGTCCATCCTGCTCTACGGAGCGGAGATGGGGGCCGACGCGCTGCGGTATGAAAAAACCCGCAGTGCTGGTGATCGCTGGAGTTATTCCGATTGACCTGCTTGTTCGTCTGCAGAGAGAGGACCAGGATGGGGAAGCGCGAGGTGGCGAAAGTTTCCAGGACCAGCACCATGGAGGTCTGCAAAGGCCCGGGGGGAGGGGGTGAATTCAGGGCAGGTGAGCAGCCCGTCTGATTGCCCAGCTGAACATCTGAGTGGACCGGGAGTTTGGGGACGTTGATTACTACCTTACCCAATTTTTGACAGGGCCCGGTTCCTTCCATGCCTACACGGTAATGGAGCGAATGCTACGTACCCCTTCCGGTACTCCGCTTCGGACGACTCCCAACATACATTCTTTGAATGCACTAGGTGGGAGATCGAGCGAAGTGCGTTGGAGAAGTGGAGTGTGGATCCTCAGCGGTGACTTCTGTCATGCGCGACAGGCGGTCGCGTGCTGATCTTTGAATCGTCGTTGAATTTACAGAAAAGTTTTTCCGTCTAGTTAACTCGATGCCGTTTCCATAACGGACCTGTTTTTATGAGACAGCTTATTAACTTTACATTGCGTCGCCGTTGGTATATGTCATATAGTATACTCCACAAATATATACCTACTCAAACATGCAAAACCTGGCTTAACCCGATTGGTTTTGTGGAGTTTACTTGAATTTAACGAGACTTAATTCAATCCCCGTTTTCATGGGCATTAACTCTGAGTTAACCCAGGCTAACACAGTACTGGATAAAATCCTTCTAGTTATATGTTAAATTTTGGTATCGGTTAAGGGTCGATAAATAAGTCATTACAGATTCCTTTTTAATTTTACGTTAAATGTGTGTCGTGTTTTGTCGGTGCCGTCGTGTAATCTTTGGGCTATTGATTCACCTTAGTTTTTCAACGTGGCCTAGTTGAGGTCTACTTAGCATTAAGTGCAAGGTTACTGCTTAAAGCCTAAAATATTCGTATCCGGAATTAAAAATTTTATATATAGATTGATTTCTGAGATTATGCTGAAGCTGCTACTGTAGTCCTGTTATTTTCGTCTTAACTTCTTTAAAGGGGATAACTGTTCTCGCGGGATATAGTATCTGTAGCAGAAGAATTTAATAATATCGCTAAATAAAACGCACAAACTTCAACATAATTCTCATGTATCCTTCTTACACATTATATTATATATCAATTCACATGCACCCAACCCACCAGTTCTCTACTCCCAAACCAAGTATCCTCTCAACGCAACCATACCCAATAGGAAAATAGCTGAAAAAATATATATCCATACATATATAAAAGAATCCTTCGCCATATTGCTAATAAATAAAAGGAAAATCTCACCGATTTAGTGATTTGTGGCAGGTGAACCAAACCCAATGGCAGATATTGGACAAATCGTAAATCATGAGACAAAATGTCCTGTCGCATGTGCTCCGCAACTGGAGACATAAAACACTGAAAACGGATATTTATGGTTGCTGCGGATACTTTCAACGCTATCTAAATACCTTCCATGTCAGATTGTTCTGTGATTTGTGTGAAATTTTCTTGTTTTATTTTGCCTCATTTCGTATTATGTTCACATTTTTATTGTCAAAGTCAAGAAGTATACTTTTGGTAAAAATGTAATAAATTTTTTTTTTTGGGTATTATTCCTCCCCGGTGGTTATGGAGCAAAATATAAATTTAGTTGGTTTTTTTTCTATGTGCGGTTTTGTTTTTATGGTTGAAAAAGAGTTTAAGTTAAAATGTATATTTTTACCTTTGAGTTTAACGAAAAATTGTTGCAATTTTGTTAAGATGGCGCTACCGATGTGCTGGAATTTAGAAATGAGATTACGACCAAAACTCAAAAACGACTACGTAGATTAATCCGTTTATAAGAATAGTATGGCTCCGGGGTTCCGATTACAGTAACGTCCTTGGTTTTGGCCTCCGGTGTGGATGTAGTCTGGGGTTTGGCTTTTATTTTAGAAAACAACCTTTGTGGTGAGCTTTCAAGCTTTGGGTGTGAGTTGACGCCACCTGTGTGAAATTATTTGCGCTTCGCCTGTCTGTATCTTTGGTAAGCTTTCGCGCTGGTAGTCTAGGCGGACAAATATAATGGAGAAGGAGGAGAAAATGACATTCGGGGAACTAAAAAGTAAAAAATAATTTTGAATGTAAAGTTTTTTCGCTTTTCTTCAAAATTATTTTTTACTTTTTAGTTCATATTACAGTAAAGGCATATTTTTTAATTTATATTTTTTATGTTTTTAGAACGAAACGGCTGCTCTAAGATGCTGACTTTCGGGCAGGAGCTGTCAGATAAGTATTTTTTTTATATAGAATTTATTTCTTTGGTGATTTTCTTTTGTTTACACTTTCAGGAATTTATTGCAGCTATCATGACCGTCTTCTTTTTCGATGGAAAGTCATTTGTGTACAACGCGCCCTCTTCGTTCTCGACTGAATTGCAGAGAATGAGGCCGCCGGTACCATCTCCGAGAAGAACAAACCAACCATTGTCGAGGAAGCTTCTGCTTCAGGAGCTCAACAATCATGCTCAACGGGTAACAGGCCAATGAGCGAAGTAGTGAAGGACCACCTTATAGTGGCACTAACCGATGCCAATTCTAGTGCAATCAGGCTTCCGGACCTTCTCTATTAAAGTTCTTGATGGAGCATATCGCTCGAGTATCTTTGAAGCCACAACTGGGACAACCCTATGGACAACTGAAAGGTGCTCAAGGCCGAAGAACCCCAGCGAAATAGTGGAACCCTGGTACTACTAATCAACGACGAGTGCCTAGAGAAGAAGAGTTCACTATAAACTTCTTTGTGGACTAAGGCTAAGCTCGTATTGTGTCCGAGGGGTGTGGGGGTGGGCCGAGGGGACTAATCTTGTATTGTGGGAAAAATATTGCCGTGCAGGCAGGAGGTTCTGAATTTCAGTGGAACAGTCGCCGTTGCAATACCGATAATGTATAGAAAGGGCTGATACATTCTTCTTCTTATTTTTTAACGGCTACAACCGGGATCCGGTCCTGGCCTATCGCAACTGTTCTCTCCATCGGTCCCGATTCTGACCCGATGTCATCCAGTTTGGCATCAGTAAGCTCTGAGCGTCCTGTCTACGCCATCCTTCCAGCGATGGTTGGGTCTTCCTCACTGTCGCACCCATAGGTCTTACCGCTACATTCTTACATTGGTTTAAAGGAAAGACTTTGATGGCACGATTTTGCACCTGGAAGTAAACCAAGGTGGTTTTTGGGGGGCCTACCTAGATATACGAATACAAGGTGGGGCCGAATGTAAGATTTGTAGATTTTAGCCAGAGCGGCTTGCTGGAGGAGGAACTTGCATCTCTTAAGAAATCCAAGGCATTGGGAGGCTTGTTGAGCGATATGTGATAATTCCATCGCAGATCCTCTGTTAGGGGTCCCCTAAACGATAGGTTTTGCTGTCAGTTTACCACAGTTACTGCAACGACTGGCGGAAAACCTACCGTCGTAAGGTGATGATTGATGTATTTATCTTAATATTTTGATTTCCATAATTCACTACTAATGGAATTGATTGACGTTTGCATACACATGCAAGGGACGCTTTTAAGTTACCCCTAGGATGTTAAGTGTTGAGTCAGCCGTTAAGCTAGCTCAAGACCCACGCCGCGAACAACCGCGAACACCCGTGAACGCGAGTGTGGGTGGTTTTCTCGTTTAGCTCGCTCCTTGTTTTCCGTTTTGAGTGGATACGGTGTAAATTCTCGCCTGGAATTCATGGCGTGAGTGTGGGCCTCCTTTACATTTTCTTCTCCCACGGATATATGTATTGTAGATATGGCTATGGCGTTCGAGCCGATTTGGTGTACCCGCAGACGGGTCCGAATTGTTGGGTTTACGCCTGTAAATGCATGTTTCTAGGGTGTTACTAGAGATTTTTTTAAAATTGAAAATCTCACGTGAGATTATGGGGGAGGTAGGAGGCCAAATCTCATGACATCTCACCAAGGGAGGAGGGGGTGGGGGTCGAAAAATCGTAAAAATCGTAGTTCTTGGACGACGCCCAAGAAGGTCCATATGTATTTGTGTTTTAATTATTTTCTAGTTTTTGGTGCAGTGGTTTTAGCTACTTTTTATCTAATGACATTGACATCTACAGTGTCATGTACCAGTTGTAAAACTTCCTCTTATTCTCATGAAATTAACACGTCATGCTTTCACCCTGTTTAAAATTGTACTACAAAACTTTACTACTATCACCAACGAAGCAGAATATTTCTGTTTATTCGTTTCTTCCTTAACCGAAAATCCTTCTCCGCAATAAGCGCACATTCATTCATCTATTTAAAGGACATCCTTGAAAGATTGTTTTCACCTAACCAGGGGCGGGGGTGAGATCCAATCTGACTGGGAAGATCTACATTGAAAGCTATATTGAAGCCAAACAATTTCACTGGCAACACAAACACCTTTTGTATGGCACTAATTGCAATTTCCTTTTGAAACCGGGTGTCCTTTATATCCCACAAGGACAATCTCAATTCTACTATTCAAGTTTCCCAGATTCTCTCTCTCATTCAAATTAACCGACGACGACGATGTCGGCATACAGATCCCACACACATCGAGAAGGAGATCCCTTTAATATTAGAAAGCAATACAATGAAGAACAATTTTGGATAAGACGAAATTATTTTCAGTTAGAGAAATTCAGGACGAAGAAGGACGACGACGGAGGCTCGACTGTGTTCTCGGAATAACACGAGGAACAATCAGTATCCTGTCTTGATGGAGCATTTATCTTGTGCGGATTCATTAATTAAGGTGAAAGTTTAGATAGGAGAGCAACTCCCTCACCTTCTTCTGCTCGGTTTCTCGGTATTCATTTGTGTGTGATTTTTGGTGGTTTTTAGGCTGAAAGGGGGATGATTAGATAAAAGACAAACTTTGAAACTGGTATTTGTCACAATAATTTCCCGTTTTTTATCGGGGTATGGGGATGGGGAATGGGGAAATGGGGGTATAAAAGGCACGTGCGTACATGTTTTTGTCAACAGTTTTCAAAAGATTCCTCTCACCTTTAATTTACGTGAACACACTAACATATACATGGGCACATACATAAATCCACCAGCAAGGACAACAAGGCAGTAGCAACAGCAGCAAAAATCATGTCCTTTTGTGTGTGATATATAAAAAAAAAATTCTGGAGTAGACTAACTTTAAATTAAAATGTCACACTTGAGGGTTGAAATGCACGTGACTTCAAAGTTTTACCTCACTCTCCTCTAGCTGGGCTGGATATGCTCACTTCCACCTTCGGCCATTCGATATCAATTCGATGTCGGACGAAATGTGTCAAGTTATGATTTTTTTTTCTTAAAGGTAAACGCAAAGTTAGATATTATTAGTAGTTTACGGCTACACACAAAGGACACCCCCAGCTGAGGGGTGGTTTTTTTAAGAATTTTGAAAAATTTTCACCCTCTGGACTGCTGGTTTTCTTCGTGGGTGTGATTCGTATGTGATTTTTCTTTCGTTTGCAGATATTAAATTGGCGAAATAAAAATATGAGACTAGATTTTTAGTATTGGTCGGTTTAGGTTTTTATATGGAGTGGTGGTGACCAAAGAGTCTCTGGTGATAGAGCGGAAAACCGTACGAAATCTGCCTCATGGTCAAGGGACTTAGGCTATAAGGAAATCTCTACTCGGGTTGCAACGGTCTTTGCCTTGATTGACGACATATAATGGTTAATCTTAAATCCTGTCGCCCCTTCTTCCTGCATTTCCACCTCCTCCGCCTCGCTTCATCCTGTATTGGATGGCATTGAAAGGAGTACGAAGCGTGTTCGATCTGATATTGAATCGATGCCTTCAATAGTGGTTCAAAATCATAACGCCCTGAGCTGTCTGGCTTCAAAATTCGAAGGCGTCTTTAATAGAAATAAACCCCCCTCTGTTGGCGCCCTGCAGGTAGGGGTAGGGTTCTTCTTCAACTAGCCTCACGGATGCTCCTTCTTTGGTTAATGGCATCCTCAATCGGGATGTCATTAACCCAACCACCCCAGGTCGTAAGGCGCGTCGTAAAAGTCGAAAAAATAGAAATAGTCGAAATCGCCAAGCCACCATTGGCAATGGTGTCAGCTTGAGTTTCTCGATTTGTGTTCCATTAACAGAGTTGACCTCAAAGCCGGTTTCGGTATCACCCTCCGCGCCGCTATTAGTGGACGCTCCCTCGGTCGTGGAAGTTCCAGAGACAGAGTCGACCTCTGTGGCGGACTTGGTAGCAGCCCCTCCGCCTCTAATAGTGTATGGTCCACCGGCTACCGAAGTCTCTAAAGAAGACCTCTAAATAACTTCATCTAGTGGATATTTAAGGAATAAATCGATAGACCCCGGAATAGTTCATTACAGAAGAGTTAGCAAGGCTTCCAAGCCATTGCCTCTTACTGCCGACATTCTCTCAGACCCTGGTTTCTGGCCTGCTAGAGCCCTTACCAAGCGTTTCGTTCCGCGTACCCGTAATCGAGCACATCACGTAAACGCTTCAACTTCAACTTCGGGTGTTCCTCAGATATAAAAAAAACTCGAGACGCTTTCCCTCTCCTGCCAGAATGTAAGGTAGACCAGGTCAAAAACTAGACATCCTTCAGGCATCGATAGCTAGTGGTCTGGATGTCATAGCATCCACTGAAACTTGCTTCCCTACACTTTGGAAGAATTGGTTCATAATTTCTATTCAAGGCCGGCGCTTGGGTTTTTTGCGCCCGGTGCAGTTGTGCCATATTGCACCACATGAGCTCCTCATTTGCTGATCCCATTTGAATTGCGCCCGGTTCAAGTGCACCATTTGCACATATGAAAGCGACTCCCCAGTTTAAGAGCAATGACCTTCTTTTCGCATTGGAGAAGGCGTAGTGTATTTCGCCAAGCCGCAATTTCTTAAATGGGAAAAATGATTCAATCCCTCATCTTTCACGATCTTATCAACCCAATCTGGGTTGAACTTCGTTTTCATTTTGAAGCTACTGATTACAAATTTCTCCATAAACCCCTTTTCCTTAAAGACTCCCAAAAGCAGACCCTAATTTAATATAACACCTTTTCCTTATCGCATACAACATCCTTACACGACATTCAAGCATGCATCATCATCTGCACCAATTGTTTTATCCTTGGCAATCTTCGCAATTTTCCATCTTATTCGGCGTGTATCTGTAATTTCCCCTTTCATAAAAGTCCTTGCAAGGATTTATGACAGGCACTCTTGCACAAGAACGTCTAACATCTGTCGGAAGTCGTCGTCGTCGCCGACACACACATCTCTCTCCTTCTCCGCCCATAGAGCACATCGCCATCAGGATAAGCGGGAAATTACATTTTGATGGGCTGCAAATTGTCATCTGATAATCTGTGCTATCGAAGGAAACAAAAATTGTCTTCCACAAAAAAAACAGGATCTCTAATATTAAAGGGAGACACCCTGTCGCCGACGTAGTCGCATTAAAAGGGTGACAGCAAAATATGTATGCGGAAAGCATGTAACCCGCGAGCATTTGGAGAGGAGGCGTGAAGCCATAATTTCGAGAATATGACACGAGTTCGAGTCAAAGGTTGCATCTAGGTTGATCTATTGTTGGATGTGTAGAGCGAGGCAAGCTGCTGGGGAATGTGTCGGATGCAGGTGATGTCAAAACGGCGGACGTCAAGGGTGTTCTTGTTAAGGGTGTGCGGAATAGATAACTTCTTTTAATATATAATCTGGAAGAACTGCGAGGGTATGTTTACAGTATTTTTGAAGATTCACTGCTACTAGGCAAAGGTTTCGCTATTGGCATGGAAATTGGGGATCAATAATCAATCCGGAACGCAATTATTAGCGTCACTTGACCCCTACAAGTTTTGTTTTTTCAACTTTGGGGTGAAATATTGGGTTTAGGGGATGTCTATGGGAGAATGTCAAAGTTGTTAGAGGTAAGGGTGTACATTTATATTGGTTCGATACAAAAATTTGCAATGGTTTTTGATTTTCAATATTAAATTGTATCGGGGAAAGTTTTTCAATATTTTTTTCAATTTTAAGGTATTATTTTATTGAAAACTATCTTTCATCTTTTTTTCATCTGGCGGGTCTCAGACGAGCGGTCGTGGTCAGACCACAGACACATCCACTCTATTGTAGGTGAGTCTTGGGAAGAGTGAGGGCATATAGGAACCACAGATGCACGAACTGAGAAGCTTTTCAGAGCGAACTCAGTAGCGTTTTGAAGGCTTCCATGCACTCAATAAAATCTACGATGGATGTTGAACTATCCGCTGACTTTTTCACAGACTTTCTTACTGCTGGTTATAACAATCTATTAAGGGAACAGTTAGCTATTTCACACAGACTAGGAGGAGAGACCTTGATAATATTGTTTCAAGCACGATTCTCAGGCACAAATATTCACTCAAATGAGAACGCCGATGAAGTCGCGTTTTCCATGCGCAGTAGAATCCCCGCATGCCGTTCCCGTCCCTTAGCCTAGTCGCAACAAATTTCGAAGGGGAAATTTGAAAATACATAAGCGCATTTCTTATCCACATGTGCGCAATTTTTATTTGTGTGCAGCTTTAATTTCCCCAGCTGCGCGCTCCGGCATCAACTCTTTTGGCGGGACCTCTAACAGCTCTAGAGTGACCAAAGCTGCCTGGACAGAGGCACACACCATGTTTATTCACAAAGCTGTTAGGGAGGTGGTTAGATCGTTTCGCCGCCGTCGTCTGGTCCAAGTCCAGGGTATGAAAGGAGGAAGTTGGTCGACCTGCCGAGTTGACCAAAATCGGGAAATCGAAGAAACTAGGCAAGAAACTGCATGGATAAGCGAACTAACTATTTACGCAGCCAATGCGCCAGCACTGGGGATTAGGGATGCTGGTGAGAAGTGAGTTAATGGCCGAAGACCCAAATTAGTCACACCAAAAATGGAAATTAAATTCGCCACGTGGAAGGTATGAATAGGACATCACGTCGGTCAAAAGAAAATCATAGCAATGAAATTATGGAAATTCCAAATATCAGTTACTGCGCTATCGGAACTACGACTTAGCGAATCCGGGACATTGACGATCGCGTTCATTTTCGAAGCGATTTATCCAGAGAGTTCCCAATTTGAACAGGTGACCGACAAGGAGATATCGCTTCGCTACTACTTTTCGACGCTGTGATAGACGCACATGCAAAACAGGCTAACCTAGACTATTCCTGAAGTATAACAGGGTAGACTAGTATGGTACACGGATGGGTCTACCAGAACAGAAACAGATGTGAGCCCTGGAATCTGGAGTGAAAGCCCCAAATTCAGTAGAGCGATACCAGCTACCGATACTTACCAGAATAAAAGGATCTTTGACTTCTCTTATAGCCAAGCAGCAATTAGGGTGATAAGGTCCCGTAGGACCAAGTCTCAATTAGTTTGGGGCTGCGAACGGTGACCTGGGCGTTTTGGACCAAGTTACCTTTCTCTGGGTCCCGGGTTACCGGGGCTTCAAAGGCCATCAAAAAGTGGATGCCCTGATATTGCATTCGTCGGTCCTGAGCGAGCTGGCAGTTAGGGCGCTAACTAACTTGCTGCAAAGGGCCCTGGCTGATCGGACTTTGATAAAAGATCCTGAACGCTGGTGGTCTGCGCCTAGACTGGCTGGGGCACAAAGTAGGAATGAGTGCCAATTTCAACCAAACCGTTCGGGTAGAAACGAACACTCGTCTACAGAGCATGGAAACCACACCCTATACAGTTACGCCTGAACGAAATGTGACTTGCCGTACCGTAACCGTACATACCCTAACGAACGAACGTATGCAAGTTCATTAAGTCAATTTAGGTCGGTGCCATATGAACACTTATGTTCGTTCGTAAGGGTACGTACGGTTACGGTACGGCATGTCTTAATTGTTTCAGGCTTTAATCGTAATGCGCTGTACAGTCCGTGGTAAGGCACTTATTGTGTTCACGAACTCCTTTTAGACTTCCAATTCGCACATGTAGTCAACAACGTATTGAGTGACCAGCATATGTAATATCCATAACCTCACGGCTCACCGTTGTTGAAGATTGTATAACCCACAAATTCTGCATTTGATCTTACGAATGCACTAAAAAATCCTTAACTTAGCGATACCATAGAAAGCATGCACAAAACCCCCACAAAAACTAAACTAAAATCCTTGTTGTAACTTATACCAACGTATTCCAATTTTCAAAAAGATAATATTGTATTACACACAAGGAAGGGTTCTAAAAAAAATTTGTTCCAGAAAGGAAACGTCCATAATTTTCTATTAAGTTCGCAAAAAAGCCATCATCTGGTAAAGCTTCAGAATGAGTTACGACCACTCTGGTTGGGAGCAATAATGTCAGGCAAACCATAAACAAAACCATAAACATGTCCTGTTTCTCCTTGCAGAATTATTTTCCTCCGGAGGAATACTCGCAACATATTGCGCCAATGACTGTGATTTATGTCCTTTAACTTCGGGAGGTTTGCTCTTTCTCTCTCTTTCGGGGCATAAGAAAGAGATTTTCTTGGGTTTGTCTGTATTGTTTCAGTAGTTCGGATTTTCTTCTTCTTCTGTGTTCTGCTGGTGGGAGTTAAAGTTATCCTTTTTCTGTTTTCCACACCAAGACGTTTTCTTGATTTTTCCTTTGATATTCCATGATTTTATCTGTTTTTTACCCTCTATTTGCGCGCCTTTTATCGTAAGACACAAGTTCACATTATTAACTGCGGATGTTCAATTCATCGTGATTCGAGACAAAGGAGGTCCATCCAGGAACATCCTGTACATCTTTTTATCTCACAATTCCTCCACTTTTGTTCTTAACCAGATCACAATTCCGGTCTTTTATTCCACCTTAAAAGTCCTCACCTTCGTCGCGGGGCACAGTTGTGGTGGCTTCAGTTAATAAAAACGCGAATCGTTAAGACTTGATCCTGTCCCGTTCCTCGCATATAGCCGCACTTCCTTGTGCTAGAACTGTTGTGGGGCTGTAGGTACTGTACTGGGATGACCAATACTTCGACAAGGAGTTTTTCTTATATACGGAGGATTTGTGAGGATATATTCTCATCAAAGAAGTATTTTCTTGGGTTATTTTTCTTCGTTTTTACTTCTCTGTTTTTTTGTTACGGTTTGAAACGACGACTTCAACAATGACGGTCATTCAACCGAATACACAAAATGATGGAGTTGGCAAATTGACGACCGAACTTCTTTTAAAGGGAATCAAAACTCTTCGCTGATAGGGAGGAGAGAGAGAATATATCAAAGCGTTTTCGCTTGTTAGCATTCAAATCTGCAGACGTATTCAATATTCAAGGTAATAAGGGCACTTCTTGAAGTCCTTCGAGTCCTTTCTTTACCAATCAGCCGTTAGCATACGTGAATGACTTTTTTAACATCTGAAGTCAACCGATGAATTTTCTGTTACGTATTTATGTGTGTCTTTTAAGGACTCTGCTTTTTTCTTCATCCTTTTTTTTGGGGAAGGGATTTTCGGATTTAATGGGGAGAGGATTTGTTAATTTGGTATTTGGTTGCTTAAAAGATTTAATCTAAAGTGTTAGGACAAAGGTTTGTGTTTTAACATTTATCATTTAAGGACTCGAACAACTGAGAGAGAGTACTTTGAGTTCAGAATAGGTACTATCGTTGTCGAACTTCAATTGAAGAGAAAAGGCCGAAATTTTTCTGTAGTGGGTTTTGTTGTCAGAACGAATCGACCCTTATAATGAGGGAATAAATTATTATTGACAGGATCATTGCTTTTATTCGCTGTAAAGGTAAAGTCTAGCTTAAAAATTATATAAAGTACAACAGCCGGGTTAAGAGTGTGCTACTTCACAAAACATAACTGGTATAATAAAAAGGAATATACAGATGAGATGGAGATAATTGAAAAAATAAGTGCAATTTTAAAATATGGTAGCAAGAAGAGTAAAATGCCAACGAAAAATCGCGGTCCCCATTCAAAACTAACGCGGCAGAAAGCTAACTTCAACGAGGGAACAATACAAATAGGACAATATCTATTGACTGGCTTAAACTAGCGTTATTTTATAACCGTATTGGTGACAAGGGCGGATCTAGAAAAGTTTTTTAGGGGGGCGATCTGAGTAATAAAAAATTTTAAGGATATTTATTATTTGTAGTGTTTATATGTTAATGAACTTGTGAATATGTATTTAAAAATATACTATTTGAATGCTTCTACTTCGGGATATATCTAAGAAATAAAATGAAATCTGAGTGAAATGAAAAAGAGGTTGAGGCTGAAATGCTAAAATTTTATTTTTATTTTTATTTTAGGGGGGGCGATCGCCCCCATCGCCCCCCCTGTGGATCCGCCCCTGATTGGTGAACGGCTAACAAAGACCTCGGAAGATGGTGGTGCTCGATTTGTCACTTCTGTCAAAACCCGAGAGGAGTCACTGCAGACGAACACCTAGCAACCCCTCCCCTACCGTAATGAGGGTTTTCGCTCTATTCCAAGGGGAGCCATCACTGTTTTAATGGGTGACCTAAACGCACTGATAGGACCCAACAACACTGGCCTTGAGCAAAAATTAGAACGCAGGAGGGCCCTCAAAAATAACGTGGATTCGTACAAACGTCATCAACTTGAACGGGAATAACTCCCAATTACACCGAAAAGGCTTCTGTGCAGCAACAAGGGCCAACTTGAAAGATGGAGATATTACTTCTTCGCCGCCTTGAATGGTTCATTTGCACAGGACCTCCAGGTCGATGAACAATGATCTACATTAAGGTACTACAGGAACAGAAGTTTAGGTAAAACACCCGAGTGCATCTCAGAGATCCGTGGTCCGAATCTACTCCGTGGCATGGTCGTTTGTCTTTCCATTTTTCCTAATTAGGTAGTCGTCCTGTCTTTCTTCTACTCCTTCTTTATAAAAAAAAAAAACCCTGACCTCGCCCCTAACCATAGTAAGCGAAGAAGTCAACTCATGTTCAATAACCGAAGCCAGCGTTCTGTCGCGGTAGCATTGGATGGGGAGCTGGTGAAAGTCTTGAAGTGATGAAAACCTAAAAATGCGTCCGCCAGAGGTATGTACGCCTCTGTTGTAGATATGAATGTATTCGTAATGGACCATTTCAAACATGAGTGTCGTTTTAGCAAACGGTCCCCCAACTAAGTACCAACCACGTGCAATGCTGCTTGGCCTACGCAATCGAACGAGAACCGGTCTGTTGAGTATACTAATTGCGTCCTTTAGGGTCACCAAGATAATTGTCAGTTTTCTCAAGCTCCAAGGATAGGTTAACGTAAGATGAGCGGAAAAATGTAGTAAACTGTTCGAAGAAATATCCTGAAGCTTTGGAGCGGTAGTCTTTAATATGATCTTCTTGTTCTTATTTTGTTCCACCGACTTTTTATGACTTGTAGTAAATTTTAAATCATTTTTTGTTATTTAATTTCGTTTTCTGGGCAGGATGTAAATGGGTATATTTTCTTCGAGTTATAGCTTGTTCAGGCATCGAGTTATTTTCTTCGTAAAAATATTTTTTTTTACTTTAAAGGATTTTAACCGAAATACTCAATTTCATAACCGCCATAAAATCCCAGAATCTTAAACTATAAGACCTCAAATTAACTAGGACAAAGGAAAGTCCTTTTTATTTAAAAAAAAGCAATTATTTTCATTTTTATATCCTTAATACTAAAAATTGTGGAAATAAAACTTTTAAGCAACTCATACATCAGAATTTTCCACATCGTTAAGTGCAGACTACTGAAGGGCCGTAACTGACCACACTTCTAGACCAAAATTGAGATTTTACGATTCTCTACGGTAGCGGACGACCACACCCTTAGGGATTACGCCCCAATGCCTGTTAGCATCTGTTCCCAAGAACGGTGGGATAATTGAAATTTCATCCAAAAATAGAAGAAAAGTGGTGCTAGGAAAAGGATCCGAAAAATGATCCCAGTCACTGCTGATCCACTGTCCACTGCACATCAATTAAGTTTTATTACTCCTCGTCGTCGGTTGGTAATAATTAGTCTGGTGTGGACTGATCCTAAATGCAATCCGAGAAATCTTTCATCCGCGGAAGGTTTTCTTAACGATTTTCTTAAAACTTCAAGTAAGACATTTTTCAGTTTTTTCTTTTGTTGAAAATCGTGCGGAGCGTCATCTCGTATGGTGACAAGATTTTTATGGTAATCTGAACGAGTAAAGCAAGGAAGGTAGGAAAAAAACGAAATATTTCTTTTATTCAATATTAGTGTGAAACACCAACGACAACGCGCCCCAATGGAGATGAAACTGAAAAGATCGTAAATATTAGTTATGGTGCCAGAGAGCGGAGCCCCAATAGCCCCCCATCATCTTTAGGACGACTGGGCAGAAGTAATAGTAGGTATATGGCCAAGGCTAAAGTATATATGGAAGCTGGAATTTCAGAGGCTGCCATTTGTTATGATGAGTAGACATGATGCTATCCTGGCGAACAATGAAAGAAACTTGTAAAAAGTGACAATTTGCACGGTAATTTATGCTGTGTCACAGTAACGCTTATGGACTGTGTGTATTTTTTGAAGCAACGATCTTCAAGTAGCGCGTTGATCTTCTTCGAATGCTCATTTATGAAATGCTATGAAGACGACACAGTGGAAGTAGTTCTTGGAAATAATTATTTTTTAAAATGCTAAGAAATGTCTTGTTAAAGTCATGCTCGAATTATGAAATCGGCTCTGGAGAGTTGCCCCATTGTTTGTATGGGGAGACTGTTTTCGCTTAAGGATTTTTTAGAGGCTAATAACGTGTGGGTGAGAGTTTGGAATATAAACAGTGACATAAAATCAATCATTATCATAAAAAAACTATAACAAAACTTCTTCGTACTTGCAAAAGGAGAAACAGCTACATTTAACATCACTTTCTTTACCAGTTTATACCTCGGATAATGTTCGGGCATGAAAGTAAAATGTAGCAACAACCTTCAGAAATAGATATTACATACATATATGTATTTCAAAGTGCATAGATCGTACCGGCTGAAAGTCGTGAAGTCTTCGTTAGGAAAGGTGGTCTTTCTGCAATAATTTATTCAGTTCAAGGTTTACAATAATTGTGGTCACTGGGACGAATACTAATAATAAAAGACTTCATCCTAATTAAGGTAGCGTAATACTAAAATTTCGCATTCCGGAATATAAATAAATAAAAAATGTTCCTAAAAGTATGCAAAATTAAATAAAAATAACGAAAGTTTCTTTAAAAACACCTAAAAGTATGCAACAAAAGTAGTGGCACACAGAGACGCTACGTCGTTAAATAGACTTAGATTAAATAACATCCAAGAGAATAATGTGAAGAGGAAAGTTTTGGATTAAGGCGGTTTTTGCTGTTTCTGCATACTGTCAATAAATTCATCATGAGAATGTTACAGATCGTTTTGGTTCTTCTTCGCTATTTTACTTACTTATTCCTCTTTAATCCATCATGGGACATAGGATGATTTTATCTTTTTGACTTCGAAAAATTCACATCGAAAAAACGCGCTGAAGCTGTAGCGCTTTATATTGAAAACGATCGTTCAATTGTGAAAACTGTGCGTGGTAAAAAATATGGGAGAAATTCGCCGCCTTGAATGGTTTGGTGAAGAATTTCTTTGATTACGGGTCTGTAGCCACTCGCCAACGTCCCATGCTGCCGCGACCAAGAGTCTCCAATGCAGTTGTTTAAGCGGTAAGAGAGAGTGTTGCCAATAACCCAAATATGTAGTATCGTCGCCGATCTTAGAAGTTAAAGTTGAGTAAAACGAAGGATCTCATGAGGATTATGAAGCAAGATCTTCATTTCTTGCCATATAAAATTGCAACTTAGTCAAAGATTGTTGCCAACGTCTGTGTCGCTTCCAATATGGAAATGCCGTCGCAAGAGTGATAGATGCCAAGCCGAAATTTTAATGACGAGTGAAGCTCATTTTACACTCTATGGCGGAGTCAATAAATAAAACATGTCGTATATGCGGAACATAAAATCGAAACACCACTGCGCGACGAGAAAGTCACTCTTTGGGCAGGAGTATGCTCAAAAACCATAATCGAACCATTTTTCTTCGAAGTTCGTGAAACGGGGCCGGCTATCGTCGGATGTTGGTACACTATGGGTGTCCGAAAGGTCTGACGAACTTATTTTCAACAAGACAGCACACCTTGCCACATCGCAGCCAATACGATGAAGTTCTTGCAAAGCTTATGCCACCAATCCTAAGGCCATTAACGAAGTTAAAGCTACCATACTAGCCGAACTAGCTACTACAATGCCCGAAATGCTGGCCAATGTTATGAAGGAATCTGCTTTTTGCGTACCAAATGCAGGTGGTCATTGAAGCGAAATTATACTGGTAAACTGATTTGAAAAAATGGTAGAGAATATCCTAAATAAATCTTGCTTATTTGTTAAAATCGGCTAAAAATTGTCGGAGTTATTCAATGTTTAAATACCTAAGGTCTAGATGGCGCACCCCTCTAGTACTACAGGACAGGCGAAGCCTGAAGAGTTGTGTCACTACTCCTTCGTCCAATCATGGCTTCCTAGGGGGTCGCGACACTTAAAAGGTTGAGAATCGATGTTGTAGATGAACTTTTGGAGCTATTCGGTTTCCTTTACGCCTATGGTTATGCAGGCTATGTTGTCATCCCAAACTTCCATCCCAGAAGTTTTGGGGTTCGATCCCTTGCGGTGGTATGACTGTTTGTCTTTGCACTTCTCATATCTATATAGTATTTCTTCTTACTTGTCCTGTCTTAGTAGTATTTCTATTTCTGTAGCGGAAGTATTAGATGGCAGCCGATTGAATAAAACGTGTTGGCTTGTCATACTTTCATTTTTTTTGGCCCTGGATTATATGAACCGTTTCCAGTGCAGGGGTTTTATCTCCGATCTCAAAAACCTTAGTCTCATGAATATTTCTCCTTGGAATCTGTTATTATATAATTCATGGTCAACAATCATAAATTACAATATCTCCAAAAACCTCGACTTCTTCAGTGAACATTTCCCCTCGAACACAATCCACTAATAAATAAAATTGCACCCCGCTTTGTCAGTTGAAAAAAAGAAAATAATACTTTCCTTAATTTCCGTATGTTTTAAAAAGTCAACACAACGCTACCCAGAAACTACCCTCCTCCCCTACTACTATGTATTATCGTTGTTAATTAATATTTGAGTTTGTTATGTTTTATCACCAGCAATGGTGGTCCGGGCCCGTCCGTAGCCGCCCTAAAACCGTTGAACAGTAATAACTGACTCATTATGATCTTGATAGATGGCTGCGTATAATGAAATCAAGCTAGTTGAGTAAAGCTTTATCACCACGATAAGAAGTTCAATGAGCATTTTATGTATGAACCTGCTATTTATTATTCCATTAATACAACATAGTGATTTCTTTCGCCCGACAGTGAGGGGGTGACCGCACAAAATGTGTCCCCCCGTTTCTCCCTGTCCATTGTCCACAGCATTATCCTTTCGTATATACATTTTTTTTTTTCAGGCAGCAATTCAGCCCCATCGTTACCTGAAACGTAATCACTCATAAGCCTTGAATTAATTCACCACTGACCTCATTATAGTTGCTGCTCATGATATCCAGGAGGCAAATGAGCAAATGGCCGAGGGCAGGAAAAAAAATTTATATATATAATAATAATGAAAGAAATATATGCGAAAATAAGAAAATAATGCGGCGCATTAATCCACATAATCATCCCGTGGAAAGTAAACAAACGACATGACTTCGGCCATCACGAAATGTTAGATGACTCCTTGAGATATCATTTTCCCAGGACTTTAAGGATTTTTTTGTTGTTGTTGTTGTTTTTGGTTTTGTTCCTCCATCGTATGGAACAGAGTCCTGTGCCAAGTCAATCGGTCACGTGGCACGCAATCAGGTACACTCAGGTGGAATGCAAATGAATATGAAACAAACGAATAGTGGAAAGGGGTGGGGGGGTGGGGGACAATTTAATATACACAATGTAACGTGTCTTGGCCACACAGAGCATGGATGGGAGAGAATTGCGGCACAACAAAATCACCACCATCGGCTGTATGGCATTAGTTGGAGAGTTGAGTCCTTATCTGCTTTCCTGTCGTGACATAATTTTATATCATTGACGTCTTTCTGAAGTCTCCGCACGCGACTTTCGCTCATTTGATCGCCTTTCCAAGTCACTGGATAAAGGATAACAATCTTTATGACATAAAATGGGAATTATTAATGGGTGGTCAGCTTTGGGTAAATTCTGTCCACATGAGAATGGCCTATAAGACTGCAGACTTCAAGGATCTATTAGTGGTTTATGCATGCTCATGCAAAAAATTTTAGATCCAAGTCGTTTCACATGCAATAGTCATTCTTAACAAAAAAGTGCCTCAACTTTGTCTCAAGCTACGCGCAAACTCTATGCCTTTTCATGGTTCTCCAAAGTTTATCCGCTGTCTTAGAAACTGGCTTAGGTCTTGCTTATACTGTAAAAAGTTGTTTCCAACTACTCCTCTAACTACTACGCAATGAGCACAGCTGTGGTACGTCTAATCCTCACAAACGATTTGCTAGTTTAGTGAGTATGACCTACAATGTAACCCTTGGACTGAGGTAATTGGGGGTATGAACCTCAAAACTAGCAAGCTACCGAGAGTTTGATTGCCCGAGAGTATGATCGCCACAACCAGACTAGCATCCCTCCGTATTGACTTCCAGGAAGGACTTCTCCATTGCAACACACTAAGGAAGAAAGTGGAGAAATGGAGACACTTTGATCTAGTGATATTCACCGACGGCTATAAGACGTCAGAGGCCGTCGGAAGGGGGCCTATCTAAAGACCAATGTTGTTGCGCTCTAAGTTAGTGGACCCATGCAGAGCTGAGTTAGAGAGGCTCGGTAGAAAACATAACGAGACAGCCAAACAGGGAGTCTTTACCCCTACAAGACTATCACTTACTTCGGCCTTGAAATTTGTTTATCACTAGATCAACTAGGATTGGACTGTCTGAAATGGGCCGCATTAAACAACGACTCCTTACTCTTCTCATCGAACTTGAGGAGCACAGTCGTTATTTTTGTGGCAAACACGCTAGCTGTGATGCTTTTTCCTACCATTCCCTGCTTATATGGCAATTCGGTACGCAACGACCGATGATCAAATCAAGAACAAACCACTTTGAATTGGCTAGCCCATATGTAAAGCTGGTATCTTTCAACACAGTGTGATCGGCAAGGCTAGTAGATGCTTCAATGGGTGGTTTTAGATCGTTGAATCAAAGGTCTGTTTAACCAAGGCGAATACCGTATCAGATAATTGTGGCATTTTGCCAGATTCCTTTTTTATGGTACTTTGACTACATTATTTTCTGCCTGACCCTACCCGCTTGCAGGAGAGGATCACGTTTCAGGCGTAATAGCAGCTATTTCGGCTCGTATGTTAGCTATTTCGGCTCGTATATCAGAGTTATTCAATGTTGAAATACCGAAGGTATAGATGGCGCAATTGAAAAGCTTTTTTTAAAAAAAATAGCATCTCAATTTTTGCTCTAATTGAGAGTTTGGCGCTGTGTATTACGTTTCTGCAATACATCTTCCGTCAAGAATTACACTATTTAAAATTTCTTTGATTCCACAAGAACCACCAAAACAACATACATAGTTCAATTGCGTTTTTTTGTTCTCCTCTCCGGTCCCCCAACTAAGTACTAATCACGTCCAATGCTGCTTGACCTAAGCAATCGAAAAAAAACCGGTCTATTGAGTATGTTTCTGGCGACCATCAAGATAATTGCCCGTGTTTTCGTCCTATACACTTTCTTAATCCCTTTAGTTAGAAAAAGTGTGAGGGTGTCGTGCTTCGTTTGGACTAGTCGGTGCGTCTTATATTGGTATGTGCATGTAGAGGGTGGGATTTGGAAAATTAGAATTTTTATTCAGACGTACCGTGCCCGTTTCATACATGTCCGGCCGAGTGTTATTTTCACTTGTGAGGATTCCCCGCCTCCTTTCAAGCATCTCAACGATCTCCCCTTAACCTATTCAATCCTTTTACTAACCTTGGAGCTAAAAGCTTACTACCAGGCGGCATAGCATAAACTTTTACATAAAGAAGCAAAAATCACGGCCTTTCTCCACCATAACTGCTTCGATACATCGAAGCTGAACCATCTCTCACCAATCGCGCAACAATATTCACATTCCAAATTAATTTCCCTTAATTCATAAATTATTTTCGAAATTCATTAAGACAAATTATTGTCAGTCAATATGTCGCCAGGCAGAGAACGCGTTTTAAAGTTTTACAACCAAGAAGCTAATTCGAAGCAAATTCCCGAGGACATATCCATAAATCACAAGGAGCCGCCGGCAATGAAGGGTGTGTGTCTCTAATTAAACAATTATGACGGCAGCCAACACTGCCTCCGGCTATAAATTATTGAACCATAACGGGGGAGGAAGCTAGAATCCTTGAGCACAGCCGCCATTGAACGAACAACCGATGAGGACGGCACAGACAATATCCTTGCGGGAGAACCTGTGTATGTCCCGAACTCCTCTATAGAATTTCCCAGGGGCTCTCACCAATGATAATAAAAAGGCCAAATTGAGGTCGTCGGTGAATGTTTTGTCAGTATACTTACACAGGCGCACTCTGCCCCAAGTGTTTTTACTGGAAGGCGGCAGCGAAGGATCCTTTTTCTGGGTATCTGCTCTCTTTCGGCGTCCCATCAAATTTTTATCAGCATATCCTTTCTGTCCTGGGCGCTTATCCTAGACTCAAAATAGCCGGAGGGATGTTTGCGAGTGCCCGCCTCAAATTTGTTGCCATAATTACATTAATATTTCAGGATTGCATTTTAGTAAATAATTTAATGCCAACCACAAAGCGTGTAGCCAGGGTGCGGGGGTGTACTATGCAAACTTCGGCGTATGGCCTGGATAATTAATTTTGCCGGCTTGAATGTGTGCAACAAAGTTCCCGGAAAGTTTTTGGGAATTGTTTTTTTTATTTTGTTTGATTAAATTTCTTCATAAGCGGCACAGCAGCGGTAGCAGTGAGCGGATTTAAATGGACCCCAGTTTTTTGGGATGAACGAATCACTGATCCCTATGCGAATTTTTACAGTAGGGAAATAGCAAACGTTTAGGGCCATTGCTGATATTGTAGAGTTGTTTTTTTTTTTTAGAAAATCCGCAATGTCCAGCGGGGTACAAATGTATGAATAAGGACTAGAACGTTTTTGAGGCAATTTTCTCGTTTCTCGTTTCTTTTTCTATTTTTGTGCAACCAACTCCTGTTTAGAAAATAACAACAAAGCGGCATGTGGCTATTATATGGAACTAAACTATCACGAGATGAAAGGCGAAAACAACAATCATAGACAAAGGTTATTGTCGGCCATTCCAATCGTAAACGCACTTGTATTAAAGTAAAATGGTTTAATGGTATCTCACGTGGAGGAAAGGGGGTTTCGTCAAATATCATGTAATTTAAAAAAAATCGGTACAGTGATACTTGGCCTCAAGGCGAAAACCTTCAGGCCACGGCCTGCCGTCCTCCCGAGTGTGAAAGAGGGCTTTAAGATATGACTAAATCCTACATAAAAATTTTGATGCCAACGCCAGAAGTATTCACAAAAATCGCCTTACGTAATTTATGGACGATCCCTTACACGGGCTGCTATACTGAAATAAGGTTGCAACAACACTTATATCGTCGATGTATTCGCGGGTTTACTTTTAGTTTTGTATATTTCAAAGCCAAATTAGGCTGTCTTACGATGCCTGGGTCCAAAAAATAAGTTATGTTCAAAGATAATGTCGTATTTGTCGAATACGGCGCTGGGCAGCCAATAGATATATGGTATCTGTATCTCATGGGTAATTTCGGGCAATGGGATGTTTGTTTAGCACTTTGGTGTATATGTTCTTTCATCATAGATCGTAAAATGTGAAGAAATGAATTCGTTCGTCTCGGTGTCATCCAAGTTACCATTAAAAGAGTCGCTCGACGAAGTGCTTACTAGACCTGGAATTGTAAGGTTTACAGATCGTCGACCTACCGTCCATACTTTCTTTGCGATTTCGAACATGCTCGCTATCCAATTCACTGGAACATAAGTGCCCTTAGTCGCGTTGGAGGGTATTCCACTGAGAAGCCTTCAGCATCTCTTCCACCTTTTTCTACCCATCACACTACCTTGGACCCCACCTTGCATATTCTGGGTCCTACTCACCGCCACCAGAATATCAATGGGGGTCATTCTTGCTATGACACATGGACGTAGTACGGTATGTACAGCATGCTTGAAGGGCATTTAACTCTAGTGTTGAACTCGACTCGATGCTTGAGGATTCAGTTATAAATTAGCTAAACGTCGGTTCGCTGGCTGAGCTGGACATAAGTTGACAATAAGAAACTAAAGGTCAAGACGTAGCTGTTCTGCGTTTTTGAAAGTGTGACAGCAAAATAAGAATTCCACTGGAACTCCACAATTTGCCTTCAAATTTTAAAACTCCTCGATGGGCTTTAATTGGAGTTTAAGAGAATCATTGATCTTACTAACCAAAGTGTTCTTATTTGAACTTTAGAATAGGATCCTAAGACACATAATTTATACTCCACAATTTAAAATCTCGTTTTTAAATCTCCTGCTACTCAATATTTTCCAACCTTCCATAATTGCAGTACTCACCGCAAGTAATTACACAACTTTCTGCCTTGAACTCCTTTAAACTCCGTTAAAATTGCATCTTTTCAACATATGCGCTAAGGGCGTGCATAATATCAAAAGGTGAACGGAAGTCCTTTTTGAATCCTTTGTTGAAAGACGTTTAGAAGCTCCTTATCTGTGTGTCTCATACAAGACAGAGCAATTTTAATATGGCCCAGTTACAGTCACTTACAAAAGAACAGGGCAATTTTTCGGCGGGGTTGAAGCGGATATTTAGTTCACGAGTCCCTTTAATTTTCACTCAAAACCCCACAAAGGGGTGCGAATGATATCCTTGTGCCATAAATCCTATCATTTGTTTCGAATTTGTGTTAAGTTCTTATTACACTAAACGAAGCATAAATTTCTTGGCCACGTTCCCCGATTATATCCTTGTAAGCGCATTAGAAGTGCATAAGAATCGCGCTGCTCAGTGACGCCTCCCCCAACAACAAGCAGGATAACGAAGCAAACCAGAAAAAAATAAACACCATTGATTACAACTGTTTAAGGATATTTCCCCTCTTATATCCTTTCCAACTCGACTATTACTGCCCCGTCTGTGTAGTTTTTTTGGGCCGTCTCTCTCTTGCTCTTCGATGTTACCGTTGAAGGACTAAATCATCCGGAAACTCGGTAACTTTATGTGGCTCTAGCATGAACATGTAAAGAAGGTCCTTGGCTTGCCTCTCTATACATGTATATATCCTTGATACGCCTCCTACGTCAGCTTCTTCTGACTGATAACGCTCTGAGCCAAATTGAGTTATGAAACATGAAACACGTCTGGCCAGAACATTCCCGTAATAAATCATAATTTTCCACGCCGTTTGGTGCAGCCGAGGCCGAAGTCAACGGATCCGGCGTTTCAGGGATGTGAATTTCCAGTACGAGAGAGCGCTGCGAAGAAGGGAGCAGCAACGAATAAGGAAACAAGAAATTGAGCACTTAGCCAGGACATCTGGTTTGAAGGATTCCAAATTTACAGGATAATTTTGTCCGTTCTGCATTTACGAACCAATTAGAATCGCATAATCGCTGTGAAATTATTGAGTGGGAATACGGAGAGAGGAGGTCCTTTGTAGACAGGATCTGTGGATGTTAGTTGTTTTGATTGTTTTTCGAGGATTTAATTGGCGGTTTTTGTTGTGGGAAAGTAGTTAGTGACAGTAGTTTTTGGGAAACTATTTTGGGATTTTAGAAAAGAAGAAAAACTTGGTGACTTTTTGCATCGGAAGAAAATGTAATCGCAGGAGGAGGTCTATGGTGAGTCTGACCATGAATCCTGCAATGAAGGTGGAAGATATATTAGACATTTAGCAAATAGTCAATAGGACCTTCAATAGTTGAAGGGCCGCACACAAGCAAGGATTTTCACAAGTATATTATATTAGAGCTATTAGGAACTCATAACTGATTAGACTAAGCTTTTAAAACACCACCCGACTAGCATATAAAACCTCAAGACTGCTGAAAGAGTGGTTCTTCATGAGGACCTCATGTGGCAAATGAGGAGCATGCCGAGAGACGTCTTTCCTCTTTTGTTATTGTATCATATTTCATGGAATTATGCTGGTGCCCTTGAGGGGAGTCATGTAACATTCTTAATAGACCGGTTCTGGTTCGACCACAGAATTCAAGCAGCACAGGACATGATTAGTGATTAGTTGGGGGACCAGATTGGTTAACAACACTTGCGTTTTAAAAAAATAAGGCTTTCGACACTGACACATTTATTACTCACATATCCACGTCGAAATTCTCAAATTTTTCGGCCTCTTTTTTTCACTCGCGATCGGGAGGGCCAAATGAGGTATTCCATATGATGAGGCGAGAGCGAGGGAAGGCGTAAGATGCCATCCGTGGGCCTTAAAGGGCAATCCGCATGAGTTCACTTGAGGCCCCAAAATATTGGTCGGGGATAACTCCCATAACCCAAGAATTTAAAACCATATAATTCAGCCGAATGACTTTTTACATTTTAGCGGTTATCAGTTCACATACTCCCCACCCACAATAATTATATTCTGCTGCCCTTGGTATGACTTAGCTAACCACCCTCACCATCAAGGGGTGAATATTGGGCCTAGAGCCCATCACGTTGGCCAGCATTATTACCAGTGCTGCACCAATGGCAAACGCCTTATTGTCGTTGCCTTCCAAGTGTGCTTTAAAATTTAGCTTCCGGATGATCATCACTTCCAATGACGTTATCGTGGCCTGTGAGGGAATGATCTGTTTCCCTACCTTAATCCCTACGGACCCCGGCTTTATCCGTTCACTGATCAGCATAGATTCTGTTTTCTGCTCAGCAAGCGTTAAAACAGAATTTTCTTCCATATCGCTTCGTTCGCATACAATTCGATCTCATCGAGAAGACGCCTTACGATCGCTACACCGATGTCTCCGCGAACCCGATTGCGCAGGTGCTTCTTTTGGTTAGGCTTCTTCATCATCAAACATTGTACCTTCGGGCCATCTTCCACCTTAGGTAGTCGATTTCTACTCGCACTTAGGTATTTTGGTATAACTTATTTGCTTAACGCCTCGACTCTTTCAGTTCGCCTAGTTGAAACCATTTTTACATCAAGGGTTATCAATGCACAGCGCACCCTAGACCTTCCAAAGGCTTGTTCGGTTTCGGTAAGAGCACCAATTTCTGGTATTTCTATCGTAGTGAGAAAACCTAATCTGTGAGGACTTCAGCGAACCTATTAAGCGTTATAATGGCTGCTAACTTAACCACTTCGTTCGGTACGCGACCATACCATGAACCTTATTGAAGGCTACCCGTTTTGCGAGTCCAAAATCTCTTTTGCGGTTTGCACAGGTATATCCGACACCCTGATCTATTGCCTATACTCCAAACTATTGGTATAGACTATATTTCCAAGATCTTGATTGAGAGAGAAGAGAGTTATCTTTTTAGTGATGTTTTCGTTAAAGGAGGCCTTAAAATGCTGTGGTCACCACCCTGACACTCGAGTAACTTCCGTCTTCCATTCCTGGAGCAGACTCCTGCAATGCTTCAGTTGGTAACCTCGAGGTTGTGATCGGAGGACTGCTTCCTTTGTGATCGGAGCGGAAATGATCGTGGTTACACACGAGGTGCTGGCGTTCGCTGGGGGGCATTGCACGTTTAGCTGAGGGCAGCTTTGGTCGTGAACATGCCGCGTTGATCCTAAGCTGTGCCCAACCAAACTTGCAGCCAGTTTGGCCTCCCGTTCGCCTCAGCTTGTCACTAGACCTTTGGTCCACAGAGAATGTCAACTCTGAGAATGGTGACTACATAGCTTGCATTCATGCATCCTTAGGGTCCTGTATTGGACTACAATCCTTTTCAACATAATGTCAGTGGGGACTTATATTGCCGCCGGGAAATACGCGACCACAACAACGCTACACGACAGCTTGTCCTCGTCTGCAGCGAAGACGCTTGCTTCCTCCCAGGGGTCAAGGCGGCCCAACACACCTTTCAGTCACGTTGTGGTGGCCGAGTCCGTGCAAGTGATGGCCAGCTACCCCGGGGGCGCAGCAGCTTCTAGGAACCAGAGCAGCTTTGAGTCCTGTAATTGTGCCCTGGAGAAGATTAAGAGGATCTAGCCCTCTCCTTATTAAGAAGTTTGGTATCCCTCTTTTTTCAGGTCCCGCCGGGCCACTAGTAGCCGGCTTCCAAAAATCGTCCAAAACGTTTTCGGGCTGCGCCACCCATCTTCGAACGTTTTTTCAGATCGCATCTCCGATGGAGCAGAAGGTGCCCATACTACCGCAAGTGCGCCTCTACGGAGGTCTTTTAATTTAGAAGTGGTCTCAGGGTCTTTTACCGGGGTTAACGGGGTCAGACTGCCTTCATTGAGAAGGATCCCGAAATTTCCCCTTCCCTGTGGCCACATTTGCCACCCTGCTGCTTGGGTTCGGAGATATCCGGATTATTCTATTTATCAACTGGTGAAAGGAAAGGATCGCCTTAGGAGTTTAAATTATTCTTAAGGCTCTATGTTTCCTACTTTCCGGCCAAAATCCACTGTTAATACAGCATCCTTTTATAGAAGTTGTAGAAATTTGTAGGCGTATTGACTAAAATACACGAGGATGTAAGCTTCTAAATCATTTTTTTGGGATCCTTTTATAGAAGTTGTAGAAATTTGTAGGCGTATTGACTAAAATACACGAGGATGTAAGCTTCTGAATCATTTTTTTGGGGTATGCCGTCTCTCCTGATGCAAGAATCTCTCTAATTTTTACTCCTATGCGTACTTCCCTTGCCCAAACTTTTGTTTTAAAGGGATGCTATCTCGTGTATGTAGGGCCATAGGATGCGACTAGACTAATATGTTGAACGAAGTCATTCAAAATTTGGAAAGAGTAGACAGTATAAGTCTCTTCCGATGGTCACTAGCGGCTACATCTGCCAAAAACTCAACAAAGAGCCTATAAAAAATGATTTTTATGAGAATTATAACTGAAAACACAATTTCCAAAATGTTTACTGAAACAAATCCAATAACAACAACAAAAAAATCTTCTCGACCTCAATTTTATCTAACTCAAGACAAAACCAACCTTGAGTCACTGTAAAATCGCGTCCATCTCAAACAGTGCGCGAATCTCTGTTTACGTTAAACCGATTCCAAAACGTGACTTAAGTCGATTTTCCGTCGAAACTTTCTGAAAAAGATCATTCGCAGTACTCAAGAGTATCGCATTGAGGCGCAAGGAATGCCCAGAATGCCACAACACCATAGATAAATTTCCGTGTTCCGAGGAAGATAAATATCGACTTATATCTGGCGGCGGCGCGCAGTTCAGTTTGAGGCCAATTGGAAAATTATGAATTCAAATTGAGGCGATGTACGTATGGCAGCCGAGGAGGATTGCATATGATTTATTTATTATTCATAACGTTTCTGAGAAGGATAGAAATGAAAACAAGGAAGGGACAACTCTCCTGATTGAATTGATCCGTGCTTGAATAAATTTCATTGGAACATGATCGACAGCTGTCCGAAGTTAACGAAAAATTGGTTCATTGTAATTAGGAAAAGTGGTTGGTACGACGCCGCGCACATCTGAAGAGTAAATCGACATAGGCTAAAACTGAAGAGCCAAAGACCCGGGATTTAATTGGAAACTAAATGATTGCTGGATTGCCTCTTGCTGTGTGTGTATTAAACCGCATTAAAAAATTACAATCAAACCATCCCCTAAAAAAATTGAATTCGTTCGACATTGAAATGAAGACTTTTGGTATTCTGTTAAGCATCCTATATCCCCGAGTTGGATGGAGAGGAAGACCGCTTTTGTGGCATTAAATTCAACTTTTGTCCTGTAAAATGTTTCCTAAGTGCACTTTAGAGTCGCTCCTTTGGATACATATAGCATATACCGTAGTATATACCCCACCATCATACTACCACTTATATACACTTGGCTGTTGCTGATGTGCAACCCTCTAGTCCGCCGGGGGATTCTAGAGTGTTTTGAATATGAAACCACCCTTCCGGGATATTTAGTCGTCCTTTGAAGTACCCCACCAGCGAAAAAGGGGGAGGCTAAAGTGTTAAACAATACGAAAACATTTGCTGGTACTCTGCGTAAACCGTTGCACATTTTTCTGGGTCCTCTTCAGCCCTTAATGGAGATATTATCGTTCCAATTAAAAAATTTTCGCAGACAAGGGATTGTGTGGCCTCATCTGCGTCTGGTTCGTCAACCAGATAAATAATATATGTAAAAAACCATGGATGAGGAGAGGGAGATGGATGGGTGTGGAGAGAGAGCGAGAGAATAGCATACCATGGGGCGAGTTCGTAGGGGATGCTGGCTGAACCTTGACAAAAGTTGAAAACGAGCAGTTTTAATGCTGTATAGAAGATGGTTAGGGGATGTGGTTATTAGAGGGGAATCATTGCGAATTGGCTATACAATGAGAATATGTTTCCGTCGTGGGCTTGTAAATGGCGGGATATTCAGGAAAATGAGAGTTTTTTGTTGTTTAGGGGTTTTTTCTCGTTTATTGTTGCTATCTTACCGCGATCCTTGATCCTGGTAAATCACAGCGCGGTAGCTATACCTAACACAGCGGTAACTATAGGTTCGCAGCATGCTATTTACTCCTGGAATTCAGTTCCTCATAAAATATTGCTAGAGGGCGGCGAATTTGTTTTATATGTTCTGGGTACTAAACTCTATTTTGAATTATATGCAAGAGATGGCGCTAATAAATGGTATTAGATTGTCAAAGTGAGCATATACTTTTAAAATGAATTAAATATGAAGAGTTTTGTTCCAACAAAAAATAATTAGCTGGGAGCCGTGGTTTTTTGTTACAGCCTTGGTTTAGGTGGGTTATACTCGATCGATTCAATGTTGTGAGTACTAGTTCAAAAAAGATTCAATAGTGGAAATTTTGATTTGGAATAAAAGATCTCGTCAGATCTTTTTGACGCACAAAATGCGCCAACATGCGCCGTAGACGATGATGATGGTTTTTGATCACACTACGGCCCAAAAGTGACTTTCTCGTTCTACGATGGTGTTTTGTGAATGACGTATTGGGTCCTTGTTCGCCAAATTCGAGTTTTGTTTATTGATTCGGCCAGAGAGTGTAAAATGAGCTTTCGATGTGTATTGACTCATTGCTAAAATGGTACTCAATAACGTTTCAGAATCGCGTACATTGTTCAAAATCGACTAAAAAATGTCAGAGTTATTTAATGTTTAAATACCGAAGGTCTAAATGGCGCACCCGTATAAACAAAGTTATGAACTAGACTGTCCAAAACAATTTTCAAAAAAAATTATTTAAAAAAAATTTACTTCAAATTGACTTCCTTTTCGACGATTTCGGCGGACCGAGCGAGATGTCCCCGCAACGGTTACGCAGCTCTTGGTGGCCCTGGGCCTCGAACTACATTCATGATTCGTTTCTATTCTTGACGATTTTTGGCGACGTCTAGAACTTCGATAACTGATATTCGTTGATTCTTTAAATCGCCCCCAATTTCTTTAGCCAGGTGTTCTTCGGTGTCGATCGCTGAATTCTCTGGCAAGCGGCTATCACCCATTCGGCAAACATGTCCAAACCACCGTAGTCGACATTTTTGAATTTCTTCTTTGATCAATATCTGTTGATCGCATCTTTTTCTAACAGTCTCGCTTCGAAGGCGATCACGTAGTGAGACACGGAGAATCTGCCTCAAGCATCGTATTGCAAAACTTCGAGCTTGTTGACGTCCGGCTTGAGCAGTGTCCACGTTTCCGTTCCATAAAGAAGAACCAGAAGGATCTACGTTCTGTAAAGGCTTTTGTTTTGATGGTAATACAATTTGTTCGTTTTCATATGCACCACTTGAACGAGGCGGATGTTGCTGTTGCCTGGCCGATGTGTCCGTTGTGAGCGCTTTGGTCTTTTCCGCATTAATTTTTATCCCGTATGACTGGGTGATATGGGAAATGTCGTATAAGATGTCCGTTTCTTCGGCGAAGACGGCGCTATCGTCGGCGGATATCAGTTGGTTAAGAAGTATCGAACTCCGTGTCATCCATCGAATGCTTCACGCATAATCGCGTCCATCACAACGTTGAAGAGAAGTGGAGAAGCGACGTCTCCTTGTCGGACACCTGTTTGAATCGGGAGCTCCTCGAATAAGGGTTGAAAATAATTTATTTTTGCCTGACAGTACGCCCACAATAGAATTTTAAGCATAAACTTGGGAAAAATTGTTTTTACAATTTTTGGCCGATTTAGGGGTAGTTTCAACCCTTTATGACTACCCCTTATCATAACGTTCGCCTTAATTTAGTACAAATCAACCACCTTCGGAAATAGATATTAAAAAAAGTGCATTTCATCGCATTAGTTTTCATTATTATTGAAACTAGTTGGGATGTGGGTTCGACCCTTTCGGTCCACACGATCAACTTCCCAGTATGATGGTTGTTGAATATTATGATTGGATATTTTAATAATAAATGAACAATAGGTAATATAGAATATATGTATAATACCGAGAATTCGTCACAATTGTTTATCAATATTTTCGCTAAAATGTCAAACTAAATGTGCGCACTTACAAGATTAGGTATTAATGTGTTTCGGCACCTCAATGAAGTCGATATAGTTTTTAGTTCGCGCCGTATCGTGCAGGTACAAAAATCACTTAAGTCATTTAAACCAAAAAACCGCTGGACCGAATATTATAAAAATCTTTTCAGAATATATTGTCGCTAATACGCTTCGAACGGCACCTCAAGTAAGTCAATATCTTTTGTGGTTCGGGCCATATCGTGCAGGTACAAAAATTACTTACACCGCTTAAATAAAAAAACGGCTCGACCGAATTTTATGAAAATCTTTTCAGATCATATTTTGGTTAATACTTTTCGAACGGCGCCTCAACTAAGTCGATATTTTTTATAGTTCGCGCGATATCGTGCATGTACAAAAATCACTTAAGTCATTTAAACCAAAAAACCGCTGGACCGAATACTATAAAAATCTTTTCAGATTATATTGTCGCTAATACGCTTCGAACGGCACCTCAAGTAAGTCAATATCTTTCGTGGTTCGGGCGATATCGTGCAGGTACAAAAATCACTAACGTCGCTTAAACAAAAAAACGGCTGGACCGAATGTCATGAAAATCTTTTCAGATCATATTTTGGTTAATACGCTTCGAACGACACCTCAACGAAGTGGATATCAGTTTTGGTTCGCGCGTTATCGTGCAGGAAAAAATGACCACATCCGTACGCACATACACACACACACACACACGCACATACTTCCTCCCAATTTTTTGCTTAAAATGCTCCTGGGACCTTGAAAGATGAGAATACGTTGAAATTTTCGATTTCGATTTTCGGACCGATTACAATAACTTCCTATACTGGGAAGTTAATAATCGCGAAAACCCCCTAAAAAGGGGTGTTTTTTGCATTTTTAGGGGTGACGCCCATGTTTTAGGACCGAGGGACCCCGATTTTCGTGATCGAACCTTTAGGGTTCGATTTTCTTAACGGTGTTATTTTGGAACACCCCCCCCCCCCGCGCGTTTTGAATGGACTATGTTCAATAATCGGCGATTCGGTTACTGGACCTTGTGACGGATCGTGATTGTACGGCTGGTGGAAGAATTCTCTTCACCATGGGCAGTTCCCTCAAATTTTTTGATGTTGTCGTTTGTTGATGTTCTTTTACCGACTAACCACCGAATTGTCTTGTACAGCGTCCGGTACTCGTGCTTCGACGTTGCTTTCTCCATGTCGGCCGCAACATTATTCTAATATGTTTCCTGTTCCGATTTCATCTTCTGTCGAACTTCTTCGTCCAATCGTCGGTATTGCTCGAAATCGACGAGATTCATTCTTTTCCGCTGATGGACGAGGTTCAGACAGCTGTCTGAGGTCATACTTTCTCCTAATTATTGATTGATTGTCCAGCACTATGAAAATACTCGTTCCTTGTATTAAACCCTCATTATGGTGATCAACCGCTTCTAGTCGAGCCAGGATTACCGCTTGGTAGAATGAGGTGTAATTCCCCAGATTCAGCAAGACCAGCAATCCTTGTGTAAATCCTGCGAGAGGATTGCCCCGCTTGCTATACCGTCAACCAACGTTCGTGAAGTAGTATACATATCTTCCACACTTTCTTCGTGGAGCAATGCCGTATCTGTAAGGGTTGTATGACACGTCTCGGACAATAATAGACCGGCATCACGAGCTCCATGATCGGTTTGTCGTAATCCAGGATCTTCATCCAAATATGATCACGGTTTCCATTCAATACCGTAGAGTATATCGCTTTATCCAAAGCTGGTGTGGTTTTCGCTGAAGCTGCAACAATCTCAGCAATACGTCTATCGTTGCAGTTTGTGTGGTGCGAAAGATACTTGTTCGGTGTGGCTTAAATCCGCAAGATCACCGACACATATGTTACCATCATTGCTAATATGGAGTGAGCTTATATCGATGAGATACTCTACCTTAGTCCACACTTGCCTATTCCTGATCTTTTCTTCAGAGTGATGTTTCTTGTAGGTATACCCCCGGTAATTGATCGCCCTGGTCTTGTTGATCTTCTATCTGATGAATAACGTCAGGAGTTGAACCTTCTGATCTCTAATCTTACCAGTAAAGACAATATGGTCTGTTTTCTCATCTTTTACGTAGGACTGTTCTACCACGATCATTTTGCACCTATAGCCTATGATCATGCGATCTTCACGTTTTTAAAGCCGATCGTGTAGCTTCTTATGATCAATGCTGGCATATGTGGTCCTAAATTGGAGTAGTCAATAAGCTAGGAGGGGGCTAAAAAGTAAAATGATTTTTCAATGGATTTGGGGATTTTGGAGCTCTTTAAAAATCTCACCTTTGTGTGTTCCGAATTGCTTTGGTAGGTTGTTAGTGGATATTAATTGATCATCAGCTTGGATCAAACACGTTACAAGCTCATCCCAGATTTGTCCCCTATAAAACGTGCTACACCACTCACTGGATACGTCCTCTTCTTCAGCAACCTCTATTACGTTTAACTATCCCCATAACTCTCTCAAAAGCAATATTCTCTAGAATTTCTTTAAGTCCCCAGATTAGAAAATGATTAATTCCCTTCTGGCCTGAATCCAGCTCCCATTACTGTTTAACATAAAAACTCTTAAACCAATTTTCCACGGATGAAATTATGTGTCCGTCCAGGTCTTAATTGCTCGCTCTTCTCGGGCGTAACTTGAACAGCATCCATCGGGCATAGAACGTCTCTGTGGTGCCACAGTGCTAATGAATGCAAGACAGAAGATTCCTGACTGCAGTTTATCGATTTTGCATGTCGCCCTACACCCGCAGATTTACTCCCAAGCATTGGCGCACTGAATGTGGTTGATTTTGTTGGTAGGATCGGTGGGTCCGGGTTGTCACCAGGTCGTTGATACTAGAACATAATCTTCAGTACGTGACTGCCGACACGCTGGCTTGACATCGGTGACGAGAAAGGATAGTAACCTCGCTTTGTGGCCGCTATATTTATGTGCTATGGGCATATGGGCAGCAGCTATGGTGGCGCAGAATGTGACAGGCACAGAAGTGAACAAGAGTTGGAGAGTTTTTTACGACTGTTGACCGTAAATAATAATCGAAATAATGTGAGACAGGTACGAGTGCGATACGCGAATTAATATGGAGCGGAGTCTTAATACACCATGATTATGTGCGGGGTTGATGAACTCGAGATTGATAGTCTAATCCTTACAAGTCCTGGTAGGTGAAAAAGGGTTTTGTGTGGAAATCAATGATAGGAAAAAAATCCTTGGGTCATTTTGTAAGTGCAGAGGACAAGAGTCCTTTAACTTCGTGTGTCTAATTCAACACGCACTTCCGTCTAGACACTGGGCCGTTGTCCATTTATGAACAACTTCCTGATGTCCGACGGACAGATATCTCTGCTGTATATGCAAATCAGTGTCCATTTGCGCTGGGTGGTTGCCCGAATGTGAAAGTCACCACCAAGGACATTTTCAGCCATTTTTCAAGGGAAGCCCCAGCAAAAAGACCAACAGCGTGCGGAGCTGCGGTGGTCATTATAATTTTTACGAGTACATCGCCGCCGCCGTCGCGCGCGCTCGCGATGGCCAAGGAGAACGGAGCACAGGGTGCACACTCCGCCCGCTAGGAATCCCCGATTGGAGATTTATTTGGGGCGATATACCAGGACGATTTCCATATTTATGAATAATGAAAATTTCTCAACTTCTTAAGGTCTTATATATATCTCATAAGTCCGGTTGCGTGATACCAGAACGTCGTGAGTCCTCCACCTTAAGGGGGGCCAGTTGGAAGGGCTGTTATATTTGATGGGACGACGATCACTATTCTGATGATGGTATAGCGGCGCTTGGCAGGCATAAAAGGAGCACAAGAGTGGGCCCACTTTTCTTTTATATACAGTCCATGTTGGAAATTGTCACGAACGGAAGGCAGATAAGGTCCGACTTCTTGTCATACGACAGATTTATTACGTGGCCCTCCTGCATTATGTCCTCTGACCATTCATTAACTTTGAACAGAGATATCGGAGGCAATTTATCAAAGTTAGAGTGATTACTGTTGACCATTACCCAGTTGTGCAATACAAAGTTAGTTTTTTTTTGCGATTTGATATATGATGGAGTGGTATATGAATTGTTTCGTTTTTTTCCGTGTGCTCTCTCCTCGTCTGCGGCGTCCTTTTTTTAGAGCACCACAAAATGTTAATCTTTGGCACGTGAGTTGAAGAATTAGCGTGAATAACGTGATTTTTAGTGAAGGCTAAATGGAAGGATTTGAATTATAAAAGGCCGAGTTAAATGGGTTTTCTTCATAAATTTTAGATTTATTATTAAGGCTGAAAGTTTCTGGCCTTTTTGCTTCATGGATTCGTGATCATTATGAAAATTGCGCAGTTTTTTTAAGGAAATTGATAATCAATAGTGGCAAACACAGGAGAATTTGCATATATAGCTTGCATGATGGATGTTTTCCTTTGTGAAGAGAGCACTATGTTATAGGTTATGGACGTTAATTAGTAGTGGATTAATTTGAAGGATGAGAACCTTGGTATTGTTGTGGGTTTTTTTTAAAGCTTTTCAATATTTAATCGCAAGCAACACATTGGTGGTTGGGACTGTCCAATGTCTTGCGACAAATCCTGGGAATAAGAATTTTTGTCTTTATACAAAGAAAGCAGTTTGTGGTTGGTTTTTTGGAAGGAAAGTGTGAAAAGGTGATCGTTAGAGTTCCAAATAAGTGTAGGGCTTAAGATTTATAATTGAAATTGGTGCTTTGTATTTTTATTTTAATTTTCTTGCAATAATTCCGCGCGTAACTAAAAACCCTAGTGCACAATCTTTACCAATCATACAAAATTTGAGATATAAGTAAGAAGTATAGCATTGCACGTTCTGCGCCACACAATATTGCGTAATCGTATCTGGGGCCCTATTCTCTATTACAATACTCAAAATGCTTTTTACTCGAAACTGTTATCCGAAACTAAAATGCTTCCGTATTCCCTATTACAATATTGCTTTTTCTAATAGAAGTGCGTCCGAAAGAAAAGAAAATGAGTGCAAGAGCTTTCAATTGTGCCGCCCACACCTAAAATGTTATAAATTTCTCGATTACCCCTTAGCTTTCGAGTAAAAATCTAACAATATTGTTACAGTTTCGAGAAGAATTTAGTCAGTTTTGTAATAGAGAATACGAATTTGGCAGTTTCGAGAGAAATTTTCACAATATTGTAATACAGAATAAGGCCCCTGGATCTCACAAAATCAGCTAGTGATGTCATTGCATAGTTTTAGGGAAAAGGTTCGTGTCTTCGATAAGATAAAACATTTTTTGGTTGGGATTTTCGGATAGATCGATTGGGTAATATTGTGAAATAGTGGAAGAGAACGTATGTATATTGTGTATACTTTATTGTCTGTCATATACAAGACATGCCCTAATCTGTTGTTTTAATCTTTTGGTTTTGCCGAGACGAGTATACTTAAATTTCACTCAGGAGCAAAATTTGTCGTCTTTGTTCTTCATATAGACTTTTAAAAGCCCGCATCAACTCGTAATAAAAATTATTAATTTAAATTTTTGTTAAAAGTTATCCATAGTGTGGTGCTACCGCACACTTTTGCCTTAAAAGACCGCCCGGACAAAAGTCCCCATGTGATTGGGGTTGAGATTCGTCATTCTGGGTGGACATAAAGTCATTAAATTCACTTATCAGTTTTCTAGGAAATTGTTCACGCAAGAAGCTCGTGGTGGCTCACGTTCTGTGAGCTGTGGCGCCATCTTACTGGAACGATTGTGCACGATTGATGCTTCTGAAGTCTTGGTACACAATTTTCGCTTACTATGAGCCAGTAAAAACCCCCATTCAACAAAGAGACATTTTGATCACCAGACTTGTTAAAGAAAAACGGTCCCATTATTTGGACGTGGACAGATCGGCCCAAACGGTCACTTTTGGGCGATGGTTTAATCGTGAGGTTTCTCCAAGACTTTCTGCAAGACTTATTGCAAGACTTTTTGCTCATCACTTTTGCTCATCTAGTCTTGATCTTGCTTTGCGGTGGTTTCACACGTTCAATGTTTCTTTGATACTTCATCTTCGGCTCGTGCTTGGCTGTTGGATGTTTATGGTTTACGTTTACGTTCTAATTAAATTTTCACTAGGTGCGTAGGTTAAATGACGAATATCAAAAGTTATACAAATTCGTGTACGGAGTACAGTACATGAATCGTGCGGCATCATGCCTAAAACAATCTGTATGCGCTATATCGAACAATATATACACATCTTCTGTTTCTCCGCGCGAAGGTTTTACAAATATTCGAGCTTCAAATCCTAAATCTGCCATAGGATGCCCTGAATGTGCGTGACTCAAACCTTGTCTAAAGTTGAAAAAAGTGTGCCTATTAGCTCTCAATGAAACCTTATTCATCTTAAAAGTGTATAACTCATCGAACTGCACGTTGAAATATATGAATAGAGTGTCCCAAAATGTCCCAAAATTTTGCTAAAATTTGATAACTTGCAAAACATGTGATTTTCTTTTCGATTTAACTGATTGGCAATAATAGGTAGAAATGAATAAGGCTTTTACATAGAAATATTGCCCTAAAAATAAAAATTTTATAATAAATTCATATAAATATCATTTTTAGGACACTCAATTCTATTTATTTTGGGTAGTTGACCTCTTTCCAAGATCTAATAATTTTTTAAGTATATAGGGCATCGCGAGGCAGGAGAAATTCACAAATAAGTGTCCCAAAATGTCCCAAAAAGTTTACGCTTGGTATTCAATTTTATAACTCACAAAACTCAAATCCTAGTTTCGGCTCAACTGCTTTGCAATAACGACTAGAACTTAACAATGCTTTTAGACGGAGGTATAGCTCGAAACTGAAAAAAATGTGATATATTTAGACAAGTATTGTTTTTAGGACGCATAATTCCTATTGTAGGGGTTATTTGGTAATGGCTGTATCATTTCGGCTAGTAAACCTCTTTTTTACCGTTATAAAATATATAACGCGTCAGAAATTCACAAAAGAAGTGTCCCAAAATGTCTGTACTATTTTGTGCATAGTATTAAAATCCATAACTCACAATATTGAGATTCTACTTTCGATTTAACTGATTTCCAATAATGACTAAAATTGAACAAGTCTTTTAGACAGAGGTATTGTTCCAAGCTAAAACAATTTGGGATAAATTCAAACAAATAAAGAGGCAAGAGAAAATATACAATAAAGGTGTCCCAAAAATTTTAAACCTGACAATTTACTAAATTTCCAATCCTCCTTTAAGCTAACTGATTTGAACTGCATAAGGATTATAGAAAAAATTATTGCTAGATGTTTAAAAGTTTTGTCAAATTCGTATAAATAATGTTTTTAGGACACGTTTTATTCTTTTTGAGGAGGAAAATTAAATTTACTTGAGATCATCACAAGATCAAATGTCTTTTTAAAGTTTATAACTAAGTATATTCGCGATATAACGAAATGTCCCAAAATTGCGTTTCTGGATAATAATCCGAAAAATCACCAAATTGAAGATTATCTTTCATAATTAAGATACATAAGACTTTAAGCCCAGAGTTTTGTTCGAAATTCAAAAAGTGTAGGAAAAATGCTTGTGTATGGTTTTTGTAGGACACTTAAAATATGCTCTTTGAAAGAAACTAGAATTGAGATTTTGATAAAAGAAAATTGCTCCGGAAACTGCATGGCGTAACTATTATGGAACAGCTATAGTACAAATATGCTGTATAGGTAGTGTACAAATATTCTGTCTTAAAAAACTGCAAAAACATTTAAACTTGCTTTGAAGCTTGAAAAAACACAAAATTATAGATTATTGTCTAGTATTGGTGAATTTGATACCACGTTTAAAGCTGTAAAGGGCTTTAATCCAAGCATGTTGCTCGAAACTTGAAAATTTTATGACGAATCCTCGTAGACTATATTTTTGAGGTAGTAATCTATTTTAAAATAAATTCAATCTTATCTCTTGGAGAACAGCAATTGCTTTTAAAAATGCACAGTGTATCGCCATTAATATCGAAAATCCACGGATATACTGTCCTAAAATGTCCCAAAAAATTCTTACTTGAAAATGCAGCAACTCGCCGAATATATTATTTTTGTTTGGTTTTGTCTCATTGTAAGTACATATTGCCTGATAGTAAAATCAATATATTTTGCAGAAAACGCATCACTAACGCTTTACTTATCCAAATTATCTCTAAAATTATAAAAAATGGCCGCTTTAATTCCAATTAGTTGGATCAATAATATTCAAGATACGTACTATATGCCAAGTGACGAAAACGTCGTTATATATAGTTTTTGCAAGCTTTAAACTTTTCCTAAAAGAATTTAAAAAGTATACCTAAAGTCCATGACTCGTTTTCGGGAATATAGAGAATTCTAAAAACTTAACAACCATTTTGGGACAAGATAATTATCTAGAATTTCTAGAAAAACAAGTTTTACCTTTTTAACTGAGCACAAAATTAATTCTAAATATTCCCTCTTTATTATACCAAAAATTTAAATTAACACAAAAACTCAAAAATCGTTAATAAAAAAAAACTGGAAAAAACTTTCTAAAAAAAACTTTTCTACTTCAGAGAACATCTATCTCTCCCCCTACATTGGCCACTGGAAAGTCCCTTGAGCACAAAAAAAAATCTCCCTAAATACGTTTATCAAGCCACCTCCAAAATTTACCATTCACCCGCCCCCGTATTAACCCCCTTAAGCCATAATCATCCACTCCACCAAAAAAAATAATTCTACTCCAGTAGATAACCACGGTGCGCCTCCCTTTCCACTTGAATCCACAATTTTTTGTTTGTTCATTGAAGCTATCCACCGTTATGTGACATTCATGTACAGATTTGGCACCCACACCACAAGACCAAAAAGAGAAGATAACATAAAGTACACATGGCACTGTATTAAAGTATATAAAGGAAGAGCACTGCCCGCCGTGGGTATCTAGAAATCAAAAAACACACACATAGCACTAGTATCCAGCATTATCATTGGTCGTTGTTGGGGAACATCCACACAAGTAAACAGAAGCTCCAATCCGGCGCCGGCAACAAAATATTTCTGTTATCTCCCAGCCATGGACAAAAATTAATCCGGGAGAGTCGGTCGCCTCCAGCCCCCTGCTCCCACCATCGGGCTGTCATCCATCATAACGATATACACGAAGCGAGAAGCCACTATAAATGCCTCCGCCATTGGTGGTAGTTCCACTGTCACACAATACAATAGCAGAAAAGTAGCGAGAAGAGCAACTTGTTACTAAACAGTCACGTTATAAGCGAAAGCCACCCCCGATGTGCCACCACCTCTGGCCCCACCGATATCACTGTGTTAACACGAGACACGACAGTGACTAGAGCGAGCTTTTCGGTGAATCCCATACCGACGGGTACCCATAGACAGGATTGAACGTCCGGAGGGGACCGCGGGGCAGGACGGCGATGATGATAGCTTGTCATGCAAGGGCACTTCGGACACCCACATCCACAGCCGCGCAGAAGAGATATGACACTATGTATTATGTAACCACGCCTTAAACTAGATATGGATCCACTGTTCCGTTATCAGGGGATCCTCCGGCAGCGGCAAAGAACTTCTATCACCAACAACAAGGCACAAGGTATGAACTGGTCACTGCCAGATTTGAGCACGGATTCAAGGACTCTCAATATTAATAACGGACGAGAATTGCCATGTTAACACACTTGATTAGCTCCGAACTGTACAGCCGCCTGCCTGCTCTGCTCCCAGAACTCCAGCAGAATTAGGGGAGCCGAAAGCTCCACCCATATTCTACCGAAAGCTCACAGCGCACACTCGGTAAAACGTTACTCTACCGTAAAAAAATCTCAAGCTTCTCCGACGATGAGGCAATCCCAGACAGACGTTCTCGGCGTACTCTCCCAGCGAGCGCTAGGAACGGGGGCGCCGTGGTCACTTTAAAGGTTAGTACGAAAAAAATAATCCACCCCCGTAGCCACATCCACCACCTTCACCCATGACGAGGGTTTGAATCGAAGCCCGCGTTAAAGTAGTTCAGTGGAATTCTAGGGTCACATCCTGCTGTCGGAGATTTGAAGTAGTATTTCTTTGCTCTGTCGGGGAGCGCTGATGGCACGCCGGTCGCTGCACCCTCCCGCCCCTGCCCGACCGGCAGTCGCTCATTGGTACCTTAAGCTTCTGCTTAAGAACTAAGACCCAAGGTCGTTGCGGTCTACTAACAAGATTTCGATTCGGATTTAGGTAGACCGAATCACAATGGCCCCAATTTCTAAAAATAGCGTTCGCAGAATGATTTGCGTCTGCTTAACCCTTTTTACTTTTGCGGTCGACTGGACATTGCCGGGAGGTTTCCTTCGTTTGTGGCCATTTTTACTTCAATGGAAACAAACTAATTTCTGGTGTACAAATATGTGATTTGGAGGAGCTTGAAGATTCTGAATGAAGGCAGAATTGTGGTGAAAAGAATTTTGCGGTATTGCATACTTTCACCTCCAGAAATTTTGAATAATTCAAGTTCCTCAATTTCACATAAATTTAACCCAATTACGAAACTGCGAAAGGGCTCAGTTTCATCTCAAATTACGATGTAAGTATGTAACTGGCGTTTACGATGTAAACGTAGCATTCAGTCACAACTCAGCTAAAGCACTTTTACCGTTTTTGACATTTCAGCTGTTCAAATTTTGCTCGAATTTAGTTTGTTGAAATTGAAATCATGAAATTTGATTGATGTATTCAACTTACGCTAAGGCTGAGGATGTGGACATCGTAGAACGATCGCAGCCAAGAATCATATGAAGAGCTGAAAAGATAAGTAAGGACAAAACCAAATCTAGGATACAGTCTAGATCTAACAGAACAAGAGTTGGACGATGTCGCAGGAATCCGAAAACAAAATCAATAGAAAAGAGAGAAAAGTGCTAAGTCCTGTTAACAAAAGTGGGGGATGGAGAAGTAGATGTTATGATGAATCGCATTAAATATACAAAGGACCTGGATTATCCATCTCCATTAAGATTAATAGGTTTTAAGGAATGCAGACATGTTGAAAGAATGGACGAAACAAAGATACCAAAAAAACTAGTATTTGGGTTTATAATAGGTAAAAGAACGCAGTAACAGCAGACAGGAAACCCTAACGGGAAACAAAATGGAGGAAATCTTGAAAGGTAGTCAAGGCTTGGTATGAAGAAGGAATAAAACAGGTTTTAAGATTGCTTAGAAAGTATTTCTAGAGATGGGATCCGATTTCAAATTTGGCCAGTTAAGAAATCTTTGTTAGAATTGGACAAATCCTAAGTTAGGTAGCCCATCTAAGGTTAAGACCATTCTAATAGACTACGAAAAGTTCACTTATAAGAATAATTAGAAGGGGAGGATGACGGTAGCTACGTAAAAAGTAAAGAGTGATTTACCAAAACATTTGGTTCATTTGGTGCACTCAACAAACATCAATTGTTTATATGATAAAATCTAGACTGGCAATACAGACTACCTTCAAATGTATGTATATCTAACGTACTTGGATGTAACACTACAGAAAACCACCTCAGCATGGTTTGATAAAGTACAAAACCGTGCCAAATAACTCAGTGATGATGGCACTTCTTGCGACACCATTGATACAGTGAGCCAGGAATGTATCAGCCTTGACAAAACTTTATCACTTTTACCATACCGACTGTTTCACTGAATTACCTCACTCCAGCAAATTTATTCATACTAACTAGCCGGTTGGGCTAGAGCAGTGGTCTCCAAAGTGTGGTACGCGTACCCCGATGGGTACGCAGAAAATTCTGGGGGGTACGCCACATTCCTTTTCAAAATACTACTTTATTTTCTCTCGCGGGCATACAATTTTTAACTGAAAAACAAATTTTTGTCGAAATTTTTTTAACCGGCGACTCTGCATTATACAAGTCAATTCTGTATTTCGCTGGAATCGATTCCGTTGAAATATTCATAGAATTTATTAATTTTATTAATTTTTACCCCTCTTTTTGTGCAACCAAAATACTGAAATCATTATTAAAACGGCTTAATAATACTAATACAATGGTCCAGTTTATTATAGCGATAATAACTTTATCAAGTACCATAAAGATATATACTACGTATTTTGTTGGAGGTTTATTCTGTATTCTTGTTTCTAAAATATTCAATACTGCGAATTTTTAAGGAAAACAAAAAATAAATAATTTTTATATCCATACTAAACCAAAACATATAAACATTAAGAGGAACCAAAACCCAAAATAATCGTTAACACCCGTATTTAAAACGCGCGGCCATCTTTGTTTCCTAAGGATATAGTGACGGGGTACAATTTATGATTATGTTCATCAAAAGGGTACGCGGCCAAAAAAGTTTGGAGACCACTGGGCTAGAGCTAATACCCTATAGTGCTTCCGGCACACGACGGTCCAGAATTTCGTTTATAAAGAGAATCCTTCAACTAAGCCATATTAATCGTTCCGGGATAAAATGCCTTCTGTTGACAGTTTGTGAAAGTCTCCTACTTTGAGTTAGTAACAGAGCAGAGCAATTTGAAGCCCCAAAAAATGTCTCTATTGATCCACCAGAAAAGCGTCACTAGCTGACCGGCGGAATCATATTTAATTTTGATCTCAGCTATTTATGGGATCATTGAATGGTCCATTGAACTTTCTTTTAAAAACGACCAAAATCGTATCAAAAATATAACGAACTTTTTCAAGGGCAAAATAAATTGGTGTTAATCGTCGCGATTAGACCACAATAAAGACAAACTCCTTCGACGGCGATGACTCCTCCATCTTCATGAAGGTGGTGCCATCCAATTTGTCAATTCTATGAAAAGCCTTAGAACAATCACTGTAGACCGCCTATAAGCTCTGTTAGTCTTTAAGTCCTAATTCCACCTCCCGACGGTGCACCCTGGGCTACTTTTTCGGAAGGAGCTAACGGAAGACGGTTGAATGGCGAGTTCTCTGCACCACAAAACATAGTTTTAAGTCAGTTGGGCTGAAAGTTAGCAACCCGCTCCCATAAAAACACCTTTACTACATATCGGCAAACAATGCCTCGGAACCGGATGGACAACACGACGACGCCCTTGGTTTTCGAACCAGGACACGAATTGGATCATGGAATGTGAGAACACTGCTTGCTGATGGACGGTTGGATGAAACCCTCAACGAGATGAGCCGGTATAAAATGAGTGAGGGTGAGTCCTTCTTATATTCTGGCACAAACGGAACCGAAAGCCATAGGCTTGGAGTTAGCGTATTACTTATCAAGGAAGCTAGGCGCAGTCTCATTAGCTATCCACCAGTTACTGATAGGACTATTACTGTGCGCTTGCGTACCAGACTAAGAATTTACTAATTTAGTCCAATGCTATGCTCCCTCCAATTAAAGAAGATTGATGTCATTGGACGAGGTTTATATGCGATTGAATGAAGTTTTTCGCATCAAGCCATAGACATAGGCCAAGTCACTAATAGAAACGTTAAGCTTTTCGTTGAACTCTGTAGCTCGCACCAACTCATGGAAGGTGGAACTTACTTTTATACAAGAAGACCTGGGTATCGCCCGGTGCTGGAATGAGAAATCAGATAGATTATGTGGCCATCACACACAGATGGAGAACTATTGTGGAAGATGTCCGGAGCTTTGGGGAGCAAATACTGGAAGAGATCGTCAGGGACGTCCAACCAGGAATTTCTAGATCTCGGATGAATGCGGTATCTTTATCCGTAATCCAAAATAATTTAAGTATACCTAAACATCAATGAGTTTAAATTTTTAAGCTTGACAATATGCGACTTGTAAAGTACCCCAATCTTGAATTTTATGTCTGAATGGCTACTCCTCCACTAGAAAGCCCACTAAAGGCCCCCATACACGGTCAAATTGGCTGTACAACCAGATTTTCATCAAACCTATAAGCGCAATGTATTTTGATCGGCCGACCGGCCCACAATCGATAGTTTTGGTTGTACAACCGCACTTCGCTGTACAACCAATTGGACCGTGTATGGGGGCCTTTAGGCACACCATTGGGTCCATTGTGATGCCATTCTAGTGTTGGAGCAAAATTTCAGGCCAGGGATAATCTTGGTTGATGCTTGTAATAAAATCTCGAATAGGGATTATCCTCGTTGATGTTGATGACCCTAAAAGGGGATTACGAAGTCGTTTGAGGTAGAAAATTTTCGTAGAATTCTTGTTGTCGAAGCTATATCGTAGATCGCTAGAATCATGTAAATATAAAACAACAATATAAAATCACTACGGCACTGCCATGTAGTTATCTACAGAGGAAACTGCTTTAAGCTTTGTATCTTCTAAAAATAAAATTCTATAACTTTAATAATCTCTTAAATTTACATAAATCTTCACTTCTCCACATTCAGACAAGATAACAGAACAAACATATCGAAAATTCCACACAAAAGACCCACTCTCATTGGACACCTATAAAGAAGTCAATTAAAAGCTCATTTATATGCGCCTCCTGCACTTGCACCTGTCCAATCTAAGATCGACCTCCATTTGTATAGTGCGACATTTTTCAGCACCTTCTTTTATTTTCTATGCTCTACCCCCCGTCTCCCAAAATACCTGATGAGGTATGCAACTATCCCCACCACCAACCAATTCATACCATATTTCTTACCCCCTTAATGTATAGGTATTCTACTGGGGGGGGGGGGGGGTGCACACGGAACGAACGTCTGCATATAGAGGTGTAGGTATCAGGTGGGTGACAGTGAAATGTCTCCGGCTTTTTGAATTTTTCATCGCTGCACTGTCTGTAGCTATCCATCACCTATTCTATGGTTTGTGTATGTGTATATATGTATGCATAGAGAAATATATTTATGTGGATATGTATAGAGCTGTGTGTATATACCTATAGGTATAAAAATTACAATTTTCAAGTGAAAGCTCACCTGCCTCACCTGAGGGAGGATAGGCGGTGGTCTATTCAATTTTATGTAAATGTTTGAAAATGTATGGCAGTCCAACATTCATAAAACTCGCTCTTCTATGTACTTGGGTGTCTCCCCTTTTCCGTCGTCACACACAGATTTTGTGTGCACCTGAAACGCGGTCGGTCGGTCGGTGGCGGTGTTGGGCCCAGGCTCCCCCTCTCGCATACACATGCATAGACTAGGTCCTGATAATACTTATGCCAGTCGCGGAATAGTGGAAGAAATCCCAACAAGCGAGAGGGTGGAAAGAAAATGGACAAAAAAGAATGAGAGACAATAAAAAAAATAACTCCCTTGGAAGATTTATAAATAATAAAAAAAAATAAAAAAAATATATGCCATGAATATGGAATATGAATCTTAAAGGCCCCCATACACGGTCCAATTGGTTGTACAGCGAAGTGCGGTTGTACAACCAAAACAATCGATTGTGGGCCGGTCGGCCGATCAAAATACATTGCGCTTATAGGTTTGATGAAAATCTGGTTGTACAGCCAATTTGACCGTGTATGGGGGCCTTAACGGTGAACTCTCTCCTGGCGGCGGCTAATTTCCATACTTATACCCCCACTCTGGTTTTTTTGTGTTAATATTGTTGTTGTTGTTGCTAGGAATGTGTCGCTAGTGGTACGGGATAGTTGTTGGCGCTACCTGTGTGAGACTACTACTCTCCCTTCAGGTAAAAATCGCTGGGGCTTATTGTGGATGAGATGGCACACCGCCCGCTAAATAACACACAAAAATTCAAAAAGGTACAACGACGCGACGTTGTCGGTGAATAAAACGCCTAGAATTGCCGCTAGGAGGCGCGCGACTCACCAACGCGAATTTTTTCGTTGTTTTTCATTTTTTTTATAAATATTGTTGTTACCATAACCGTGTTACAGCCAGACGTGTGACGGAGCGTCCCTCTAAGACGCGAATATTATACATTTAAAAGAACGAAAAAATATAGGTACTAACTACACCAACAACAACACCAACAACAACAACAACAACAACAAAGCCGCCGTTTTCCCTACACAATTTTCCGCGATAGTTGCCAGTTTTTTTTAGTAGTGGGGAGTCAGTAAGATGGACAGCGCTTTTCAACTAGCTTTTCCTTTTTAGTTTCCAGTAATGACACTGGAGGGCGTTTAGTTTTTCTACGTTTTCTCTCTAGTCGTAATATTTTTGTTGTTGTTGTTGGTATTGTTGTCGTCGAATTGTTGTTTATTTAGTGAAAGTTTTTTAGTGTACGGAGACACTTTCGCGGGAACAGGTGGTTTTCTTTTAGAGAGTGTATCCTGTGAAACGGATTGCGATTTAAGGAGCTTTGACAGCATTCTCGTCCTTTAAAGACCATATCGAAAAGGAACAAAGGATCGAAAAAAAAAATAATACAACATAGTTTAAGACATATACATACATAAATATTTAAAATAAAGGTCCTTCAATTGACCTTGAGTTCTTCTACTAAACTCCTTGAAAATTTATCGTAACACGAGTTTACATGTGTATATAAGTTTTGTTACTGCATTGCATTCAGGTGTGTGACTAGCACCTTTACTGGAGATGCATTTACGCAAATATTTTTATTATTGATAAATTTTTAGATAAATTGTTGAACATATTTTTTTTTATTATTTTTTTAGTTCGTAAAGTTTAAGTGGAATTTTAAAAAAATGAATAAATATTGTTTACTACATTAAAGTGACGAGTAAAAAAATTTTTTTGGCGGTGATTTTGTACGTGCTGAAAGAATACTGAATGTAGTGAAGCCACTTCTTAATGGAAGTTAATAATATGGAAAATAATTTTGTTTTTAATTAATTCTGTGAATAATTTTTTTTATTATCGTAATTTTATGTGATTGTGTGTAGTAGTGTTGAAGAATTATATTTTATAGAAATATAAAATGAGCATATTTTTATGAGCACTAATTTGGAGTTTAAAATGCGATCAAAGGCGATCGCAAGGAGGCTCAATCAAGGTAAATTTTTTTTGTTTATTTTTTAGTAAATTAAAAATTATTATTCTTATTAAATTTCATATATTTTTTATTTTTTACATCATTCAATTTTTTTATATTTATTTATTTTTATTTTGATCAATTTTGTTGTTTTCGAGAGGCCCACATTTGTAAAAGGTTCTAGATCCAAATAAGTAAGTACTGATTTTCTTTAGTTAACCCCAAAAAGCTACACATAATTATTATTTATCTAAAAAAACTTAAAAGAACAATTACTAATACTTCTTGATAAAATTTTATCTTATATTTTTCACTTGTCCCCTCTCTTGAGTTGCACTCTGTGTATGGTGGCGACTCGTGGCTTCGTGCTATTTAAAATATATTCACTTATTTTTTTGTTTTTTTTTAGTTTGAGTTGCAATAAAGAAAAAAACAATGCCACATCTCTTATCATCGTTTCAGTTGCCTCAAAATGGCATATTATAACAACATCATGAACGGTTTTTTAAATAATGATAATAAGTATATTATATAGAGAGAAGAAAAACAATATAGAAAAAAATGACCACAATGAATGCACCATGAAGGTGACAATTGTGGCTATTAAGATATTTTCCATAACTGTTGGGATACGCTGATTTATTGATTTTAGTCTGTTTGGAAAAAATAATAATAATAAAAATAAAAAAAGAAAAAAATATAAGAATAAGAATTTTTAACTTGTGAAGATATATTCAGATATTTTATGGGATATGATTGTTGAATGGAAATTTTCTTGAGGGCATTCATTGGTATTTTATGTGGTGTTTGCTTAAGACTTTTCTTTAGTAGTATTATAAATAATAATAAAAAAAAAGAATTTATAAATAATAGACCTAATCAAACAGTGGAAATCAGCCTATAACACTTCAGATGGAATCCTAGAAAATGCCGCATTGCGCGAAACCGTGACGTCCATGCTGTCAAAACTCTAGGTTGGTTCCTATAAACTGAAGAAGATAAATTTAAGTTTCATTTCAAGCAAATTCTAACGTAGTTTCATGCTTATTCGACTCGCTAAATCTTATCAGTTCAATTATAGTGAAGGTGAAAATGTTTTCACAGGAATTGTGGATACTCAAGCATAGCTGGAATGAATCCCTTCCATTGTTTCTTGACTTGAGAAAAGTTGCAATTTAATACAAGGGTTACAGAGATTAAAGTATCTTGAGATTTTAATAAATTTTTGCTATTTAGTGGGTCTTTCAAATGGCTAAATGAGGAATAAAAGTCACTAGTTTCCAGACCTTTGTGTTTAGGTGTACGGGTGCTCTATGTACATTCGATTCATAAACATATACCTACCCCGTTTATGGCTAGGTTCAACCAAGGCTCAACCCAGTCATAAACAGCGGTCGCGTTGAAGCTCGGTCTACTCAAATCGGCTCAAATATACTAACTGGAACCCGGTGCAGAGTTCTCCATAACGGAAAATTATCCGACAGCTTTGAGGTGAGTTCAGGAGTACGACAAGGATGCTTACTATCCCCATTACTATTTCTTATAGTAATAAATGACATTCTTGTTGGCGCTCTAGATAGTAGAACAGGCGGCATACAGTGGGGTTTGCTAGATCGCCTTAAGGACCTCGACTACGCAGATGATATCTGTTTGCTGGCCCACAGACATCAGGAGCTAAAAAACATGTTAAACAATTTGGCAACAGAAAGTAGTCTAGCAGGCTTAAGGCTGAATCCGAATAAAACCAAAGAAATGCGGATAAATGCAAACACACTTGAACGAACTGCGCTGAATAACCGTGACGTGGAACTGGTAGATAAATTCTGCTACCTCGGTAGTATTATTACCGAAAATGGTGGTGCAGAAGAAGACGTCAGTTCCAGAATAAATAAAGCACGAAGCGCATATGCATGCTTGTTCCGCATATGGAGATCAACGGAGATCTCAACCAACACCAAATTGCGGCTGTTCAACTTCAACGTTAAGGCAGTTCTTTTATACGGTTGCGAAACATGGAAAGTCACCCAATTCATCACAGGGCGCCTACAAGTCTTCATAAACAGATGCCTACGTCGTATCCTAAAAATCCGCTGGCAAGATAGAATTTCAAATGAAGAGCTATGGCGCCGTGCCGGCCAAGAAAGGATAGACGACCAAATCAGGCGAAGGAAATGGAATTGGGTTGGCCACACCTTGCGACGCGATAACGAAAATCTAGCCAAACAGGCCCTTGACTGGAACCCGCAAGGATCCCGTCGAGTTGGAAGACCTAGAACAACGTGGAGGAGAACCCTACTAGCAGAGGCCGCAACACTGGGAGATCCTGGTCAGAGCTAAGAGCTGTCGCGCAAAACAGAGTCCGCTGGAGGGCAACTGTTTCCGCCCTATGTCCCACGAGGGATTAAGGGGCACATAGAAGGAACCCGGTGCGCCTCGCTGCACCTATAAGCCAGCAGTATGGCGTGGGCTAAAACAAATGGGAATTTCAAAATCGCTTTTTCCATGAAAAAGAAAAGTGTCCCCCCATTTGCAGGGGTTGATCGAGGTAAAGTTAAGCGAAAATCCCTTACATGTAGTGTCAGAAACCTCCAATCAGTTGATTTTTCTTCTTAAATCTCGCAAAGCCCTGTGAAGCACTTCGAGCAATTTTTTTTGGGACATGGTGCATTCGTTATTATTTTATAATTTTGCACGGTCTAGACTGTGGAAATAAGGGATGTTACATGTAGGTGTTCCTATCTGGTTCTCAATGGCATCTTGGGTGCTGAATACACTCTACGTCCACCATCAAGTAGCGCTGATGCAATTCCCGATTATGTCACCGCAAGTGCAATCCCATACTGCAAATCAAAACCTGTGTGAAATATTAAAAGATTGAAAAAGGACTGAATGGAGTCTGAAAAATGAATTTTTGGCGCAATTCTGTCTGGAATAAGGCAGACATTATTATTCTCTCTGAAAACTAAGATCAGTACCCTTCACGAGTATCAACAAAAGACTGAAAAGAGGTGGAAACAAGGCGGACATTTTTATCACTTTCAGACTTGGAATATTCTTAGGAAGGAGGAGGACTCGGCATTTCTGGTATTAGGATTTTTTTGAAAATTTCTAATTGTCACTCCTTTCATCCAAATGTCTAAAGCTTCCTGCCTAAATTCCACCTGATTTCCGTCCACGTCCAATGTCTTGTAGAGAATAAAATTTCTTACAAATTTTGCCTTTGCTGTTTTTTTTTAAATTCCCCATAGTTTCGCCATTAGAGAGCCTTTTGAGCCTTTTTCCAGATTCAAAGCGTCCAAAGAAAAGCCTGTGAAAAACTGCAACTCCTACTTTGATCTCGCTTAATTTTTCATACAATTGCATAGTTTTGGCTTAAAATCTGAACGATGAAGTGGCATTGACAACGTCTTTTTTCCTAGTACATCCGATGGCAACGACATTTTTGGATGAGAGATAGCTGAAAAAGTATCTAAGTCAACTTCTTCAAAAAAGATTTCAGTAGATATTATTATCAGATACCGCACTCTAAGACAAAACAGTCTGTAGTAAAAAGACAGTTACAATCAATTTTTTTCGACTGATAATAGAAGGCGAGTTCTGATTTAGAAGGTCAGCATAAAAAATAATAATTACAAATTTGGTCAAACTCTTAATTAACTAACTTAGTCGGTTTCTTCTCTTAATTTGTGATGATCAATGATTTCTAACGGCTTTGACCGAACAAAATCGTGGAATCGGGTAGTGAGCTTATCGTGGAATTTGAATATTTTAATCAATTTTAATGGAACTGAACTTCCTAAATATAAAGTTCCATGTCGAAAGTTTTTGTATATAATTACAATGACTCATTCCATACTAAGCTGGTATCGAATAAATGCAGGTAAAACTTTTTCTACTAATATGATTAGTGATTGTCATTCATTCATTAGTCACAGTTATAGTCAATTGTCACTAAAAAAATTGAGGACCGTTTTTTCAAAACTCATCATTTGAAAAAACTTAATTTTTCAGGAGAACCATTTTTTGTTATACAAATTGAAAGAAAACTGACTGTTTTGCAAAAACTGACAATTTTTAAATACTTATAGTATCTAAAATAATAAGTTTATTGAAAATATGATTACACCAAATGAAAGAGATCATTTAAAATAAGGCGATGACATGTAAAACTCATTTTCGTCAAAATTGGAGTTATGCAGTTTTGAAAAAAAACGGTCCTCAATAATTGTTCAGTTTCGAATACATCACCCAAGTTGACTTCAAAGTTCAGTTGAATTTCTTATCCATTAGTTTTAAAATTGAGAAAAACCTCAAATTTTATCATAATTTCGATAAAATTGACTATATTTCAATTTGAGCGTAGCATTTACCAGTAAGTCCATTCAATTCAGCAAATATAGTTCTGAGGATATTTGAAATTAAATTTTTGTGTTTTATTTAGCATGAAAGGAATGAAAAAGACGTGGAACAAAGCAGTTTAATAAATTTGTAAGCAGAAATCATGTCTGTCACATAATTGCAATATCCAATAAAAACAATTTTCCTAAATTTCAAAATTGAGATTATGAAATTTGGTATTAAGAAATAAAAACTTTTCAAATTTACCAATTTCCAGCCTTTAAATAGTAGTAAGCTAGGTCTGAGCTGAAATTATTGGGCGCATCCAGCGCACTCAGCGGAAAAGCCGCTTAGCTGAACAGCACAGCGTAAAAAGTAACTCAGCGATATGTGTCGGCTGAGTTAAAATTTATTTTGACAGCTAAATTTTTTTTTCTATTTTAAATAACATCAATTCACTGAGCTACTTAGCATAAAATTTTTACGCTGAGAAATTTGCCAGCCGCTGAGCTAAGCTGCCTAGTTCAGCTAGCCATCCAACGAGTTCAGCACTTAGCCGCTACTCAGCCGCTGAGTGCGCTGGATGCGCCCATTGTTTGCGAAATATGATTCAAAATCTTGTAATTTTCATTATACAGATTCTGATGAGTCATGCCAATATTTTCAAAAGTACAAATACAATTTTATCCAAAACTAATACTCAATCCAGAAAATCAAATTAAGCTCTATTCAGCACTTTACTGGTGAGATGATGAAATAAGCAGTGACTTTCATTCAAATAAACTAAAATTCAGGCAGACAATTTTTTAAGAGTTTAAAGAAAAACACCTTTATATTTATGAAGAAATACAAAACAAAATTAATTAAGGTGTTACAAGAACGAGATCAAGGCCCAATTTTTAGATTACGAATTATTTTTTGCTTTCTTTGATAGTATCCAACTTGATTTGCAATTTCCATATATTTTTAGCTGCATCACGTAGCCATATTCAAGATTTCAAAATTCCCTTCCAAAACCGCCTAGCTTTGACTTACTGCAAAGTTGGTATAAACTAAAAAATGTCTATGGTGCCTTACAAATATTTCATAAAAATGATCACCTGGTAACACTATACTCTGTGCAATGTATATTTTAAAATGATATTCTTAAAAAATATAGGTTTTGCTTCATAGTTCGGTAGATAGTAAAACTGTATACTCGAGAAAAATTATATCTAGGAAATTTAAGATTTTATTACTATTAAATTGTTTAGCTGAATTGAGCTGAATTGTGTTAAAATGAGCTGAATATGTACGTAGGATATTTTAACATAAAATTTAATGACTTTATTCATCATATTATTATTATGTTAGTTATTGGAATGTAATATTCCGAAAAAAGGGGGAGTTTAAAGTAAGTGAACTTATAATTAATAGAAATTTTGTTGTTATATTATTGTTCTGAGAATCGATGATGATCTGTTTCAGCATTCTTTGTATTTTTGTGGAAGTTGACTAACTAAATATTCAAAAGAATAGGAAATTAGTAGAAATCCTTTTAATATTCAATAAGAATATCATTTTTGTTTATGTAGGATAGAGTGTACCTATATCTTTGGAATGGATTTGTCATAGACTTTCGATGAAAATATTCTTGTCACTAGCAAAGAGCCGAAGCGACGGGTAAAGGCCAAACCTAAATGGCAAGTGAAGTGTAGTGAAGTTAGGTACCATTGTATATGAATATATGAGAGTGCTCAAAATGGAAGTGAACTAGTATGTATGTAGTTACATCTACTTCAGTGGAAGTTACGACTACTTACTTTTACTTCACTTCTGCATTACTTTTCATTTAGGTTTGGCCTTAAATCAGCAAATATAATATGGGGGAAAAAATAACCAATCGATATTAAAAAAACAGTTTAGCGCATTGATACAAACACAAGGGTTAAGACAAGATTACTATATAAAGTAAATATTCTAGCCTTCACTATACTGCTATTAACAAAGCCACGGAAGAAAAACACTTTCACTCTCATCAAACAATATAAATCATCCATCGATATATGGTTCAACTTTCGTTGTAGTAGTAGATCACATATGTAAATAGAGCCAAGTTTACAATTTTAGAATCATTTATTTTCTATAAATATTTAAAATCCGCTTAAAAACGATTAAATAATCAAAACGAGCACAATTTTTGTATCACAAGATAGCCATCACCGTCACTTAATGCAACAATCTGCTCGTTTCAAGTGGCATCGAGTGGAAAACCACTTAGCACACAGTCAAATTATACTAACTCTCGATATCAGTCTTAAGGGGCAGCAAAAAAAGTCAGAATCATTTTCTCTTGATCCAAGATAAAAACTGATGAAGTCATAACAAAGTGAAAATTTTTCAATATACCCCCACACCAGCCAAAAAACTGAGATGGAGAAAAAAAAGAGCACCGAAGCCAATTGACATCCCTTGCTATCATCGAAAGCTGTCTCATCTATTTGTCATTCAAATTACCCCAGAAAGAAAGGCTGACATTGTGTGGCTGATGATATTCAAAACGTCTTAATTAATTGTCTCCGAATATTTACATCATCCGCTCGAGAACAAGGCGGCGGTGGCGGCTACGGCGTTCGTTCCCCCATCGAAGCGCCACGTCTTCAAAAAAACAAACACTCGACACCCTTGTCCGCAGTGAAATCACGTCTCTGGTATCGGAGAGCGGAACTCAGATGATATCTAGTTGAAACTCCTAAAGGTTTCCAAAATGGTCCGCATTTTGTTTACAAAAGAGGGAAAAAAACCGTCCGAATGGCCATTTCGGTCCGCCAACAATCGGAAGATTTATTGGCGCATTCTGCTGATAAGGGGAAAAAATCGATTATTGGACCACTTGACTGCGCATGCTGCGGCTCGGCGCGGTGATGAAATCCGAGGACGGGCTGGCATTATGTCACCCTAGAGCGCGCTGTGCTGCCGGAGAACATGACCCCGCCGATTATCGACAAATCCGTAGCCACCGTTATTTATTATTCATATATCAAGCTGAAAACACCTGAATGATTCAAACAGGTGTTTTCAAGTCTTTGGCGGCGACAAGTGTCTGCTTTTAGCGCTTTCAGCAGCAGCTCGCCCGCCCCGGCTATCAGTTGAGAACACATGACAGTCTTATCTTTCCGCTGGAAAAAATCAAATCGCGAAACAGACCAGAAGGAAGTATCCCACGCTTCCGAAACTCTGTTCTAATTGTTCGGTCACATCCCAGCCTCCCTTGCCTTTGCCAAGTAGTCGAACCAGCGCGAAAATTCCTTTGGCCAAAGATAAGATCCCCTGGCGTCCGGATAGTTAGCGCAGATTGCGAAATATTACGTAATAATAGTGGTGCCAATGTCAGAGCTGACTGCGGAATACACCCTGGATGGAAGCGACACATTTTATCGCGCTCCGAAGGAAATTATCCGGCAGCAGCTGTTGTGAGGCGCTCGTGATGACTTCGTTGCATAGTTCGTCACAACACTTGCAACAACTTATCTCTATCTTCTGAAATTGTGGAAAGCCTAAGCGCTTGTGGCTGTTCCCATTTGAAGTGTGGGCAACGATTGATAAGAGCAAATTGAAGATGTTTCGTAACGATTGAGGGTGGATGGCTTTCTGTAGGACACTGGGACTGGAGATTAGAGAGTTGGAAGTGACACAGTTTTTAGGTTTTATCTTCTAGCTTCCCACGAGCGAGAGTGTGCGTCTCAAAGGAAGACGAGTCTGGGACTATTGCACGATCGAATGGGGCTGTCTTTTCAAATGGTGATAAACATTTAAATTTAGCAGAAGGCAAACTTTAGCATTTCCATGACAAAGAATGCTATGGTAATTTTTCTGATCAAAACTTCGAAGTATCTTTTGCGTAATACTTTAGCAGCTTCGCTGTTGGAGACGAAATGTCAAACAATCTAGATGGGATGTGGTTTTTTGAAGCAAGTCTTGGGTACATTTTATGATGTTTCGGTGTTTTTTCCTTAGGAAACTCGTCCCATTTTTAGTTCATATTTTTGGTAAACCCTAGCCGAAAAGATAGTATAGAGGGAAGTGTAAAAAAACGGCCAACGCCAAAACGTGATATGCTTATAGACGATGGAAGTAAAAAGGTGTGAGTCTGACGTAAATTTGCTTCAAATCTGGCTCAAGTTTGTATGCCAAAGAGTCGTTCTTAGACTCAATCATGTCAAACAATCTTAAAACTAGCGAACGCATATTCCCAGAGTAGTATCTAAGATTTATGTATGTGTATGCTTTGTGTGCAAGGTTGACTCTTGGTAGTTAGGTTGATAGAGGCGATATTTCCGTGCGAGGACTGTGGACAGAGACACAATACGCGACGGAAAGGAATCGTTTGAAACTGACTCTCTATTCGCCCTGTCTTATTCAGTTTTGAAGCTTTGAAGCCTCTCTCAAGCCCCGTGAGAAAAAGTTACTAAATTCTACCCAAAGCCAACTGCAAAGAAAATATTCGCAGGTCCCTCTGCCTTATTATTCCTATATCGTTGGCCGCTTCTGGAATAATATTACTGGTAAGATAAAAGCACGCTTCAAGACACTAATTTGTGGCAAAAAGGGAAATCTAGTAACGAAGAACGAAGGGTGATCCGGAAATGGCTGGAAGAGATCACCACACATATGCTTGAGAAATTCAGCGACGCTGAATAAAAATCCCCATGTGCTAAGTACCTTTTAGAAAGCAAATCCAAATCTGACTGCATTAAATAACAAAACACAGTGTGCCAAGTAGCAATTCAGCAGCGCTGAATAAGAAATAGCTGAGGGTATTTATTAAAGGAACAAACAATGAGAGCAACTGCTAAGTCGAAGAGCCTTAAAGCTTGCGGACAAGACTGATTCTACGCAAATTTTCATTAGATGGGGGTAGGTTGAAGTAAAGTTTTCAAGAAAAGTGATCCGTCGCTCCTTAGGAACTGGAGTAGATGGTGGAATAAGAATGAAGTTGCCGTACTTAGAGCCGTCATAGAAGATGCTGAATAACACTGAATGTGGAATACTCTATAATGGTAAATTCAACCAGCCTTTTCAAGTCAACACAGACGTTAGACGGTGGTGTGTAATGTATCAATTATTGTTCAATATTATCTTCGATGAAGGATGAGCATAGCTAAAATCGAGAAATATATGAGTCTGCGCCTAGGAATCAGAAAACCTAAAGAGCTGATGAGATCGGGTGAGTTCAAAATAGTATCACTGCCGCAACACTGCAGTATGGGTCTACAGACTTCACATTTCTGAATACTACAGTGATGCGCTTTGCACTCACCTATCTTCTTACTTTAACTTACACATATAGCGTGAATTCCAAAATGCATCGCTGCGGTATCACTAAAGAATTCAGCTATTACAAGTCTGTAGCTGAATTCTGAAGTGATGCATTTTGGAAATTATCTTCAGTTGTGATGACGAACTGACGCTTTTGATAGTGTTAATCACGGTTTGCTTCTGAAAAAACCACCCTCCGAAGCTAATTTTTCTCTTCCGGCCCTTAAACTGATACATAGTTTCTTAACCAATCGTTTTCAGAAAGTTCTGCTCGGTGACAATTCTTCCTCAGCTGCTGTCTTCGCGCTGGCGTACCCTAAGGCTCTATCCTTGGTCCGCTGCTATTCGGGATTTTCGTTAATGATCTTTCTTTTGTAGTCGAAAGATTCCAATATTCACATGTGGTGTATACTTTGGTTGAGGTGTTCTGTCAGGCATACTAAAAGGTCACTGGTGAACCCCCCTTTTGGCTGAAGCCGTACTGTTTGTCATCTTTCACCAGAGGTATGCATGTTCGGGCTACAACTATGAAAATCTGCAAATGCCCCTGCCAAGGGTAGCTTCCACTGCAGGAATGAAAATCAAAAAATGCTCCCGTCAGAGCTATAGAATGTCGCGTCGTTTTACCAAGTGGTCCTCCAACTAAGTACTAACTACATCCAACGCTGCTTGACCTACGCAATCGAATGAGGTCTACTGAATATGCTAATGGCCCCCTTTATGGTCATCAAGATAATTGACTGTTTTCTTCGTCCTATGCACATTTTTAAAGGCTGTTAAGGGACCAAAAGTCTAAGAAAGTTTGAGCGTACCGTGCACGTTCGTACAACTATGAAAATCTAGTTGTTCGATTGGACTATTCCGTGCGTCGCTTATTGGTACGTGCCTGTAGCGGGCAAGTTCTGGGAGGCTCCTATATATTTCACGAATCCTGAAGAAAAACCCGTCCATTAATTGAAGGGCAGAATGTGGTATGTATCTTACAATACGATAAGGGGTTCAGAATTTTATAATATATTTAAGATTGGAATACACACCGTCCCATCATTTTAATTTATGATCTGATGTCGTAACCACTCTTTTTACTGTGTAACTGTCCAATGTAATCTTTTATTGTTAGTCAGTCACCATCAAAAACCTTCCCTACAATAGATTAAGACAAAACAGATGATATAATCTACCCACAATATACAAAAGCTCGCATAAACTCAAAAAAATTGAATTATAATCAGATTGTCATAAGTATTATTATTAGCGCGATATCTTCACCATCCCCAAAAAAAATTAACAAATAATTTGTTTTTGATAAAAACCCCACTCAAAAGATTCCAATCATAATTTTGTTTTATCTAATATTTTATTTCTTAAGTATCTAAACACTTAATTCAATCAATAATTAAAACAAAAACCCTCAAACTTCCAGTGTTACTGTCCGAAAAACATTTGATCTAAGCCTTTAGATAAAACCCCCCACTCCAACGCCACACTAAATACGTCTATTTCTGTGATGTTGTTGTCGAATATCAATAATATCAGCAGACACGAGTATCATGTCATAATTTTTCACTTATTTTTTTACTTCAAATTTTTTTCAGAAAAAATGTCACCAAATAATCGAAATTGTCATAAAATTTATTGCGAACATTTACGGTGCCCCGAGCGGATAAGACCATCTCTATCTGATGGGAGATAAAGATAGGCCGAATTTTTTATCACTGCAGGAGATAGTAAGTAGCTGGCCGAAGGTTGCTACCAAAAAAGTAGATCAGTACTCAATTAGGTGTTAATGTTTAAGTGTCACAAAAATATAAGTGGATTACCTTAGCTTACCTTATACTTACCGGTTAGTTATCTGTTTTTATCTAAATTTATTTTTTTAAGCAATTTCTCACTGATTATCGTGCCATGGAAAATAATGTGTGGTTAACGTGTGTGATAAAGAAAATTATTGGGCATTGTTCATTTATTATATGCTTGTGTGTGAGTGTGTGTGATTGTGGATTTGGAAAATTACCCTTTTTTATAAAAAAATACAGAAAAAAGTTCTCACGATCTTGTTATGTGACAAAATACGCAAATCCTTTTTCATTTTTTTCTTCAACTAAAAAAAGATAACAGTTTCCACGTTTTCACCGAAAAAACCCCCCGAAAAGGATTAATTGAAATCTCTTTGCAAGAAATGAAAAAAAAATTGTGACAATTGTGACAAGACGAAAGGAATAGGGTAATTGTGAAGATACAATTGACAACTAATTTTAACTCTTTCTGCTTCGCTTCGGAATGGTTGGTTTCACGCCCTTTTTCATGAAAAATAAAAAAAAAATCAAATATTGTCCTTTACCCTTGACATTTCTATCACTCGTCATCGTTTTCCTTAATTTTAACCTTTTCCACTTCCTTTTATGTCCTTTAATGGTTGACTGATCCGTAACCCTGAAGATGCTTCTCAATCAATTTTGGGGTAAATTTATGGGTTTTTTAAAGGAGTTGAATTTGAAATGTGGTTTTTTGAAATTAATTTTTGAAGTAAAGGAAAGGGTTTTTTTCGATGAGTATGTTTAGGGTTAAGATTTGTGCTTTTCAAATTAAAAATGATAAATCTATTCTATTTATGATTCAAAAACTATGCTTTTACCAAATTGAAACAGGGCTGAGTTAGTTTGTTAGTAAAAATCTTATTTTGTTTCTTTGACTGTAGATGACTTAGCTCTAGTCCAAACGTTTTTCTTAAGTGAAAGTCCAAGCTTAGCAGTCACCCTTTGAACTATCAGTCCATCATGTCGTAATTGTGATTCTGCACAGAACTTGGTTCGTAGGAAGGAATAGTGGACAGGACAGATTAATAAGATCATGGAGGGTGAAAAGGAGAAGGCGATGGACCTTACGTTTCAATTCCTGGATGTTGCAGTAGTTAACACCACACCAAAAAGAAGAAAGTTGCGAAAAGTCCACGATGTAACAAAAATCAAAACAGCAAATTTTTGTAACGGGGTATCGATTTCGCAAACTCGACATCCTCAATAGTAGCCGGCTGAGTCAGACATGTTTTATGGCTCCTGAAACAGCTGAATCGTGTGCTCAGTGAAGACCCGACTTAAGCGGACCTTTGGCACCTTATTAGTAATCGGTTAAGTTGGACCCTAATTTCAGGTTTAGCATTAAGACAACAATTATTTAAATCGGTTTAGTAATAAGTTAACCCATGCTTCATCAACTTCATTTTTAGCGGTTTGGTAGGTAGGTAGTTAGGTAGAAGCGGCAGTCCCGTCCAGTTTGAAGGTTGGGACAAAATTGGGGTTAAGGTGCCGCTTCAGTAGCTGCACTCGTGAAAAACTTTTGCGTGAGATCCATCCTGTCAAATTTACGTACCGGAGAGAGGCTTCATAATACACAGTGTCTGATATTGGCCAGAGCTGAAAATTCGCAAAGAAAATGTTCGGTTGTCTTATTAGCCTGTTCCTTTCCGCAGCTGCGACAGTGGTTGTTATTCGATTTCTCAATCTGGTTGCATGCTGCCGAACTGGCCTGTGACCCGTTATTAGTCACTACTCTGGCAATATTCTTGCGTTGCACTACCAAAAAGTCTCACGATCTTTGTTTGTTATAACAAGGCCAAATCTTCCTAGACTAATCACATGATTATAGGCTCCTCCATCTGGAGCCACCTACTAACAGAAAGTACATGGATTTGACTCTTTTTCCCTCGCGGCTTCTGTACATTCTCCACTGGTGTGTTTGCGAGAGCAGTCCCAAGTCTTGCAAATTCACCTGCCTTCCTATTGCTATCGAAGTTCCAGTGAACCGCTACCATCTGTATGTAGAGTGACCCTGTAGGTCCCGGCCAGGAAATGGAGCTTCTTTGGGCAGTTGTCGACCAGCTTAGAAGTTCCACGGGCCAAGCTTAGTGCCTTGACTGCCGCTTGACTATCTGATAACAGAATTACCCTGGCTATCGGCCTTGGAATTGACTGCATTGCTAGGCAGGCATGAAAAATTGCCAAAAATTCTGCAAGGAAAACGTTGTCGGAATTAGGCAGGCTGAAGCTATTTTGCAAGTTAATTGGAAATCACTCCAGCCCTACCCCGGGCTGATCATTTTGATGGCACCCGTTATCCCAAGACAGGCCATTCTTTTGACTTGATCCAGTGTGCTAGTCTGGATCTTTTATATTCTTAGACACGAGCGGGCCACCATACGGTGGAAGCATATGTCAGCACTGTTCTAATCACTGCCGTATATAGCCAGCGCGGGTTCAAACCCCATCTCTTGCCGAAAGTCTGCTTACAGGCATAAAAAGCTATACTGGCCTTCCTTGATATTTCTTCGATATTGAACATCCACTTCAGCTTTGGTTGCACAATAAGACCCAAGTACTTAGCCGACTGGGCTCCCTAAAGTCTTTAGGATCTTCGCTAGTCATACATTAATCTTTGCCTGATTCATACGATTGGGCAGTGGGCAGATCTTATTGAATGATCTATTGCTGCGCTTATTCCTCATTAAGGCGATCCAGCGCTTGCAGTACAGCCAGCATCTTCCCTTAGTAAACTGAAGTAGGATTCTGCAGATTCCACCTAGAAAACTAGGATTAAATTCTATGAAAGGACTACTGCCCCAAATGCGGACTCGTTCGTGAAAATATATATCTTCTGGTCCTCCCTTCAGTGAGCCACCCGAGCGATTTTTTAGCATCGGAAAAGTTAACATCACTTCTGTGAAAACACAAATCCCAGTCAATGCCATGAAAGTAACAACTAAACCCCGGTCAGTTGGGTTTCCCATAATGCTGGACAGTTCTCTAAGGAGCTTGAAGTGGAAAATTGGTATGGGAAAATAGCAGTGCCTATGCATTGATGCAGTTGAACTTCCATGAATTACCGGGGGCTGGGAGCGAGAAAATCCTCTACATAGCCAGGGAATCTCTATCCGGAGATTGAAATGTTTAGTCACTGCAGAAATCTGAATTATCTCTAGGACAGCTTGATTTGCTTACACATCAACGAGCGACCCGAGTTTGTGTCATGAAATTGGTTGGTCCTCCGGCCGCGATGAAAGCACCCCAATATCAAACTTAGAGAAAATGTTCGTATGAAACCTACGAATATCACAAAAATCGAAAATATTTCTTTATCGGGTTTGCAAGGTCGTAAGCCTCAGTTGCAGAAGTCTGTGCCTGTCACAACCCCATCGAAGCTAATGGCAAGGGCGTAGTTGAAGTGGTATGCCACCTAAAACGAGGTGGGCCTCGTTAACCGACCGATAAAAGCTGTGCACGCCTTAAAATAAAGGTTTTTAGAGTCCAACTTCGCACTCTCAGACTGCTTCGAACCGATCCTATTCTTTACTAGTTCTTTAATCGATGGTTGCTGCTAGTCATTGTACCATGATATGTGCAACATGACGAAGTACTAGTAGTACAAATGCGGTGATTACTAAGCTCAAGTTAACTATAAAGAAAAAGAAGCATTCGTTCAGGATTAAGAGAAAATGTTTAACCCAAAACCTCAATTAAGAATTGTGAGTATATTTGTAACATATTGTCCTATCATAACCCCCTTGTTTTAAATCATAAAATACATTTGCTACCACGAAACTGAAGTGAAGCGACCATTGTTCCTCTTCTTTCATACATAATTTTCCCTTAAGTAGGACGAAGTAGACAATGAGGAAGGTATTTGCGAAACTGGAAAAAAAAAGAAATTAAAATAAAACCACCAACCACCAACAAAAGGGCCAGGGTTCTCCTCAACAACGTCATTATGTTATTGTTGTTTTTTCCTCCACCGAATCCTCAACATTTCAGTCCGCTGCAAATTGTTCACTATAGTGCTTCTCGTGCACACATTCTACTTCCACAAAATCGCATTCAAAAAAATCGAATGCATTCCCCAGTTCCCTCGATTCTTTCACGAGAGTGAAAAAAAAGGACGAAATAAAGGATCTTAACCAATCCTCCAAGCAGATGATGGACTTAACTTCACAGTCTCGAGATGAGACACATTCACGTATACATATCGAGGAACGAGGATGAAGACCAAGAAGTTTTGGCCCAAGGAATCCAAGGAGAGTGCTAGCATACACGTAGCATAGCTCGTAACCATGACGTTTGGGAAAAAAGAAACTCAAGACACGCGTCAGAATACTTCCGGTACATTCCGCAGCTATTGTATTGCGCGGAGAACGCTTTTAAAATGAACTTCCGCTGTAAGGATCTGGAAGACCTGGAACACGCCTTCCTTGCCTTAACCACTCGACAGCAACAATAGAATATGTTGTGCAGTCTCTACGATATATTGTATAGACAGTCATAGAAGGCATGTGTAGCAACCAGTGAAAGGAAATTCCAGGACTATGTATGCTATGCTATGGGCTGCATTATCTCAGATGCCAAGGACTCGATTGCAATCCTGGCGCAGAGATATTGGATTACCGGCGGTGCAATTACGTCTAGCGGGTAGTTAAAGGCGGATTGTCCTATCCGCGTGTCCTTATTTGACAGTTAAGTCAGATGTTGGGTGAGTCTATTGTGTTGATCCTGTGAATCTATATAAACCAGTCCTGACCCCGGCAATTTTTCGTGTTTTTTTTTATAAAGTAGAGCTTCTCTAGTGTTTAAGATCGGTTTGGGGTTAGATTTGCGCTTCCGCTTCATAAAAGTGGAATGATTTCGACGACGACTCCGGCTGACTCCTGGGCTGTAACCTTTCTATCCGATATCTTCGTCATTTCACAATATTTTCAGTTTAAGGACATGCACGAACGCATACACATTTCTAGAGTGGATAAAAAGTCTTGCCCAACAAAATTCGTTGACTTTTCGCGGAACAAAGGCGCGTCGAGTTCACCGCTGAGATTTGTTCTCATCTCACAAAGGACTCTTGACATCATTAACAAGCAGAAGTGGGTTTCCAGCTGAGTAAATTACAGAGTGGAGTTGAATTTTGATCCACCGTTAGACAGTCTTGTCGAGTCTTTGTCTTGTGCAGAGTTGCCTTTCGGGGCAGGAATATGTCGCGGAATCCTTGTGATCCTGCCATGGCAGGGGGATTCCAATTCAAAAATATCAAGAGACATATACAACAACATGACGATCGGTATCGGAATGTCCGACCCCTGCCGATTGATGATGTCAAGGACGATTTAAAGGAAAAAGCGCGCGAAAAATGATTTTCGAACAAAACAAAAAAAAAAACAAAAAAAAAACATATTTCCTTCCATCATCGTGTGAACACCAATCACCCCAGGACATATTCAAATCATTCCTTCACTCTCAGAACTCTAACATCCTTGATTGTATGTTAAGCTTCAGAAAAATATTACTAATAAAAAATTCATAAATCTGTCGATTAACATATGAAAGATGACAAATTAAAGATTCAGAATTAATTGGCTTCGATCCTTGCATCCTTTATGCATGTCATGTCTCCTGCTACTATGATTTGTCACACTCCTAGCTCAAAAATAGGCCGTTTTTGGATGAACAATCCGCGCTGTAACAGAGAACATTTCGGAGAGAGAGAACAGTTGGGCTCAATGAATGGGGATTAAACCGCATTAATATAAACGTATGTTTGCGGAACAAGAGTGATCCTAGCGAGTCCTTTTTGTAGTGTAAACAGACGTGATATTTGCTTTTCATCTTATACATACATATATGTATGTACCTCTCCCCTCGGTTTTGGGCGAAGGCGGTGGTTATGACATTTCACTTTTTTCCATAAGGAGCTTGTGTGCCCCCTTGTCCCTTCTTCATCCTTTTTTTGTGTTGTTCCTATGACAGTCTCTGAGTCTATAACGATAACAGGACAAATCTGTTTTTTATTTGAAGAGATTTAATGACGTGTCGGATTAAGTGACGGAAGTTATGTTTTTGTTGTTGTTGTTGTTGGTTGTGGGTGAAGGAGTTTATTGGATGAGAAATGATAAAGTTGTTTGGGTATCGATGGCGGCTTTTGTTACAAAAAAACATTGAAAAAGGCTAAGGATGTAATTAAATTGACAGGATATGTGGGATTCCGAAATCTTAGGAGACTTTGATAACGATTTTTGATCATGTACCAATGCAAAATACAAGGCTTCTAAATACCCAGAATTTATTTGTTGTCTTCAACATTACCAATTGCAAAACAACCTAATTTTGGGTCCACCTGTTTTTCAGTTTTTCATGCCGTATACATTTAACAAGCGTAATTTTGGATGGTCCACATCTCGTCTTTCGTTTGAACTTCTTGAACTCGTTTTTACCCGTCTGTGATATACTAACCCGGTGCCCAGGTGTCTAATCCACTTAATGGATGAAGTCTCCTTAAGATTTCACTAATGCTATAGGTGTCATATAAAAACTTTGATGTCAATAGGTCAAACTCAAACAATCAATAGCTGTCAAATACCTTTATCGAAATCCGCCTTAAAGTTGTCGTTTGGAGCACTGTTCAGCTCTTCACCACACACATCCACACATATACAAAATTGGCCGTAGTATGCCCATTTGTACAGCTGAGTACTTGGCGATTTAAACCGTTTGGTCATATTTTACCGTCGTACCGCGCATGCCTCTTATTAAAAATAGTTAAAAACTACTACTACGGCCATCGTATGCCCCTTAAAAAGCCTAGTTGTCTGTGCTCGCCCGTTGTAAGGCCATTTCTTTTTACTCGGGCACTTACCAGAAAAATTCTGAATAACTTCTGATTCAACAAGAAAAACGTTAGCCCACTTCTACAGATAACTGAAGATAATCAAAATCAACCCTTCTTAGCTGTACAACCTCTCTCGAAAATCTTTGACTTTTTACTGTTACAAAAATCTCACCCATTGATACCTTCTTCAATATCAAAATACAAATTCAATTAACATCGCTTCAACCCTTACTCCTCAATCTCACCCAAAAATGCAATCGCCCTAGTTTCAATCATAGCAAAAAAAACTCCATATCTACATACTATCCTCTCACCCTTAAAAAACCCCTAAGTAGCAATTTTGACTGTTTCTGCGTCACTGAACTTATGCAAAGGGATGAGCGTCGCGTTATGCAAATTACCGAAACTTATCACCTACCCCTCTCGTCCTTCGGCGGCATCCTCTACAACAACAAAAAAGATAAAGTTGTCACTTTGACACTAGGAACAATAAGGGTAGCATCATCAGGGGATGATACATGGCGATATTTATGGGGAAATCTAGTGACAAAGAGTGTTGTTAACATGACATTAATTTGCGAAGGGACAACAGAAATGCCAGGATTCACGCAAGGAAGTGTGTCATAAATATTTTTTCGGTGCAGTTTTTTGCAGAGGGTATGTCCTTTTTTTTTGGGGAATATGAATAGGTAATATTGGTGTAAATCATGCCGAGAGGAGATGGTTGAGACAGCGTGGAAGGATATGGCTTAAATTTCTGTTTTTTACTGTTGTAATGATAGTTAAACGGTGCAGTTATGGTGCAGTGAGGCGTGCACTTTAATATTCATGGCATAGATAGGTTGGAATACGGTAAAAAAAATATTTGCATTTTAATATAAAATTTCTCATGAGTATAAAAAATGTTTGTTGGTGTTGGAATGAATTTTTGGGAAATAAATGGCTGTTTTGATTTGGCCGTTTGAGCAATGATATGACAACTTTGCTCGCAGTGTCATGGCAGACAGGATAAACAGTGAAAAGATAAGTTCAGTAAGTAAAGTTCAACTAAGTCAGGTGGTCTCAGCAGGTTTATAAGAACCTAGTGGTGCCGTCCAAGCAGAGGTGTACGCTTTTCTGGCATGCACATACGAAAACTTATGAAATACAGTTCAAAAAACGGATTTTTATCTTCTCTGATAGCCGCTAAAGTCAGCGTCTCGTATTTTGCATGGAAGACTATGAAAAAGAATCTCTTTCCATTATAGCAAGAACTTCAAAGAGAAGAGGTATAGCATAACTTTTTTTGTTTGGATTTACCATATTTTGACAACTCGGAAATTAACGCTCACACCTTTAGAAGAGGGCAGCCCAATCACAACCTTATATTGCGATCGGAGTATCTCATAACTTCTGTTGTTATTCGGTGATCAGCTTTCCGATATGGTTCCTTATCAGGGGCGTACCAATTCTAGAGTCTGGTTGACAATCACACCATGTCCAGTCAGCACACTGAAGCCAAGCGGCCTCTATTTGCCCGTTGTAAGGTCATTTTTTTATTTTTACTCGGGCATCAAGATATTTCACATTCCTAGGTCTTAGGCTGATGACCTATCTCAAGAAGTCCAGACTTTTAACCATTGCTAATGAAGGCAATAGCTTCTAGCCCCTTTTTGAAGCCGTGAAGATTCTGTTTTAATTCTTATTGCCCTGTTTTTCAGAATTTTGACCTCTCACCTTACAACCATAGACCTGCGTGTACGCCTTACTAGAGCCTTCATTACTTTACTGGGCTGCTAGTTCTACCGTGTTATTTAATAGCTTGTTGTACGAAGGTTACATGTTCTTATTGTTTGTTTTATTGCACTAGAAATTTCAAAAGTTCTTTTCAGCTTGTTTTATTATTTAGTTTGGAAATGCTAATCTCTTAAGTTGAGCTTACACGGAACGATTTGCTTGTGCCATCTGGCTTGCGCAAATAAATTTACACGAGTGAATCGTTGCTTGTAAACGAAACTTTTTGGCTTACGGAAGCCAAAATCTTTTCTTGTGCAAAATATGTGTTCATTGAAAATCGGCTTGATGTTGGTGTTTCGGAATGAGCGTCTAAACGATATTCAAGCCGCGGCTAAAACCCTCAGCATGCCCTTGGGTGTATAGTGACGTTCGACCACCAATTATCAATAGACTTTCGCCAGTCATTTTGCATAAGTAAATCGATGCGTTTGAATCGATATAATTCCACACAGTTTATTTGCACCAATTGACTTGCCCCAGCCACCTTGCGCAAGCAAATCGTTGCGTGTAAACCGACCATTATATTGCAAGTTTCTAATTTCAACAAAAGGTGTCATTTTAAATTTCTCGCCATTTTTGAAATGTCAAGGTACAACTGTCATTACGAAGACATTTGACAAGTAAAAACTAGGAATTTTTGGATATGAATCAGTACATACCTACTGGCAAAATGGTGGTGAAAATGCATAAAGTTCATAAGGCTCATGATGAGGGTATACGTCAACAAGCAACAAACTGTCGCATCTGGGGCTCCAAAAACCCAAGAGAAATAGTCGAACAATCTCTCCTACAACAACTACTTTCAGTTAGTTCTGTTATTAGGCTGATGGTGTATTCGGGCCATTCTTTATTTTTGAAAATGCTATTGATTTGACCGTTACAATAGACGGATTGGGTTGCCGAAAAATGTCGATTGGTCTAAAATTGATGCTACAGAAATAGGCGAGGTCTATTTTCAACTGAGTGGCGCCACCTAGCACAAAGTTCATGAATCAATGGGTCTGTTCATCTATTTGATTTAAAATGGCACATCTAATTAAAAGGCCCTTTATAAGATCACGTATGTAAACCTATCAAAGCTACATAGTATAAGTCTTAATATGTCTTCTGTTATATAAAGTCAGATACTTGTTAGGTTATATATTTCCTTACATTTTAGTTAAAAATGAACTAAAAAACTCCACTTGAACAAAGGCAAAAATAAGAAAAAAATAGTTTCATTATTTTGTATCCACACCTTTTGTTAAAGTAAAAACCCCCGTCAATATAAAACCCTTCCTCCACTAACATTTCAATAGCAAAATCTAATATCGACACTGGAGCCAAAAGCTTTCTTCCCATCTCGTTCTTTTTACATCATAAAAACACAAAAGAAATACCGTACCATAAACCGCCATTTAACCCAGAAGTGATAACTTCAATTCTTCTCCATTTACCCGCCTTTAGCAGCACAGAAATCATAAAAAGAAGAGAAAACGGCAAAGTTATCATCCCACGAAAGAGGCACCCTCCTCCCCCAGTTGGGTTCGTTTTTTTGTGTAGTTGAAAACAGAGAATACCCAAAGTCCACCCCCACAGGCAGCCTGGCAGCCGCCACAGAATCCACATCTTTATGTACCTACTCAGAGTGCTTGTCCTAATATTATGTAACCATGAAAACCCGAAGTACTCATCCCACACCGTCTACTAACACTCACAGTCCATACAGAGTTGGGCCCCGACAGAGAAGAGAGAGAAAAGCCAGGATCAAATTAAATCCACATTTATCCCCCTCCCTCGTTTTAGCTGTGGTCCATGCTGATACTCCTTGTCGTCTTTGCTGCTGCTGTATATCCTTGTAGTACACCGCACTGTCACCGACACAGGCTCAAGGAGCACAAAAGGCAAAAATCAAAGTCTTCAAGTGACACTGCAAGAGATTTTCTCCGGTTTTATCTGAAAACTAGATTCGTTTTGGCATGAAGAGGATCTACACGCCTCAAAACAATTTTCCATCCCATCTCAACGTGTGTCAATATCCCGAAAGGAAGCGTATATACACAAACTCAGCGCAGGGATATGAGACCGCACACATCGACAGCCAGTTGGTACTACTACACACACACGCGACACGGGGATAGCAGCAAACAGCATCCCGAATATCGAATCAGGAAAAGCAGAATTGCGAATCGTTGACATCCCCAAACACCGACAGGACAGATATATCTAGTCCCGGCGACCCGTAACTGTATAGCCAGGATTCATTCCCAGTATCCTGGATACAGTATATCCCCGCTGATGTAGTTCACGTGTAGTTTGCGCAAGTCCTGTGCCAGTGTTGGTACAGATTCTACCCTGTGCTAAGATATATGTATATAGAGAGAAAAAGGCCCTTGCGGAACGAGGTTCCGGGGATGTGCAGCATCCTTTTTCGATCCCGCCCTAATACGCTCCTCCCTAGTGAGTATCACAGGATGACGACGGCAACAGGATAAAAATGAACAAAAAAAAACATTATTTTTTTTCACCAAGCGAATCCCACAAATACACAATCACATCAGGATGCTCCCGTGAAGCAAATACTCGCCATTGATGGGAGTCGGGGGTTTGTACGCACGCACACTGGCCCAGCGACCAATGTTCGTGCCATGGGGATGCTGTTGTTGTTGGTGGTGAGCTGATAACGCTTGAGTGTATTCTCGGTCCAGAAGCATCGCTACATCCGAGCATTGCCTGTGGAGAAGATTCATCCCAGAGAGATGAGATGAACCACGGAGCTGGCAATAATAGCTGAGCAACAACAACAACAACAACACCAACGATCGAGTTCCATCAGTGTGGATATATGTGGAATCTATGTGGATATATGGAGGATAGTGAGCGCTCGGCTAGAGGCGCGTCATCATTTCGAACAGTTTGTATCTAGCCCGGATCTGGATAGGAAGGGTAACGGTCGCGGTAAAACGGGAGGGGGTTGTGTGTGGAACAGCCCTCGTTCGTTGACAATTAAATCAAAACAACTTTTAGTCTATCCTTAGCGTCCATCAGACAGACAACCTCTGCCGTGTGTCCTGTTTGTGTGTCTCTGGTGGATTTTTTTGGAACTAAAATAAATAAAGGCAGGACACCCAACAAAAATTTTGCCAATAGTGTGAAATCAACCCCCCAAAAAAAGTTTTGTGAATATTATTACAGTTTTTCCTCTCGGGGGTTTTTTTTTATTTGTGGAACGATTTTTTGAAAATTTCGCGGATTTTTCAAAATTTGAATTTAAAAATTTTTTTTTCGAAAAAAAAGTTTTAAGGATAATTTTTTTTTTGAATGTGGGTGAAGGATAAAAATAATATTATGAAAATTATTTAAGTGTGATTGTGCAAAAAAAATGTTACAAAAATTGATAACAAGTGATTAGAAAATTTTAGCTCAAAAATGTGCTTTTTCAAAAATTAGGAGAAAAGAAGAAGAGCTTAGATTTGTGCTCCATTAGTTTATTTTTTCGGCGGAGGATACTTAGAAGTTAAAAGTGTTTTAATGCTGTTCGATAGATATACTATGTCAGGTATGGTGGCAATTTTTTAGTAGTATTAACTACTTACAGCTTATCTATAATACCTAAATAGAAAATTCGAGTAAATTTGTGTGTTAAGTATTTACTTCTATTATTTTTTCATTTTTTTTTAAATATTTTATTCAATTATCTATTACTTTTGCTACAGTAGTTGTCTATAAGAATTTAAAGCAACGTTATATAAATTTAAAAACGGCTCCGAATCTCTTTAGAATTTCGTTGTACGTTTCTTCCAAATTTGGTCGAACGTTTCTTCTAAATTTGGTCGTTCAACCTGTGAATGTTGATTTTAATCGAATTGAGTTCGAATTTTTGTTAGAAGTTTTGTTTTTTTAATAATTTATTAATGTTAGGTCTGATAGTTTGATAAGAAAATATAAAGTAACTCCCTTCCTTTTGAAAGAGTATAGTTTTTCCTATGCTATTTTTAAATGGCAAAAAGACATTTTGTTACTAGCCCTCGAGGCTTCTTCCAGTCGTCTCTACGTTTCGTTCGTTTTTTTCACAGTTCGTTATAGGTTGCTTTTGCCTGTCTTCTAGAATGCCATCTATCTACCAATTCCTATTGAAAATCCGGGCTACTATTCCTTGTTTAGAGATTTATCGAGTTTGTCTATAGATTATTCAGTTTTATATGTGTTTATTGATGTGATTTTTTTTTGTACCAAAGAGAGTACCAAATTTTTTCCGAAGTATATTATGAAGTTATCCAATATCCAATATGAATATTCTAGAAAAATTAAATAAATCATCAAAGGACGAGTTATTTGGTTGGTTATGTTAAATTTATGCGGTTATAAGAAGTGAACAGTCCTTATTAATTGAAATTAACAAAAATCTGGTTTGGTATAATTTATCAACCATGGAAAACTATTAAAAACTTAGGCTACTATTGTCGAGAAAAGGGTAAGTTGTGTTAGTAGGGATCTGAGTTTTATTTTAATAGGATGCTTTGTTGAGTAAAGGCCAGAAACTAGAGCTATGACTATTAAAGACCAATGCAACTTCTGTTGACGGACTTGTTCCTAGCGTAATAGATGCGAAGTGTGCGATGCAAGTAATTTAGTGTGTCAGTCGTGTTTATCGAACTCCATCGTTGAATTTGATCCTTTCCGACAGAAACTTCATTTTAAGTTTTCCTTTTACGACGTCAAAAGCAACACAAAATATGAGTTTGATAACGGTCAAGCACTTTTAGCCTGTCCAATTTATGCGGTAGGGTTTGTTAGTCGTGCAGGTCATGTAGATATCTCAGGGCAAAAAGGAGAAATGAACTGATTCAATCCCGTTGATGCTTATTTGGAATATAGGATCCCGGATAGGACACGCATATTCCAGGATAAGGCAGACTAGGGAACAAAAGGGCGTTTTTGTAACCGAATTCTTTGGTGCTCCTCTTTATGAAACCTAGAAGCTTGTTGGCTCTGGCTGAAATATTATCGTACTTAGTGCACATTGAAATAAAGTTTTTTGTCCAGGACTACACTTAGATCTGCAATATGATCAGCCTTATTCAACATCATATTATTGATATAGAAGGTAATTGAATGACATTTGATGGTGTTAAGTTGGAATTTCTTCGTGGCTCACCAGTCTTGTAGGGCATTAAGTTTCGTCTGTATGAAAGAAACATCAGTTTGAGACTTAATGAAATTATATATTTTGAGATGAAGAGATGTGAAATTATTACAAATTTTTCCGATAGATCGGAGATGTTAATATTGAAAAGAAGAGGACCAAGAAGACTACCGTGAAGAACACCAGAGGTTAATTCGATTTAATTGGATAGAAATCCTTGGTATCTGATAACATGTGTTCTTCCACTCAAATATGACTTGATACATTCCACTTGATGTTCCAAATTTTACTAATTATTAGTATTAATCTATATGTAACACTGTAAAAGTTTGACCAAAGTGAATTGGTGCCAGTAATGTGAGGTAACTTCCTGGAGACTTTTCTCAATCTGGTACCACACCACCTTGAGGTAGAGATATCCGCCAATAACGCGGCCCAGTGTCTGAAAGCGATGAGCTACTTGGGTGCCCTGAGAGGAGATATTTCGGAAGCGTAAATGTTATCGGACTGCATGCACTATGAGATATTAAAATTTGAGACTTTGAATTTCGTGCTCATACAAAATAGGCTAACCTAGTATTTGCTTAAAGTACCGCAGGGTGGACTAATATAGTACTTGGGTAGTCCAATAAAATAGCTTTCACCCGCAAATCAAATCTATTAAAGCTTTGAAATCGTGTTATTTTTTTTAATAATAACTTTGCAAACCTTAAAAAGATGTTATTGCCATAAAGAACTTCAATATTCATTTTGTATCTTATCGTAATTTTTAGATCCCCTCTAAAAAGTACTGAAAAATTATTCAAAATTTCAAAAATTCGGTTCAAACCTAATCAAATTATAAAAACGGATTCTGAAACCATCATGAAAATCTGCAGTATTTTTTTACTTATTTAATCTTCTCAGTCGCTGTAACTTTGGTGATAAAAAAATTTGCGTAATTAATTTAATTTTGTTTATTTTTTTCCCCCAAGAGAAGTAATTGGTTCCGATGGGGTGCACTTTGTACGTTTATGCGTCATTGTATTTCTAGATAGCTAATTCAAATTCAACGTGTTAAGGTCAGTAATGTTATCAACATGTGGAAATAGAGTCGATTATATATTTTATCAGCTTTAGATATCAAATTTTCACCGTTTTAGATTTGTTCTGATGAGAATGTGTTAATAATCAGTGTGCGCTAACAATAATCATTTTCACTTGGATTTTAGACGCAGTAGGTACATGGCTTTCAACTTCTTGTCTATTTTCTTCTAAATATCGAAGATTATAGTCACTGATTTGAAATGATTACCTGAGAAGAATCCACTGAAATAAGATTAATAGTATTATGTATATGCTGAATCCGAAAACTCTAGTCTGAGATATTTAAATCGTCGACGTCCATAGGATTATGATCAAACAAAGTGCAATATTTGAGAGCATAAACTGAAAGATACTGGGACGATTTATACATCTCAATGCTGATGATCTTATAGAAGTAGTTTTCCTTGCTATGCTAGAGGTAAGAGAGGGGTGGTAAATAACTAGTAAATTGTTTTGAAATCCCCAAAGATCTTCCTTACAAATTAAAAACCAGGCTTAGTGTTTTTTTCATTTAAGTCAGATTTGGTGTTCCACAAGGTTCGATTCTATAGACCCTTTTTGTTTTTAATTCGCTCGTTCTATGGAGTATCTGGAGTATGACTGTTTAAATTTCGTATTAGGCATTTGAAACTTGCAGGTGAGAAATTCTCATTAGACACAGGAACTATGATCAATCTTCAAAGAGAGATTGAAGGCGACAATTAGAAAACGTGAGCCTCCTTTACATTCCTAGATGTTGAAAACTTATTCCAAGTTAGCAATGATGAACAGTCGTGAAAAGCCAGCTCCTTAGATATTGGTCATTTGAAGCCAATTCCATCACCTATATTCTGCCTGAATTAAACAGACGCTTGCTATTAACTGCTAGAACATCTGCATACCATACATACCAACATTTATCCTAAAAAAACCCCGAACCATCAGCAAAACCAAACCATCAACACAAAATTGCCATTTAAAATTCTAGTTATTAACAACAGCTTACAAGAACTAGTATCGGAACCAGGCTAGAGCCTTGAGGAACCCCAGAATTTAATTAGCTTGATGCAAAAATTGTTGCGAAATTTTGCCGACGGGAATGTAAACTGTGCTGAACACTTTCTTTTGATTTAGCTGTAGACATTTTTGGTGGAAGGTTTCAATTATGTTTAACAAAAAATTGGGTAATAGTGACTATATGTAAACTGTTAATAATGGAATATGTCAAATAATACAATCGCTTATCCAAATGGCAATCTGGACCGAATCATAGCTACGAGAGAGCCTTATTGAAAGTTACGTCGGACATCCACGAGGTGCTCGATAAAGACCCCTGTGCTGAATGTCGAGTCGTGATTTGTGGCAAGTTTTTTGCGTTGAAGAAAGTGATGTTTTAATCGAATTACGATTTTCAGCATAGTAGCCTAGAGTGCAAGTGCTAAGTGCGAGTTTAGCCCCCTATGCTGAAAGTCGCAATTCGTCTGAAACGCCACTTTCTTCAACTCAAAAAACTTGTCACAAATCACGACTCGACATTCAGCACAGGGGCCAAAGACCACTTAACTGTATTAGTTCTGCTTGACTTTAGCAAAGCTTTTGATTCGGTGAATCATGAAAAGCTGCTTAGTAAGCTTAGTAAGGATTTCAACGTTTTATCTTCGGCTGTGAAGCTGTTGAAGTGGGAAACGAATACTCGTCCGCTGCGTTTCTTTATTTAGGTGTGCCTCAAGGCTCAATTCTTGGCCCACTTTTATTCAGCCTGGTTTAAAACCAATGGTCTGTGGCGTAATCCATCTATATCAATCTGCTTAGCTATTTGGGTGTTCAACTGGTTGGGTGTTCAACTGAACTCCAACTTTATTTGCTGCAGTCATATTCGTTCGACTCTGGGTAAAATTTATAGTATCTTAAGGCAGCTGTGGATTAGCTCGGTTAGAGTACCACCTAGGTTACGAATAAGTTAGCTAAGACAGTTAAGACTTCACTTTGTGTATCTTTCCCTAGTCTGATTCTGTATGTGCGATTATTGGGCATTGGGCAAAGCGTGCGCTTGCCTTTCTTCATAAACTAATACATGCTAAGAGCCCAGATAACCTGCATGAAAAGCTAGTGTTTCTGATCTGACAGAGGTCGTCAGCTCCTTATACCAAAGTATAATTCTCTCTATGGTGAGCGTCTTTGTCCCAGCTATTCGTAGGTGGAATTCTCTTTCTAGTTATGTGCAAACTGAGGGATAACAAAATTTAAAGCTTTTGATATTGATACATTTCGAAATAACTGGATTAATAGTTTCGTGTTATTTACCTGACAAGATTGGTTGGAATTTTACATATAAAAATTACGAACCTTATCTACTCAATAGCCACGAACTTACTACAATCGAAAAATTCCCTGAGCGCTGTAACAGGTTTAAGCCAGTTTTAAAAGCAGCTTCATTCAAACATAGGAATTTGTTTAATGTGAAAAGTTCACAAACACCTTTTAAGTTACGTATCACAACTTGTCCTCAAACTTCCTCACAAAAATCCCACAGATAAGTGTCAAAAACTCAAGTCCTTATCACTTACTCCCAGATAACCTATATTTATTACAAGCAAATAATTTCGCGCAGTCATGTTTACCCAAAAGTGCAACACAAACTACGCGCAAACCTCAAAAGTAGAGCCGCATCATAACTCGAAAAAAAACAGTTCGGCAGGTTGAAGATCTGTGCACTAAATAAATCCATTCTTGGTCCAATAAAGTTCGTCGCCGATCTTGATCCGTTCCTGCACGGGATTCATCCTCGCATTGTTTGTGAATCAAACAGACAAAAAACGCGCGGCGTTCTAGTTGTGACCAGGACGATATCATAGCAGAGAATACCTTTTCCGGTGGATGCTGAGATACGAGAGGTTCCTTTTCCTGATGCTCGAGCAGGATCAAAAGGAGATGATCACCATCCAGAGGATGTCGTCTTGCGCAGGTTTTATTTTCTACAAATACTGGAAAGGAGCGCTTCTTATCTCGGCCGTATCTTTGTAAGTAGCGTCGTCATCTCGTGTTACCTTTTCTTTCGTCCTCGAGATAGCCCCGCGCCGCCCCCGAGAATCTTTTTGTTATAGTTTTTGTTTTTTTTGTTGTAGTAGTAGTTTTTTCTGTGTAGCCCTATGCAGGTGTTCCCGGAACTTTATGCTCTCACTCTGGGCGAAGTCCTTGGTGCGACAGATCATGTCAACGCATAATGACGTCGTCGCTGGGCCCCGGGTATCGGCGTGGCCTGTTGTTAGGCAAAAAATAATATGTCACAACATTCTGGCTGCCGAGTGCCGAAGTAATGAAATTCAATCCTCATGCAAAAATGTTGTATACAAATGGAAGCAAGTCAAAATATAAATAATGTAAGCCGCAGCCCGAGCCCGGGCTTGGTGCTGCACATCCGAGGGCCCCAGATCGTTTACCCCTGCTGTAGGCCAAGGTTCTTGTCGCCTCTTCGCCTCCATTCATGGGCGCAATCGTTTCAAGGGACTGCGACTCGAGGAAGGACAAAACAGGGCGCGCAGCTACTTGTGTTCGTTACATTGGTTTCTTGGTAATTTGAATCTCCAATTTGGTCTTCTTGTGATGATTAATCGATTTGTTTCACGACTGATTAAGGAGAGGATTCGGTGGTGACTGTCGATCGGTGATCGTGAAGGCTCGTGTTCGGAGAAGTACAACAAGTTTTGTGATTGTGAAAGCAGTTCATCCTCGTGATTGATATATCGAGATGGTATCACTTTCCATCGCTGATACTTGATACAGAGCGTGCATTATTCCCACATACTTAAAAGGGACTGGCGTTTACGAGGTACTACCACGCAAATCTAATCCGGAGATAAAATTCAAACACTTTTTGCTAGAAAATTTTCAAAATGTGATTGATCCGTGAAATTATCGAATGGAAGGAAGACAAATGGCTTATGGGGAAATTGTTAAACGTATTTTTAGATTTTATGCACTGGGCCGCACAAGGTGGTCCGATCTGCCACGGATGTAACTAGTCAAGTGTTTAAGATCAGTTAAAAAGGCGTAAAGCTGTTATTCTATTTTGTGTTTAATCATGCTTACAGGCGGTTCGTGGAAGGATTTAATTGCGCGGATTTAATTTAAGTTTGAAGGTTATTTATTTACAATTTGATTTTTAGCAAGTTTTAGGACGTTTGCCACGTGTAGTATGGGTTGTGGTTTCTGGGAGTGAATCAAAGTTTGAGCTTTAGAGAATTTGGGCTACGGCAAAGATCAATGGATCTGTTGGTTGCAGCCTACATTTTTATTCACAAACTTCTGCTAATTCATAAATGATATTTCAACAACTACTAGGGTTTCAGTTTATATTTTTACTTATTTTAAAGGATAGAAGAGAATAAGATAGTTAAGGAAGGATCTAGAGGATGCCCTAGCAGATGGAAATGCTAGAACGTCACGTTTGAACTCTAGGATTTTGTACGAGTTCTGAAATACTGACTGTGGAAGATTGTGCCACATTAAAATTGGTCTATTTATAAATGAACTTCTAAGACATGGTTTGTGTGAATAGGAGGCATGCTGCAGGGTGTGGAGTACTACCGATCGAGCCATCTAGTCCGTTCTTGCACGAAAAGTATTGTCGTGCCCGCAGGAAGGCGTTAATTTCAGTGGAGCAGTCGCTGCAGTCAGCCAGCTTGGAGCGCTTCGTCACTGAATCTAGATTTCTTAAAAGGCTTGGCTATCTTTAAAAATTCCAATCATACATCTTTGTGTAGGTTCGTAGGTTTCGTTGTCTGTCAGGCATTCAGAATCGCCAGTACCTTTATGAAAGAAATGAGACAGAGAAATAGAGTATCCAGCCCCTTTGAAGCAATGGTGTAAGCCGGTTGCGCAGGGCGAATGGAAGATTAGAAGGAAGCGGCTTTTCAGGGAAGATTTGAGACTCACAGAACCTATAGGCAGAAGCCTCTCGGCTGTCTACTTTTCGACCCATTTACAGGCTTTTTTGCAGGCTGTTAATTGGCAGCAAGCTTCGTCGAAGTCACCATTTCGGGCGAAGAAATTAGAGATTGTAGGTCAACAATCTGAACCTGCCCCTTCTGACACTACGGTTCGGGTGTGACCTCTGACGGTGTATCTTGCTTCAGGAACGGGCTTTACAGGCTATCGAGTGAAAATCCCCTTGCGGCTAAACTGATAATGATATACTCACCACTCTCTCTTTAGCGTTGCTACCGCACGGGGCAGTGCCTGAACATAGTTCATTGGGTGCGCAGCACGCTTGCAGCCAAAATAAAGGATAAAGGTCGATCCACACATATCCGTGTCAGTGGCTTCCGTGTCAGTGCCTTCCGTGATGCATTTTTTACTGACATTCACACAGCACCACCTTTTTTCCGTATCAGTGCTCAAAATTCTTTTTTGACTTTTTTGACTAATGTCATCGCCAACGAAATTTTTCAGCCAATTTCGACAAATATACACAATCCTGAAACCTTTGAAAACTGTGCGGCCTATCGTAAAAAATATGGGAGCAAGTCGACGCCTTCAGACAACACAATCCGTAGTTTGGTGAAGAATTTCTTTGAGTACGGGTCTGTAGAGAATCGCCAGTGTCCCATTCGATCGCGTCAGAGACACTTCAATAAAGTTGTTGAAACGATAAGAAAGAGTGCTGCCAATAACCCAAGTCACTAGACAGAGTGTGCTGAAAACCATCATCAGATCAGTTTTCTTCAAAGTTTAAGTAACCCTCGACGGCACACGGTAGCGTTGGATTATGGTGGACTTTGTGTGTCCGAAAACCGATGAAAAAGGTCTGACGAAACAATTTCCAACAAGACGGCGCGCATTGTCACCACGCAGCCACTACGAAGAAGTTTTTGCAAAAGTAAAGTTTATGCCAGCAAGTCGAAGACCATTGACGATCTCAAAGCTAGCATATACGAGCCGAAATAGCTGCTATAACGCCCGAAATGATAGCCAATGAAGAGCTGCTTTTTGCTAATCGAATGAAGGTGGTCATTTATTCGACATTGTATACAAAAAGTGGATTGAAATAAATGATAGAGAATATCCTAGATAAATTTGGCTCATTTATTAAAATCGACTAAAAACTGTCAGAGTTATTCATTATTGAAATACCGACGGTCTAGCTGGCATATTACATATTTTATTGGTTGGCCCCAGGTTTTTTTTTGTATCATAAAGTTTGGAGACCACTAGCTCAATGATTCTATAGAGAAAGAAAAGGTTCGTCACCTAGGCTTCAGTGACAAGATACATCTTCTATGCATGTAGATTGATATCAACTTTATTAGCGAGTCAATGGTAAAGGATATGCAATGCTATACGTTTATGCACAACGACTGCTAAGCCATCATCGACGATTGACAGTAAAACATCGGGGCGACCTGTTCAAGTAATCCATGCCTCCGAAGCGGCCGCACACGGAAATAATTTCCAATTTTCTGGAGCAAATTTAGTGATAGACGAAAGCCCGAAGGGCCTGCCTAAAATTAAAGAGAAGTTAGGGAATTGAAATCGTCCTGACTTCGAGGAGCTCCTTAAGCGATACTACGAGGCATCGTAAAGTCTGAATAAGGCCTTCTCAAAAAGCAAAGCCGAGCACATCAAGAAAATTAACGTGGGCCTCTGCGGCAAGGAAGGAGGGAGACATGGGTCCATGGGCAAAACATATAATATAATCATGTCGAGAGTGAAAGACAAGCGGTCACCGCAAACCACCTGGTCCTTGATGTTCAGCAACGTTGTGCCCATTCTGTTTTTGCAAATCGTACTCAAGGGCGTTCTACCAACTTTACAATGGGATTGAAGGGGGTACTTCGATAAACGTTGATGAGAGTCTGGAGGCTTGAAGAAGTCTAGTGGTCAATAAAACACCCGGCACGGATGGTGCATCACACAAAGCATTGGAATCGGACGATGGGCAGAAAGCCTAGAGAAAGCCGGCGGAGTCTCGCGAGGATCTTTTCTAGGTCCTCTCGAGTAAATCACAATGTAAAGTGATGAGGAAGAGAGTTACACAGGACCGCGAACGTTGGAAGATAATTCTTGATGAGGCCAAGGCTCACAGAGGGTTGTAGCGCCAATGATGATGATGATAATGATGTATTGCAGCCATTCTCCTAAAACGACCAGTTGCGATCGTGCGGACGACATCGGAGTTACAGTTGTAGGACGTCCCCTCAATATGATAGAAGTAAGCATGGATGGTAGATAAATGCGTTGCTGGAACGTTTGTCGGTTGCTAGACTAGCGATGGCGACTCTTCTATGACTTCAGTGCACTTACATAAGTTTCATAAAAGTCCCATCGGTATTGCTCACTTATATTAACTTTTTCTATAGTCTCGATGCTCCAATGTTGCCAAGGTAGTTAAAAATCGTACTACAGCAGTGAAGTTTTCATAAACTTCTTTTTTCTAGCTTAGAATGAAAGATGAATGCCCCTGAATAACCACGATCATTGATCTTTCAGTTCGAAAATTCACTACAAAGAACTTCACCTTTGCTTGTACTCGGAAAAGTCAGTTGATGAATCTCAATCGTGTCCTAATTGGATTTTCAAAAGTGATCTTCATTTATTACACTAGATCAGATTTTCTCTCCTATTCTTCAATTAATCTTAAAAAACCGTTACAAAAATTAAAATATTAAATGAGAATCCTCACAAAATCTTATCCCTTCTTGACCAAACCACAAACTGACCACTGTCAACTCTATTATTCTTCAATAAATAAATCTGACCCATGTCCAGCAGAATCCTTGCGATCATCATCACAATAGAAAATCATCGCACAATAAATGACGAACTTTCTTCCTTATGCATCTCCGATCGGACTTTCCACGCATGGTTGCTCATTTCCCATCCTGTGTTAAGAATAAGAAATCTCTTCTATCGCATTATCATACTATAAAAATCTCCTTTTTTTCTCTGAATATTTTAAATCCTTATCAAAATTCGTCCCTTTTCTTTTTTATAATTTCTTTCTTATTATTGTCATTATTATTATTATCCTTCAGGCAGCAGCGGTGACGAGTACGAACCATCGAATCGCCATCGTTACTCCTCTGGCTTAGAGATACCGTCCAGCCTGCAAGTGATACCGCTTAGTCCTGACAGTAGTAACAATTACATGGATCAGTATAAGTCCCATGACAGATCATCGGATCGATTCTTTACCGAAATGGCAAGGATACAGGAGCCGGCGGCTGATTTGGATGTCCGGGATTGTGGAGTCTATGCGAAAGTTAGCTTATTACGTGGAACCAAATTTGGACCGTATCCGGTGAAGTGGAGCAATGAGTCGGCTGATAAGAGTTTCGCTTGGGAGGTAAGTGGAAATGGAATTTAACACTTTTTTTTTAAAAGAGGAGAAGTTGAGAAAAGTTGGGAAGCTAATCTCTTTGTCACCTATGAAACTGTCAATTACTTTCGCAGCATACCCATCTGCTACTGCAGATATGAATTGTAATTTAATCCTTAGTCGTGATCCCTCATCATTTCCTTCCTTCGCCTCTTTTTTTATTGCACAAACCCTATTTTTACACCACCCGAAAAAAATCAACTGATCAGGAAAATATTTGATTAAAACTCGACGCCGTCGTCATCGTCAATTGTCAATCATAAAATCCTCACAGGATCAATTCTCAGTGACCTTAATTGCCGGCTTCTCATCAGGATATCACAGCAGCCTAATCCTTGTGAGTTTCCCTAAAAAATCCAAAAAAATAATGCCTTCACCCATCACGGCGCAAACAACCGTAAATCCACAAATGAGGCTTAAATTCGGTTTCATCACACGCAATTCGGTGTCACACACTCACACACAATAACAACAAAAAAAAAAGGATCCTTCTAAGAGGACACCACTTCTCACTCAAAATTGGATAATTTCAATTAAGGATGAAGGACGACCCTAATTCGTATAGTAGCACCCAACACACAAAATATTATCCTTGCTCCCATGGTGGTGTTGTAACATCACAGTCTCTCTCGCTGGCTTGATCCTTTTTGCTACCGGAATTTTTGTTGTGTGCGCTGTCAGGATATCACTGTTCCCCGTGCAGGTAGACAAATATTTGCCTTCAACTGTCCTTTCTCCTATCATCGAAAACAGAAGTCCTAGATACCCAGCAGACGACTGCTATACTATGAAGGGACCAACCAAGTCTGTTGGAGATCTGCTGTCAGTCAAAAAATCCTGACCAGGTGTAGCAGTCCCCTTGGCTGTTGTCCTTATAAGCTGTGTAGAAGCTCTCGACGTGTACGTGTCACATGAATATTCTTGCATCTACACGAGTGACACTCACAAAGGGTTCCGAAGTGACAAAAATTTCCTTTAATATTTACATTGTTTGCGTTTTATCCTTTTTTTTCGACCTGTTTTGAAAATTTTGACAATTAGGGATATCTTCCTCCTTGATTGATGGATAAAATTTTTAAGAAGAAGGAAGCCGGCATCCTTCTTAGGATTCCTTCGCTGCTCTAGTCCCATGAGAGATGTCGTCGTCGTCGTCTACTATTTTCATAACTTTTTTTTTGAAGTTTCTTATCCTTTTATCTTGCACACATCCTTGAATCCTTGAATTGTCGTCGGTTATGGCTCTATCAGTTGCCGTAGACTGAGTGAGGACATGCGTGATTCTGAACAAAGCCGAAGGATAATGGAAAACAAATTGCCGAAAAATCTAATCATCCTTTCAAGTGAAGAAGACACCAACTGAGAGAGAGTTGTTTTGTTGTTGAGGTTGGCTGGTGATTATGATGATTGGTTAACACTTACTTATCTCGACTTTCGAGAGGAGTTTTGTTGATGGGTTTTTTTTTGGATAAAGAGGGATTTTTTTGGTGTTAGTTTTAAGTGTTTTAGACTAATGAAGAAACAAAATATGAGAGACCGTTATACATAAGTATCTGTTTTTAATTATAAAATATGTTGAGTTTTTTTGAAATCGTTGCAATTTCGTTAGAAGGACCCGTGCTAGGATTTGAGAGTGGTTGTTGTGCTATCGGTACACTAATAATTTTAAACCCACTTCAAAAATTCAACTCGTCTTGGTATATTACTCTGTCAATTCTTTGCTAGACACGATGGATACTTTGTTTTTATAGGGATATATTTTAAAAATAATTTCAAATCTTTACAGCCAGCGATAACTTAGTTATTTCATGATATAAGATTGGATATCCAGCCGCCTAGTGTCATTTAGTACTTTCTTTCAAAATTGTATATATTGAAAAATATTTGCCTTGTAGATCGCCACAATTGCGATACTTTTTAGTGTCAAAAGACATCTTTCTGGTTCTCAAGAGAATTACTAATGTAGATCGTGTCCCTCAGCAAAGAAGATACCAAATTTCTATACGTTCCCGAAGAATCCAGTATCTGAAAATGGCTTCTTCAATTTCCAGATAATTAGACTATTGCGATTGAAAACATTGTACCTCTTTGCTAAATAGTCACAACAAATGCACTCTGTTGCAAATTTTTTGCGAAGTGAACTTTAAAATAACTTCAGTTCGAGTACAATTTACATATATTCAACTGAGGATAAAACAAACCAACTGGACTCGAACTGAACTTGAAAATAAAAGCTCGCTAAAAAGAGAGTAATCAACAGGAATAGGGGAATGCCATTCCTGTGGGCTGCGGCATTTCTGACTTTTGGCAAAGAAGTAACAATAATTTCAAGCACGAACTGCACATGAACTGGGCTCTAGCCGGTGAAACTACTTTTGTGGATTGAACTGAACATTACTGAAATGAGGACGGTCAAGCCGGGGCATTAAAAACGTTTTGCTCTTGGCACTTTCACTAACACCAGACTAAATTTAAACGGAGTACAACTTCTATTAACTCTACAGAACCTTCACATAGACTGGTGGATTTATAATTATGCAACAGCACAAAATTTTAAATTGTCAGAAAAGGTTAAAATTTTTACGGCTATTGAATCCTCATTCTGACATACCTTCTTTATTGGTTACTGGAACTTTTCATAGTAAAAAGGTTCCATGCAGAAATAGGAAAAATCTTCATTTATTGGATTTAGAAATTTGTAACAGAGTGTGTGTTGCGAGCTTCTAAAATTCGAAAACTGTTAAAGGTGGTTTCTGTTGTCGATGCCACCATCTTGTTTCCGCAAAAGGAGTAGTTGTGAAACTGTGACAACCGCCCTGCATAATGACTCTTGGTTCCGGCTTTTTTTGGGTTTCTTGACTTCAGTAGCTAGAGAATTGTGTATTTAGCTTAGCTTGTATCTGTCATTGGTCTCTATCCCATCACTTACTGCACTGCTAAACGCCTCTAAATCCTGTTGCATTATATGTTGTAAAGGAGTCAACTTCTCTCCTTCCACATATCATTCTTATAAACACGTACTTACAAACCAATTACGAATCAAAAATCTTTTCAATAATTGTACAAGAGTTTTTTTATAATTTTCGCCGATATAGATCTTTCGTCATGGGGTGTATATTAATCCTTCAAGGAAATGCTATTTGTTTACAAACTCCCTCACTTCAACCTTCCATGATATCTCCATGATCGAACGCCTAGAAGAATACTATTTACTCTGACTGACGTTTTTTTGGTGCATTGTTTAAGCTCTAATTGAAAGAGAGTAGAAATGGATTACCCATATCCGAAAAAGACAATTATGAAGGAAGAATAGTTATGCCACAAGGATTACCATGCGGAAAGAGAGAAAATCGAACTCATGGTTTCCTTGATGACATCCAAAGCAATACCAAGTCCGACAAACGTAGAGGCTGATGACGACGTGAAGAGTGAAGAGTTGTCGTTAATATGCTTTTATTTGAAGGTAGCCCCAAAAGTAACCCGTTGTGTTATCATCCTTCTTATCATTATTCCTACTGGCAACCGGTTACTTCTGTGGTTAGACCTTCATATAAAACAAGGAAAAGGCTGGTAATGTTATGGAAGTTTTGCGAAAAAACGAAGCGATCGACAGAGATAATACTTTTTTACTAATTTCTTCTACTACTCTCCGTATGGGTTCCGATTCTGGGCCAGTCATTGAGGCTGGGCGATTGAGTCATTCAGTGCAGTATGCTTAAACTCTGGACGTCATGTACTATGCCAATCGTCCAATGGAGGTTTTGTCTATAATGCTGTCGTACCTCCATAAATCCTACCGCTTATACTTAGAGTTGAAGAGCCTTAATAACATATCATAGAGCTGAGGACATTTCTGGTTGAATGTTATTGTCGGCTGCTCTTACTGACTTAAGGCAGGTTGACTGATTTTATTCACTTTGAACAGGCTGCAACCGGGACTCGGTTCTTGCTTCTTGCAACTGTTATCTCCACCGGTCCCGATTCTGAACTGATGTCATCCAGTTTGTTTATTTTCTCCACAACATCTATGTCGCCAGAGGGGTCGTAGATATCGTCGTTGTATAGTCTCCGGAATCGTTGTTCCTCACATAAGGGGCCAACAATTCTCCGAAGGATTTTCCTCTCGAGTACGACACGGTTATGCGTTAGGATGCATTTTAGATACAAATATGAGTACCAGTAAGAACATCTTCTTGTATAGTTGAAGTATAGACATTATGGTCAGATGCTTGTGTTCGAAAAACCTTGATAAACTATAATAGACTTTGTTGGCTTCAGCAGAATGATTGTACTACTTCGAATTCATGATTCGGAGACCAGTTTTAGATAGTGTTATAGTGCATGTAGTTTGTTTTGCTATTTTAACTGTTTAGCTCGACTTTCCTTATCATCAATCTGGCTGAAAGTGTTTTATACTGTCTTTGATATCCTTCCAATGATATCGATAGTTGCCTGCGAAAGTAAGCAATCGCGTTGGATTGTGGAGAATTGTGTCTTTTGATGCTGTCATATTCGAATTTGAAATTAATTTTTCTAAAACGAGGCCCAAGAGAATGCAGGCGACACCATCCTCTTGTTGAAACCCATTATAGATATTAATTGATCTGGGCCGTGAAGAGAGTTCTGCAGAGAAATAAGCAAATGATAGTGGAACGGGCCAAGATTCCGGGTATTAAGGTGGAAGCAGCTAAACTTCCTAGCAGAGCTCTCCAAAGTCGAGTCATTAAAGAAGTGTGTGGTTCTATTGATAAATTCTGATCGCTTCATCTCGATTGTGTGCTATAATAGTATTAGTTGCTGGCAGTGGAGAGTGGAATCAATCGTCTGACCAGGTTAAAAATCTTATGATGAACGATTCCTGCTCTTAAATTCGGATGTTATTGGAATGAGGTTTTTTCTTAGCTAGTAGTTTCTAATTTTTTATATTCTTGGCTTGACAATAGTTCACCTTAGACGAAGGGCGATTAATACAGTAACACTATCACCACTAATTTTGAATTGTGTAATTGAGATTAATAGAGAAAGTGCATCAACACCCCAAAACACTAGATTCGCTCTTTAGTTACAGATAAACAGTTGTCAGAGAGATTTTTTTTTTTGCATATAAAAACGCTATAGATGTGTAGAGATTAAATCAGTGTTCTTCATCTCAATTTTCAATTTGCTTCTTGCTTTTATTAGCTTCGATGTAAAATGGTGCCCAATCAGTTAAAATTGATTATTCAAATTTGATCAGAAGTTTCTGCAAGATACTTAAGTAAAAATTGAAGTTTTGAAAATTTTATCATGTTTACAAATTAGTGGACTAAGGTTGTATCTGTGAGGAAAGTTTCAGTCTGTCTGTTACGCACATATTCTTCGAATCGAAGAATTTGTATCAGTCTCTTACATCTACCCTTCCCTTAGAAACATTCATGTGAATAAAAAACGAAGAATATGGAAAATAATATCAGAAAATAACAAAAAGTCCTTGTAATGAAAAAAAAAAATACCGTCAACAATTTTAAATCAGACTGAAGACGTTTTTGTTGCTGGCTGCTTGTTGTTGTCGTTGTTGCTATTATTTTCTACTCCACAAAGCAAAAATTCACTCGAACGTAAAGCCAAAGTGGAAATTAATCTGCGCCAAAACTGCATTTCTCCCCGCGTTGATTATGATGAAGCAAAAAAAAAATAAAAAAAATATATAAGTAGATATTATACATATATAGAAACTTTTCTGTGATTTTGTTGTTATTAATGCACAAATACACACAATTGCACATTAAATGGCCCCCACAATTACACACAACAAGCTAACAATCCACTGAACCGAACGTTTTTTCGCAAGCAGAATGCACTGAAAACAGCAGCAACAACAACAACAACAGAAACAGAAAGTTGCATTGCTCCTTATATATATGCGGCCAGAATGTGCACCAAAATGCACTTGTGTCGCCTGCGGAGCGTTGCATTTTACGCTGCAGGATTATATTTTTTATTTTTTTGATTTTGCTTTATTTTAATTGGATTTTTTCATTATAAAAACTGGTCATACACACACATTCATACATACATACTCACAACTCTGCAAGTCAAGAGCAGAAGCAGTACTATATATACTATAATGTAATTTTTATTTTCTGTACAGATTAAGGACGAGCCGTGATCCTTGTTGATTCGGACGTGGGAGTTGGGAAATTCCGCTTGAAGAACTCCACTATGATCTAGTGTAGCGCGAGAAGTTGGCCAAATTTGTTGGATGAATTGCAACTGCAACAAAGTTGCAAGGATATCCCAGTTTTCAAGGCATATTTTTAGCCTTTTTTTATATGTGTATGTATGTATGTGTGTATGTGCAAGGCAAAAGGCATATGTATCGATTTTAGCACAAATTTTTTTCTCCCTCGAGGAGGGTATAACTGGAACTTCTATAATGTCCTTGTCTGGTCAGTCGTGTGGAAAAACGACTTTTTAATTGAGAGGTTGGCCTCCCTGCTCTCCTTGTGATGTGTTATAAAATAGTCCCCGAGAAGGGATGAATAAAATAAAACTCAAAAAAAAATTAAACTCGCACACAACCCTTCCGCTAAATGCTCGCCTACTTATTTACCAAAAACGCCTCCTCGTCGCCACAATTAGTTTTCGGGTGAAAGAAGGATAACAAGAAAAATTCTGTTTTTTTTGTCATGGTGTGCGTTTGTGTTATTATATTGCTGGTTGTAGCGCTGTTGAGTCCTTAATGAACGACTGGAAATTCTAGAGCGTATCAATGATTTCTGATTGGACTCAGTAAACAGTTAAATTGCAAGGATGAGAGGATATCTGAAGGACACTCAGTGCTGAGAGGCTGCGTAAATCGATTGGCAAAAACAAACCATACGGGTGTCCTTTGTCTTAGTGAGTGATCTCACTAGGGGCCACTTGTGGCATTAGTGGTCTAGAGGTCCTTGGACGACGAAGGGTGGCGGATCCTTTTTTTAAAGGTTATACACACTTAATACAGCTGCCGATGAGGCGATTTTATGCTCAGATGAGTATACAACACATACATACACATGCAAATAAGTTCATTATAGGAAAAAAATGTGGGTAAATTACAAAAAATTAGTCTCAAGTGATGAATTTATTGTTTTCAATTAATGGTCGGTTATTTAAATGTATTTTATGTGTGTATGTATGTGTTGAAATAGAATGCGGTCGGCTTTGCATGAATTCCTTTCAAATTATTCCATGAAATTGCGATTTCTATTTAGATTTTTTTTGCTCTGTGTGTGCAGGTCGTGCTCTCACGGAAAGAATTGCAAACATATGAAAATCTCAAGTGAATTTCTGTAACCTTAGGAAAAATTATAATAATGAAAATTTTTACGTTTTTTGGGTTAATAGCATTATTAAAATTTTTGAGTGGTTTGTAGTGATTGTGAATGATTGTATCCATCGTGTACCATTTTTTTACGATCTTAAGTTTTATATCACAAATTTTTTGTAAAAATTTTTCTTGCGAGACAACTACTATGTACATATGTGTGCAACACTGTTATTACGTTAGTCAAGCGTGAAGAAAGTACAGAGGCATTAGTGTGAACTTACTACACACGATCATCTGATAGTTGTTAGTGGGTAGTGCAGGACGTTCAGTGGTTTTGCCCACCTTTTCTGTTAAGCTGAAGACACATCCCATATTACCTCTCCAACAGCGTAGCCTTAATTGGAATGTTATCGATCATCGAGGTTCTGATTGATCATGACGATCACAAGTAAAGGCTGGGTTGTCTGTCAGTTATGATGGTCTTGTTTGTGTCGTTAAAGTTGATGACAAAATGTTTGCGAAATAGATGGATTCACTTTTGTGGACTTTCGAATGGAAGATCCAAAGGTTTTCGTACGTGATCGATTCATATGATACCCTAATCGCTTTTCTCCAGTGCTGTGGGTACTCGTCTTCAGCCAAGCTGGAAATGTAGTTTGGTACTCTCAGTATCTGATAACGGAGCAGCCCTGCAGATCGAGTTTGGTTGCAGGTCCAGAGTGGCAAACCTTCAACCAAGTGAGCAGTGTTGATCCATGCAGAAGAAACGATCCTCGCACTTGATCATTCAGAAACTCCTTACTATCTGTGAAGGGTTGAACGAAGATAACTTCGAGGATTTGGTTCGATTGAAGCCGAATTGGGGAAGGCTTTGCAGACAATTCCTGGAAGACTGGAAAAAACGTTACCTCAAGTATCCTCATGGTATCCCGAGGAGAATACTTTGACTGTCGTATAGACGTTGTCGAACTGGTGAACTCAGATTTGCAAGTGAATTCTAGTTGGTTTCCAAGACGAGTTGAAGTGATACGTAGTACGAAAACGGTAACAAAGCGGTTTGCTACTACATATAGTATACTATATACCGAATAGAGTAGGCTTTTGGACATCTTGTAAATCGGTCGCCGATCATGCGATAATTTAATAGGCTCAATCTGGCTGCATAATGCCCAATTGGCCAGTGTCCTGAATTTTTGCTGCTATTCTGACGATGTCCCTTCGAGGCAAACTAAAGAAGTCGCGCGATCTCTGACGTGAAGCTCTAACAAGGTTAAGTCTTAAATTCAATAGAATCAATCCTGTTATAAAACTTCATGCCTTACCACCTTCAAATTTCCGAATTCTTAGAAACATTCCCTTGCATACTGCCTGTTGCAAATGTTCTTCCCCTGTGCGCCCTGACTTCCTTCCTATTAGTATCTTACCGTTTTTTAGCAAAAGTTCTTGAGAAACTGATTGCATTGCAAATTGTCGAGCTCTGTAAACTTTCTCAACTTATAAATCCTTGCCAATCTGGTTTTCGAAAATCCCATAGTTGTGATATTGCTCTTCTGAAAGTTACAACTGACATTAGGAGTTACTTAAATGGAAACCAAGTCTGCTATCTTGCGCTGCTAGACTTTTCCAAGGATTTTGATAATGTTGACCACTCCCTACTTCTCGAAAATCTTCACACACAGTTTAGTTTCTCCTTGTTTGGTCTCAAGCTTATGCATAATCGTGCTTCAACCGCAACCATCCTCTGCTGTGGTGTTTCGCAAGGTTGAGTTCTTGGCCCTCTGTTATTCAGTATATTCATTAATGACCTTGCTGCAGTAGTAAACAACTCCAAAATCCACATGTACACCGATGATGGACTCTTCTAGCTCTCTATGCCTAAGGATAAATTGGGATCAAGAGTGCAGTCAACCGCCTCTCGCTAAATCCAGGCAAGTCACTCTGTAAACCCCAGTTATCCCAAAATCATGTTAAATGGCAATCCTATTCGGCGTGCCGATCGTGCTAATAATCTCGGAATAAGTCTAAGCCACGTTATGACTAATTTCATACGTTCCTGTATCTGTAGCCAGCTACTGAGAAAAATGACATGGATATATCTCTCTTTAGCACACACAGCGGATTCTGTACATTCTCCACCGATCTGCCGCCACAGTTTCTCGTCTTATGGCCATCTTCTCTATTCCCTCGATGTTTCTGTGACCTGGCACCCACTGTAAAGTGACCCTGTTCCTCCCGGGTGTGGGGAAGTGAGCTCCTTCTGACAGTTTTCGACCAGCTTGGATGTTATACTGGTACCATTGCATTGCTAGGCTAGAAAATTTATCCTCGAAAACACTGGCGAAGTTAGGCAGATTGAATTTTTAGATATTAAGCGATGATTTGGATCCATCGGGGCACAAGACAACGTTATGGTCCTTGTCTAGTTGGATTTGGATATTGAAGACCCTGCCAAAATTTACTCTTGTAACGATGTAGTCGGTTGAACCATTTCCTGTATCAGAGAGCACAGTATATTGTTGTGCCAGTAGTTCTTGTCGGCAACCCGTCTCACATTTTCTCGGCGTGCTGCCTATCAAATCAAACTATACATTTCCGATCATCCTCCAATCAATTTTCTTCCTACAAATATCGCATTAATCGCTCAACTGAACATTACAAGATCTTACTTAGTCTTGACTTACACAAAATCCATTTCCAACAGCAACACAAAAACATATTTTTTTAACACAATCCAAAAAAACAACAACAAAAAACATCTACACAAAAAAATCCTTTTTATTTTCATCTTTCTTATCCTACACAACAAAAATTGTGTCAAAATTCTATCATCCTTCACACATTTTCCTCCTAGACTATATCCTAGAAAAAATTGGCTCAACAAAAAATTGCTAATCCTTGTCACCGATTGACCGGTTTGTTGAGGCAGAAAAAAAACTAATACAGATTTTCGCAGTCCTTGTTATATGTCCTTTTTTCAGGAAGATAACAGCCACAGGAACTGTGATTTCAAAGGGAAGATCTAATTTTGCAGATTCAATGGGGCATGAACAGTTGTTAGTGAGTGTTTTTGAGTGTGTGTGTGGACCGGGGATAGGACAATTTTTGGATGGGACAATGGGATCAGCCTTAATCCTTGAATGCATTGTGCTAAGGATGAACATATTTATTGGGTTTTGTCGGTGTGAATGCTATTTGCGAAATGGGATATTTAAGTGAATGAATATTTGTGGATGAAATTAGGGGTGTGGGGAGGGTTGAGTTTGTTCTAAGTAATTTTTGCGATTTTCTTTTGTTGGTAGTTGTGTTTTAAGGATTTTTAATGGTAGATATTTTTTGTGACACAATTTCTTAAGTTAATTTTGTTTTTAGTCGATCGACTTGGAATTTATTGCGAAAGATTGAATTAAACTGTCAAAATTAAGCAGAAATGTACCCTATTCTGGCGTGCACGTGCGAGGATTTAAAAAGATACTAGAGGCGTAAGGTTTCGTAGAAGCAGGTTTGCATAAGCTCTTCATGAGCTTAGATTTCAAAATCAAGTTAGGCTAGCTTGTGTCCGGGGTCATCAGGACCCAGGTGTAATTTAGTATATTATTTAATTGTTAAAATCATAAATTTTGTTTTTAATTCTTTTGAAGTAAAATAAACCTACAAAAGAAACCATCTCTTGCTCTTTAATATTGTTGTTGAATTAAAGCTTATTTTTTTAATAATCTAAAACTTATCTAAAAGCGATTTCTGCTTCATTTAATTCAATTTTCAATACATTTAAAAATAAACACACAAAAACCCCTTTAAACACCCCTTAACCATCACCAAATCAACCCTTTTGCACCTCATTCTCACCCCCCAAAAAACGTATACCACTTTCCTCTTATCTATCAAAGACAAATCCAAGACAAGCACCTCAAAACCTTCAAAACTTCATCAAAATTCTACCAGATGTCTACAAAATTATAACAGATTCACAGCCACTTTACAACATGTTCGTTTCCCATACATTTTCAGGTTGTAGCTGGTTTGAACGTGCGCGGATCGTTGGAGCCGGTTCCAGAGGCGGGAAGTTGGCTGCGAAAAATTAGAACAGTTCAAAATCCCGCGGAGCCAAATTTGCAGCATTTTTTTGTGGCGGGTTACGTGAGTGTTTTTAATTTGAATTTTTAATTTAATTAAGGTAAAAATTAATTGGTTTTTTTTTGGGTTTTTAGCTGTGGTACGAAGTTATTCGGGATGTGCCAGCTGGCGTTGAAGTTGTGTCCGGACCAAAAACTCCGCTGCAGTTGAGGGACATTTTTAGTAATGGCTCGCATGAGGACAAAAGTGACCGGGAAAGTGGTGAGTTTTTGGGTTTTTTTATAAGTTAAATTTCTTGATATAATTTGATAGTTTAAGTTTAGGGTTGGGGATTTTAATGAGCATTTCAGCGTAGAATAAAGAATTTACAAAGAGGTTTGAAACAATTTTTCCATTAAAGTAAACTTCAGAGAGCTGTCTGTCCAATGTTTCCAAAAAGTGGAAACGAGAAATAGTCAAGTTATGACGTGGGTATAATATTAGAGTTGGTTCTTATCTTTGCAGTGGCGTAAGAAGGAACGAGTTAGAAGTTCGTCTACTTGTATAAACTGTTAGCAGGCCCGCCACATCACCGCCTGAGGCTAAAATATGTTTGGGGATTCTTGAAGGATATTGAAATTCCAAAAAATCTTGAATTTGTGGAAAGAATAAGTTCATTCAGAGCATAAAATATAGATATCGTACGGCCGATTCTTTATTCGCAGATGAACCTAAAGTTACTTAGTGCAACCTAGAGTGGAATAGGCCTTGTGCTCAGCTCTGGGGCTCAGTCAATACTAATTTTTCTTTTGGCAGAATTAATCCAGAAGCTAGTCCTACTACGGGGGGCGAATTTGGGGCGATGTTAATATGCTCCGATTGGAGCTTTAAGGAATTGTATGGGGGAGGTTCTTCACTTCTAAAAAAACAGCAGTAAAAGGAGTGATTCCCACTGCGATCATGCAAGGTGAAAAAAGATATAGAACTGGGATGCGAAGGGGAACTCCCCAAGCTTTTAAAGGAACGTTCTAGCATTGATAATGCACCGGATGTAATGTAATTTATGGTAAAGGTCTCCAATCTGGGCTTCCTTATTTATGGACTTGCTTACGTCTTTTTATTGTGCTACCAATTGGTGTTGCAACAGGTGAACGTTGCTTTCAGTAAATTAAAAATTATCTCAGAACATGTCAGTCACGTTTTGCATGATATTATCAATAAAACGAGAGCTGGCAAAAAATATAGCCTATGATCCGCATTCACATGCAGGCCACCGGCAGGCCATGGCCTGAAGGTTTCCCGCCCTAAGGCTGGTATAACCACACACTCACCAGATATCAGCTGGATGGCGCCTGCAGTCCAGGAATACTGACAACAATTTTTATGTCGGTAGGTATTTATCGTCAGTCTAGGCCTGAAGATCTGAACCCGATTCGTGCAATTTGACAACGAAATTTTTTTTTCCTTTTCAATTCACATATTTCGAAAAAATTGTAAATTTTCGTTTGAAACCTATCGAAATGTCTTATCTTAACGAGTGCTTAGTAGACTTACTAAAAATATTTCGTAGTGTGTGTGGTTCCCTTACTGCAAACGAAAAATTTTCTTTCGATCTACGCGAACGTTCAACTTTTGCTTGACTCTTTTGCGTTTTCAAATTCGTTTCGAAGGATTATCGATGTAAATCGGCCCCTGAACTTCTATTCAGATTGAAATTTTCGTTGAGGTTATAAAGATTTTTGCGTTTGAAGTAACAACCTGCTATACTAAACTGTTGGCTTCATAAGGTCACCTGTATCCCTCAAGTCCTCATCCCTCAGTCATACTGAGTATTGTGTTGCCTTCTTGCCGCCGCACCTGGCAAACTGACCAACAAGCCACGGCCTGCCGAAGGCCTTCATGTGAATAGAGCCTTAAAGTTGCTTTGTGAAAAGTTTTACCGTACATCCTATCTTTTTCTATGCCTACAACTAAGCTTACTACGAAACATTGCACAATATTGCGTAATTCTTAAGCTTGTCGAATTGATGCTTTCAGCAAGAGCACGTTACTATCCATAACCTTAGACAATTTTTGGGTAGAAGTTTAACGGGTTAACTTTTGTACAATTTTGATACACCCACAAAATTTGTTGCGTAATGTTGCACAATAGTACACAAATATTATTCAAAACCTCTAAACAAAACTTACAGTGGAGTTTAAAATCACTTCAAAACTATCTCGTCAATCAATACATATACTACTAGCTAAAAATGTTAAAAAAAACAATGCTTTAGGGTGAAAACTACTTACTGACATTAAAAAGTTAAAACCAGTTTCAACGAAAAAACCATTCTAAGTTTTGATAAGAAATTGGTCGATTTCGATTAGGAAGTTGTAATTGAACCACTAAAGGTATCAGTTTTGAGACTTTATAGATAAACTGAAGGTTAACAACCTGAACTAGTGCTGGTAGCAAAAATTCTGATTTACAGACCTATAAATAGTAAACAAACATTGTAAAAATTATCACAGTTTCACGAACAGTGCTCATCGTTTAAAGTGAATTGAATATTTGGTGAAAAAATGAAATTTATCATCGCATTAGCTCTTTTCCTGGCTGCTGCATCAGCAAGTGAATTTCTCATTCACCAACCATACTCTCTGCTAGCACCAGCCCTATCCCTATCGAGCCAATTTCACTCCCAAGATGCTCTCGGCCAATACTCATACGGATACATTGATGGACGTTCGTCAAAGCGTGAATTCAAAACATTCGATGGTGTTACACGTGGTGGATACAACTATGTTGATGCTGCTGGAAAACTACAAACTGTGGAGTATATCGCTGATCCTTTAACCGGATTCCGTGTTGTTGGTACAAATTTACCAAAACCAGCTGTGGGCGAACCAAAATTGCCACTTCCAAAGCCAGTTACTGAGACAAGTGAAGTTCTTCGGGCTAAGGAGGCTCATTTTGTGGAATTTGAAAGGGCTAAGAAACGCGAAGGTGTTAAGCCGATTGATGTGAGCAAGGACTTACCTAAGCCAGTTATGGATACTGCTGAAGTTGCTAAAGCTAAAGCTGAACATTTAGGCCTTAAGAAGCAGATTGAACATCGGGATGCGTTGATTAAGAACACTGAATTTTTCACAATTGTACCAGGTTCGGGTCATGTGCGATATGCTCCGTATGTAACATTGTAAACATGGAAGACTTCACCAAAATTTGTTTTTAATTTAGTTTTTTCTTAGGAATTTGTTAAGGAAATAAAACTGGTTTGAAATTAATTTATGTGTTTTCCAAAATATGTTTTTTATTGTCTAGTAATTAGATCGAAGGGTAGAATTGGTTTCAGGCTATGAGTTAGGGTTGAGTTGAAGAAGATGGCGAGGAACTATTCGTTTCGTTTGGATTTTGGATGGTGTGCGGAAATACGAACTGTGTAAGATTGTTCCACAGTCGGGTTGTTCTATTTATGAATCAATTCTTTGTCTGCAGCGAACACGAAAATGGGGGCAGTATGCAAAAGGAATGACCCGAGCGGGTTAATCTGGTGTTGCTTGTATTAGATTGCCGTGGGGGAAGAGCGCGTTCATTTTGGCGGAGCAAGAGCAAGAGCTGCTATGTGAGAATTTAAAGTTAATTTCGAATCGAACACAACACCAAGGTCATTCGGTTCAGTAATTCAAGGTAGGTTTAGGCTATACAGCGAGTGTTGGAGCTGCACCAATTAGTCGTTCAATCTCTCGATAAACAGTCTATAGAATTAACAACCTCACCAAATAGTCTTAAATCATCCGCATACAGTAAGCTTTGAAAAGGCGATGCTGTTAACAATGTCATTGATAAAGAGAATAAACAATAATGGCCCAAGATGACTGCCTTGAGGTACCCCGGATCTTTTTTTTTATGTGAAAGACTAGAGTCTCAGGAAAGGCCCTTTATACTGTCCGACAATCTATTTTCTACGTATAGAGTGCAATGTCGAACAGCAGCTCTAGTCGGGGAGGAAGGAACCGCCACAACCTACCCGCGATATTTTTTAGCCCACCTACTCCCAACCATTACTATCGCGACTTTGACATCGGGGCTTCGAGAAACAACTCGCTGGAGTGTTATACCTCCTGAAACGAGTTGAATCTCATCAACCAACCGATGACCTGCGCTTTTTGGTGGAGCGGGGAAGGGCTAAGGAAGGCTATGACATGAGGAATCAGGAATGTAAAGAGGGAAGAAGAAAGAAGGAAAGTTATGTAGGTGGGAAAATGGAAAAGGCGAAGGACCGTCGGGCTTGGCCGGGATTCGAACCCGGGACGTCTGGGATAGTAGTCATGCGCCTTAACCCTAGACTACCGCGGCTCCTCTACCGAGGCTCTATGAACGTACGTCAGACTGATTCATTTACTTTAAGCAGACTGAATCTATTTAAGTACAGATGATCAATTTTGGAAGGAGTGGACGTGCTTGTGAACGTGGAACTATCTACGTGATCTTGAAACGTATCAAAAAATGTTTAAGGTAAAGTCAAGAAAGGGAGTGACAATTCTGACAAGAACTCATGGCAGTGAGTCTCCTACGATCGTCTATCCTTCAAACTAAGCTTACTTCTAAAAATTGCACAATATTTCGCAATTCTTAAGCTTAGGTTTTCTCACATAAAAAAGCTCGTAGCAGAGATTGGTGCTACCCTAGAGTACTTTGGGGTTAGTTTAATAAGATGGTAACGTGTTTTGTTCAGCTCAGCTTGACAAACTTCAACTTCAAATTTAATTGTGTAATATTGCGTAAGTCTTTGTTTAACTATATCTCTAAAATAAACAGGCAAGATGCGTTTGGGGAATCACTTCAAAATTACTTATATGTAGTCAGACAAACAATGCTTTAGGGCGAACACTAATTATTGACATTAAAAAGAACGAGTTTCAACGGAAAAATCATTTTTGGTCGATTCACATATGGAAGTTGTAATAGACCCACTAAAAAATTAAATCTTGATATGTTTTAGATAAAACGAACTTGCCTCAACTAGTTCTATTAGGAAAATTTCGGACTTTCAGCTATAAATAGTGAAGACATTAAAAAATCAATTACAGTTTGACGAACCGTGCGCGTTGTTCATTTAGTTCTGAGTTTTTAGTGACAAAAATGAAATTTATCTTCGCATTACCTTTATTCCTGGCTGTTGCATCAGCAGGTGAATTTATCATGTCACCGGTGGTACCAGCATCGAGCCAAGTTCACACCGAGGATGCTCTAAGAAAATGGGTAGCAAAAAAACCATCTTTGGCCGAATTGAAATCGTTACGTCCAGTTGCTGATACAAGTGAAGTTCTTCGGGCTAAGGAGGATACTGTTAAAGAAAAGGCTATCAAACGTGAAATTGTTAAGCCAGTTGATTGGAGCATGAATTTACCTAAGCCAGTTATGGATACTGCTGAAGTTGCTAAAGCTAAGGCTGAACATTTAGCTATTAAGAAAGAGATTGAACTTCGGGATTCGCTGATTAATAAAATTGATTTTTATACACTAGTACCAGGGAACTTCGGTTTTTTGTCGTATGGACCGTACTTATCATATGGACCATGGTAACTCTTAGAAATTTTTTTAGGGGAATAAAACTGGTTTGAAACTAATTTATTAGTTTTTTAAATATGTTTATTTTATCGAATTGCAATCGCGTATTTCAATATCCTGTATCGCTTTCTATCAAAAAACACAAAAGGAAAAACCCCCTCTCCCTTTTTTATAATACCTCAACAAAAGTCAAAATAAACAAAAACCTCTAAATTGTGCAGATGCAAATGTTTCTGACTTCTCTGATTATGTAAACAATAGGACTTCCACTCTCCCAATTGCAAGATCCCATCTCTAGATAAAGATAAATTTTCCACCGCAATCGCACAATGTTAAATTGTCCAAACGTTAATTTCCCCCCCACAGCAGCCCAGCTGGGAAGCTGCAAGAAGTAGAAAACATGTGGTAAAGGACTCAAACCTCAAATCTTCCAAACCAATCAATGACAATGTCCTCCATGCACTATGAGGCACTATGCCCAATGCGTCCCAAATCCCATAGACAAACAACAATCCGGGGAAAAAATCAAAAAGGCAAACACACAGGGATGATATCTCTATTAGACACAAGCGCGTTAACATTGCACCATAACAGCATGGCGCAGCCCCGCGCGCAAAGTCGAGTTGACACACAATGCACAACCCTCATCCTTTTGCCTCATCCCGTTCCGGTAGTTTTCGCTCAATTTATCACGAGAACAGTTTCACACTATCTATCTCTCATGCCCTCTTAATCCGTGTGTGCGCACGCAGCCAAATAGAAAAACTACATGACAACATTATCGGCCGCCACCATCGCCGTGCGGTCCATGCACGGTCCTCATCAGCATCATCAACGCGGCTATTAGGAGGACGAATGCACCCCTATATAGCAGTAGACCACCCCACCAACACCCCTGATGGTGTTGATGATGACATTATATGTCCCAAGCTAGATTACACTGCGCAGTAATTATCCGGCAATCGTATGTACAAGCAGATCCTGGCATACGGTCGCTCGTTCGTCCTGGCCGGGGACCCTGATCTCACTGGCAAGGACTGCTATGCAAACAGGATTGCATCGATGTCGGGCAAGGATCAGCCTAATCCTTTCGTGCTGCTGTTGCTGATTCTATGGTTTTTTGTCCAGTGGTTGGATGGTTGATGCCCGTTATAAGCGTGGCCAATTCGTTTTTCGTTCTTACTTTTGTGGGGTTCCAAATTCATCAGTCACTTTTTTTCTTTGGGCTCTGTCAATGGCACAGAAGGGGTGAAATCGTTATCACGGATGAAAATCATTTATTGTCGTCCTCGTGGCAGATTCTAGTCATAAAGGATTTCAGAAGTTTTTACCCTTTTTTTCGTGTGATAAGCTCATCAAATCCTAGGAAAAATTAAATTAACCATCGGCGCATGCGCATAATTGAAATTTAATTCTTTGACAATACTTTTTTTTTGGGTAAAAGGGATGATAAAAAATGAATTAACGTGAGGAGAGGATTATGCTGGTGTGAAGTTTTTTTTGGGTGATGCTGTGTTGAGGGACAAATGCTTTGTGTGAAGGCTACAGCTTAGTCAGTCTGTGCAGGATATATGAATTAACTGATCCGTAGTAAAATTTGAAAAAAAGTCAAGAGGAGCTTTGTTTAACCACACTCACAAACTGCCTCATGTTTAACAATTAGCCACACCAAAAAATTCTTCTGACAAAATACTTTAATAATGTTTAAAACTTTCATGCATGACAACAGATGATTCTATGAAATTTTTTGAGATTCTCTAAAGTAGACAGAAGGGAAAAGCAGGTCACCATTGAAAATTTTTATGAAAACAGCCCCAACAACATTGTTTTTCAAAGCAGTGGCGAGATTCTATTAAATTTTACCTTTATTGACCTTCTCTTCCTCAAACTTCAGCAGTTAGAGCTCGCACCATAAAAGAAAGAAATCTCAAAATTCTTGTTTTCATGCGTATTAAGTCTTAAGTCCTCGCAACTGAGCAGCGTTCACTTGAAAATAACCGGCTTATTTATATTCTCCATCACAATTCCACATGCGCACTATTTTTCGTCTTTTTTGTCGTGGGCTCTACTCTTTCTCGTAAAGAAAATATGTTTGTTAGGCATTGGCTGCCTGATGCTATGGGCCTCTCTGCATCCCAACGGTGGGCCACTGACTACAAGGCAGTTTATGACTGCTGTGTGATTCAACAGAAGAATTGGTTCATCATTGGTCCATTGGTCAAGTGCTCGTTGTTGAAATTGAACAGCCAAAGTTGGGTATTCTCCCTCAACAGAAATACTCTACATTTTGCATTAGTGTTAACTGTGAACTAGTGCCTATTAAGCTAGTACTGTTGAACTACCTTTAGATTTATATTCAACTTGGGACCTTGTCGCTTGGATGGTGGTCATCTGAGCCAGTACCTAGTCCGCTTGGAAAACCTTTTTAGCTTCACTTGGGAAATCGTTTTAGCTTCAAGCTTCAAGCTCAACCTGAACCACGAAGGCGATGATACATGGCTCAATGCATTGACTCAATTCCCCGCAAACTTCTTTCTGATCCCTAGTTTTCGCAATCAGTGTTGTAGGGTTTGAGTTAACGCATTCATCTGTGTATCATCACCCTTGTGCTCCAGGTTGAACTACAGCAGGTCGTCGTCAAAAAACAAAGCGAAATCTGTTAGACTGGAATTATTTTTGTGGCATAGCAATTTGCTAATGAAGATCTGCTCTTCACTGTTTGGAGAATCAGCTATACTCCCCCAATATTAATTTGATCTACAGGGACTCCGCCGAAGTAAAAGATTCATTGATATCGATAATGTCAAGACAGATACTTTCTTGTTACTGAAAAGATCAGAACCTGGCTAGATCAGCGATCAAGGAAGAGATTGGTCTGCCTCGTTTCACTTACCACAAAATCCAGGCTCGGTATAGGAGACTTCCATAGCTTCAAGTGATCTGAGAATAAACCTTATAGTTTGTAGTGATCGCGGGATTCCTTGATCCAATTTTTTTCAGTAAATTTTTTTGTTCACTGTCACGAAAGGATGTTGCAAAGTTCATCCTCTGTCTTGCATGATTTTATAGTGAATAAAATTCACCTAGTGTCGCTGGAAGTTAACTATCATCAAACTTCATTACCTCTACAATCTCCACTTAATTCAAGGACTACAGCAGATTTTCATTCGTTACTTTCATACCCGCTATCCCAAACCCCAAAAAAATGTCACTGAGAAACCTCAACCCCTGCCGACGCGTGCTGAGTAAGTACACCTTTATGCAACCCGTGCACAGCATAATTCTACGTCACTTAGTCAAAAAAATGATCATTTAATAGAAAATCAAATAAAAACACGCACAAACCCCTCTGCATATTTTCCCAGATTGACATTTATCAAAAAGGGGTTGTTGCAGCCCGACTCAAACCCTTCTCCTTGCTACCTACTCTATTCATCATCATCATCTGAATATTCACACAAGTTTGTCACACGCACCGCGGGTTGATCACGCAAACAACAGAGATAAAGGGAGGTAAAAATCCATCTGCATCCCTGTACTATACTAAGGGATGACACTGACGTCAGATTGAATATTAAAAGTCGCCCTGAGGCATATTTTTGCATTGTGCTCTAATGCCCTTCTCAATGCTGGATGGAATACAACAATATGTTTTTGTGCCTGGTGTTCTCGTATCGAGCAGAGGCAGACTTAGTGTAACCCGCTCGTAAAAAGGGTTGAAAACGTGCAAATTAAGACGTAATCGGCTTGCACATGCGCAAAATGATGAATTGTTTCTTCGCCTCTATCAAGGCTCAATTTGTATAGATTTATGCGTCTGCGCGCTGCTGAACGGTTGAATATGAACCGAATCCGAAATAATTGATTGATCGGCGAGACTCCAGAAAGAGAGCAGGTGTAATATTACCTTTAGCCCCGCGGGGGTAAAGCCAAAGCGAGTAGCACACGCACTTCTTATGGGCTCGACACGGTGTATATGCAGCAGAGTGTACGCAGCGAGCCACTTAGAGACGACGATGACGGTGTAATCAGAAACCTGAAACCACAAAATTAATTCAATTTCAGCAAAAGTTGGTCAAATGGTCAAGTTTTTGAAATATATAACGGCGGGCTACGCGAGTATGGCTATATGCTTGGGCCCCAGTCGAAGGCACTTGCGGCTGCTGATTTCGGTTAATAAATGGCAATCGCGCCCCATTAAGGATCAACGGAAGTCAACTAGGGACGTAAGTCACGAAACCAAAATGAGAATTTATGACACCGCACAGGGTTGAATCTGGTCATGATTACCGCTGTTGCTGGTGCTGCTGCTGGCGGTGTCCGGCTATATAGAGGCCCCCAGATAAGTGTGCTGGACACGAAACCGAACGTTGGTCAATTAAGTTGCCGGCCATATTGATAACGTTATTGCTACTATTTTGATAACGATACTAATAACGATAATCAGTTATGCAAATTTATATATCTACGGAGGAAAAAAGAAAACGTTGAAAGCTGAAAAGTGGTGAGAAAATTTCCGAAAGTTCTCTCCTTTGTGTAAGGACAACAAGAACGATGATTGCCATATGGTCTTGGAAGGTGGTGGTCAGAATCCGTGACGGACAGAATAAAGGACACACATTTTCCTTAATACGTTTGGAAAAAGTCAGCGAAAAGTGGAAGGTTAACTGGTATGGCACAGGGGTGATATGGTGGCTGGTGGACGTCTACAGGTGCACTTTTTTTGAATAATTCATTGCAATTTAATTGTGGGAAATGAAAAGTTCGTTAGAAATTTGTGTTTAAATTGTTGTCCGTTGGTTGAAAATGAGTGTTTTTACTGGAACAGAGATAGCGTGCGGCTGCATTTTGGTATTTAAATGGGAGATAATGGTATTCAAACTTTAGTAGTAATGATAGGAATCGTAGCACAAGCCTTGAATAAAAGATTAAGATCGAAATTTTAATAGAGCATAACAGTGAAGATCGTTCGTGTTTCCTAGATACTGCTTTAGTTTTCCATGTTACATACCAAAATCCTACTTTGACATGGTTTCCCAAAAAAAGATGGACAGTAATTCTTACAACTATACATTAGCTTGGCGATCTGAACGATCAGCAAGATCAGTTTTGCATGAGAAAAAGTAACAAGAACGTAGCAAAGAAAAGAGCATCGACACTCAGGCAAGGTGCGGTCAATACCCAAAGGAATCAAGTCTGACTTTTGAGCAAATAACTATTGCAGGGAAACCTGAATGATCTATGACATATTGAGGGAGCCTTTAAAAAAACTCCTTTTCCATTATAGCAAGAGGTCTAAGAAGATGGCCTTTGGAGATGCTGAACTCCACTGGAACCAGCAAATAGGTAATCTGATAAGCAGAACGCGCAGATCATGATGGGCCAGCCGCAGAGCCTTTGGTTCCACATGCAGTCTACAAATCAAGTTTTGTGATATACCATCATCATAAGACCCGTGAAAAATAATAGTTATAGGATAAGGTCCCAGTGTGATCTGATAGAACCAAGCTCGATAACTTTGCTACCCAAGATTCAAGAAAGCGTTTCCATCACTGCACTGGATTCACACATTGCCGACTACATCGAGCGGTTTCTAATCAATTTGAGCCCACTCCATGTGGAACTATAGAAATTTACTATAACGCTGGGTTGAGACTAAGAAATAACAGACACCTGGGCGACGATCTACAGCCCTTAGTTTTAACCACACCGACTTCAAGATTGATGTGGATACCGGAGGCTAGCTTGAAAGCGCTAGCTTTATCAAAGCTAGGATGTCGTGGCTCATGCCTTGCGAGCAGACTCGTCACAGTGGGGACAACTGGAACGAATTGCCCTGAGCCCCACATTAGAAGGGGCTCGTAAAAAGATTGAAAGCCAAAACGTTAAAATCACTATATCCCTTCGTTCTAAACGTCAAGTAGCCTGTAGCTATACGGAATCAGTTAAAAGTACTCCAGTAAATACTCATGAGTAGAATTGAAAGAAATTTGCCCAATAAGTATCTACTTTTTACTTGTTCAAAAGTGCTCGATTCCTTGAGAATCAATGGGTGTATGATATACTGGCTTAAGAAGAGCCACTTCCATCCACTCTTGATACCAGGCGGCTTTCAAAGCGATAAAATAAAAGTTAGTTTGGGGCTGGTAAACCGCCTTTTATAAGCTGGATACTCTGAATCACCTTCCCGATTGGGTTCTGGGCCACTACCGGTTCGATAGTAACGAAAGGGCGGACGTCTGTCCAGACAGAGGGCTGCCATTGCATTCATTGGTCCGGAAGCTTTGGAGCTTTAGAGCAGCCATAATTTGAGTAAGGACTATACAGACTCTGATGAAATACACTAGTTTACAAATTTTAGCTTAATTGCGGGTACCTAATAAGAAAAGTAAAATAAGAAAAAATATATCGAACGCTGGAGAATGACACTTGGTCTGATGAACTTCAAGCGGTTTTCTTCTGGGCCGCCTCGTAAAGCGGCCAGAGAACTAGAGGGTAGCAGTAGAAAAGAAATGAGACCACCGGTTGGCTTAAATACCGGACACTTTGCCCTAAGGCTAGCGACATACGATTAGGTTTTTCCCGTACGGCTAACCGTCCCCGATTTTCCATCGCCATGATTACATGGTTCTTTTTGGTTCTGAAACTGATTCGGTTTCAATCTTACGTATGTCGCAGCTAATCCAATTGCTTGATTTCCCTTTGACACGAAAAAACCTAATCGTATGTCGCTAGCCTAAGGTACCAGCTATCAGGGATCTGAAGGACGGAGGACTCGACCTGTAGGCTTTGGCCTCTGTGCTTAAAGTCGAGTCGTCACGATACGGCAAGTCGTTTGAGATGAAGAAAGCGACGTTTCAGTCCAATAACTACTTTCAGCACAGGGGCTAGAGTGGAAATACTAAGTTGAGTTTAGGCCCCTGTACTGAAAGTCGTGATTCGTCTAAAATGTCGCTTTTTCAACTCACGAGTTGTCGTGTCGTGACGACTCGACTTTCGGTGGATAACTCTGCCCTTCACGTTCTCTGTCATAGTCGGACGATTGTGCTCCTCGTTAATTTATTGGATATTAACTTGAAACACACTAGGGGTGTTTTTGTATTTTTAAGGTTGACGCCCGTCGGGATCACGATTTTCGTGATAAGCGACCCAAAAGAACATCTAAGGAAACAGTTTGAAAATGGTGTTATGTTTGATACTCAGCGCGCGATTTGAATGGTTTAAGGTGTCTGTTACAAAAAAAGGCTTTTCTCGATAAACAAAATAGAGTAAAATGGAAAAGCATATGGGTTTTCCTTTCCTGTCTCTCATTCGACAAAACGCTTATTTTGGTGATCGTCCACAATATTATTCTGGGTTGACTACTTCAACGAGGAAATGCAAAATTTTGTGCTGGCCGACTGGATACTGACCGGGAAAACTTTGTAGTAAATGAAATCCGTTCTCATTTTATGCCGACATGAATTGTTTCATATTTTTAAAATTTGCGCTCTCAGACATAAACTGGATACTATAACATTTCCATAACTGTAATTTCTTGAAATTTTCTCACCAAAACCATCCCTTAAGAACTTTCCCGAAAATGCACCATATGCACTTCTCTAAGTCTCGGATGGTTAACCTTCCAGGACAATATGCTTCCTGCGTGGGAATCCTTTTGAGAAGACCAGCCAACAACCGCCACATCATTTCAAGAACAACCTCAAGACAACCTCCTCCTTTTCAGCATTCATTTCACCCCAATTATATAAAGTCACAAAACTGCATAGACGCAACGCTGCTCCACCTTTTGCCACTGTCCTGTTGTCCGGCACCTGTTTGAGGAGTCACATGCGAGGTGCGATATGACTTCGGAGCAGTCCCCGGAAAAATCAGTCCTGTGGAACTGACATTTTAACCGCGAGGGTAACATATGTCCATCCGCGTAGATTTGACCCCCATCGCCGTTCAGGTTAAGGGGTGAGATCCTGTGCCTTTAGTATATGGTGGCATTGTGTATGTTTGTCTTCCCTTTTGGTAAAAACGTTGGTAAACACAACAAGCTCACCTCTTGCCTTAACCACACTCACCTGTAGGAGGCGCGGAGTCGGGTTGCTGCTGCTCTGCTGTTGTAATAATGTCCTTTGATTGAATTCAGGTGTTTTATGGGCTGTGCTCAGCGAATAGATGTGAAAAGGCCTGCGTTGGCTGGCTGTTGGTGCCTGGGGTGGGGGTGAATGGTAATTATTTGTACTTCTTTTTTTTTATCCTGCTGTCTAATCACCCTCTCCTTAATATTATCAAGTGGCTCTGAAGGACTCTCGACAGCTTTGATGGCCCTTCGGAGGCACTTGTATCTGAGTTGAGGAAGAGTTCGGATGTCCTGGAACTTCTTCCTTTTTCGTAATTCCGCGAGAGTTTATTTTGTGTGCGCCTATTTTTTGGTCTAATAAAATAAAAAAAAATTGTGAAGTAAAAGTTTTTCCTGTTTATTGTGGTGTGATCATCGATCGACAGCAAACTTGTAAAACATTTTCAATTGTGTTTTATCGAACAGATTTTTTGTTGTTGTTGTTTCAAATGTTTTTACAATCATCTCTTCTCTCTACTCGAGTGATTTAAATCCAACTACGGATCAGTGATCGCATTGCAGGTAAATTCCTCAAAATTGTTTCCGTACGATCGATTTTTCTCAATTGCTGTCTCTTGCTCTGATCTTACTTTGGTGGTGATCAATAGTTGAAGAAATACTTTTTTGTACTAAAAGACAATAAGCCACTAGAAGAAAAAAACGAGATCATTTTGCGCCTATTCCAGCGGCGGGATTCAGATTTAGATTTAGTGATGGCAATGGCTTGTTTTAGGCAATTTCTATGAGGCCTCGGAATTGTATTATATTTTTTGTTGTTGTTATTGCTGTTGGTGTCGCTTTGTTGCCGTAATGTTTCGTGATATTTTTTTCTTCACCTTAAAATGTGCATTTCAAAGCACTTTGCATTTTGTTTCTTTTTTTTTTGTTGGTTGGTGTGCTGTACTGGTTGAAGCTACGCCGTCAAGGTAATCGTGAAGATTTTCACTATTTATCTACCGGAAGTTTTACGAGAAATACGGCCTTTGCAGCTGAAGCGGATAATTCCTAAGGCCTTAAAATTAAGGTCGAGAATTATATTTTTATGGGAGAGAATAAGCTTTTTTGTTGTTGTTGTAGGGAAATGATTAAAAGAAATTTTTCGTTTTTTTTATTGAATGATTGTGGAAAATGAAGGAAGTTACAGTCTTTTAGCATCTCTTTCTTGCAAGGTTTTGCTTTGAAATTTGTTTTTCATGAAGTTTTCATTTGCTTGCAAAAACGTTGAACGAGGAAAAAATTGGAAAATCGTTATTGCATTTCGCTTCAATACACAATTTCTTGCTATAGCTTGTAGGGTCGTGATTATTTTTACTATGATAGGACTTATTAAAAGTCTCAGTCTAAAAACTAAGCGAGCATGGACTAACATAACTAAGGCCTAACTATTTTCAACATAGACTGTATCTTTGCGAAATTCTCAAGAGTTGCACCTTTGATTGTTCAATATATTTGGTTCTTTGCTCTCCTGAGATATTTGCCGTAAAAGTTTTGCTATCCTTAGATCAGACAATCAAGCCGTCCAATAAATTTTACTGAATTTTGACGTGAAAAAGTTTGCGATCCTTAGATCAGACGACTATACCACCCAGTGCTAGATATTGTCGGTTATTGGTATTAAATCTTTGACTGATTTACTAACATTAAATTGCTTTCGGGGGTCCCTTGAAGTAGTTCTGTATATCGATACCACGTTTATACCATATTACTGTTAGTTACTGCCAATGGGCCCGATCAGTTATTTTATGGCGGAACCAACAATCGAAGTTTGGAGTTTGTAACCCCTTTTTTGCGATCCCATTTCGACAGTATAACATTCTAGATTAAATTTTTTTAAACCCCCCGTTAAATTAGTCTACGATTCCAAAGTTACCTTAGTAGGGCTTCAAAGGAAGGAATCTATCAGACAAGTTGATTTTTCAAGTTATACATTCTGCAAGACCAATTGCATATCGGCTTTAATCACGACAAGAAGGAACTCTCTCTTAGATTCATGTCGTAAGATGGAAAACCCTCAGTCTCATTTCTTGGACCAATATACCATCGTATCTAGCTTGCGAAATCCCGAATCCTGAGTTACCAGGTTAACTGCCGCTTTACCTGATAAAGCTCAGGCTCAGATTGAAATGGTGCTGAGGAGTATATCTCCATAGCCTTTCCATTTCTACTACCCAGACTATATTCTTTATTTTTTCCTCCACCTTTCCCCAGGTACTCTCTGTCATCGCATCTAAAGCACAATCGGCGAGAAGGCAATTTCCTATTTGATTGCCGAAGTCAACTATCCATCGCGGTCGTATTGGCTGGAACTTAGTGGCGTTTTTGGCCTAATGTACACGCGAATGCATGCATCTGAAGCAAAATCTGTTTTTTGACAAAGCAGTCGCTCAGAGGTGTGAAAAGCTTGAGGTATTTTGTGTAAGAATTTTTATAGTCGCATTCGAGACCTGAGTGTACAGAAGCTCGGACACATGCAAATATGAAATGATAGTTTAGGAGGCAGATTGTGAAAAACAAACACGAAACGAAGGGCAATGTATAGAAACACGCGTATAGAGCTCTTTTGGACATCCGCCTATCATTTTTCTGTGGCTTAAGAGTGAGCTGGTATCTCCGGGCCGAAAAAGAGTAATCCTTTCGGAAGGTTCTGGCTAGCTTGTCCGTTACAAAGACCGCTAAAAGTGCCTCTTGATACCAGCTTGGATTCACGTAAAGAGAACTACTTTAAGCAGGCCAAAAATGTTCCCATACAATTTTCAGGTATTCAGAGTGATTTTTGAGTGCTGACGAATTAAATGTTATTAATGTTAGTGTTGCGCCAAGGTACGGCGGCAGTGGCGGACGGAGGAAGATAAATCACTCAAAACACTTAAAAATTTTCTGAAGCAATTTTGACCTAGAGTCCCAATTCAAAAATTACTATGGAGCACTCAAAAATCACTTTGAATACCTGAAAAATTGTTTTAATGCGATTTGGTTTGTTTGGAGCCCCAATTCTAACCATTTGCCATACATTCGTATATTGTACTGTGGAACATTCGTATATTGTATCGCAGTTACAGGTCTACCATGCGCCGTTTTAGACTCTTGCGAACAAGACATGACAGCCTTATCGGCATACATATCTCGTTTGTCGTTTGGTACCAAAGAAATTAAGAAGACACTAGTCTAAGCGATTTATAGATAAGCTACTGAGACGATGCCATAGCATGTCAAAACCTAGAACAACTTTGGACGATTGGGCCCTAAAAGCTCGGCAATTTATGCTGCTTCTGATAAGACCAACAACATCAAAGTATCTTTGGCACAAAAGCGACCACTGACCATTTGTTGGGGTTGAATAAGCATGTTCTCTACATGAATATATTTCAAAATATATAATTAACATTTTTTTTTAAATCTTTAGATTATTGTTCAACAACCTCACTATTAAGTATGATTATGCATTAATCTGTCTAGCGCTTACTGTGCATAAAACAATTTTGTGATTTTGTTTGCATAAAATTTCGATTAGAGCCAGAAAAAATCTGTCACGCAAGGATATTAGCGTAATCGTACAAATTTTTATGCAGATCAGTTGTTGCATTGATGATGATGTTAGTTTACCTCTAAACTTATGAAATTTTTACATTCAAGCATATTTCCAAAAAAATGCTTCAAAAATGTTTTGAATTGCCGTGGATTTGGTAATAGTGAACCCAATTAAGCTTGAATTTGCATCTGGATTCTCTCTAAACCAACTCTTAATATTTTGTTAAAGGACACTAATCACTCCTCCGTGTTTGTAATCACAAATTAACTTCAGTGACCCCGATTAACAGAGCAAGTTAACCTTAATTTTAACAGAGAGAAAGAAAGAGAAGAAATCTTAGACTGAAAAAAAAAATCCCATTTACGTATGATGGTAGACGCTTTTACAAAATCGCAAATGATTTTTTCGACCTCTACAGAATCTACTCAAAAACTTCAACTAACTTCTTATCAAAACAATGAGAAACTTGTACAACTATGAGATTACATATTGCCAGCATAGTTGGCTCGTACGTCTTTTACCCAGTGCAAGTACACCCGTGTGCAATCTTAGTCCATTTGTGCACTCTTTCTGCACCCTAGACCATTTATGTTCTCAGCATATGCACAAGCACACAGAAGAAAAAAAAACCAACAAGGCACCCAAGAAGCACCCTACTTCGGCTCTCGTATGCAAAACAATGTGACCACTTAAGAAATGGATATGATTCATGGCAGCCAAAGGCAACCTCTCAATCTTAACCTCGTTTACCTGTTGGATACACGATGAACGCCTATAAGCGCGCAAGATTATATGCCATCGAATAGGTCAGACCATTCACTCCCCTGGAGCCAGTTTAGCCCGCCCAAAACTATTGCCTGGCTATCCGCTGTGGTGCTGGGTGCTGGTGCTGCTGCTGGTGCTGCTGATTGATGATAACCCCCAACACGTTGGCCGGTGCTATTTCTGGTAGTGCTGGTGCTCCGCCACTCTCATTCAATATACATGCATCGCGGCATGCACTCGTTGTTGCAACTGCGACCTGCGGTCGAGAAGTGGTGGCCACAGCCAGCCAGGTGATGCTGGGCCTTGGTCGAAGACAAATTATGCAAATTTAGGTTCAACTTGGTGCTAATAATAGCGGAGTTCTTAAATTTTACGATTTCTTAAGTGATTCCAGCGCGGCCAAGACTCTCTCCTATCAGAGGCCGTAGTTAATGCGAAGATTGATGACTCTTGAGATGGGGCAAAAAGGGTTTATGCTGCTGCTGCTGCTGCTGATGCTGATGCTGGCGGCTCGTTTCTGATTAATTTCAATACGGAAGTTTAAATCGGGCGCCTTTGTTATTAATTCAATGGAAAATTGGAAATTGGTTTTGGGCTGGTAGAAACATGACACGGATTTCGATGTACATATATATTGATCAAGGAAGTACGTGATGTGCATTGATTATGAGTTAAATGGCCTTAAGCTGAGCAATGGTGATCTGTCCTGGTAATACAACTAGTACGTTTGTGAAAATTATGTTTTCTGACAAGCTTGATGAAAACCATCGTATGCCATCATCTAAAGGTTGCCGTCATCTAATTGAATTGATTAAATTGGGCCCATGATATACCAGGACGTATGCATCCAGGCGCAAATCTCCTTTTGGAAATCGAGGTTGAATTGGCCAGACATTAGGAGGTGGAAAATTTGCGAAAGCCGCTGTGGGTACTAAAGACGGACATCACAATTCATATCCTTTCAATAGCAGGCTCCAGAAGTAGGAGTTTCGTTATTATGTGTCAAGACTAGAAAGGCTTGATGTGACTACAGGAAGCAGAGATCATGTGACCTCCTAGTGATACCGCAGAAAGATATAGCCGGAAGGGTTTCTATCATCACATGCCACTGACCAATTGTGGAACATGCGGTGACGTTTAGAATATCATAAAACAACCATCCGCGGCAAGGAACAAGTGGGAGAGGGGGAGTGCTGAACCATTTTGCTATATAGTGGTACGGTTCTGTAAAGGATCAGTGTTCGTGCATTTGGAAAACCTTTTCTTGTAAGTGTTGACGAAGGTTTTGAAGCTTACTGTATCAGAGTATCACCGATTAGGTCCAAAGACACTCAAAGCTTAGTGCTGAACATGACTTCTGCTACAAGCGATCACCGATCTTCAGCGTCAATTGTGTGCTTGGACAAAGATGACACCTTTACTTCCTTTACCTGGCTATAAGGCTAATTTTTTTTATGCACTACTATTCCATCTTGCTTGGTCTCTTTCTTCTTGTTTGATCCGTTAGCTGGCGGTCCGAGCGGGACGTCCCCGCAACGGATACGCTGCTGTCGGTACCGCTGGGTCTCGAACTCTTGCTTGGTAGTTGGTAGTGGTCAATTTTGGTCTCTCTTTGTGTGAAATTACATAAGATCCTTTTTTGGATCACTTTTACTATCGGTCTAGCTAGGTCAATGGTGGGCAACCTTTGGCACGCGTGCCACTAGGTGACACACGAGAAGTTCTGTAATGGCACGCTCCACTTTTTAATTGCCTCGGCATGCCCTTACATAAGGAATATACGTTACCGCAGATGCCTGGGACACAGTTCACTCGAAAGTTGTTATTCACATACAGGCCGCCGGCAGGCCGTGGCCTGAAGATTTATCGCTTTGAGGCCAAGTATCAATACTCACCGGCCGCCTGTAGTGCACGAAACCTGACAGTAATCTTTATGTCTGTGGGTATTTATCGTCAGACCGGGCCTGAAGATCCGAACTTTTATTCAGTCTGAAGTTTTGTTGAGACCATGAAGATTTTTAACTGTCGTCTTCGACTGTGTGTAGGGAATCATGAGGTCACCAAGCGGTCACCATCAGGCGGATGATTCAAGTCCTCATCCCTCAATCAGACTGAGTGGCCTTGATCGGGCGGTACCAAGGCCGGACTGTATGTGAAAGGGGGCCTTTAAAATTGTTTTATGAAAAGTTTTTACTATACAAATAAAATTATTTTCATATACAATGGCCCGCTTAATGTTCAGTAGTTTTAATTATCTGTATTGCGGCACCCCAATGCCTTTGGGTTGCCGACCGTTGGTCTAGGTTATTTGTAATATAAAATTTTTTTTAACTTGTTTTAGCCCTAAATATATAAATCTTATTATTTTTAGGATCTCAGCACAGTGGAACAACAGGCGAAGACGACTTCAACACATCAAACGATCTAGACAATAGCAAGTCAGAAAACAATCATCGAGACCACAAAGATCGGGACCAGGACTCCGATGACGAGGACGGCATCGATTTCAGATGCGTAGTCTGTGAGAGACAGTGTCACGATATCGACCAGTAAGTACCTACTACGGCATACTAGTGCACACCTTAACTTTTTCTTCATAATCACTTCAAGTACTTTCTCCAGACACACTTCCCAACCCCCGTTTTAACACACCACAATTAATTGGAAAAGTCTCTTATGTGATATCTAAAAAAAAAAAAAATAATAATAATAAACCGAAAAAGAAATTGTGTTTGCGCTCCTTTGTCACATCCCGCGTCGCACCTCACCGCACCGCGACAGAGAGCAAAGCCTCACGAGCCTCGGTCTCTGTTCTTTGATAATTGGTGACAATCAATTACAATCAATTATTAACAAATTGGACTCGTGGTCTTTACGAAAGTCAACACGTCTTCTTAATTAGATGTGATTTCTTGCCAGCGTCGAGTCTAATTAACTACAATTTTCCCGGCCCGTGGGGGCACACTTTCACATTTTTTTATTTTTTACTTTTTTTTTTCTTTATTTCGACTTTTTTTTTGTTTTATTTCGAACTCGATGTCCTGATAACCCTTTCTGTAATTATAGGGGCTGTTGTTGGCGTTGCTCCCGGGTCTTTTGTTGCTGTTCAAGTAGTGTTTTTCGGCAGGGGATTACTGGCTCCGAAAAGTTGATGATAATTGTAGGAGTCATAAATTTTCTCGGAGAAAATTCTATTTATTTTGGTGATTTGTGGTAGGGAAATTCTGGGTTGGAGGCTATAGCATAATAGTATGGTAGTCTGATGTGTTGTGCTTGTTTGCGTTTATGAATGTTATGAGTTGTTTTGAGAGATAATAGGGGATTGAAAATATAAAGTTTTACGTATTAGCGCTTTCATTTTGTAAATCTACGAAGGTTGTCCAGACAAACAAAGAAGACAGTACAAGTTCATGATGATTTTGCATCGATTCATTTATTTCAGGGGCATAACACTCAACGAGCTTCTATCTGGCTAAGGCCGACCGTTGCGTCTCTGGTTTAACCGACTTCTACCTAGAATATCGCCTTTGCGAAATCGAAGCCCGGTTACAAATTTCCGCACTCAGACGGATTCCTACTGACTTAAGATCATGAACCGTTTTGAATGGCATTTGAGGGTTGAGTCCAGACCGACACCTTCATTAACGTGAAACTATTTCTCGAAGGGATGCTCACCAGAGCCCGAACAGTGGGACATGCGGATCAATGACTTCTGTCCCTGATTTCTTTATGAGAAAGGTGGCTTAGTCGTACCTCGCTCCCAGTTCACTGTCCACATAAGTATCGGGGCGTCGCAAAGATTTACTGAGAAGCTCTAGCCTATCAATTCTCTGGGTCTATAAGTCGCCTTAAAACCCACCCCCGGGAACCGTAGAGGTACCAATAAAAAAAGAGGGGGTAAAATAATTGGCACAAAAATTGACTGGAATCATCCATATTATTCCTCTCGACTGAAATCTGTTGATGGAATGCGGTCCTCACATTTTGCATACTTCACTACCTCCAGCGACTGCTCTAAATAGGGTGAGGTAAACTTGTAGATTTGACATAGCGCCACAGTTCATGCTCAACTGGGTAATCTGTGGTTAACCGCGTCGGGTCGTTGCGTAGGCGTCATGTGGCGCTTCCAATCCTGGGCATTCTAAACTGGACTTTTCGAACGTAGGGCGTTGTCATCACTAGCTCTTCGGCATTTTTTGGCCCATTGGTCAGCTCTGGAAGTCTGGTGTTTGTCGTGGCTGGTTGGTTTTCGTTCGTTCGGTACTTGGGTTTGACCCGGTCCAGCGCAATCCTAACTCGGCTTCCTTTCGCCTCCACTTGCAAATATTTGTCCGTTCACTGAATCACCCTGTAGGGGCCGTCGAATGGTGGCTGTAGTAGTGGTCGCACGGTGTCATTTCTGACGAAGGCCTGTGTACTGCTTAAGTTTTCTTAGATGAATACGCTTTGGTTGCCATGATGGGCTGTAGTTGTTGGCCTCACGCTCTGCCTGGCACGACACAGGTTCTCTAAAAACTCTGATTCCGGCTGTTTTGTTGACGGCTCCCGTTGCGTTAAATTCAGTATTGAAGTTAGGCCTCAATCCTAGGATGGCCGTCGACAAGACCTCTGCAGAGTTATACAGGTTCAGGGCTGCCCCGACTGCAATCTCCATATGGAGATGGATGCGTTCACCTTTAAGCCGTTCGATCGACCTTTGTCGTCACAGGCTCATGATAAGTATTGCGACTTTAGAGAAGCTTACGGAGTGCCAATGACAAACGAAAAAACAAATTCAACAATACATTTGGTGCAGATTCTTTTTTAGCTTCAATTGGCCATGGAATCCCCGTGTTACCAGCATAGTTCTTGGCCACTTTAGTCAAGTTTAGCCGTCGTGAGGCTCCCATTAAAAATGGTTAAAAAGTCTACGGCCGTCATATCCCCCTTAAAAAACCAGGCGGCCGTTGTTCGCCCGCTGTAAGCCCTTTTTTTACTCGGGTACTTGCAAGAAAAGAAATGTGCCTCTTCGATTCACGATTCACGTATTATAGCGAAGCAAAAAACGGTGTTGTGTCAGAAGGTGCACTGCTAGTCCGTAACGGATTGGCACAGGGAACGGGGTGAGTCTGTTAAACGATGGTGGACCCACAGACTTATTCCAAATTTGGAGAGATGGGTCCGACGGAGTGCGACCTTGGTCATGGGTAATGTAGAAAAACCGCTGTTCCGGGCCTGCCTAGGTTTTGAGGAGGACCCAGAGCACGTCCTTTTTCGTTGTGCAAGAGTTGCTTAATATAGCGTAGACACCGGAGGCAAACCTAGAATACATGATAAGGTTCGATGATGTATATCAATATCCACAATTCTTCTGTTTGTTGATTCTCAGTGTAATCATGTGGCCCGTCGTGGACCTTCTATTTGAGGACCAGAGAAAGTCACTGATGATCCTTTCCAGTTTTTGTCATTACATTTTTTAGTCTGTGCATAGTAGGTTTTTGACTTTCGAGTTTTCGTATTGGGGTAGGTTGCCTTTCTTCAGATTTGGTTTCAGGATCTTTGTAACCCCATTCATTGGAGTTTTTTTTAAGTCCACATTTTCTTACTGATCTTATGCAGTTCTCAGTTTTGAGACCAGCTTTGATTCGCTTGGTGTGGCGTCGATAGCAGCGAAAGGACTCTTGGAACCAGCCGTATCTCCACAGTTTGTAGTTTGGTGATATCATATAATTCTGAAATTTTTTTGGTACCCTCCGAAAATTAGGAGCTTATTTTGAAGCTCCTTACTAATCTGTATCTAAATATTATGCAACAAAGATCAAGATCAACATTTATGGACAAAAATTTGGATCGCCTAGTTTTGAGCAAACAGTGCTGCCGTCTCCACATAGATTTTTATTGTCAATTCTTGAAGCGGAAATATATCGATAAGTGATCATGTACTCATACTTATGAGCATTACTAATATGATATTGTGTTGCAATATCATGTAGATCGATCTTCATAAGATCATGTATTATGTCTGAATTTTAGAGAGTACAGACTACAAAAGGACACCCAGTATGAATCTCTTTCTCTTTGCTCTTTCTATCAAGGTTTGGCTTTCATTTTTCAAAACAAAATCCTTTTCATTGCTAAGCACAAAGAAAGCAATTAAAAATGTTCAACAGAGTCTCTTCCCCTACCTCTGCGAAGAAGGTCTTCACATGCAATCCAGTACTAACTGACTTTGAAATTCCTTAAGTTTGTCCAGAACACGTAACGGTGCGTGTCCAATGACCATCACACAGTCTCCTAATCTCCAACCTGAGAAAAAAAAATTTTATTAGAAAGGTGAACAGAGCCGTTTTCTTCTTTTTTTCTGTGCTGTTTTTTTTTCACTCCCACATTTTATATACGAAAAACTACTTTTGCCTTTTCCATTTGCACCCCGATTTTTGAACACTAGTTAACAACTCGGCACGTGCAAAAAGTCGTTAATTAGTGTTACAACAAATCGTAACCATTACTAAAACTGAAACACACACACCACATACTCTTAGCCTAGCAACAATTTCCAGAGTCTGAATTTTTACCCCATGGTCCTTCTCATTTGAATTTCCAAATCTGATATAGTTGCCACGCTGTGAGAGAGTGTTATAATATAAGCTCGTGCCGTGGCCCTCGGTACCTGGCCGCCTATTCCACTTTCTGCTTCGATATACATGCATATATATAAACCACTTGTATATCATCTACACCTTCCACACCTTTCGACGAGTCTTTAACTGCCGCCACAAATCTCTAAATGCCAGTTACAAGTTGTCGTCGCTGTGTACATTGGAGGCAAATCAAAACGTCTTGCGTCACAAATATTTGTACCTGAAACATATTGAGCCTATGCCTACTATACCCTGCTATCCTATGCCTATGAAGGTAAGAGGAGAACATAATCGCGCACATATGTACATATATACAAAGTTCTGGACAGGTGAAGTAGTTTCAGGTAAATCGAGGACTATCGTGTCCATTAAGTCATGCCACTGAAAACATGAGTAAATTAATAATTAGATGGTGTACATCGATGAATCCTGGCCAAACACTTCTTTTTGTCCTCTTTCGTTTGTTGGGGCATGGCAGGAGTCCTTTCTAGTGATTAATGTTCGCTAAATGGAAACAAACAACAAACAGACAGAGGACGACCAGGGGACACTTAATAAATAATTTAGTGATAGAAAATAAGTTAAGGGTTGCCACTAGGTGTTTGTGTGTGGCTTTTTGGCGGGGATTTTCAATTTGAAAGGAGATTTTTGTGTGGTCTATAAAGGTTGTGGTAATTGGTCCCCAGGGTTGACCATGATATTTATAAATAAGCAAAAGGTGTGGATCGATGCGATGGGTAAGCCGGTGTTATGTGGAGATCATATATCACGCTCAAATCACTCAAACACCATTTGCTGAGATCCTGATCGGTTTGATTTAAACACAGTGTCGGAGCCCGAGAGTCTTAAAATGAATGATTTGATTAAAACAGTAACTTTCATCTTTCCCTAGCTGCCAGCCAGGACGACCATTCCAGAGGTCAGTGGTTCGGTTCCACGCAGAGCCATTAGGTTTTGCGATATTTCTTCGAGTTGGCAGCCCATTTTTCTTTCTCTATAAGCTTGAGATAAGCTTACTTAGTCACATATCGGTATAGGTGCATGGGTATTAGGGATGTCTGTAGCACCACACCTACTGCAAAAATAAAAAGTACTAGTGAGCTCGCTGTCGTTAGTCCATCAAACAGTTGAAATTGCACCAACCTTGGCTTTTCGGATGAAACAACATGCTATATTGTATTCGGCACAGATCCATAGGATTATGTCAAACAGATCAGGGAGATATGATATCTGAAGAAGAGATCAGCGAGTAAATGATAGAAGAGATTCCGAAAATGAAGAGAAACCGCAAAGTGTCCCAAAAGCGTTATTCGTAATGTAACTCATCAAGAAGTTATATGTTTTCACAAATTCATGATTGGATGACCAACCGATTGCGGAAGTCTTCTTAACAGATTTAAACTTAGCTTGCTGCGTCAATCTGGCTAATATATATACCCGAATACCCGAATTCTAAAAGCAGCAATCAGAAGTGTGTCCGCTTCAGTGAGTCTGGTCTGGTTGCTCTAGATATGTCCAAGGATTTCGACAGTGTACGACAGCCCGCTCTTTTGTCTAAGCTCCAAGTTATTTGTATCGATTCAGTTCTAATGAACTGGATTGAGAGCTTTCTTTCTGGCTGTTCAATCAAGCTATCATTGGATGGCGTCGAATCCAACCCTCATTCCATCTAGGCCGGCGTTCCTCAAGGGTCGATTCTCTCATATGCCTTATTTCTTATAGGATCTCAATCCCCTCCAACCCACTTCTAGATTTGCCGATGACTGGTACTATGCGTTACTCCCTCACCTTCGACAATATTAGACAAGCTCGTGCCAAACTTTGTCTCCTAGACCGTGAATCTGCGATGGAATAATCACACATTCCAACTCGCCAAACTAGCCTACCAATGCTTTTGATTCCTCAAGAGATACATGTTCCTCCTTCAGCCAACTGCCTTGGCTACAATCTACAAGTCCTACATTCTGTCTCGCCTTGAACACAACTCGTATATCTGGGCTGGCGCCCCAAAAATACCCTTGGCTTATGACTGATCACAATTTTGAAGAGGAGTATAAGTTTATCAAGCTCTTCTTTACGAATAGGATCACCGAATGAAGGGTAAATGCAATGTTTTTATAGCGGTGGTCAATCAGTGATTGGGCAGATGAATCATATATCAAGGCACCAGCGGTATATTAGTGTATCCTAAAACGAAACAAGTCTGTGAAGTAGAAATATATGATACTAGTCTGGGCTACAACAAGTAATGGAGATGGAAGGATGTTATAACCATTGTGTAGACAAGCTAAGATGATACTTAGGGCACCACATGCAGAAACTAGCAGAAAAATCCTTCTTATGCAACGGAGATCCTTTATATGGACGATGGCACTAGCCACATTTTTGCTGTTGACACGTGCCAACTCAGCCTGGGTAACTCTGACAGGTTACAGCAGAGTTACTCGGGCTAACCAGATGAATCGAAGCACGCCGCGCTAAGATAACTCGGTTCAGAAGGATGAAAAGAGACTCACAAGTTCTATTAGGCACCTTTTGGCGATATACATACTATATTCACATAGGTGATATACGCCTCGACATTCTGATGAAGACTCAGAAGGGCTTGGCTTGGATTGTGTTTGTGGAATGGGTTTTTGGACATGTAGTATACCCACTGCAGCAATATTCTCGACCAAGGTGTTATTTCGGGGATGCTCACACTCTTCGATTCCCAGTGCCTTTAATTTTGTTGCCAGACGTCCGACCAAATTCGGACTATCAAATCCAACAAGACAGAAAGGACTGACAAAAGCTCTGTCAATAACATTAGCACAATTCGTTCTTGAAGAGAGCATCGATTCATTGTTTGTCTATGTTTATTCTGCTTGTGTTTTCTGCAGGTTTTATGTCGGTACATTTTCAGGCCGACGGACCGCCTGATATTTTCCAAAATTTACTCTAAACGATGCTAGGCAGGGGCAGCGCATTCATTGGTGCAAATGGTGCACTTGCACCGGGCGCAATTTATTAGTTAATAAAATGAATTCGCGTTGAATTTTAAGTATACTTATTAATATATTTCGCTTTCGAGGATTAGACTTCCCGGGGAACCTTGTTCAAAAATACGCATCTGTTGTCTTTCCTCCTGGGTGATGGGGAACAGTGTAAATTAGAATATGTGTTCTTATAATACATACACCTAGTTTTACTAATTTTATTTTGTAATGAAAACTATTTCTCCTATCCGCAGAGTGCTTCTGTCTTCTTCCATTACCTTTCACTGAGATCAAAAAAATTAAGAGCTGATGGGGCGCAGTATGGCATATTGCACCGGGCGCAATTCTAAGTTTAAATTTCACAGGACGAGTTTTAATTGCTAGTGACTAACTATTTTAGGTTTGAAGATATTAAAAGTAATCCTTGAAAGATTGAATGCTATGTAGACAACGAAATACCCGACAACATTCAGTCATATTACTACGCGTGTTCCCGTTTAATAATTATAAGTCTTCAAATGGTAAACGTGCACGTACTATGTTACCTACACGTGTACATAATTTGTCTGAACATTAATCCTTTTGTGAAATGATGACTGAAATTATCACAAACAAAAAATAGAATACCAATTCAACTAATTCCTTCGGTAAAAATAACAAAAAACTAAGAATAATGTCTCCATAACACCAGCTGATGGCAACACTAATAAATTACAAAACTATATATTCCAATCGCATCAAAACATTTTAGTTCATAAGCAATGAATCAAAACACGCAAATGTGATGATGATGATTGCTGATTGCATAAATAATTGATTAGTGTCTAACAAAAAGTGGCCAGCATACACTTCATTAAGGTGGGAGGACTGGCCCAGCACAGGTATATATTCGCCGGGGTAATTGTCATCCCTTCGATACGAAAAAAATTGTAGTCTTGTCATCGCGGTGCAACCTTCAAACCCATCCTTTTCCAGCGTGCCAGGGCGCAATGTAAAAATAGAAGAGAAATAAAATCGGATGGTCATCAAAGTGCCTGAAGAGGGTGCAATTATTTCTCTGTCCACCCTTGTGTCGATTTGTGGTGTAAATCCTTATTTTGATGCGTTGACAACCGCCAGCGGCAGTTACTTACTCTTGGCTGTGCGACCCTCTGTTTACGTTGCACAGCCACTTCAGGTGCATTAGAAGCACCTGAAGGTGACATACGGGACGGGACATATCGAAGACCGGTCGCTGCTTGTGGCTCGGTCAATTTGTATTCATCAAAAGAAGCCGCGCATTGAATCAAGCATTAAATATTGACCATCATTCCGTTAATTGCCCAGGACGTGCTGTCTCGTCTGTGAAACAGGACACATGCCGCGATTTTATCCTGCATTTGAATCTTTCATACAATTTTCTCTCCCTACCACTACTACTATAGACCTCATCCTTAATGCTAGGATGAAAGCGCGCGCGCGATTATTAAATTGTTACACCTCCAGTAATGTCCTACCTAGGTATGTAGGTACCACTTTCGACCGCTGTTGTAGAGTGGGATGCAAACCCGTGTGCCGGTGTCCTTCCCAGCCGATTCTTTTATAATGTCCACATGCAGGAGTCGTCCTTCCTGAATTAAATATGAGAGGTTCGTGATTTTTTTTATTATTTGCCCGGTTTTCATATTCACATTTTTAATGAATGCTTTCGAAGTACATTTCAGGAATTTTATTATACGCGATGATTTTCCGCGTGTGTGGCTGTGTGTAGTTGTAATGATTTTTAAAAGCCAGTTTGTTTTTGACTTTTCAGCTTAGACGACCATTTGATAGCCGCTCATCATTATCCGAAGGACGCGTTCAGGTGTGAGCTTTGTGCGAAAAGTTACTGCTATCGCCCGTCATTGTTAAGACATCGAGCCCTTGTGCATGGAGAACTAAGGAAATATCCTTGTGAGAATTGCACAAAGGTGAGTACTGAGGTGATTTTCCTTTATACTTCTTAATTGTAAATTAAAATATTTAAAAACTTTTTCTTTCTCTGTGTTTTATGTATCAATGGTAGTTGCATGGAGTTTTGTTACAATATAATTTGCTAGAAACTTTTATAATTCATATTTAGTAGTTGGTTGATTCTTTGATAAAAGATGACAGTTGGTACAGTAGAATCTTGAATCTTGATGACAGTTGGTACAGTACAAGAGCTTCGAGTTTATATTATATTCTTCTAAATCCTTTCTTCAAGTTTGTGTGATTTAGACATAATATCGTAATCAATTGCAAAATTAATATTTCAGTCTTTCGTCTTTTTCATATCTCAGAATGGTTTTATAAGTCTGTGCAAAATTCAAGAAACCAATGACTTCATCAACGGATATTTGAATGATTTCTGATTTACTTTTACTTTGTTAAGGAATTAAATCTGATAGTTGTCTTTTCGAAGAAGTTTTTGGCTTTAGTCGCATAGAAGTGAACTGCCATCTAGAGATTATGGTTTCAATTATAGAATTAGACAGATGATCATATAATAGTTCTACATACAAAATAACGACACATCAGTCCGACTTAATTAGTCATACCAGATAGACCAGACCTCCTCCTTCCCTCCCTTTTCTCCTCCAGTTTTTCGGAGACACAGCGGTAAACACCCCTCCAGATTAGTAAGATCGAAAAAGTAGTTGATGCTAGGTAGTCAAAATCGATCGTACCCCATTTTCTATCTATTTGAAGCAAACTATTTTCACAGTTCTCTTTTTTAAGTATTTACATATATGATTTTTTTCGGTTAAAAGAGTAAAAATTTCAGTTTAGACACCACCCAAAACCCCAACGTGAAAGCCCACCCAAGACACAGTGTGCATTTTACCCAGATTAAATCCCCACAATGTATCCCACATAAATGGAATTTAATTCTTATTATTGTTGTTCAAAACTTTTCGCGATTTCACCACAAGACTCCCCGGAAGAATGAAGATCCACCCGCGGCACTTTATAGTCAAGTTCAACAAGTTTCACACAGGTGGCGCTCACAACCAAAACTCACCACAAAAAACCTCACCAAAAAGATTCTTGTCCAGGATAAAGCTCACACCTGAGCTTACAACCGATAACGTCATTGCGATCGAAGCCCTTTAGCTATACTACTCGCAACTTTTATACTTTTTCCGTGTGATTATCATTTGTTTACATTTGTCCTCAATGGGGATATCTTTATCTTCATTTAAGCTTGCATGAAATAAGTTTGGTTAAGGTGCCCGATTACCATTTTAGAGGTTTATGAGTATGCGCTGCGCATGCGTTTTAACCTTGCCACCTCACCCACATAATATTTATTATTTATTATCTAACCTCTCTACAGGAATTTTACTGGCCATAACTCTGTCTTCTCCTATAACAAAATAAGCGTATTAACAAATTCCACTGTTGGCTCTTTTCAGAATGTGTAATTCTTTCACATAATGTATATGTGACAGTATTTCATGTAGAGTAAAATTCTTCCCACACTTTTCTACAATATATCGCTTGGAAAACTCCTAGGCATACTAGGGTTAAGGTGCTCGATTACCATCCCACAGGTCCGTGATTCTAATCCACTCCGCAGAATGGTCCTTCGGCTTTTCCTTTCCTTAGTCAAATTTTCTCCTTTCTTGTCTTCCATCTTTGAAAAAATCCCTGTGCTTTTTCCTGCCTCCGTTTCTAAGCATAATCAGTGAAGAAGCCACCGGACTGCTATTCAATTTTCTGCTGTTAGCCGTCCTGTTCAATGTTGCGGTTCGTATAGCAAGCCTGATTGAAACACCCTCGCTATCAGGAGACGTCGACACGGCCCACAGTCCCTACATTGGACAGCAAACTTGGGTAAACTACACAAATAGCGGACGCTTTATTCTCCATCTCCATCCGAAGTGTGCTTTAAAATTTAATCTGCGGTCGATCATCACTCCAAATGAACTTAGGGCTGGCTGTGGCTGAATGATCTGTTCCCATACCTTGATACTTGCGGACACAGTTTCAGTTTGGTTCACTCCATGGTTTTACACGCCTCAATTCAGCTAATCCTATTTGCAAATTCTTGCCTTGCCATTCTTGGTTTATCCAAACTCTTAGAAACTAGCTCATGTCTAGCTTATATCGAAAAAAGGTGACTACAACAATCCTAACTACCGCCCAATAACTTCAAACATTTATCAAACGACAAAAAGTGTGGCTTTAGACAAAAATGATCTACTGACAATCTACCTACTTTCATTTACAGATCTAAGTTGCTTTAGATCCAGCTACCTTGCTTTAGCGACTAAACACCAAGCTCCAAGTGGTATGAACTCAGCTTGCTGGTATTCCTCAGGGCTCATTTTTATCAGCCCTGCTCTTTCTAATCTTAATATACGATTTCCTCACAATCACCTTGAACGAAATTCAAAGCTACGCCGATGACATACGTGATTGAAACTGCTGACCTATCTCCAAGCATCTTAGGCACCATGGATGTGCATTGGATTGATCAAATCTTTCAAATTGCCAAACACACATCATAATCCCTGTAATTTCTTGAGAGATGCAAAAGATTCCTTAGATCCTATATGCCGGCTCTAGCCTTGAATACCAATATTCTGCTTGGTACTTTAAAACCCCTTAATGGAGGTTCAAAAAGGTGTAAAACCTGCGATATGAAACTCAACTCGGCGATGGCATCTTCTGCGTTTCCTTAGACTCAAATAGGCATCTCAGGCATGCTACAGCCTTGGCAATATTTTACCGCTTTAGAGACTTCCACTGATTCCTTCATTCAAAAATTGTTCTACTTTATAAGACTAACCTATTCGATTCACGCCCTTCTACATACTATCGTTTCGGAGTTCATTTATAAATAGAACAAGTCGACTGTGGCGCAATCTTCCACAGACAGTATTTCCAAAAATTGTAAAACATTCTTAAGTTCAAACGCTTTTCAGTTCCAGCATATCATTTCTTCTTCTAAGCTTCAATTCTAAACTTACAACGAGACATTGCACCATGATCAGACCAACACGGCGAACTTCCAAAATTTGTTTCGTGATCAATGTTTTTTCCAAACATCATTTGTTTCTTATTTGTCCCCTAGTTTAACAAACAATTATAGACCATGTAGCTGATTTTGAAAGAATTTGATCCAGTCACTTCTTGTCGCAGTTTATTATGAAGTACAAGGTCGCATAGGTCTACTATTTCGCACGAACTTAGTACAATCAATAATTGTTTGTGTTGTCAAATAGTTCGACAAAATTGCATAATCGAAACTATAATTTTAAAGTTCGATCACAGTCCACCTTTCAAGTTTGAAATATTTTGAAATTGTGTTCCAAATTATTAAAAAAAAAATGATCGACCAAATTTTGTAACAAATACCACAGCAATATATATGTATGAAAAAAAAAAAACCAACTATGATAAATTACATTACATTGTCACCTACAAGAGCGTTACCTTACAAACCACCTGCCGACCAATCACACCCAACTGATCAACAAGTATTTTCAATTTGATCATCCATAATCACTTGTATCTTTAATCCTAATCGTCTAAATACATCTCTGTCTCCCTGTGGCTGGAGAACTTTCAGTTTCGGGTCTTGACATTAAACCATTGATTTGGGCCACTGATCAAGACTACGACGACTACGACGACGAGCAACAGAGACGAGAATAAATTGATCGCATTCTTCAGCATTTGAATATTATCAGTAGATGAGATCTTTTTGGGGCTCCTTGCCGGCTTTCTTTCTCACTATGTATCTTAATATAGTATAGATATAGTTTTTTTTTGTTGTTGTTGCAGTTGCTTCAGGTTGTGATCTTGATATATACCTGCGCTAATAAGTTGAGGGCGATCGGGTGTAGACACTTTCTGTGTTATGACATCACCAAATGATGAAGCAAAAATTGCTCCTGCTCAAAAGACAATTAATGGATGTTTATGCAATGCATGATCGAGAAATTGATTAGGAAAATTGCTTGAATTACGATTATATTCCTTAAGAGGCCCGAATGAATATTAAGATTTTCATTGTTATCTTTTTTTTTTGTACAAATCTTTTTCAGGTATTTTGTGATCCATCAAACTTACAGCGACACATTCGTGCCCATCACGTCGGTGCCAGAAGTCACGCCTGTCCAGAGTGTGGAAAAACGTTTGCGACATCGTCTGGCCTAAAGCAGCACACGCATATTCATTCATCGGTAAAGCCATTCCAGTGTGAGGTTTGCTTCAAGGCATATACGCAATTTTCCAACTTGTGCCGGCATAAGCGAATGCACGCCGATTGCCGAATGCAGATTAAGTGCGCCAAGTGCGGCCAGAGCTTTAGTACAGTGACATCATTGTCGAAGCATAAACGTTTCTGTGATTCAACAACGATACCGCCACCGCATCATCCTCATCAGCAGCCACCGCCGCCGCCACCGCCTCCAGGTGGACCACCAGCAATGACGACGCCACCAAATCCGTTTTTTATGTTTCAAGGGCCGCCACCCTTCTTCCCACCTGGATTCCCATCGTATGGATTACATGGAATGTTTCCACCAAGTCCAGCTAGAGCTCGTAGTTTCCCATTGTTGTTTCCTAAACCTAATTTAGATATGTCGATGACCGATAAGGATCGAACATCCCCGCCACGTCACATAGGCATGGGTCCGCATTATGGTAGTAGAAGCTCGATCCATGAGGATAGTCGATTTAGTCAATTAAGACCATCACCTGCTAGACCTGTACCTGTACAGGCGAATAATAATAGTTTGGAGCCGAAAATCGAGGAGCCATCATCTAGAAGCAGACACTCAAGAAGCTCCGATGAGGACACAAACTTATCGGCGGTTGATATGAAGATTTCTGTAACTGATAACGAAAATTCACAAATAAAAGAGGAAAGAGCAACGCCTGATGATAAGGTGAGTTGGATATTGTGTTATTGAGTTTGTTTTAAGCTAAATTTCTTATGTTTTTTTTAGAGTCACATCAATGTTACAACACCGTCCCCAACACAGGAATCGACACCAACAGAACAACCTTTAGATTTATCAGTAACACGAAAACGAAAAATGAGTCGCAGTCCTACACCAGAACCATCTCCAATTATGAGCTCAAAATCTCATCATTCATATCAGGCAAGCCCTACCCCATCGGTATCACCGGGACCAACACCTTCGCCATCGCCTCCTGGACCACCAATGGCATGTCCTAGGCCGATACACCCAATGCTCCTGGAGGCCATTTATCGACCATCATTCCAGCGGCCCTTTCCTTTTTTAGGAGCAATTGGGGCTCGGCCAGGATTTGACCATATCCTCCATCGAAACGGTCCATTTCCTCCAAAACCATTTCACGAAGCCCTAATGGCAGCCGGTGGCCTTTCGGCAGGACTTGGTGCTGGCAAGATCAAGGATCGTTATACATGCAAATTTTGCGGAAAAGTGTTCCCAAGATCGGCGAATCTTACCCGGCATTTACGGACACATACAGGAGAACAGCCATACAAGTGTAAATACTGCGAAAGATCATTCAGTATTTCCAGCAATCTACAGCGTCATGTTCGCAACATTCACAACAAGGAGCGACCATTTAAGTGTCACCTGTGCGATCGATGCTTTGGCCAGCAAACAAATCTCGATCGACATCTAAAGAAGCATGAAGCAGACGCCAATGGTCTTAGCCTTGGAATCGGGGATTCCCCGTCATCGAATGAAGCCGATCGCGAAGATGCCTGCTTTGATGAAATACGATCGTTCATGGGGAAAGTCACTTACACCGGGGGAATGTACACACCATTAAGCATGGGCGGCGGAGAGAATGAAATCGATGATGAAAGTGATGTTGACAACGAAATAATCAACGAAAAGAATCCTTTAAACAACAACGAAGCCATCATAGAAGTTTCAACGTAGGACACAATGGATTCGATACCAATTATATATAATAACTAGTTAAGTTTTTTCATTGTTTGTTGTTGAGAGCTCAATAAGAGAGAGAAGAAAGTAAATTCGATTTTTTTTCTTTATTACTTTATTATTTTTTCTGTTTATTGTAAATATTTATTAAGAAAATTAGCAAGAAAACTAAAAAAAAACAGAAAGTAAATTTTACCTTTAATGTAATATATAAAAAAATGAAATAAAAAAAACAATCAGTTTGTACATAAAAAATCCCCCCCCACAAAAAAAGAAGAACTCTTAGACTAGAAGTTTTTTTTTAGTTTATTTTAGAAAACGCTTTGCGAATCGTACATTTATTTATTTTATCTAGATAAAGAAAAATTATAAAAACCTGAAAAATCAAATACAGACTAAGAAAATTGTGAGAGAAAAAAAAGAAACTTTTCATCATTTAAAAATTCAAAAAAATTATTTTGAGAGAGAAAATGAAAAACCAAAAAAACACAAATAGTCCGGGGGAAATTAGTAAAAAAACCCACGAAAGGAGACAAAACTCCAAAATGGTTGAAAATTGGTACACAGCTGACTCCAAATCCAAACCAATGAGAATCCAAAAAAAACATGGCCGCCAGGGATATCGCGTTCTTCCCGAGTTTTCCATGCATCTCGGTTTCTATAGGTTATACAACCCCGTACGAAGGCCCAAAGTGTTGACAATGAAATTCTCTACAACTTAAGTTCTTACAAAAAGTTGACCCGATTAACCCTTTGAAAGTTATTCAAGGTCAAAGTTTTCGAAAATCACTTTTTGGCCAAAATTTCACCCAAAAACTGGAATTTTCGAATTTTTTTTTGATCAGTCAATACAAAACGTCAACTTGTAATTTTTTCGAAAACTTAACCATTTCGAAGTTATTCAAGATCAAAGTTTTCGAAAATCACTTTTTGGCTAAAATTTCACTCAAAAACTGGAATTTTCGAATTTTTTTTGACCAATCAATACAAAACGTTATTGAGCACAAAAAGTCAACCTGTCATTTTTTCGAAAACTTAACTCTTTCGAAGTTATTCAGGGTTAAAGTTTGAAAAAATCACTTTTTGGCTCACTCAGCCCTTTTTTTTCGAGAATTGCATTTTTAGGCAAAACATTTCTTTCATCTACTTATACCAAATATAATTTTCGAAAAAAAAAACAGTTTTTGAGTGATTTTTTGGTCAAAAAGTGATTTTCGAAAAATTTAACCTTGAATAACTTCGATAGGGTTAAGTTTTCGAAAAAAATTACTAAAGGACTTTTTGTAGGCAATAACGTTTCGTATTGACTGATTTCGAAAATCCAATGTTGGGTGAAATTTTGGCCAAAAAGTGATTTTCGAAAATTTTGATCTTGAATAACTTTGAATTATTTTCAAAGGGTTAATCGGGTCAACTTTTTAGTAAGAACAAGAATTTCACTGTCAACATTTTGAGCCATCGCACGGGGTTGTATAACCTATAGAAACCAAGATACATGGAAAACTCGGGAAAACGCGATATCTCCGGCGGCCATGTTTTATTTTTTTTGGATTCCGAAATTGTTTTCTTAAAATGCCACAAGGAATCTGTGTACCAATTTTCAGCCATTTTTAAAAACTTTGTCTCCTTTAAATGCTAATTTCCCCGGACTAAAAAAGAATGTCAATCTTTTATTTAAAAAAAAAAGATAAAAACAACAAAAAAGTCTAGTTTAGGTGCAAATATTTTTTTTTTTGAAAAAAAAAAAAACAAAGAAAAAAAAACGTCGGTGATATTTGTGTAGAATTAATTTTTCTTCTTAATTTTCTTAAATTTTTTTTTCTTTGCTGTTACCAAAGTTTTCCATAAGTTGTAAAATTAAATAAAAAAAAGGTTTTTTTTAATTATAATTTTTTTTTTACTTTTAAGTTAGTATTTTTGTTTATCGTCAGAGATATGTTTGATTAATATTACATGAACAAGAATTTATTGGGAAAATTATTGATTAAAAGATTGATGATAAATATGTATTTTTTTTTTTGACTAGTTCTTAAAGAAGTAAATAAGCAAAATGACTTAATATATTATAAATAATTAAAAAATTTAAAGAAATATAAATTCAAATTTTCATCTAAATTGTTTTTATATATTTGTTTGTTTTTCTTTTTTTATTTACTAAATTTATATTTGTTTTTTCATGGGTTTGTCTATAGTGGTTGGTTTTTAATTGGGTTGTGGGAATTACGTTTGAAGTATTTAGAAAACGATTTTCAAATTTATTCAATACGTCTGATTCCCGATCAGAGAAGTTAGTTGCAAACTGTTTAGTACAACATCAAATAATAATGAAAATCTTTGCCATGAACAAAATTATAGTTGTCAATTTAACATATTTTCCAAGAAAGGACATTCACAAACATTCCTTGTAATCTCCTAAGGCATAAGGACAGCTTCTCGTGTCTAAGATCTCGTAGAGGAGCGAGTTGTGATTTTCTTAAAACTTTCTAATAAAAGCTAGATTTACATAGATATCAGCTGTTCACTAAAGTAAAAGAAAGCAAAAATAAAACAATCGACGTTGATCGTCTCTAAAAGTAGACTAGAAGAAGGAATAGTAGACGAAGGAAACTGTAGGATATAAACCCATAGCTAGAGCTAGCGGTTTGGTGAACTTATAAAGTTTCACATACGAATTGGATTTTGATGCTAGGCCAATAATAGTTTTACACACAAAACACACACAACACAAACTTAACTAGACAGTCTAGACAGACCAGGCAGCAGATCAGAGAGAGAGAGAGACGAGATAGACATAGCAGATTGTGCGAGCAAATAGATAGACCGGACAGACAGACCAGAAAGACCAACTAGTCCGACCGTGATGCTTGCGCCTGGTCTATCTGTATAGTTATATCCATTTTTTATACAAAACATTATAATTTAAATTAAAGCTATGCAGGAAGCCTGCTACACAACTGTGTAGCTAGGTCTAGTAGGTTTACCTGGTAGACTAAATACCCCTGCATGAAAGCCCATCAAATACAAACTACAGCTAAGTTGAATTAATCTCACACACTCACGCAAAAAAGCTCACCAAGCAGCAAAATGTTCCCAAGACAAAAACCGCAAAAGCCTCAGCCCAAGACACAAACGAAAAGCTTGATTGCGCAATCTTATTATGAAATAGGTGGCCCGGACCAACATAGTTAAACTACTATGCTTTTTCCTTTCAAATATGAGTGTGGACTGTATCAAAGGTTGGAAAGAAAGCGGTTATGATGTAATACGAATGTGTTGGGCAAATTTTTTCTCTAACCTTCATTAGATAGCTTCTACAGTACAACGACGACGCGAAGTACCTAGTTCAGCTGTCCGGAATATAGATAGTGCAACCTTCGCTTGCCTAAACAAAATCGCTCTTCCTGTGGTGGCGGATAGCTGTGTGATATTGCGGGAATATATTTGAAATAATGGCGCACCACAGTTCTGCCTAGGGGCCTCCAGATCCTTAATCTGGCGTTGACTCCGAGTACCGTCACCGGCGAAGCAGTGAACTGGGTTGGGGATTTGAGAACGGATTTAAGTATTAGGAATGATGAAATCGACCGCCTTCTGAAAGGAAAATCCGATTTCAAGTTTAGCTGACACCTGTTTTCTTTCACCAATTAACTATACTCCGGAGCTGAATGATATGGCTAGAGGTAAATTGTTATTTTTAAACCCATTATACAACTTCCATCTTAATTGCCTTAACCTACATCAATCTAGAGAAGAATTTAAAATATCCACAAAAATGAAAGAGTCCCAAATTGTCGCCTTTAGTGTATCCATTGCACGCTTTATCATCATTGTCATCAGATATCGAATATTTTGATTTAAATGAATTTCAGCACTGCACCTGAAGCATAAATCACTTAAGTACATGGAAAAAATCATTTCCTTTCGAATAATTAAGATGAAAAAAATCAAAAACAATTTACACTACTTAATCTCTGCATTAAGATCGATAATTATACAACATAATTATGTGCATGTTTGTAAGACATAAAAGGTTTTCCTTTAATAACCTTTTCAGTACTCGTGCGTATCCTTGACCAGCTTTACTATATGCCGTACTTTCTGGCAATTGCCCCTGGGTAATTATCCAAACAGTGTCACAACATATCAATATGTATTTTACCACCATTTAAACGTGTTTAACCAACAAAATGTTAACTGGAAACTCGTCTGTGTGTTATTGTTGAGTTATTGTCTTTAAAAGTGAAAATATGAAATTGAAACCATAAACAGAAAGTTAATAATAATAATAATAATTTATTAAGTGTCTAGATTGAATTTCCTGAAAAGGTCTAAAAATCTTCGAGTACAATTCGAAATACCCACAGACAACACCTTTCTATAGAGTATAGTCAACAGAGATACAACGAGGGCGGGCGGTATGCAATTAACTTGTTACCGTGCTCCGTAATCAAATTAGTTGACTATGACAACTATGGCGTACTAGTGCACGGCTGCGGCTGCGGGAATATCAATATAATTGCATTGTTTAGCCCGTTGCCGGCGTTGTTTTAAACGATTTCTAGCCCAAGGGGCTTCTTCGGATTCCGCAGCGATCGTCTCGTCGTCGTCGGTAGCAAGGTGCACTTTGGCTTAAGACGTGGAGGCAATGGTTACAAGACATTTGAGAGATCACCCAAAGAGAGTCTTACCTGTTTACCATGCCGTCCATATATACGATATAGCATAACGAGAGGGAGTTTTGAAACGTGCCTCGGCATAGAACGTCCATTATACCTGAAATAGCCGGACTATGCTTTTGCCAGCTAACACAGTTCCAGCCCCAGTCACCAAGAAAAATATTAAATTTCTTCGATTTATAATTGGCAGAGCCTCGGCAAAGCCCAGGCTGATCTCCACACAGTCGTTCCATGGGCTGACAGTAATGCAGCAAGGTTGCGATTTCAATTTCTGATCATTAAAAAAAGCGAAAGCCTGAACCTTTCGGGTATAGCCCCCATACTTGAGAAACATGGATTTGGTAAGGTATCGGATTTATGAGGACGACACGTCGATACTACATGGCTGCCCTTGCAACTAGGTCGGCAATCCATCATCGCCTTTTTATAAATAACATCGCGATCATCGAAACGAGACTTGCTTCTGCTCCTTTTTTCCGCCCCGATCTTTATAATAATTTTTACATTAACGAACCGAATTAGCATATGATAAAGAGATACCTGGAAGCGATCAAGGGCTGATCGGTCTCTTGCTCGCCGACGACAGTCCAAAAATATAATACAGAGATCCGTGTGTCCGTGTGGAAGGTGTCATACGAGCATAATTGAGAGGATCGGATCAAGTGTCTTGCACTGACACCTTATTACACCTGTGCCCCAGGCTTTTGCCACTAAATTGGGCGAAACCAGATACAAATTTCAATTTAAATACATCCACTCAAGGTACAACCAAAAACAGACCAATAACAACAATAAAACAAAACAAAAAAGAAATATTATTAAACACCACCACGGTTCCGCACTGCTAAATTCTCATTGATATAAAGGCAATTTTCATAATTTGTTAAATTGGTGAAACGATACCAACAAGAGTTTAACGTGATCACGTCATTTCGGTGCAATTTGTTTGGTTTTGTTCAACTTTTTTTCGTAGCTCACTCACTCACATTGAGTTTTAAACCTGGCCAAGAGAACATATCACCAACTGACAGGTGTACAGTGTTGCACTCTGGTGCCGTAATGCAGGGAATTTTTGTTATTTATTTAATAACTTAATTATAGTGATGCAAATGTAATTGTACCACGCAAAAATTTCCGTTCAATCTGTGAGATTTAAAACTGTTGTATAGAATTGAGACGTGAGAAGTTAAGATGATGGTAAGTAGTGCAAGAGCTGAAAGATTATAATTATGGAAATTGTAACAGTGCACAGAACTTTTTAATGCAAATCCGTTAAGAGGATAATTTGAGCTTATCGGTCTTTTAGTGTTTGAAGTGTTTTTTCACATGGTATTTAAGTATTTTTATATGGAAATGTCATAAAACTCTTCTAATTACTTCTCTACCTCTATACCCTTTTTATACTACTAGTCCAACATGAGGTCCAGGTGGTCTTAAAATGTCTAACTCATCCATAGCATCCACCAACATTGACTGAGTCTGCTCTAGTTCCATGAGTAAAAATAAAAATTGGCCTTACAACGGGCGAACACCGACCGTGATTGAAAAATAGTTTTGGGCCATGTGCCAGGCATCATATTCAAAAGTACAATCGTCATCTCCTCATTCCCTTTATATTCAAGGCTAACACCCGGCAAAACTCTACGTTAAGTAGGCGCAATTTAACTACTCAAAAAAGAAGTCACTTTTGGAGAAAGTGTGGCTTTAGCTACCCAACAAAACTTAAAACTCGCTAGGATAAATCAAAAGGACTATTATACATAACAAAAATGATCAATTTCCCACAAAGCATTCAGCCATAAATTTGGTGCAGATTCTTTTTTCGGCTCAAATTTGCCTTCGTATGCCCGTTTATACAGCTCAGTTCTTGGCTTTTTAAATCATTTAGTGAAGTTTCGGGGTTTGTTAGCCCGTATGTGCTCTCATTAAAAATGGTTAAAAACCCTACGGCCATCATATGGCCCTTAAAAATGCAAGCGGCCAGTGTTCGCCCGTTGTAAGAGCATTTTTATTTTTATTTGGACGTTGCACCCAGGGGCGGCTGAGCATAATCATTGTGGGTGGGAGCACGTGAACACATAGCCGTTAATAGCCTTATGACACTGGCTTCATCGTAGGCTGAAAATACTGCCTTGGCTAGGCTGAAAACTGAAAGCAAAAATTTAAATGAGATTTTCCCATATGTAAGAGTGAGAAGAATATACTCAAACTTTTCTTGGCTGAATTTTAAGTGTTATAAAAAGTCTAGAAAACTGTTATAAAAAGCATAGGAAAAGAATGAAATTCATGTTCTTTTTTCTATACTTTTTATAACAGTTTGCTACATCTCTAGACTTTTTATAACAGTGAGTGAGAATCAAAATAAATTGAAGTAATAAATTTAAATAATTATAATTGAAGTGGCAGCAAATATAATTGAAGTGAGAATAAATAATATCTTATTGAAGGGTAAATTTTTATAATTGGGGCTTCGGAGTAAAATCCCTTGAATTGAAAGTAATAAACAAAAAATCTCACTTGAAGAAATAAACAGAGCCCTAAAAAATCTCCATGTATAGAAGGATTTAATAGTCGGGAAACTCAACGGTGTGAAACAAGGACTCAGGTCAAACAAGATTTTTTATTGAAGTAGCAAATTGAAAGGAAGAGAACAAAGAATTTTAATTTACCTAATGTTGACCATGTTTAATATTAAATACAATAAATTCCAATTAATTTAATTTTAATCATAATAAATTTTAATATTTCAAATATTTCCAACGGATTTCTTATCCCCTCACAACTATCTGTTATAATAATCAGGTAATAGCTCTTACTCTCACATGCTATCTCTGTCCCACTGTATAACAGATTTCGTCATTTTCAGCCTAGCCAAGGCAGCATTTTCAGCCTACGATAAAGCCAGTGTCATAAGGCTATAAAATATAAAAAGTTGAACGGTGAATTTAATTACGAGCCGTCTGTTGAGTCATAGGTTTTAAATTCTTTGGTCATGGGGTTATGCTCGACTAGCATTTTGGAAGGGGGGTGTAGGTAGATAGGGCCCTATAAGGCTAGCTTCACTGCTTCATGCGCACCCGGTGTGGATGGCCCTGTAAGGCCCAAAGAGTTCATCTAACACCTTGCCTCATTCGCCTGTCTCATTACTACCCGATCTAGAGTGAAAAATTTCGAGTGATCGGCGTGGATATGTTAGTAATAACTGCGTCAGTGTCGAAAGCTGTAATGAGGGCGGTCCTTGATTGGCTAATCTCAGATTCCCATCAAAAAACCAAAATTTGGAATATCTATCGAATGTTGACGCAACGCTGTAAAAAATCTAGAAGGCAGTACCCCGGGCCTCAAGACTGTGGCTGGCTCGCCGGAGGGGTCGTGGGAGGTTGAGACTCCGGAAGTATTACCTTAACACCGTGCACTACCATTTACCTGAGCGCCCACATTTCGAACGGACGTAGAATGGTGTTGGGTGAAATAGCTGCCGTGGGGTTCCGTTTCTTTCCTTGGCTTTTTCGTTGCTTCTTCAGCACTGCAATCTCTACAAGCGCGACTATCACTGCAACTGTAATATACTTGATATCCTGAGGGTTTCCCTTCTTTCTTTTATTTTTTCCTTACTGATGAACGTATTTCCTCCAACTGAACTTTGATTCCGACCAATGAATATGGTTAAGGCAATCTCTTCCTACAAATGGACGATTAGTCCGCAAGTTGACCAGTCTTCTTACTGTTGACAGATTAATCTCCAATATGTCTAGTCTTCTGATGAAAATCTAGTAACTCCCAATTCCCGGGGTTGCTATCCAGGGCACCTGATTTCTCGAGTTTTTCTCAAAAATACTTGTTTTTCCTCCCTACCCTTTTTCCAATTTGTTCATGAATCCATTTTCAAAGTAGCTATAAGTTGTATTCGAAAATGGAACTATGGCCGATGTTACAAAGCTTTATATTTGTAAACCAGAGAGTCGTTTTACCAATGCGGTCCCCCAATTGAGTATAAATTACGTCCGATGCTGCTTAACCTCCATAATCGAACCATAACTGGTCTATTGGGTATGTTAAATTACATCCTGGATGGTCATCAACATAATTGTTTGAAATATGAACTAATGCAACAACAAACTTTGCATGAGTAGCACTAAAGCTTTTTTTTTATGTGGCAGTGCTAAGCTCAGGAGTCACCCTTTGTACTACTAGTCCGTAATGTCATTTGTCACGTCATGGTGCAAGGTCTAGCAGTAAGCTTAGTACGGGGGAGGGGTGGGGGGGTATAGGTTAAGGGTTAAAAGGTACGGTTGGTATTGAAGAAGGTGGTGATGAACCCTGCGTTTGAACTCTTGGATGTTGTAGGAGCTCGGAAATACTGACTGCGAGATATTATTCCACAGTCGAGTTGTTCTATTAACAAACGAATTCATATCTTGTTGAGTGCGTGAAAGGGGTAGTTGCAGGTGAAGGGAATGAGACGAGTGGGCTAATCTGGTGTTGTGGGTATAGGATTGCCGTGGAGGCAGGAGAGCGTTTAGCTCGGAGGAACAGTCACTATGAAAGTAGCGATAAAATTTTGTCAGTGCAGCTACATTCCTACGGTGGCTCAAGGGGTCGATGGTGGAGCAAACGGTGTCGCCATCAATTAGTTTAAGGGCCCTTTTTTGGACCTTATCTAACCATGCTAGTAGGATTTATAAATAACAGCACGGGCCGATGGCTGGAGGAGGAACTTGCACCTCTTAAGAAATCCCAAGCACTGAGATCCTTGTTTGGCGATTTGGAATATGTGGTCATTCCATCGCAAGTCTTTGGCTAAAGTCACGCCTAAGATTTGTAGGGATGGGTCGGCCTTTAGTACCACGTCATCCACTTTCAAGGATGGTGAGATGTTGATCTTTTTCTTTGAAATAAGACAGTACTTGGTTTTGGTGGGGTTGAATTCAACACGATTCTTCTCTCCCCACTCTAGAATGAGTTCAATGTCATTATTAATAGAGTTGAACATTAGTTCACGATCATCAATACAGGATCTGGCATGAGTCCGTCTTGTATCGAAGCTGTACGAGTAACGTAGAGTACCGTCGTCAGCGAAGCTGAGAAGTGGGTTGGAGGGGACTGAAAGTAGGTCATTTATAAAAATGAGAAATAGGGCCGGTGATAGGATTGACCCTTGGGGGACTCCCGCAGAGATGGGATGAGATTCAGATTTGACGCCATCCAATACTACCTTAATTGAACGGCCGGAAAGGAAACTCTCAACCCACCTATACAAAAGCGAGTCAATTCCAATAGCTTTGAGTTTAGCTAACAAGGCTGAGTGCCATACTCTATCAAAAGCCTTGGAGATATCCAAAGCAACCAGACTGGACTCACCAGATCCATGCAAACTTTGATGGAGGTGCTCTGTAAGGCAAACTAAAAGATCACCAGTGGATCTTTTTTGTCGGAAGCCGTATTGTTTGTCGTTGATAAGTTGGTTGGATTCTAGATATCCCATTAGCTTTTTGTTGATTATCGTCTCCATGGTTTTGGAGAGAATAGAAGTAATTGCCATTGGGCGGTAGTTGGAGGGATCGCTGGAGTCACCTTTTTTCGGTATGGGCTGAACATGGGAAATTTTCCAAGAATCTGGATAAACTCCGGAGAAGTATGATAGGGCAAAAAGTTTGCGCAGAGGTTTAGCCAAAGGTGAGGCGCATTGTTTTAAGACAATGGGGGGTATATTATCGGGTCCAGTGGATTTATTGGCGTCGAGCTCTTTGAGACACCTGTACACCTCGCGAGAACAAATGATTTTCAGTGGTAAATCCACAGATCAAAATAACGTGGGGGAGGATGGTTCGGTTGATATGCTAGACTATATAAGAGAATCACGTTAAGCCTGCTGGGGAGATCTAGCAAAACGTAGAGATCACTAGAAGAGGAATAGTAGAGCCGGTGCCCGGGTCCTACAAGGATTGTATCAACATTTCAGAAAAAGAAGAGGAAACGATTTCGCATAAAGACCACACTAAAGTATCGAATGCCCTGTTACACAATTCCAGTTCCCATGCATCCCACAGCCCTGTGCTTTACAGGTCCATGCACGAAATGTTAAAGACCCTTAATTAGTATAATCAAAGAAACAGATTCACTTATCTCGAATCAATTATTTCTCCAGGATGACCATATACCTTTTGACCATAACACGAATCAGCGTTTTTCGTTAAAATTTACGGCTTGGCGGCACCAGTATGGGTTTTTTTTCTTCGTTATTAATAACGAAAAAAGATTGTCGTACCTCTTTCCGTAAAAAAAATCGTATAAGTGAAAATCGAAAAGGAACCGGAGGAGTTTATTTGACTTTCAGCTGACTTAAAATCGTTGCCGGTGTATAATTAATGGTCTTTAATCGCGACTGTTATGGTACGAAGGCATCAAATTATCAGTTTGCGCGCACACACTGCCACTGGGCAAAATTGATGGCAAATATGCGTAATTGTTGGAACTGTTAGAGTTAATAAAGTCATCAATAAATCGGAAAGAGCATCAATGATACACGCCGGTGTGTGCATGGAGGACTTAAATTTTGCATTTCGAATGGCAGGTAGGATATATGGAGATTTTCTTAACAAGAAATAATGAGCGATCGTCACAATTGGGAACGGATTTTAATGGGCGATCGGATCCCATTTGGAGTCACCTTAATCATCTGTTTTTGGGGAGAGTCACGTTCGCACAGGTACGCGTCGAATGAGGTGAACGATATCATCTTTAATTGAAGCTCCTCTTTCAGCTTCAATGAAGTTCGGCTGTTCATCTTGCATGGCTCGTCTTTATATACATATCGCTGGTTTGCGAGAATAACGACGTAAGTCAAAATTCTGTAAAATTGAACTAAATATGCCAAATGATCATAAATCTTTCATAATTTATGATAAACAAAAGCACAACCCCGATTTCGCGCCAGTTTCCATTAGAAATATATAACGTCGTTATTCATTTGAGACAAAGCATCCTAGCCTAATTCATGAATACAGACTCAACTCAGTTAAGCCGCTGACAACATAGTGAACGCACGCAAAATTATCCTAAATACCGGCGTATTTCGAGTTCGGGTGCAAAATTGCTTCCAAATTTTAAAGAGTAGTGGCATATTTAGTGTCCAGTCGTTATTTTTGATAAATTTTGATAGATTTTGATATTTTTGATGAATAATTTTGACTTTTTTCCCTCAATTTTGAAGAATTCATTTTCATTTTGATTTCATTTTTTTTTTATTCCATTTATTCAGAACAGAGTTTTAATACCTACATATAAAGTTACTCTGTAAAAATGACATAATTTGAATTTTTAATTTTTTAGTTTCGTGAATAAAGACTCATGTCTGAGACCACCTGTAAATGAGGTTTTTTTTTTTATAATTTTAATAAAATTCTAAAATCTTTTTATGTGTTTTAATACTACGATATATTTCCCTTTAATCATTTAAGTCAAACCCTCAATATATGATTTACACTTTGCGGTATACACTAAATGATTTTTAAAAAATTAAAAAACGTCATTCTGTAAAATCAATAATTTTTAGTTGCGTCGTTATTCTCGCAAACCAGCGAATGTGCCCCCAGGAAGTGCTTAACAGTGGTACCACAGTGACAACAACCAGATTGAATCGCTGCTGGCTGCAGCAGAGACATCCTGTATTATTCTGGTTGTATCATGAACTGGTTCGCAGTTAACTTCTTGCCCTTTACCAGCGAGAAAAGCGGGGAAAGGATACTGAGATTGTAAGATGAAAGGAAGATCCACCGCTCAAGGTAGTACACGCGCGCTCACGACGACAAAAAAAATATTGTTGCAATTAGGCTCGAATGCTTGAATTCACCTGTAAAATTGCTAAGGGAAAAAATCTTCTTTCGGGTGAATTCTTCGGTGTCTTTTAAATTTTTCCCACTCTTTTACGATGGAAAGAGTTTTGAATTTTTTCGTCGGAGCTACTTGCGATGCTATCTGGACGTTGTGATAAAAAGAACGATCAGTGGATGTTAATTTGGTCGTAAATAAATGAATTTTTTGTTTTTGCAATTATTTGCGTAAAGTTGAGCATAAATATTTCAGTTCCGATATTGGTAACGGCTCAATCAGACTTGAGTGGCCAATAAACGTTTCCGTTGATAACAGAGGTAAAAGAGGAAGCAATGGTGGCGTTACAGAAGTGATATGGTAATTAAAGGTAATTTTAAGTGTTTTTTGCAAAAATTTGGATTACGTCTTAATTAAAAGAGATTTGATACAAATTATTTTTCTTTTTAAAGGGCATCGCCGACAAACGGACATGCAAGTGAGCGGTGCACTTTTAATATCACCCAAGAAATTCAGAAATTTGTTTTATTTTTTTATTTTTTAAATTTCATATTATTAAGGATGATTTGAGAGTAATCGTCACATATATAACGGATTTTAAATTTAAAAAAAATCAGATCAAATAAAAAATTTAAAAGTGCATCTAATTGCATTTTGCACTTTTCTGATCTTTTCAATAATTTCCTTTTTCAATTAAATCCGAATAAAAATAAATAGTTTAAAAAAACCAAAAAAATACGCTTTTATTTAATTAATAAAAAAAAATTTTAAAAACCGACTTCAGAAAAAAAACCCGCGATGCACAAAAAAGGATGAAATAATTGTTTGTAATTCTTAACAACATCAATCCAATAAGAATGGATCTAGAAAGAAGAATCACTTTTGAAGACGGTGCTAACACATGTGGGTGATATATTAAGGGCATCAGCCTAACAAAGAAATGTAAACAATTGCCGAAGCAAGAGTTAGTGCAATCAAAGTCAACTACTACCTGGCACCGTCTTCAAAAGTGATTCTTCTTTCTAGATCCATTCTTATTGGATTGATGTTGTTAAGAATTACAAACAATTATTTCATCCTTTTTTGTGCATCGCGGGTTTTTTTTCTGAAGTCGGTTTTTAAAATTTTTTTTTATTTCGTGCTTTTTAGTCCATTCATTTTTTAATATTGCCTGTCATTGCAAGGAGCCTACGTTTTTACGACGCCACATAGCGAAGTGTATTCTACTTGTCACACCTTTTCATTTGATACCCATGTCTGGGGTCGGGGAGCGCAATTGCAAAATTTGATTGCAGATTGTATTGTCATGCGAACTATACGTATGTGCAAAATTTGCAGTTGATCGGTTATATCATCTATATATATAAAAGTCAATGTTTGTGTGTTTGTTTGTGTGTTTGTTTGTGTGTTTGTTTGTGTGTTTGTTCCTTATGGACTCCTAAACCTTTCAACCGATCGTCACAAAAATTTTACCATATCTGCTTGATAATATGGAGAGTGTTTATACGTTATCAGCTTTGCTCTAGCTACCCCTAAAAGGGGTGAAAGGGGGTGGAAAAGGTTGTATGGTGAATTTTTATTTTTTTAGTCAGATTTCTCTCATAATTGGTATAAATATTCTACAACATAAATAACCGAAGACGTGTTTTAGGATTTCTCAAAATTCATCCCCTAACCCCCTTAGGGGTGGAATAGGTTGTATAGTAATAAAATGCGAAAGTAACTCTGTCTGTATGTCTGTTTATCTGTCTGACTGTCTGTCGTCTGTTACGCTTTCACGCCTAAACCACTGGACCGATTTTGATGAAATTTGGTACAGAGATAGTTTAGACCTTGGAGACGGACATAGGCTACTTTTTATGGAGAAAAAAAGGGTTGAAGGGGGTGAAATGGGGTTCAATAAGTTGTAAGGGGATTTTTTCTTTACTTTTTTCTATTGTATAAAAAGTAACTGGCTGACAGACAACGCACAACCTAAACCGCTAGAGCTAAAGGGCTGAAATTTTGACCGTGCATCCCTATCATGACGTCGACATCTACCAAGAAGCGATTTTTCGAAATTTATCCCCTAAGGGGGTGAAATGGGGTTTACCCAAACCGCTGGAGCTATAGGGCTGAAATTTTGGCAGTGCATCCCTATAATGACGTGGACATCCACTATAAAGCGATTTTGCGAAATTCATCCCCTAAGGGGGTGAAATGGGGTCAACCCAAAACAGCTGGAGCTATAGGGCTGAAATTTTGACAGTGCATCCCTATCATGACGTCGACATCTACCAAGAAGCGATTTTTCGAAATTTATCCCCTAAGGGGGTGAAATGAGGTTTACCCAAACCGCTGGAGCTATAGGGCTGAAATTTTGGCAGTGCATCCCTATAATGACGTGGACATCCACTATAAAGCGATTTTGCGAAATTTATCTCCTAAGCGGGTGAAATGGGGTCCCAAACCGCCTGAGCTATAGGGCTGAAATTTTGACAGTGCATTCCTATAATGGCATGGACATCCACTATAGAGCGATTTTTCGAAATTCATCCCATAAGGGGGTGAAATGGGGTCAACCCAAAACAGCTGGAGCTATAGCTATATATATTGTCATTTCTCTTGATGACATATACACGCCAATCTCTGCTTCAAAATTTGCAGATTTGTTGAGCAGAGGTGATATACGCAGCAATTTGTTTACCATGTTTATTAAAAAAATGCACTATAATACCTAAACCTTTTTTAGGGATAATAACAGCTGACTTTTTTGTTTGTTTTTTTTTTCGTCAAGGAAAACAGTGCACATAATAAACAGTTTTCATTTAAAGGCGTTGCAAGGCACGCGGGTTTTATGCTAGTTGATTATATAAAGAAATAGATATGCCACTTTGAGGAAACAGTGTTGTGCCATTAACATGCATGGTGGCGCTGAGGTTTCCTATTTTCGAATTTTTACAATGGTGTTTAAATTTGCTAAGATAATTCCGTAGGACTTGAAAGCTTCTGCAATAAACTTAAATATTCGAAGATTTCAGTAGCGACCTTGAAAGCGAAATCGAAAGCTCATGATAATTTTTATCGTTCTTACTGGCTAAAGCACTGGGGTATGCGTATATCAAAATCTGAAAAAGATGCAAAAGAGAAAAAAAACGGGGTGCTTTCAGTAATGCGGTATTTTTTCGATATTTATGGGATTAGTTTTTTTTTCATTTCAGGATATTTTAAGATTTTATCTTGAATTTTTTGAGTTATTACTTGTTTTTTTTTGTGACCCTTTCTGGATTTGTTGTGCCGATTTTTTTTTAAGTTCGTTTATTGATATTATTTAAGAAAAGATGTCACGACCTTGTTCCTATAAATATTGCATGAACGTATACACTTCATGTTGCTTTGTTTTTGTTTTTAATTCCAAAAGACTAAAGAAACTCTTTTTGATTAAAACATTCTGGTGATGTTTATCTCCAGTTCAATATTCGTTTGACTGAAAATCTTCGTTTTTGCTAAGAGCAAAGAAAGCAAAGAAAACCCTTCCTCTCTGTACTGTAGGTGCTCCTGAAACTGTAAAAGAATCTTTATTTATTGAAGATTCTTCTGAAGATGAGTTTGTTTGTAAATCTGGCAGTAAGACTTACAGCAATAAATTGGAAATACCCCCTAAACCTGAAACTAATCATAAGTATATCCTAGGAGCACTTTCCTTCTCTCCCAAGAAAAAGGTTGTTCATTACGTTTGATAATCCTATTGAGCATCTAACAGAAATGAGACCACTACACAGTTTTCCAAAACGTGTGAAAAGAAACGAAAATCACTATAATTTTCAAGAAAAACTTAATGAATTAAAAAAAAAAACCTGATGATGTCCAAGTATTTCTTCGTTCTCAATTGTTTACTTCTCGCAATCACCATTGGATTGAAAAAGAAAAGATTTTTGTTTGAAATTATATTACAAATCTCCTACAGTTTATAAAACATTTTTAAAATCCGACTCCTTTTTACCTTCGGTGAGGACGATCGTTTCGGTACTTCCCGATGTAATTAAAAATATGCTTACAAATAAAGTAAGCGATCTAGACAATTTTAAATGTATCCTTTTATTTGATGAAATCTCTTGTAAATTTGAATTAGATTTTATTAATCTTGATTTTCTTGGTCGGAGAAATGTAATGGCATCTAGGAGGAGGACTGCTTCCGCCCTATGTCTCATGAGGGATTAAAGGAGCGTAACGGAAGAAGTCAGTCATCAGCGGAATAGGGGGAATAACATGTAGCATAACATGCACGTGCCGCAACTATTTCGGAGCAGTGGCCACTGGTAACTATCCTATGAGAAAGGATACGCTAATATGATCGGGCTAGTCCCTTCCAAGTAAGGTTGGCTCGAGGCTTATAATCTCACCCGGAAAAAATAATTATTACGGAACGAGCAACATTTGTGTCGTTCAATGTAGGATTGGTGCAGCTTCGTATTTTAGGGTATTGGAGGTTGATTCGCTTTGAAGTCGCATTTTGTCATATCTTTCGCTGTGAGGGTGGATCGGCTCCAGAAGTGCACTATCTGGAGTCACTTTGGTTTTGTAGAGGGGGATGTGACTTCAAAGCGAGTCAACTTCTAGTGTTTTGAAGTGTGGAACTGCACCGCTTTTGCAGTGAGCGACACATTTGTTGCGAGAGGCCAGGACCGGATCCCGGTTGTAGAGCCTTTTAATAATAATAATAACGGAAGATGCAAACGGAAGAGCCTTTTAATAATAATAATAACAAGAACACCTAACATTGGTCCCACAATCAAGGTAGAGGAACACGAGTCTGAAGTGGTAAAATCATTTACCTATCTTGGGTCAATAGTAGCAGCCGACAATAGCATGGAACCAGAAATACGCGCACGACTGCTAAAAGCCAACAAAGCCTACTATAGTCTGTCAAGGCCCTTTAAATCCAAGCATCTTATGGTATAACCACAATTCCGACGAACGACGGCAACGAACGACGAAATTTCGTTGTCATGTTCAACGAATTGCATCGCTATAGTTGTTAAAGCACAACAGCGGCGACGTTTTTTTAAATAAAAATGGATCACGTAAAAACCTTAAAAATAATACAAATAATTTCAATTTTACAACTTATTTGGGAAAGTTACGAATGGTATTTAAAAACAAGAAAACGACGGTGGTGGGTCCATGAAATAAATCTTGACAGAGACAAAAAAGGGGTTTTTTGAAAAAATGTTCAAGAAAATGAAGAGTGTTGATGAGGAACATTTCTTTAAAGCAACGATAGTTTTTATCTTTTAAATTGTACAAAATCCCATAATTTCTTACAAGTTCTATAAGGGACTCATTAAGATCCATAATTTAAATTAAAAATTCTACTTTGCCTTATAAAACTCGAAAACTGTTAATGATACTAGAAAACTGCAATGACATAAAAAATCGCCACCCTTGTCGACAAAATTCGTCGCATGCGCAAATCGTCGCCCGTCGGAATTGTGGGCAATTCCGCTTTCACATATGGTTTTAAAAATTTTGACAACGAATTTGCCGTCGTTCGCCGGAATTGTGGTTACACTATAACAATAACGTCTAAACTTTTACTATATAAGACGATGGTGTTACCTGTACTCACATATGCATCTGAAACGTGGGTGCTTAGCAAAAAGCACTCAAACCTCTTAGCCGTGTTCGAGAGGAAAATACTTCGGAGGATTTTTGGCCCCTTATGTGAGGAAGCACGATTCCGGAGACTCTACAATGACGAGATCTACGAGCGTTATCGCGACATAGATGTTGTGACGAAAATTAGGCTCGGTAGGCTGCGGTGGGCAGGGCATCTAGCTCGTATGAGTGAAGATGAGCCTGCTCGGAAAGTTCTCTGCGGTAGGACCTGTGGGGTGCGACCCAATCTTCGCTGGAAGGATGGCGTGGACCAGGACGCTCAGAGCTTAGGGATGCCAAACTGGATAACATCGGCTCAGAATCGGGACCGGTGGAGAGGAAAGTTTGCGAGAGGCCAGGACCGGATCCCGGTTGTAGAGCCGTCAAAGAAGAAGAAGAATAACAGAAGAAGAAGAAGATCTAGTGTACTAGTATTTGTGCTTCACGGCCTCAATAAAAATTGTAAACAAGCAGTAGCATATCACATTGGGAAGCCTTCAATGAATGAGTTGAAAGAAATTATTCAAAACCAACCAACTCTTAAATATTGGTTTTAATATTGTCGGCATAGTTTGTGATCAAGGAAGTAGCAACCGAAGTTCTCGAAGGGACTTATGAAAAAAATCCTCCCGGTTATCAATTTTATAGGAATTTGAAACAGGTTATTTTACCATCAGAATATTCCAGTTATAATTGTTCTGATTCTGTAAATTTAATATCTGATATGCCTTTATCCTCACCAAATGCAAATTTGCATTGCTTTGAAGAAAACACTAATGTAATTGACGAAAATGAGCTAGGCGAAAAAGATGAGGAATCAACTGGAAGTATGGATGACGAAATAACTGGAAGTATGGATAGATTTCAATATACTTCTTTAATGTATTTCTTTGGATATGTAGTTAATAAAAAGGTGAATTTAACAAAATGTACCCATTGTAAAGAATATATGATCCATAAAAATCCTGAGAAGTGTGATCAATTGCAATTTACATATTATAAAACGTTTTTCCCAAAATACTGAAGAAGGAATAAATAGTAATTTAAACAACTCGTTAAATGTACCAAGTGATTCTTTGAAGGCGGATTTGTCAAAATTGTCCGTACATTTCCCAGAAATATTTAAAATGCTTGTCATTTCAAAAATTTGTTGGAAGATAATTTGCTACCTGTCCTTCAACTTAAAATCAATCAATGGCCAGGCTGCCAACATACAGATTTCCTTGTACGGCATACCGTGATTTCTTTTATAAGAGCAACGGTAAAAACTATTAACACCTCTGAAAACAACAAATAAAGAATTACGGTCAAAGATTGTACAGGGCCGAAAATAATATATTTAGTTACTTTCGATTTATTTTTAACACTAGTTTGATCAGATAGTATCAAACGTGTAATTTCATTCTTTTGCTGGGCCTTTAATGTAATTTACCTTCAAATTTGGATTGATAATTTTATTTTTAGTATAAAACGATAGTTTTGAATCTTAATAAACTTTGCAAAAGATCTTAAGAGATAACTTTAAAAAATATAACTAACTCAAGGAAGAAATTATATTAATTTTACGGGTCTTCGTAAATGTAGTGTTAAGCCCTCAAACGTTTTCAAAGTAAAATATAAAAATGAGTGCAAAACCTAAAGGAGATCTAACGATTTCTTTAATATTTGGTATATGAAAAGATACCTAATCTGTTGATATCTGTTAGCTTAGAAAAAACTATTTACGCACATTATAATTTTCCAATACATATCAGAGCCCTGCTGAAATACGTACGAGTGGTGTATATCACCGTCATTTACATTCTTACACTTAATCAATGTGTGGGGCAAAAAGCTACATTCGAAAATCAATTTCGAACTCCAAATGTGCCTTCACTTAAAATGATGAGTTGGTACAAGTATGGCCATCTATCGTGCTAATGTCAAGTTTTACCTGACATATCTACTTCTTTATATAATCAATGGTTATATGGAACTGGGTCAAAATCAAGTTGCAAGATTTGTTTACACTATACACACATACAGATCAAGATAATATAAGGCATATAAAAAGTTAAGTTGCCATTGATATCGGGGAAATTAAATGTAAACAATAAACTTCTTTGATTCTTCATCCACGTCATGGTATATTTATTTATTCGATATAAACAATAGTTTTTTGAGCTGCAAATTTCGCCATAATTTCGTTCTTATCGGCTTTTGTTCTGGAAGCAAATTTACAGACGCATTCACGTCGAAAACTTGTTTAATATGGAACAAAATTCCCCGAAGGAAATTAAAAAATAATTATTTTGTCGATATAGAAAAAAAAAGCACCGCGAGCCCTTGGGATCGAACTCGCACCCCACAGATCCCACAGACAAGAATACTTGTCTCCAGCCCTCTGCGCTATGTCAAGTACTATCGGCCGCTGACCAATATGTTAATAAATCATTTCAGAAAAAAGAAAAAGAGAAAAAGAAAAAAACCAGCCCCGACCGGAATCGAACCTGCAACGCTGAACCGAGGATCCGACGCTCTACCCACTCCGCCATCGGCCTGCTGCCAGATTTACAACAATAAAGTAATTTGTTCGGTGCCCATGAAATGTTTAGGTTGAACTTTAACAGGTTGAATTTTAACAGTTTTTTCTGCCTAACTTCGAACTCCGTTATCAGAATTTAGAAAAAATTTAACGGGACCACGGTGGGAAGCTCCCCCTTCAAATGAACCAAAAAAAAAGCAAAAAAGTTATTGGGTTACAAAGTTATGCGTGAACAGGACCACAAAATACCTACACGTCGAATTGAGTAACCTCCTCTTTTTTTGAAGTCGGTTAAAAATGAACCAAAAAGTAAAAAATAATTTTGAATGTAAAGTTTTTATTGCTTAATGGTGAAAACGCTTGAGCTCGGTGGAGCACAATTGCAAAAATCGGCCGCCATCTTGGAACGGCCTTCTTGATTTTTTACAAAATGGTCAGAGTGCATTTAGTAATAATAATAATAGAGTAATACAGTAGGCGCACTTCTCAGCTGGGCTGAGAAACATTTACCAGCAACAAATAATGAAAAAGCGTACAAGAGGAAAGAAGGAGTCACGCCCCTTTAAAAAAGGGATTTTTTACGAGCAACTTCACTTGCTGGCATGCTAAAACACTTATATTTCTATTAACATTAATAAGCATGCGATTTACAGGTTCATACCTGCAGTAATTCGTATTAGAGGAATACATGTGTAACAGAGGTTTACCCCTCAGGTTATAATCATTCGCTCTAAACGACGCACGGCTACGCAAGAAACCTGAGTCTACCTTACCATTCAGTAGCCGGTGAACGAAAATAACGCCAGCTTCTGGAGAGAACTTAAGTTTATTAATTTAAGCCTATAAGAGGGTTATCCCAAGGGAGGCGGCTGAGTGCAAATCGGTCAAACTTCTTTTGAACCGATTCGACTCTTTCAATTTGGGAGGAGTAGTGAGGAGACCAAACCTGGGAGGCATACTTGAGTAAGGGCCTGACTAAAGATATGAACAAGTGCTTAGTGATGAGGGGATTGTTGAACTACTAAGACCATCTTTTTATAAACCCCAAGGCTAAACTGCCTTTGGAAGAGATATAATTGATGTGAGTGGAAAATCCAACTTACAATCAAATCTAACCCCAAGATTAGTTACAGAGTTTACGCTAGAGATTATGTTGTGAACAAAAGTATAGTCATAAGTTATCGGACCACCTTTTCTATAAAACGTCATGACCTCGTACTTGCTAATATTAAGAACCAGGTTGTTATTGGAACACCAAGAATAGAAGGTGTTAAGGTCTGCTTTGCAATCTTCGGTAACCTTTATGAGACGGTACCGTTCGATGTCATCGGCGTAAATAAGGATATTACAGTGCTTTTGTAAAGATAAGATAAAAAGAAGAGGACCTAGACCGACTACCTTGCGGGATGCCAGGGGACGCTTCAATGTTTCTAGATTTGGTTCCACGAAATAGAACTTGATAGATAGGAACCATACCACAAGGGCGTGCGGAAACTTAATTTTTTTTTTAGTTTGAGAGCTATAAACGAGTGAGAGAGCTTGTCAAAGGCCTTACTGAAGTCAGTATAAAGGCAATCGGTTTGGCAACCAGTGACGAAGCCCCGAACAGTGTGATAAGAGAACCCAAGTAGATTAGTAGTAGTGGAACAAGCTGCTAGAAAATCGTGCTGATTTGGTGATTTAAGTCTCTTGCAGATAGGAGCAATCTCAGAATAAATAATAGATTCAAGGAGTCACGATAATTTTGCAATCGGTCGATAATTCGATATCTCGTTCTTGGATTCCTTTTTATGGACGGGGATTATAAAAGAGTTCTTCCATAAAGTTGGGAAGCACCCTGTATTAATGGATTTTTGGAATAAGTGCATCAGCGGACACAGAAGGGCCCCAGCACAGGATTTTAGAACACCAGGGGGAATACCGTCAGGGCCGGACGAAAAAACGTGTTTGCAAAATTTCAGCTCAATCAGAATAGTTACAAGTGAAGCTATTAAAAGCATTTCTTAAAAAAAAATTGTTTTCACGTTTTCCCATTCTTTTTTGAATAGAAAACCCTGTCTTTTGACCACAACATCTTAACCCAACTAAAACTATCAGCCTCTTACATCCTACTTCATTCTCATGTGTCAAAAGAATTCTATTTTTTGTCAAAATTTATTTTTAAAATTAAAACTTAATCTACCATCGAAATTATGTTGCGCTTGCATTTTCGTGTATTGTCATCGGAAATACACATGCATGCAAAATTTCACCTTTTTTCATAAAGTGGAAGGTACTTTTATGAACGCTGCAAGATTTGACCGTCCAGTACGAACTAAATACAAGTGTTTAAAAAATAAAAATTGATTAAAATTCTCTCAGATTATACACTTTAAAATTTCATAAAAAAAAACGCACAAATTTCATGTTTCACATACACATTCCCTCATGAGACTCTAGTGTATAAAAATTCCTTAATTTATTTAATTAATTGTAGCCACTTCACGGCACCGCATTGGCCACACATATGTCTTCTACTAGACTTATCTATATATGCGAAATGGAAGGAATTAATTAAAAATGTAAGAAAGAAAAAATAAAAAAATAAATAAAACTGATGTTTTAGTTCATTATAGATCTTGTAAGTTCATTCTTTAGTTCATGTAACTCTCTTGTACATATCTTCGTGAAATGAATTCTATATGATGTCTTCGAGCGATTGATGTGGTCCGGAACTTCTGAATAAAACATTAAACGTTTTGTGGAAATTGTTGCTATGTTTGTTGCTGTATAAAACTGGATCACAAATGGATATCGTGGAGAAGGTATAGTAAAAACTTATATAAATAAAAAAATGGTAAAATTTTATCTTCTTATATAGGAGAATTATTTTATGTAGTAATTTAACATAGGGAATTACAAGTGTAAATTCAGTATGATTGAAATTTTAATTGAAGAGAATTACTTAATACCAGATATTATGGGTTAGTGCATAAGGAATTGCAACAAAGTATAAAAAAAATGTCTTCGTCATAAATAAGCATGCGTTTTTAGAAAAATGCAGCATTCCTTTACTTGCTTACAATTCAAGAACGCTTTCATAGGCCCGAAGTACACGGGAAACAAGCTTTTGAAGGAAAGACCCTTTTTGGGCAACGGGAGTGTGAAAAGTTTGGGTAAAGTTAGTAGTTTAGCTAGGCCACTACGGAGCCACTCCATGGGTTGGGAACTCGGGTGTAAGCTTTATCTGGATGAAGAATCTGAGTGGTCGAAGAGAATTCCAAAGCAAAGTTGCGAAGACAAAGAAAGAACGTTGTCCAATCAAGGTACGGAATCGTGGAATAATTAATTTATTGTTTCTGATAGATTATGAGGGTACTACAAACTGGTTTGCGTTGGTGCAGTATATCGTAGAGTAGGTGCATAAGTCTGTACTCCTGGTAGTCTCTGAAAAAGTAATTCAAGATCGAATTAGAGTAGGGAGATATATGATCATAACGGCGTAGGTTATAGACTAAACGTACGCAGTCGTTGAAGGCAAAATTAAGCTTACGGGCGCAGGAGGAGTCGTGAGAGGAGAAAATAGACATGCCATGAATTGGTGAGGAAGTAGTAAGGCTTTCATTAAGCAAATTGCAGTGAAACCTAAGTTTCAACAGCTGACCATAGGTCTTCTGAACAATGAAGCTTAATAATCACAACATATTAATTTGCTATTCAAGAGTACAACAAAGTTTTTCACATTATCAATGCCGGCGAGGGGAACCCCATTTAAAGCAATATCAGAGACATTCGAACAGTTAAAGGCGGAATGAGAGAGGATTAAGCAGTAGATAGTTCAAAGTCGCTGAATCACCAGATTTTTCAATAGCTTTCGACTCATAAGACTCGAAGTCTTCTGGGTATGTTACCAAGGACTTTTCAAGATGTCATTCCAAGCTAATGTTACCCTTTATGGTCACCGCGAGAGTCGCTCGTTTTCTTCGTCCTGTAAAAATTTCTGAAAACTCCAGTAATGCTCGTTTGGAAGCATATTTGGCAGCGCTGAAAATAAGTTGGCCTGAGCGGCGCTAGGGCAACTGTTTCAGTCCTATGTCCCATGAGAGATTAAAGGAGCTTAAAGAAAGAAGAAGAAGGAGAAACCACAATACCACCTGGGGGGAATACAACTTTGAACGGGTAAACCAATTTAACTACCTGGGGTCCACAGTCAGCGAAGACAACGATGAAACGATAGACGTAGGTACAAAGAAGAATAAACGCCGCGAACAGAATATACTTCTCACTACTGCCAGTAATGAAATCCAGAGACATCCACAGAAATACTAAAATAAGAATCTACAAAACCATCATACGTATAGTGGATGTGAAGCATGGAGTATCTCCCAGAAATCCGCAGACAAGCTGGATATATTTGAGAGAAAGGTTCTCCGAAGGAGTGCATGAAGACAGTGCATGGAGAATACGCTACAATTTGGAATTGTACGACTTATACAAAGCATGTAAACTTTCGACCCATGCCAAACTACCAAAAAAGCCCTGTATCTACTACCAGATGGCAAAATACCAGTTGGCAAACCACGGTTAAGGTGGGAAGATAATGTTAAGGCCGATGCAGCAAAACTGCTCAACACAAGAAACTGGAGACAAGCTGCGGAGCAGAGAGACGTCTGGAGGAAGAAGTTGATGGAGGCCAAGGCTCGAATTGGGCTGTAGAGCCATCGAAGAAGAAGAAGAAAGAAAGAAGAAGAAGATCAGAGCTCTAAATTTTTCCTGCTGGGTGGCACCTTTAGGCCATTAATACATGAGGGACCATGCTTCTGTAGATAAAAGCTTTATTGAAAGTTTGCTGAATAGACTAGGAACAGCAGCGATCAAACTAGGTTTAATCTTCACTCGTTTATAATAAGAATTTTATATAAGGAATTAATATAAGGAATCGTAACGGTATATCCGCTAGGGAGTTTTCAAATTGATTTGTTAAAATTTTTCATTTCACCCTGTATTTTTGTAACCCTATTCCCTATTTTAATCAATATGGCACAGTGTACACAAAATACATATTTTAATTTTTTAACTAAAATTTCAGTTACGGATACATTTTACTCCAAACAATACGAGACTCCCGGCATGATGGCCTACCCAAAACCAACTTATCAAACACAGCGAAATTCAAATACTTTCACACAGGTGGCGCTTACACGTAGAGCCCACTACAAAAAGCTCACCATACAGGTTTTTGTCTTAGATAAAGCTCAAATCCGAGTACACAACCGATGACGTCTCTGGTCCAGCAGCTCCGTTACTATACTACTAGGTTGAATGTGCGTTTTAGCGTCTTCGTTATAAGGGATTATGAACACTAAAATCATTTTCCGTTTCGTTCCCGTACCGTCTCTTCATCTGAGTTAATATGGTTGCCATATATTTTATAGTATTTTGAGATATTCTTAGTTCCGGAAGATCATTGGTATGTATTAGATATCGTGGGTATGAAAATGCTTCAAAGCAACAACAATAGTCTATAGTAAGCCCTCTTCTATACTCAATATATTCTCGTCCTACCAATTTTAACCGATTCCCTAAGTTATGATCTTCCAAAAAGGTCAGCAATAATACCTTTCAGCATTCTATTTTGCGTCTAGAAAATGAAACTTGATTCCGGCTTTGTGTGACATTGATTTATAGAGCCTTACCCGTTGTTGGTAGTATTTACGAACTGCATTTTGTAATCACCCAGAGTTCAAACGCAAGATTCATTGCTTCTTCCTATAAGAGTCTCTAGAATCTCGAGTCTAGATCCGTCTGAGGCTGTCCAATTCTCTATCTATCTTTAGAAAAGTAGTACAAAAGATGACCCCTACGTTATGGTGTGCCATGTGTCTTCACCTCGAAACAACAAAACATTTTATGGTGTAGTTTTAACCAGTACCTAAATCAAATCGCACGAAAGAGGGTATGAGGAATTTAAACCACTCCGATTATTCAGTATCAAGAACATATCCGAAATAATTAAACTAGTCCAAAAAAACGTTAATTCAAACCTCTAATACGCACGCACTCTCCTTGAACATAAATAGCATCAAGTCGATCCATCAAAAATCATCCATGACAAGCAAACTCTACCATACGAAGAGATCTCCTTACATTCAAATTCAAGGAAGAATTCCAAATTAGTAACAGAAAAAAAACACCACAAATTTTTTTATGGGTCTTACCACTAACTAACAAAACTCACCTCAAAGCCCGCCTAACTAAAGCTTTCCGACCTTTTTCTATACATGAAAATGTTGAAGATTTAGGGTAACAACAAAAAAAAAAAAAAAGAAAAAACTTCGCAGCCAATCTTTGAAAAAAAAAAAAAAAACACGATCCCACATAAATCGATCACGCTGCGGTGAAAATCAAGATTATTTAAATTATAACACGAAACTAATGAAATATTGTCTCGTGCCAATCGCGTGTCTATTATATAAGGCAACGATCGCGTTTCACGGTACTTAACTGATCATTTCAGAGAGTCTTTGGTTTAAAATATTACGAAATTTTCCAGATCGTCTGATCATACCAAACATATGCAATACGCTAGTAGTAAGAGATGGACAAAGATCATCAGATTAGCAAACTCATGATCGGTTGGTCTTAGGAGCTTGCTCTGCATATATATATATAGTATATAGTATGTGCATACACGATCTATAGCATTGTAAGCGATGGAATTTCGTATATGCAAAGTAGGAAAAATATTAAACTCGTTGTCATGTTGTGATGCTGATGAAGGAATGCGGCCCAAACATCTTATCGATACTTCCTTGAAGTCAGCACGAGACCTTCCTTGTCAAATTTCGATCAAACTTTCGATGTTTTTCGGGTTTTTACTTTTACATTTTGCCAAAGCCACATGCTATGATCGAAAGTGAACGCGCGCGCAAACAGCTTCAACATTGAATGATCATCGCTTTAATCTGATTTCAATATCATAGAATACAGATCGACATAGCCCGGGTCTAGTCTAGTTCCTACTCTAATGCAAAATACTCTATACTATATGTAGATCGATGTATAGAGGTAGTAGGTATGTAACGAACGGTGGTGATCGCGAGCTGAGTAGAAGTTGCAGCAGCAGCAGCCGAGGTATTGTGCTACGCGATCGGTATACGGCCGAGAAGTAACCAAAACGACCTCATCGCATGAAAATACCCTAAGGCATAGGTGTGGTCCATATATGTCTCTTGAAGTATAGTGCCTCCGGTAAGAAGGCATAAATAAAGAAGCAAAAAAAATAAATAAAATAAATAAAAATAAATAAATAAAATAAATAAATCAAGAGCAAGACTACTTTCATATTAAAAAAACTGCATCCATACAGTTTATCTCTGCGCCAGTGGTCTCTCCCCAGTGGATTGTGGAACGTTAGACGGACAGACCTAGAGCAGAGCAGCGCGCGAGTTACATGCCCCGTATAGAATTCCATTATTACCTGTAAACCATAAATCCACCTTCCGGCACATGCCGCGATTCAGCAATTTAGTTGTAAGAATTTAAATCAATAACCAGACGCTAGATAATCATTTTTATTAATTTCTTAATAAATTCTTGGAATAATGTTAACATGCACTTATTTAGGTTTTAGATTGCACATTTTTGTATCAGGTTAAGTAGAGTTCATTTTAACCTTTATAATATTTTAAATCATGAATATCGATCACTCTTAGTTTTGGTTCTGTACTGTTAAGATCGATATTCGTTGCTATCTTGTTGTTTGATTTTTTTTAAATTCTAATTTTGATTCTTAAATTTGTTTGATAATAGACTTTGTGATTTCTTAAATAAATAATTATTGTTCGGACTTTTAAATATTGTTATTTTTTTGGTCATAAGACGGGCGGTTAACGTAATTGGCGCAGTCGGTAGGATTGGCAAACGGTCCAGTCCTCGTCTTTTCGCAAATTAAGAATACAACCTCGACGGTTTATCGAGTTTTGTTTTTCTAATACCGACGGTTTATCGGTAGTGTAGTGCCAACAGTGAAAATTGTACAAGTCCGACGGCTTATCGGAGATCCATTCTACAACTTCCTGGACGCACTAGCGAAAGAGAACAAGGACTGAAGCACAATATTGGTCAACGGCGGCTTACCGGAGGAACCAGTGCAGAGATCGTTGAGCTCCAGCTCTTTATTGCCAATCAAGGATGAGTTACCCCCGCTACCAGCTAATAATAATAATCTTCAAGTAAGTCGAATTTTGAATACTTCCTTATTTACAATCAAGAAAAAAAAATTTTCTATGTCAATCCCCCCAAAGAAAAATAAAAATCTTTCCCCAAATCCATATCCCATTATTACTAGATTAAGAAGTAGACTAGGCTTATTTAGATCATTAGAAAATATAAACGAAAGTATAAGTGAAGAAATTAGTGAAAGTTACAGTGATAATTTTAATAACAGAGTTTTGCGAAGTAATTTTGAAAACCGATCATTAGAACATATTTGTGAAAACGTACCTAGTGCCAGTGATAATACCCCTTTTGACTTCGTACCTAATTCTCGTTTCGACCTCTCGTATTCAGATAATTCTTCAAACACCATGGTTGATAACAACCCAATAAATAATGTAATTCCACCAACGGCTCCTATCTCAAGGACTATGACTTCAATGGACGTATTCAATTCATTAAGAATACCCGACGCGATTAAAGATCTCCCGCAATACGATGGAAATCCGCGTTTACTTTTCGAATTTTTAGGTAACGTCGAAGAAATTCTTGAGTTGATCGCCGTAACTAGCGGCACCGGTTATGGTCAATTATTATTACGAGCAATTCGAAACAAAATAGTTGGGCCAGCTAATGAAGTCCTCAATATGTATGGGACTCCTCTAGAATGGGATCAGATTAAACAAAATCTAATCCTGCATTACTCTGATAAAAGAAACGAGACGTCGTTGATTAGGGACCTTCATAAAACGAAACAGGGTAGCCAAACGATAGAAAAATTTTATAGCGAAATAATCGAATTACTCGCGAGTATGACAAACCACGTGTCCATCCACGAAAAAGACCCAAATGTTATAAATTCAAAGAAAATCTTATTTACAGAAATGTGTTTAAATTCATTCTTATCGGGACTTAGAGAACCATTAGGTTCGACCATTAGGGCCATGAAACCTCTTACTTTAGCAGAAGCTTTTGCTTACTGCATTAAAGAACAAAACATATTCTATGGTAAATCGGAAAGCTCCAATTCGTCCGGAAGTAAAATACAACACACACAGACTAAACCAAGATTTCCCCACAAACCCTGGAACACGAACTTTACACAAAATCTTAGATTCAACCAAGGCGGCGCTTTACCTCGTTTTGTTCCATATAATTTCCCTCGCCAGGCATACAACCAGCAACCCACCTTCAATAGACCTTCACTAGGACCCCAGCCTTCAACTTCTTTCCGACAGATTACAAATCAACCGTATAAACAACCAGAATTAAAACCAGAACCAATGGACACATCATCGGGCAACATGAGATCTAATACATACCAGTCGCAAAGAAAACCACAATCTAATTTCTTCCGTTCTAATAACAGACCAAATTTTACCAGTAAAGAATTATTCCATATAACTGAAGGTTCTCAAGAGTCAAACGCCCCTGGTGACTACCACTCAAATTTAGACGAATATTATTATGATAGAAGTGATCAAAGACGCAACATTCAAGTAGTCGAGTTGGATGAGGATTTTTCAAACAGAGCCTCGAACCACCAATCGGCTACATAGATATTAACATTCACGGATCAATTTTACCTTATATTAATGTTTCTTCACCATTTGGACGCCCCCTCAAATTCTTGGTTGATACAGGTTCGTCAGCTTCCTTTATAAACCCGGAATTTGTACACCCCGAAGACACGAGATTAATCAAACCAGTAATTATAAATACAGTCTTGAATAACCATACTATAAATAAAGAAATATTTTTGAATAATTTTATAGAGTTTGAACAACCTGGAACTAGTAGATTCCTTGTCTTTCGCTTCCACGGTTATTTTGATGGGCTTCTAGGATTAGATTTCTTAAAAAACTTAGGCGTGAAAGTTGATTTAATTAATGATGTTCTGACCAATGACATGATTAAAATTCCATTGGAATTTAAACCCAACTTCATGTCAGAAAAAATCCTAATTCCTGCTAATTCGAAATATATAGTTAAAATACCTGTAGACAAACAAGAGGGTGATATTTATATTAGTCATACAGAAATAAACCCTTCACTATACATCCCTGAAGGTATTTATTACGCAAAAGATTGGCATAGCTTCGTAGAAGTGATAAACCAGTCTGAACACGAGGAAATGTTATTTCTAGAACAACCAATCAAAGTTGAATCTTTCTCCTCAGAAAGAATTCTGGAAGTAAATAATTTCAACGTAAACTACGAACATAATGGTTATGAGGAAGACATTAAAAACTTACTCAGAATTAACCACCTAAACCAAGAGGAAACTAAAGCTCTAGTTAAGGTATGTAAAGAATACGAAGAGATATTCCATAGGGAAGGGCAAGATCTGAGTTTCACGAACCAAGTAAAACACCAAATAACCACAACGGACGATATCCCTGTATATACTAAATCTTATCGTTATCCACACATTCATAGAGAAGAAGTGAGGAAGCAAATCACTGAAATGCTGGACCAGAATATCATAAGACCTAGTTACTCACCATGGAGCTCTCCAGTTTGGATTGTTCCTAAGAAACTGGACGCTAGTGGGAAGCAGAAATGGCGGTTAGTCATAGACTACCGTAAGCTAAATGAAAAAACGATCAACGATCGATATCCCTTGCCTAATATAACAGAAATTTTAGATAAATTAGGTAAGTGTATGTACTTTTCCACGTTGGATTTGAAGAGTGGATTTCATCAAATAGAGATGGACCCAAACGACATTCCAAAGACAGCGTTCACAGTGGAAGGAGGGCACTACGAATACGTTCGCATGCCCTTCGGCCTTAAAAACGCCCCAACTACTTTTCAGAGGGTAATGGATAATGTCTTGAAAGAATTACAAGGTTCCATATGTCTTGTATACCTCGACGACATTATAATCTACTCAACTTCTCTTTCGGAACATGTTGATAATCTACGAAAAGTTTTCCAAAGACTCAAGGATGCTAATTTAAAGATACAGTTAGATAAATCCGAATTCTTGCGAAAAGAGATTGAATTCCTGGGTCATGTAGTGACCACAGACGGCATAAAGCCTAACCCCAACAAAACTAAAGCCATTCAGAATTTTCCATTGCCAAAAACTAGCAAAGAGATAAAATCATTCCTTGGATTATTAGGCTATTACAGGAAATTCATTAAAGATTTTGCTAAACTCACAAAGCCCTTAACTGAATGCTTAAAGAAAGGAAGGAAAATCACACTGGATGAACGTTATGTGAAAACCTTCGAAGCCTGTAAAGACCTTCTGATTAACGACCCTATACTGCAATACCCCGATTTCTCTAAGCCTTTTATACTCACTACAGACGCGAGCAACTACGCAATTGGCGCTATATTGTCACAAGGACCAGTTGGCAGTGACAAGCCAATATGTTACGCAAGTAGGACTCTGACAGAATCCGAGACTAATTATTCGACAATCGAGAAGGAATTGTTGGCCATCGTATGGGCAACAAAATACTTCAGGCCTTACCTGTTTGGTCGAAAGTTTAAGATTGTCACGGACCATCGACCTTTGGTTTGGATCATGAATCTCAAGGATCCTAACTCTAGACTTGTCCGCTGGAGATTGAAGCTCGAAGAGTACGAGTATGAAATAGTTTACAAAAAAGGTACACAAAATAGCAACGCCGACGCCTTAAGCAGAATCAAGACCCAAGATGAACAACCACAGATTGTAGAAGCTAATGTAGGAGAACAGGCAAGTGCAGCCAGCACAACGGGAGCTACCATACATTCAGCAGTAGAGAATGTAAACGATGGAATTTATATATCTGAAAGACCATTGAACGAATTTTCCCTCCAATTAATTATCGAAATGTCTGATAGGAAACCAGAGTTTACACTCGAAGTACCCTTTAAAAATAAACAGAGAAGGATAGTTAGGATACCAAATAATTCAGAAGAAACCCTGGTAGGAATATGTAAAAGATTTTTAACACCTAATAAACTTAACGCCATTCATACTGACGATAATACCTTTCGAATAATCCAAACTGTGTATTCTAAATATTTCTCTCACTCAACCTTTAGAATAATTCGTTGCATAGACGTACTAAAGGATATAACCGACGGTGACCAACAAGACCGAACCATCCGCGACTACCATCGAAATAATAACCACCGCGGAATAAATGAGACCCTTTCGCATCTAAAAAGATCATTTTACTTTCCATTTATGAAAAATAAAATAATTAAAATTATTAACAACTGCGTCGTGTGCCAAACACTAAAATATGACAGGTCTCCACTTAAAATTAGACATACCATCCCTGAAACCCCAGAGAAACCATTAGACATTCTTCATACCGACATATACACAATAAATAATAAACAGATACTAACAGTTATAGATAAATTCTCGAAATTTGCAGCAGCTTTCACACTGACCGCTAGGAATAGTCTGAATATAATCAAATCCCTGAAATCTTTTATGAGCACACACGGGATACCCAAGAAGTTAATCTCAGATCCCGGTTCAGAGTTCACTTCCTTAATATTCGAAGACTTTTGTAAACAATACGAAATTAATCACCATGTCACATCCTTTCAACAAAGTAGTAGTAATTCCCCAGTGGAAAGATTACATTCAAGTTTAACAGAAATTTACAGAATTATCTACAACCTCCATAAAGAAAAAGATCACGAGGACATTCTGAATGAAACCCTAATAACTTATAACAATGCTGTTCATTCAGCAACACAGCTAACACCCTACGAAGTATTCTACGGTAGGACTTATAGATTTAATAATGAAACACAACATAAAACAACCCATGAATATCTAGAAAAATTAAATGAATTTCAATCTCAATTATACCCCATAGTAAAGCAAAAATTAGAAGAAAAAACCAAGCATAATATTGATAAGATTAATAAAAATAGAGTAGAACCCGAAAAGTACGCAATAGGGACTAGAATATTCAAAAAGGAAAATAGAAGGAACAAGTTGACGCCTAGGTTTACCAAATATAGAGTAAAGGAAGATAGGGATGTAACTTTGACAACTAGCAAAAATAAGAAATTTCACAAATCTAAAATAAAAAGAAAACGTAAATTGCAGGATAATCCATCTAATGCAAGCTCACAAAATGGAGATTCAGGACTTAACCAACAGCAGGGGAATTCTTCCAATGAAACTGGGCACTGCTCGAACGATACATCGATACAACAACCTACTACACATAGTCCGACTTGAACAGTATGAACAGACAATTGACAATATCGACAATTCACTGAACACATTAGGAAAATTAGACGAGACAGACGAATTACTAGGATCTCTAAATATAACTAAGCTAAAATTAATAGATTTAAAACATAAATTTTATAGCCTTATGCCGACAAGAAGAACTAGAAGGGGTCTTATCAACGGGTTAGGTACAGTAATAAAAACTATTACAGGTAATATGGATGCAGATGATGCAACCAAATTAAATAATGATATAGAAAAATTAATGAAAAATCAAGAATTTACGCAAAAAGAAGTAAATAGACAAATCCTGATAAATAATAAAATGATCGAACGTTTTAACAATATAACTGAACACATAAATTTCCAACAAGATATCATGACAAATCATTTCAAGCAAACTCAAAATAAAATAAAAAAGGAAAATTTTAAATTACAAAATTTGCAATACATGAATCAGATCAACTACAATTTAGAGTTACTCAATAATCATTTAACTAGCTTATCAGAAGCAATAATACTAGCTAAATTAAACATAATCTCAAAACAAATACTAAACCCTACAGAACTCTCAGAAATACACACAATTTTTACCAAACAAAATTTCACTATAATTTCTAATGAACACATTTACGAATTATTAGAGCTTCAAGCCTATTACAATGACACTAATCTAATATTTAACGTACAAATACCGATATTCTCAGAGGAAGAATATTCATATTTTCACATAATTTCCCTACCTATTAACCAAACAAAAATCATACCTTCCAAACCATACCTAATCCTCAGTCCTAACAGTATTCAAAATTTTGACCAGAAATGTCCGAAAATTGAAGATATATATATTTGCAAAAGGACCGAATACCAAGAGTCACCAATAAACTCTTGCATTGCTAATTTAATAAATAATCAGGCAGCAAGTTGTATATTACAGAACCGAGAAAAAACTATAGAGATCTTTCAGCCAGAACCAAACTACGTCATACTAATTAACATCCCGAAGACGATCATTTACACAACATGCGGCACCGAACAACAGAACGTGCAGGGCTCCATGCTTATCCACTTCATCAACTGTGAGATTAACATCAACGGCATCATATACAGCTCAACTGCCAGGAGACATTGGGATGAAATAACCATACATCCAACCATCTTCAAGGAGATCAACGCCACAGATTCCAGCATCGCAACCCTGAGAAGACTTGATACCTACCAGTTCGCAGAAAGCAACCCTTTGGACTTTCTACCATCTTACGTCGACTCCATTAGTTTCTACTCTGCAACCACAGGATTTACACTATTGCTAATTATAATCATAATAGTCATATTGTACAAAGGACATCGAGGATTCTTTCAACCCAGTCAGTCACCAACCACGCATGGTTTCGTATCGTCCAACGAACCAAGGTTCATATGGCCGATACTCAACAGTAAGGAGGGAGGAGTTACATGCCCCGTATAGAATTCCATTATTACCTGTAAACCATAAATCCACCTTCCGGCACATGCCGCGATTCAGCAATTTAGTTGTAAGAATTTAAATCAATAACCAGACGCTAGATAATCATTTTTATTAATTTCTTAATAAATTCTTGGAATAATGTTAACATGCACTTATTTAGGTTTTAGATTGCACATTTTTGTATCAGGTTAAGTAGAGTTCATTTTAACCTTTATAATATTTTAAATCATGAATATCGATCACTCTTAGTTTTGGTTCTGTACTGTTAAGATCGATATTCGTTGCTATCTTGTTGTTTGATTTTTTTTAAATTCTAATTTTGATTCTTAAATTTGTTTGATAATAGACTTTGTGATTTCTTAAATAAATAATTATTGTTCGGACTTTTAAATATTGTTATTTTTTTGGTCATAAGACGGGCGGTTAACGTAATTCGCGCATGTCCCAACTTTTTAAACTGGAGTATCTTAGAAAAACGAGTTTAAGATGTGTTGTACCTGGTGGAGTTGGCTGCAAACATGCAGTTCGTCTTGTACTTCTTTTTTTTATTTTTGGTTTAAACTTGCATTTCTGTTTCATTCGGAAAATAGAGTTTTTTCTTGTTGTATTTCGTTGATTCTGTTTAGGTTTTTACTGATCGTGCCAAAGGTATGTCGACTAGAGAGTCCACCTTTTTTGCATATATGCGCCGAGTCGCGGTGGGTTCAGCACGAGATCACTAGGCCTTTTGAGTGGTTTATATTGCAAAGTTGCATGCGACTTTGGCTTTAATCTTGTCGAGGATGTTTACTTTTCTTTTGTTATTTGATTTTTGCATGAAGTGTGCGCTAGATCATTGCGTAACATTTGCTTCATACTACTTTATAGCTGTTAGGTTCTACTTCAATATCCTTGATCTGATCAGTGTGTGGCCGGCCATGCGATCAGGCAGGCGGGATCCCTTAATAAACGTATAGATTCAACAATCAAAAAAAAAATTGATTATTTTTTATTCCATGGTTAAACAAAGGCCGCTTCACAGCTGCTGCTGCTGGAGCATTATCGATCTGCATAATTGGAATTGTTTGTTTTCTAAACAACATATTCCTAAACATATAAAAGAGACCATGAAATATACTCGCTTCTATATATATATGATCATATATACAACTCCTTAAGGCCTAGGTGTGGTCGGCCGCGCAGCGACTAAAAACGACCGACCGAAAGAGATATTTCGTAACTTCTATATTCCATAGTAACGACACCGAATAGACTCCCGCTAATGGAGGCACAGATGGGCATCAGAAATTGATTTTGCAACCGCCTTCAATGGGATATGATCGGTGCTCTTGTACTGGTCATTAGATGCGATTTTGCAATATTAGTTGGGTCTAGTCTACTATTGGTACGCTTATATCTATCTATATTTTTTTTTTGATTTCTTCTCTTCATCTTGTTCAGGTTTCGTCTTTCTTCTGGATGTTGATGCTGTTGAGATGGTGACTCATTTTATAGTGATCTTGTCAGGGCAATTTTTGCTGGTAATAACTCAATTCTGGTTGTTGATCGTATCGGGTTTAGTGGGTACATGTCAGATAGTTAAAATGTCATGCTATGTTGTAAATCTTTTAGAGATTTTTGTGTGGAATTGTTTAAACAATTTTTTTTAGATATAAGGAAATGAAATATAAAACGGATTTTTCATGTTAGAATTCATATTTTATATTTTGGGGAAATTAATGAAGTATGGGAATTATGAAGATCATTGCAAGGATGACACGCGGGGATTGATGAGGTTAACTTGGAAGGACAATACTGTTTGCTACAAAGTTGTGTATTTTATCTCATCATTTAATCTTATATCAGCAAGTTGATCTTGAATAATTTTCGATCGTGTAAGCTAGTTCTTGATTTATAACGCTATCAAGATCGATCTTGTTTAGACTAGAGAAATAAAACTAGTTCTACGACATGTAACTGATACAAATTAAATGATCTTTAACTAATTAAACATTCATCAGACAAATATTTGACTGCGGTCTAGATAGACCGACGTTGCAGTATTCCGTGCATTTGCACAATTAGCTTAGAAGTTTATGCAGCTAACTACTATCCCAGGGTTCGAGCCTCCTCATAGACGTTTGTCTCTCCACCTTTTCCCGGCGTTCTCTCTTCTGCCATCGCCAGTAAGAATATGTAAGCAAGGCTTCTCCTGCTCGATTTTTGATGTGAGCCTTTGTCCTGGTAGTCCTGCATGAGAGATCTTTCATTGTCTCACTACTATCTATCTTTGGGTTATAACTTTGGAAAAGTATAGTATAGAATGTGACCTTGCATGATCAGCAGGGTTCTAGGACTTTTAATCAGTGTCCATTGAAGAAGCGTTTTGAGGTACTCAGGTTAGTCCAATTTGTTGCTTAGCGATCTTACTTAAGAGTTTGGTAAGACTCAGTCATATAATTCGATGAAGTTCGCACACAAGTTATACCTTGTAAAAATTATCAGTTTCTTCTGCCTAAAAATTGTAGAGAAATATCAGATACATGTCTGTTATTTTAGTGATCTTACTCATCTAGGGGATTGTAAACTACTTTTGTTTTGAATTCTAATTAAACTAAAAAGACCTCGTTTTATGGGGAGTGATGGTAGATCCTGGGATGTAAAGCCCCCGACTCTCACTCCCAATCTCCTACCACGACATTTAAACCTTCAAGTGGTGACCCTGTTAACTCTGAATGGATGCTGGGCAACCCCAACGAAAAGGAGGAGAATGAATGCGAGGGCGCACACCCTTCAAAGTCTACAAAGCCAAAATGTAAAGTAACCGTGTCGAGGGCAGCCATGGCAGTGGCAGTGGTAGTTTTTGTACTGTCGTTTAACGATATTCTATGGGTACGCACCCAGTTAGATAAAGCCGTTTTTACGTAGAAAACCTAAGATTTTTTCTGCATACTTTATCTGCGATACTTCTTTTTATTCTGTAGGATTCTTGTTGGTCCCGATAAGTATTTGCGAAGGCTTGAGTTTCTCTGTCCTGCAATCTATATCAAACCAATCACTCCTCACTCTTCTTGTTTTTACCCCTACTATCTGTTCAGCAGCCACTTTCAAGACACGCTAAATAGATGTGCCATAACAGGGTATCAAACCAGTATGTTTAGTTTTTACGCACCGAATGCGTTTGCTACGTTTCGTTTGACGTGATGAATCGGACAGCTGACAGAGCTGTGGTTGTAATTTCAGTAGATGTTACTCAGTTTTTGCAACACCATAGCCCTGGGAGCAGGGCCGGCGCTTGGGTGTTTTGCGCCCGGTGCAATATGCGATATTGCGCCCCATAAGCTATTAATTTTTGAACGCAGTGAAGGACAATGGAAAAGGACACAATCACCACCATAATAATGCGTATAACACATCCAACTAACAAAAACTTGCGGAGAAGAGTGTAGGAGAGGACGATGGGGTGGGCAGAATTTTTGAATCAACTTTTTGACAGTTGAGTGTATATTGTTGTGGGAGACATGCTTGGGAAAAAAATAAAGGAATGGCAGAAGGGAGAATCAAGATCTAAAGCATTCTAAATTGTAGTTCGTTGGAAAAGCTGGCTCTTGTTCTTTTTTTTAAATATTAATCTCTCAAATTGCGCCCCCGACAGATTGCACCCGGTACAAGTGCACCATTCGCACCTATGAAAGCGCCGCCTCTGCCTGGGAGCTCGTTTTATCTAAAGCCGTATTGTTTGTCGTTTACGTTAAGATTCTAGATACTGGATAAGAAATTCGATACTAAAATATTTAGTTTTGACTCTTAGCAGAAATTTTGCTGAAGTGATCGTTGTCATTGGTGAAGGTGAATGCGATCAGAATACCTGACTTATTAACTCCCTTCACCCGGACCTAAGATAACCTTTTCCAGATAATCTACAAAACTGTATCATCGACCTACATTAAAGGACGCCCTGTTCCACATGACCACTAGCTCCCGTCAATATAATCATCACGTATTCTTCATCACGTCAGTCCTTTGCTGCTCTGCAGCTACCGTATCCAGATTCAGTTATCTTCTACTTAAGCTGAGACTTACTCCAATTAAATGCTGGCTTCATCAACAACAAAAAAAAATGTATTATTCAAAAAAGAGCGAAGCGAAAAAAACCAGACCTTAATCGCGCAAAGCCAAGAATCAAAACGAAAGCCATCAAGTGACTTATGACAACCTGCCGCTGTGAGATAGTTTTTTTTCGCGTTACATATAAATTCCGAACCTTTCAGCGACATGCTTTTGTATAAAAACTGATTGCCATGAAGAGCTGTCAACATAATTCATTGTGACGGGAATGATTTATGTCGCCTCGCGTTGCAGTGTCCACCCGCAATTACAGGGCGCCCATAAACTGTGCACACTGCAGATTACAAGAGCGATACTCGCCTCATATTGTTTAAAGACTCCTAAGGAGAATTCATGGCATCTTATCCTCTTCGAGGGCATTATCTAATCTCTGATATATACTGGAATAACAGAGGAGTTGACGAGGACCAGCCGCGCCGCCGCCACCGCTGCAGCCCCGTCATCTTGCTGCAGCAATCCCGGATAAACACTGCAATCTTTATGGTGTTTACCAGCGGTGCGTGGGCATGAATTATGTCTTGGATGTCATCATAATATGCTGCAACATTTGCATAAATTTCTTCTTCTCCTATCGGGCAAAGAGAGAGAACAAGCCTCAAACTCCTTGGCAATTCGCCGGGATAAAATGTTTCGCGATTAAATTACCAAGTGTTGAGATATATAAGGGTCTTTCCGAAAGCGATTTGTTATACAGAACACCTCCTTTTCTGCTGAGCTGATCGCGCAGGTGTTCAGGATTTGATCGCCTTAATGCCGGATTACCGGCAGATAAGAATAGAAGTCGTGTTTCGCTCCACTTAAGACCTGCTGAAGTGCTGAAGTGGGTCCGGGGCCCGGTCCAAGCCAAGAAGTCGCGAAACTAATTCGTGTCAAATACCAATGTCACCTGGGCTTATGTCTCAACTGCCCAAAGATCAAAAGAAATATCTCCGACTCTGCACTATCGCATACCGCATTCCTTTTTTTACCTCATTTTTTTGATAACACATAATGATCTGTTGGCACAATGGAAATTGTGATCGAGCCAATAAACACAGATTATCTCGATCCCCTTCGAGTATCGCGGCTTCAATTAAGACTTTGCTTCACTAAGTCGACAGTCAACCAAAACTCCCCTCCCCACCTCTCCGGGCAATATACCATATATCGAGACTCGTTGGGAAACAAATGGTGGAGACGTTAATTTAATTATCTCACCATAAATAACCCCTCCCCAAAAGAGGCACAAAAAAACAGTGATGGCCTTACCATATTCAAATTACCAACAATGACAGCGCCGCCGAGGAGCTATCCGAGGCAGGTTTTGGCGATTTCCTCGTATACTTAATGGGGACGCTCTCCGCGGAAAGATATCGAAGCCACTCAGAATTGTCAATACATGAATTAATCATGAGATAAGGTAAGGTGCTCCCGGGCCACAGGTAAAATGGTTACGGGGCGATAGTTGCTGATTTAAAATCAGTTTCTGCTCTTTTTCTGGCGGGGGAGGAGGGCTTGACTGCTGCGTAAGGAGCTGCGCGATTCCATGAAAATCTTACCACAGTTTGATTGAGGGATGCTGGGAAGATGATATACATATACATATCAGTCGATATCAGGGAATTTAAATCAATGAAAAAAGTGAAAGGATTGATTTGTGACGCTCGAGATAATTAGTAGTGGTTTGAGGAGGACGATCGTTACTCAATGTCAGCTTTATATTCAGGCATTGTTATAAATCTGGATATGTGGGTTTGATAGTGGGTCAGTGGATGTTCGACAACTTTTACATAATAAAATTTCATTAATCTGGAATCCATCAAGTACTTTCCTTTTTTTGGGCTGGGCATATTTCAATATTTCTCTAAATTTACAATTTAATTGAGATTTTAGAAAAATTATGTTGCGATACTAAATCTATTCTGCTTATGCACAACTGCCTCGGTAGCCTAGCCGTTACGGTACCCGAGTACCATCCCAGAGGTTCGTGGTTCGAGTCAACTCCAGACATACTCACTCTAAGGGAAAAGACAGGCAGTCACTAGGACGGGAGGAAGAAGATCTTTAATTGAAGAGGAGCGAATCTAAACCTAGCTTAGAAGCTCTGTCTCTCAATCCAGAGCAGAACATTCATAAATAACATGTGTCGAAATCTCGTCAGCTTCCATGCAAAGTCGGCATTCTGTTTCCTGAGATATTCCACGAAAAGCCTTAGATCCGCTCTGTTTAGGGAGTGATAATAGCTCTTAAGGCATAGGGTGTTATTAGTTATTTAGCTTGTCTCAGCCCTGGGACCGATTCCAAATAGGGTCAAAACACTCTTACAGATACCTTCCAAGTTAATCAAGGGCTTAAACAGGGGAATGGACTGGCGCCTATCTTATTAAGCCTAGTTTTGGAAGCAATCATCGGAGCAGAAGTCTTCTCACTAACATCATCGAAGGAAAAATACCCGTAAGCTGGTCGAGGAAAAGAGAGAAGGATGCGGCTGTAGCAGATGCAAAGACATTACTCCACACATCGAACTAGAGAACGTCGGCCAGAAATCGAGTAGACTTGAGAAAAAGTTTAGAGGAGGTCAAGACTCGAGTTGGGCTGAAGCACTATTGGAAGAAGAAGAAGAGTGATGACAGAAGCCTGATTTCTATGGATATGTCCCACGACTTTAATAGGATATGGAACCCTGCCGTTTTACCGAAACTTCAAGCTATTGGTGTTGATTCAGCTCTAAGGAACACTAGAACGTGAGTTTCTTTTTGCTCGTTTAATCAATATAGTATTGGATGATAGCAAACCTAGACTCCATATCACCTGTGTTGATGTACCTCATGGGTCAATTTTATAACCTGTACTTTTTTATCTTCAGAAATTTTGTTTTCTCAGTCCCTTCCAACCAACTCCATAGCTTCGATAATCATGCTACTCTGCTTTATTGTTAGGGCTTAGGAGATGCAAGGCAAGCACGTGCCATATCTTATACAGTCTGCATTTCCGAGCTCTTACAATATCCAAAAATTTAGACGTAGAGACGACTCAATGCTCTCTCCTTCAAGACCTTTTCGGATTCCTCATAACCTCAAACTTATTTTATTCCTAAAACTATTATTACTACTTCAAATTGCGCCATAACGTTACCAACGACACGATAGACATGTAGCACAAGGGGTGTTTTCCCAAGCTTAGACCTGCCCTATGAAAAAATGTGGACTTGGTAGAATTGACTAAAATCGTATCTAAGAGCTTGTTGAACAAAACGATTGATGACAATATAAATTTAAGAACGACTAGGTCAAACATCTTAAAACGAATAAAGCTATGAATTCTACGATGAAAAATATATACTACATAGACATGAGCTGTTTTATTGACTTTGATAATGACTTCGATACAGTGTAGGTTGAGATTTTAACATATAAGGTCGTCTAATACATCGTGTCTTTGAAAACGATTTGCTGGACTATATGCAGTGGATTTCGACCACGAACCTGTAAGTTTTTTTCAATACGAAGCTAAAATTGAAAAAAGGTCTGAATTTGGTGCAATAAATTGAAGGTGAACTGCGAGTAATTTTCATGTTGTCACTATAATCAATTTTCAAGTTAAAATCAGGTCTACTGCTATATTTTAAAGTATGCCCTGTTAAATCTCGACCAGCATGCAATAATATCTTGCCAGAAATCACATAATACTGGAAAAAGACACAGAGTGCTAAACATAAAGAAATAATAATATCAAAAGCTTTTATCATCAATCACCTTTACTTTCACTTAATTGTGATCTTGTCGCCACTGACTTAAATCATCGTAATTACGTCAAAAAAACATAAGCTGCCATAAAACCAATAAAACAACTTTCTATAACGCGAAAATTGCTTACTTTATGCATTGCAGTTAAGGTAAGGAGTACCTTCTTCTTTTGCCTTTTCAGTGTAGTATTGATGGAGGAATAAAAATAATAATCATAATAATAACAAAAAATAATAAGAAGAAGAAACCGATCACCGATCTTATCTGATTAAAATCATTCTTTCTTTGGTTGGGTATACTGTATCCCTGTTGCGCATCTTTCACTCGATGAAGTATTTTACTGTCGCACCACACACCATAACACATCACCGCTCTTACAAGAGCTGACTTCAATTACTGAAGAATCTCACGTACAGACAGAGCTGTCCATTCATCGACATGACCATAACTATAAGAGGAAAAAGAATGCTTTATAAGATGGTCACGCACGAAAGTGCCTGGCGACCATCTCTCAAGGTATCACAAGAAGATCTTCTCACTTCTTGTCAGATTGATGCCCCGAGAGAACGCATAAAAAAGCGATTCCCGAACGGAAAATAATATATACCCCAAAAACCAACCAACAAGTTCTGGAAGGCATCGATAAGTGAAATAAGCTGCCGCATTGCAGTTTTATGATGGTACAAAAAAAAACAACCAACACCAAACTAAGTAACACGGAAAGGTCGCATCCCAATCTCTGAAGATGGATTACAAAAAAATATATATATATAATCTGAGGAGCAGGTAACTGCATATCGTGCTGGGAGAAAGGCTCCCCGAACACACCAAAATGCAAGGTGAACTTTCCTGGAGATGTCTTCTCTCACAATGAAGCGAATTATCTGCTTATTGTCTCGGAAAAGAAAGCCGCGAGCAGCAATCTATAAATAATATCCAGAAGAAGAAGAAGATGAAGAGAATCCTCATCTCATCCCGCAGCTAAGTGAAAATTTTACGTTCCACATTTCTTCCGCTTGTGGACGGCGGCGCGGGCATTTTTCAGGTGAATTTTTGTAGCTCTGTTAACTCTTCTTATCTGGGGGAACATCGCTGGAGCCCATTAATTTCCGCGGCTTTTGTGCGCTGGACTTTGGGGGGCTCGTGGCTTTCCGTGATCCAAGGATTTTACATCTTTATTATTTTCGGGAGAAGAGAGCCCGTGAATAATGGGTGTCGATTTATTACTAGAGAAAATTATGACATAACTGTAAACAATATTATTTAAAGGGAAGATTAATTATCTCTGCACCCAAAAGGATTTCATTTTTATTGCAGTAACAGCGCCAGAAATGCACGAGCTTTGATGGCATTGGTTGAAGTCACAATTTACGCTGCATAATCCAGCTTTTAATGAGAGGGACTAGTCGTGTCGTGGGAGCCTATGTACATATATAAAAGGAGCTGATCTACCGATGCAGATTCTATCCCATATGACCTAGTCCAATAACCAAGCCCACGCCCAGTCCAATAACCAACGATGCAAATACCACTTGCTGACGAGCCGTTACCAGGAAATACTTCTGGTCATCGATCAAAAAAGACTACAATGAGTTGTCTCGATCATGCCAACGTTGCCAAAAGTCTGAAGTTTCACGGCATAAAAAATCTCCATTTGAAGCTTTCAAGCGTCCAAATAACAGATTTGACCATATCGATATGGATATAGTGGGACCTCTAGTGGATACTCTTATATCTAAAAGATAGTCGATAGATTCACGCAATGGCCTGAAACATACCCAATTCGAGATACCTCAGCTTCAACAGCTCAAGATTCGTCACTGAATTTGACCCAGGATTCTCGAGAGCACAACCGATCAAGATACGCAGTACGAATCTAAACTATTCAATGAAGTTGCCAAATTACTCGGTACTCATCGAATCCGGACAACCGCCTACCATCCGAAGGTAATGGTTGAACGGTTCCCTAGGCAACTAAAAGCCGCCCTAATGGCAAGGGACAACACCACTCATTGGAGTGAAGACGTACACTTCGTCATGTTAAGGATACGCAAGACAATCAAAACGACCTACAATGGTCAGAATCTGTGACTTCCTAATTCGATTGATTCGATAATTGTGTATCTATAAGATTTTTTCCTACCCTGGCCAATTAATCTGCTTTTTCGTTACCCTCAATGTTCCTGTGCAGAGTGACCCACCGACTGAATAGTGATCCTCCACCTCCTACCCAAAGAAAAGATCTCATTTCAACCGATTTGGAGTAGCTTACACCTTATATTTATCAACACCAGTGGCAAGATCGCTATCCAATAACAGTTTTACCCTGGCTGATGGCCTTGGTTTCGTCTGTATTTCATGGCAGATTTTGACGAAGTTCCAACTGGAAGTCGCTGGCATAAATAGGCACCAGCGATCACTTCAGGATCAACTAAATTTCAGAAAAACGATCTTCCATCTTTCCTCTTGAGTCAACGTCTTCAAATTTCGGGACCATCTCTCAAAAGCAGATAAAAGATAAAAACATCAGAACCAGAGCGTTGGATATGCTAGAATACAATGTCAATACCTCTCTTCTTCTTGAATCTGGTATCAAGTTATCAGAATATGCGGATAAAAGCCCAAGAATTGTACGAGTCCGTAATCACTTCCCGATACCACTCTGAAGAAAACTTCGCAGTTTAGGCTTTTGGGGATTTCTGTAGCTTCTGGGGAAACCAGCTCCGTCCTCGAAATCAAGTTGTGTTAGTAGTTCATTGCGTAATAGAACGATACTATTTACGGGTTATCTAAAAATCTCTCTCTAAAGAACTCATAACTACTTAAAAACCCTCGTCATCAGCTTATATAATCACAAAAATATGTGAAAACAATTACCTAAGAAATGCCACAAATTACTGCCGACCTTCACAAGCTCCAAGCCGATCGATCCACTTACTCTCTCGCAACTAGCGTTAAAAGAGCCCATGACAAGATCAATTTGACCCTAAAGTTCAAGACTCCATACCCACTGGGCTAAAAAAAGTCTCCTTACGAGACGCCATACGAATTTTGCGCCACCGGTGGTGATATTCAAGGCGGATGAAAACCTCAATTTTCCAATTTCCCCCCAGCGCAGCTCCACGCAAGTAAAAAACTCCCTTCATACCTGATCGCATCGGAACGATAAAATTCCGTTCGATGATTGTCTTCGCGGCGTGATGTATTGGATCGAGGCACGCAACGTTCTTCTTAAGGTTTTGCGCGATCTTGTTAATTTTCCACAAGCGATCTCATACCGGACCAGAGGGGGGGGGGGGTGGAGATCACACCGAGGAGGAGAATTATCAGCGTTTCACGGTTCTGGTTTTAATTGTTTTCATTCAGGTAAATGGAAAGTCTCTCCTTTGGCCGGATCGTCTCCTGTGGTATGACAGTTCTCGATATAATGAAGACATTTCTCCCTTTTGTGTCCCGGCAGTTGATACCCAAATACGAAGATCGTTTTGTTTTTGTATCAGGTAAAAGAGATTTGCATAAGCACCCAGCACCAGCAGCAGTAGTGCAGAATGATTTGATCGGGAATTTAGTTAAGGGAAGTGAAGACTTAGCACCTCAAGACACGAAAATGAAAGTATTCCGGTAAAGATTTGAGGCGATAGACCAACATAGTTGCTGCTGCATGGAAACGCCATTGTGCCTGGTGGAAAAGTTGCAGAGAAAAGATTCACCTGCAAAAGTTGATATTTAAATTTATTGAGGAATTTTCGCTAAATGCCCTAAAGGATGAGCAGGATCGCTTTTTCGTATCTTGGATTTTCATGATTATGCACACTTAAGAATCGCGCTTGGGTAGCCACTTGCGTAGTTATCGATCAAAGTCGAGTTTTTAGTAGAGACTAGTTGGAGTTTGCAACATTTGCATCATTATATTGCATGCTATTAGAAAGCAAGCCGCCCAATTTATCTCTTAGTGAAAAATGTGCACGATCCATATAGGACTTATTTGTTAAGAGACGCGATACCTAAGTTGTAACCATAGGCTCTCTAATTTTTGCTTGTACTAACGAAAGAAGAATTTTTTAAAATACCTTAAATGTTCACTTTAGAAACCTCACGGAAACCCAGGAAAGACTGACTGGAAGAAGTTTGATCTGGTCCCGAGAGCTAAACTCTCTGGAGAGTGCCCACATGAAAGTATAGACCTTATAGAGGAAATCGAAGATGGGGTCAATTCTTTTGAAAACACTATCCAGTTGGCGCATGGTGTCAGGCCCAATAAAGCGCAGCAAAAAAGCCTTTCACTGGTGATGGAATGAAGATCCCTCGAAACTGAGGAAGTTTACAAGAGAGACCTTCAATAGATATTACAAACAAGGCCCTTGGTGGCTTAAGAAACTAGAAAGAGTCATCGACTCCCACATTCGCCAATCGGTAGATTTGGCTACCTTCACCAGCTCAGCCTGCCTATCTTAGTGGTGATCTACCGAGACGGCTCTGCTCGAGGTAGTGGTACTGAATCAATTCGAGAGGTTCTCATAGACCTAAACCTAGAAGCAAGTCTGAGGCATTGGCTAACAGCTATTCTGAACTCGAGAATAATCCAAGCGGAGACGGTGATCAAATTCGTCACAAGACCTGCCACACGAAGCTCTCGACGTTCTTTTGCGCCTACCATCACATCCAACTCTAACCTCGTGTAGTGCGCTGAGGGCAGGGAATCCGGGGCCTGCACCTACGGACATACTATTTTGACATACTATCTTCCCTTTAGATTGATCTTAGAAAGTAACTCTTCGTCGAACTGCCCTCAAGAAGAGAGTGGAGAAACGGAGATGTGCTACCAAAGGCTCGAGACCAACGAGAGAGAAACACTTGCTCACTTTCTGTGTAAGTGCCCCGCTTTAACTAAAGCCAGGCAGCTCACTCTAGGCAGTTACGTTTTGGAAGGCTTAAAACAGATCTCCAGAGTCAAGATGAGATCATTGTTAAGCTTCCTAAAGTCCACAGGATGGTTTTAGACATCCGTCACACCCTACCAACCACCCACTCCACAATCAAGGATCACGAGTTGTGGCAGGAAATCGTTGCACCAAACGCTAATTGGGCCTACGATCGCTTCACCTTCACCTACCTACCTTTAAACATTTATTCATCCATTAAAGACTTGGGACAGTAAACACTTAGTTATGATAAGCCCTTATGGAGAGATAAACAGGCAATTATATTGGCGACTGCAAAGGGTGTCTTTTAGCATACTCAATAGACCGAATTTCGTTCGATCTCTGAGGTCAAGCAGCATTGGACGGGATTGGTATTTAATCGGGGGACCATTTGGAAAAATGAAACTCGAGCTTGGATGACGAAAAGGTGGATACAAGGTGGATTATGCATCACCACAGACACGTTTACTAGTGAAACACTTGTAACAGTGATAATTATTTAAAATCACTTGATAAGATAACTGAGATACATCAGGTAGTTTAATAATCCAAGCTAAAACGTCAACCGCATACCAAGTACTCTAAGGCTATTTCCACCGCAAAAGGCCAGCCCCAAAAATTAAATAATAATACCCATAAAAATCCGGGTAAACTTTCGATTAATAATCACAATTTCCCTTTAATCCCGTCGAACGGCGGCGATCCAATTTAATTACTTACAATTATAAAAAGTGTGAAATTTTTGCAAAATTGCGAATATTAAAGAAAAATTAAAATGAATTAAATCTCGTCCATAAATAATCAAGTTAAATAAAAAAAAATCTTTTATTCAAGTTGCGTAAGAAGATGCTGGATGAGTTATGCCTGGTTATTGGGTGCCTCCCGAATTACCGCGAAAGGGGGGCCCAAGCTGCCCTCTTAATTGACCACAAGGAGGTGACCATTATCTTAAAATCTCGTTCATGAGGGAAAAAATTAAAACATTCCCAGCCCATATTAAGTCGTTTTCGATGTTTTTGTACCTTTTTTTCAGTTAAACCTTTTTTCCCGGTCGGAGATGTTTAACAACGCCTTAACAATTTATTTTCACCAACAACCAAAAGCCTGAAAGAAATATACATACACATATATGCAATTTCACGTCGGCGAATCTCAAAGGATCTACACAAGAAAAATCTCGGATTTTCAGATCGCGACATTTAATATATAAAAAAAAAAAAAACAAATTTTCGGTGTTTTTTTTTTTCGTCGTTTTTATCAATTTTTTATCCATTTTTCCCTGCAATTTAATTTAGATGACGGAAATTTTTTATTCCACTGCGCAAACGCAAAGGGCTGTGCTTCTGCCGTTTTGTATTATCGATTCGAGCATTTTGTCATACGCGGTTTTTTCGTGAATTTTTCATCAGAGATCTTATCGGGGCTTATCTGATTGCATATGGCATGGCCAATATTCCTTGGTATGGAAATTGTTTATTTCGCCTTTCAACTTTTATTTTGATTAAGATAACGCTGCTGGAAACAGTTGTTTTTTGGTGCATCAAGGTAAATTTTTTTAAAGTTAAAGATGCTTGGAATGACGACTTAATGTTGGAGTCTTCGGAGCTGGAGATGTGGAACGTGTGTGTGGGAACGAGGATATGGAAAGTTGCTTCGGTAATCGATTTACTTTTAATGAAACAAAAAAATGCAAATTCAAGGATGTTCATGATCTTGTCTAACATCCCAATGATCATACCGTGGCAAATTAATGGTGATAACGGTGTTACAAAAGAGGATGCTGTATAAGTACGATTGGGCGTTCGACCGTCTGATGATATAAAATAAAATAACTCGGGGATAACGCGAGCTATAGAGCTTAAATTTGGTATAGACACTATTGAGACCAAATATTATTGACTACTTATCTCTTAGTACCAAGCTCTTGCTGTATTACGATGTACGTTGTTGCCTCCAAATAAAGGTTTAGCAGTCGAACCAAACGAAAAGGAGACTAATGAATATAGAGGTCGAGGAATACCTTCAGGGGGGTTAGACAAGGCATTGTCTTAATCGATCGCCTTTAACTTCATGTACACTCAGTTGAACAAATGCTTTACATTGCCCTGGATTCTCTGCCAAGGATGGATTTCCTGTCATTCTCGTGGTATTTTTATGGAACAAAAATATGCGAAAAATTAAAAGAAAAGATGACTGATGTAAGGCTCAAGTTTTGAAAGTCTGCCGAGGAAATAACAGCACTTCTTTCCAAATGCTCTAGAAGGATATGCGTATGGTATGGTACCCTGAGCCGTGTACATCCGATATCTTGCCAAAGCCGCTGTGGTCAGATGCCGCTCTCCAGTGAAGCAAGACCCCCAGAAACTAAAAAAACGCCAAAAGAGCATCCCACAACCTATGGTTCGATTATTAATGCATTGGTATCGACTAATTTTTCAAAGGACAAATTGACGAAGGAACAATTCTCTTTAAGGCCCCTATACACGGTCAAATCGGATCGGAACTCCTTCTTGATTGCGTTGGGCAACGACCATAAAGGTCGCAATTGCAAACGACTCATAAAGCTAATCTATGCCAATAAACCAGTGGACCCGCCATACTCCATTACGTCCAGCCTTTTATTATGTGAAACACTCGCCCTTAGCGGTAACTCTTTTCATTGAACCTCTTCACTCAATTTTTAACGGATCATTTAACTTTTAACAAATCTAATGTCAGCTCAATTCAATTCAATTCAACTTAGCTCTACTCATCTCAATCCAATTCTTAAAAATCTTTTTAACTCAACCCAGTTCAACTTACCATAATTTTTAATCCAAATCTTAACCCAGTATAGAACGCAACGCAACTCAATTCAAGTCCACTTAACCCAACTCAACTCAACCACACTCTTTTACAGATCAACTTAACTCAACAAATTTCAACTTAAATGAATTTTTAACCCAACTTTAAACGCAGCTTAACTCAACGTCATTTATTTAAACCTAACTCAAACTCACCTCTTAACTCTGCTCTTCAGCCAACACGTTACTAAGCTTCAGTTAACTCAGGTTAGGTTAGGTAAGATATGGCTGAGCTGATGGTTTAAGCTCATACAGTTAGGACAAAAAGATAAGCCCATTGTGATGCCATAGTGATCCCATTTTAAATCCGATGTTGAAGTGTCGTTTCTTCGCTAAACCATCTCCGGAAAGTAATGAATCTTAAGTTGCGGGATACCATGCTTTGAGATTTTAGCAAGCGTGCTTTAGGAAGTGTTTATATCGTCAGCCCCCATCTGCTTAGGGCTGGGCAGTGACAGAGGAGATGTAGTACACTTTCCTCCTCGTCCGGATTCTTACAACACCTGCAAAAATGTCTCAAGACCTAAACGGGTCGCATGCGTTGTTATCAGACAGTATCCGATCAACACTCCCACTATAACAGAGAGGTCATGTCTCCCTAGGCTCAGTAGTGAAGTGGTCTACCTGAGATCATAAGAGGTGCAGGTTAATTTGGCCAAGGTGCCTTTATTAAGATCCCTCCATTGCTTCTTCGCTTGTTGCATTGTGTGCTGTTTTCAACGAAGTTTAAAAGTGGCCCAAGGCATACCAACTTTTTCCTTTCCAGGCGATCGTGCCATTTCTAGCCAGTTCGTCAGCTTAAGAATACCTCCTATATTTCGGTGACCAGGATCTAGAATTGTGGAGTCTTCTCGTTAAGAGATCTGCGACATAGCTCTAGAGCTATTTGTGCAAGAGTGCAGGGCTTTTAGAGCCGCCTTACTATCTGAGATGTAGAAAGTCCGATTCCTATCGCCTTGCTGGAAGACGGAGATTTCAATCCCAAGCTAGGGGCAAATATTTCTCCCCATTCTAGTTCCTCGAACTTAGAGCCACCAATAGAGAAGTTTATGGCAAATCCCCCCCACTAAGTCTGAGCTAATTACTGAAATTGAATTGGTTTGGTCTAAAAATGTGAATTATTATAGCTGCCGACAGTATAGTAGGTCCCAGTAGCAGTCGCAGTACCCATACTCGGTACCTCAAAAAGAAATGAAAAATAACAACGGCTCCAGGAGGGAACCTTGCGGAACACTGCATATGGGGCATTCCACCTCAAGTGTTCCCACCTCAAAAACGAAGCATTTTTTATTTAAAATTGTAAGTCCGAAGATTTGTTGATAATGGAAAGCAAAGAACACGTATCCTTATGTATTTTTTCCGTACTTTCCAAAAAAAAATATATAAACAATTTCCAATGACATTTAGTAACATTTTTTTTAATTTAAACTTTGTTAATAACATTTTTTTAACAAGAGCCTGTTGGGATTTGTTTCAAACTTACCTTATAATACGGTTCATTCCCTCCCCTACAAAAAAGTAAGAGAAGAAATTCAACCTCAAAAAGAGAAGAAATTCAACTTTGCCCATAAAATACTATATATACTTTTTTGTAGGGGAGGGAATGAACCGTATTATAAGGTAAGTTTGAAACAAATCCCAACAGGCTCTTGTTAAAAAAATGTTATTAACAAAGTTTAAATTAAAAAAAATGTTACTAAATGTCATTGGAAATTGTTTATATATTTTTTTTTGGAAAGTACGGAAAAAATACATAAGGATACGTGTTCTTTGCTTTCCATTATCAACAAATCTTCGGACTTACAATTTTAAATAAAAAATGCTTCGTTTTTGAGGTGGGAACACTTGAGGTGGAATGCCCCATATGTAGAGTTGGTAAAGGGTCCGGAATTGAATTTTGTATCCATATTTTTTGTGATCGATTATGTAAGCAAGCAATCCCAAATCAGGCGTGCAGCTGAGTATAAATTTGATGTTGTTTATTGGCTTACCTACTTTCGAAAAATTTATGGCCTACTCTGTCAAATGTACACCAAGCAATGCAAGGAGAGGCAACACCAAGAAATGCAAGATCGCCAGAATCAAGAGCCATTCGAGGATCAATGGTTTGGCGCTATAAGCTAAGCTATAGGTGTAATTAGTAGTTGGCCTTGATAGAGTCTCTTTGAAATGAAATTAAGTAAAATTTGTTGAAGTTTACTGAATAGATAATGTGAAATTTGTGGATATTTCGCAACTAAATCTTCAGGAGTATACGATGCATTAGAATATGACAATTCGTTAGAGATTTCTGACCCTACAACACCCAGGCCAGTAACTCAAGATCTTAATTCCCACCTAAAAATATTTTCTATCAGATTAATTCGTTCCTGGAGTCACTTCGACGCCTTAAAACGTCACCATCCACAAAGCAATCTGCAAATTTACAATTCAGCATTGCAATATTTTCGATAGAATTCTCTCGGCTTAATTGTCACTATTCATCAGGTTCATTAAGACACTTCTTTAGTACCACACTGCTCTCTAAAGAACTAGCTCACAGGATACCCAGCGCTAAAACGAATCTAAATTTTAAACGCTATGCAAGAGATGTCAAGTGATAAACACTTCACTAAAGCGCCCCCCACCACCCTCCCGCTCGATCTACGCAAGTACAATGAGTAACACAGCTAGAAAATCTATCCCACATGCGCAATAGGCAGATGCCAGGTATCATAAAGTGCAATCAAAGTGACAGCAAACTAATAAAGGTCGGATATGGATGTTACTTCCCAGCTGATCTGCATATCATCTGAAAGAAGGAAATGCAATTCGATGGCCTACAAGAGCGACGATCTTCATCTAGGTATTAAGGAAGTGACGAAGATCATTTGGATTTACCTGTGCTCCGGCATCACCATAACCGCGGAGATTACTTCACTCCGTTCTGGTTTTTGCATTGTGGAGGTTAAAGAGCCTCGGCATCAATTGAGCAGCTTGGAACAAACAGAAAAAAAATACCTGAACAGGGGCAATGTAAATTTTTATCGTCTTCAGAACCCGAACAAGGCAACCAGTCGTAATTGGTCGCCATATCGGAGAACGTGCGCTCGTCTATTATATACTATACCTGTGCAGGTATGATGCTGTCGTCTTGTAACATAACATTATATTTTTGTTGCTGTTGTTGTTGTTGTATTGTTTCGGTTTTCGGGATGAAATAAAAGCGCGCAAGAGAAGCAGCGAGATCCAGCTTAGCAGACGATTAGAGCTAGACTTATGTCGTTTAAAAGAACAAAGAAAGTTTTAAAGAGTTGTGTGCTCCCGTCAGCAAAGACAACCGCACGCGACTAGCACGAGTCTTGAACATCACGAAAAATTGCATCAAGGTGTGCAGACGAAGTTGAAGGAGGAAAACAAACCTATATTTTTTTTTGGTTCGTTCGTTCGCTGGTTGTTGGATTCCTTCAGGCCTTTAAGAGCCGTTAGTCTAGAATCCGAAGGATTTGAACGATTTCGTGATTCTCGGATTTTATAACATTTCTAATAAAAAAAATCTCTCTCTCTTTCTCTCGATCATCCAACAGACCAACTGATGAATGTTTCATAAAATCCACCTCACAACGTACCAATCCCTAATTAGCAGGTAACAACACACTAAAATCCTTCTACCTGGCAATTTCCACAATTCGATATCATCTCATCCAGTTTTACGCAATTGTCACCTGTAGACATTCTCTAGAAGACTAGGTGGGCACCGCATTGCCATAGTTAAGAAAAATGCTCTAGGGAATCAATCTGGTGCACCCAGTCGTGTCCAGATCTAGCGGAGCCCCGGCAAAACATTTTAATTATCTCCACCTGACATTTAAAGGCATCACACACAAGACGTGCGTGATGACTGCTCACTGGCGATCTTGACAGTTACATAACATGATCTGTCCTCGGTAGGCTGGACGTTAGCTGGATTTTTCTACCATAATTTTTTTTTGTTGTCATCAAGTAATTTTTCTATACTTGAGGGAATTTTCACTTTATTCCCAATTAAGGCCCCAAATCGAGAATTTCAATTTTCTCATCAATTATTTATAGAGGGTGAGTCTTGTGAGGCGTTATTAGAGGAATAGTTGTCAGTGTTCTATTTCTCTTAAAGGAATGCGGAATGATCAGTTGAGGTGTTGTCGGTTACATTGTAGTCGTTTATTGTATGATCAATGTGTGTGTCGTTAGATTGTACTGGGGCAAACATGGACTATCCATGGGGAAACGTAAGACATCGTTAATACGTGGTGAAAGCGTTGCAGAAGAGTTAAGGAAGCATTACTCTTGAATAACCGCTTTTCTTACATTGATGTCCTAAGGAGTCGTCCATAAATTACGTGAGGTGTTTAGGAGGGGAGGGGTCAAGTGAAATCTCACCCAATCTCACGTGGGTGGAGGGTCTTGCCAACTATCGTGTAATATTTTTTCCTCAAAAAACAGTGTAAATTTGGTAGAAAACTGAAATAAATTAAGTGAAACATGTTTCTCATTTACTTACAGGCCGCCGGCAGGCCAGGTCGGCAGGCACGGCCCGATGAAGGCCACATAATACTCAGTCTGACTGAGGGATGAGGAGGATACCTGATCTGCCTGACAGGCCGCGGCATGCAGGTGACGTCATGATTCCCTACAGACAAACTGGCAAAGACGACAGTTTAGCATAGCAGCCGTTAATTCAAATGCAAAAATGTTAATGGCCTCAACGAAAACTTTAAAGGCACAAATAGATTCGTGACTCGAAAAATCATTAAAATACGCGGACCACCATATTTGCAGGTGTTGCAGAGAAATTAAATGTATGGGAAATTCTCACGCAAGCGGCCGCCATTTTCGCCTTCGTGCCAAGGCGGCTCCAGACTCACGCCGTGAACACCCGTGAAAAAGCGCGAATGCAAGTGTGGGTGGTTTTTGCGCCTAGTTCGCTCCTTACTTTTAGGTCCAACTGGATATGGGTAAATCGTACACAAACAATTTTATGCGGACGCCAGAAAGTATCATCCCGAGTAAAAATAAAATAAGGGCATTTGGCGGGCGTTGGGGCAAATGACGGGCAAATGACGGGCGTAGAATTTTAAACCATTTTTTATGATGGCCTTTCAAGGGGCAAAAAACGGCGACTTGGCTTTTCAAGGGTCAAACGACGGCCGTAGAGTTTTTAAATTTTTTTAGGGCGAGCACAGATGGGCAAACGACGGGCAAATGACGGGCAAACTTGAACAAAAGATTTCAATTTCCGAGAAGGCCTTATAGAGGCCATAAAAATGCCAAATGTATAAAGCGTGATTTATGTATTTTTCTCGTTATTTCTCGCTCGAGTAAAAATAAATTTTGGCCTTTTGACGGGCGTGATGGCCCGGCCATATGGCGGTCAAATGACGGCCCGTTGCAGGACAGTACGGCCATTCGGGGGGCGATTGACGGTCAAATGAGGGCTTTTCAGTCGCAAAAAGGCCATTCGGGGGGCGATTGACGGTCGAATGAGGGCTTTTCTTTCCCTGGGGTGAAAATCGATCGCAGGTTAAATTTTAAAGCTCACTTGGAGGGCATGGCGTCTCTCAAGCTTGGCGCTCAAAGTAGGGCTCTTGACCTTGTTGTTGCTTCCTGATGGTGAGGATGGTTAGCTCAGTCCTGTGTGAACAGCAGTGTTGGAACGGACCGCTAACAGTAGATAAAGGAGAGCCACATACAGACTAAGGCCCGCACACGAGGCGGCTGATTTGTAAATCCTGTTTCAAATTGGTTTCACAATAATCACGATCACAATAAGTTTACAACAAAAATGAAACCTTTGTCCACACACGGGCGCAACTGATTTTTGATCAATCGGTGTTTTTTTAGTCACGCTTGCGACCGACAAGAGATCAAACAAATCTAATCGGTCTCGTAACTCTGCCGTCGTCTGGTCCTAAGCCAAGGGTGTGAAAAGAGTCAATCCAAAGAACCGAAGAAGCTAGGCAAGAAACCGCATTTTTCAAAGCGGCAACGACAGCAGCGTATCCGTTGTGGGGACGTCCCGCTCGGACCGCCAGCTAACGTATCAAAGAAGAAAGAAGAGTCGGTCTCGTTTCTGTCGACTCATGTGTGGACCCCCGCTTAAGCATACGGACAAAGTCAAGAAATAGTTTCGTGTGCAAGTGAGTCGACTCGTGTGCGTAAGGCCTTATCGTTAGATCGACTCTATTAAGGGTAGGTAGACCCACATACTTACCCCAAACGTGAAGAGTTGGGTTACGAGAGAGCGTGGGGAAGTGATCTTAGAGATTACAAGCAATTCTTCAGTGGACATGGACGATATAGAAACTATCTCCTTCAATTTGAAAGATATAAAAGATCATGTCACACGCTTGGCTAATCTCACATTCCGGGAGGGTATTTTATCCATCCGAAATTTGCCGGGTGGGTACTGCTACCCACCATACCCACATTATCCGCCGGCTATGTAAATAAGTCCTATATTTATCTTACTGCTATTAGTAGGGGAAAAAAAATAATCAGCCTTAAATAACAAGCTCTGTACTTTCCCATCTCAAAACCTTTTAAGTACCCACGACCATCCTTAAAGAAGGCGCCTTACTTAACAACCACCACAAAAAAATACACCTCATTCTCATCCCAAACCAACAAAAAAAAAATATCCCCAAAAAGATGTTTGCGTTTTAAATTTATTTTATGACATTAAATTACAGGTTCACGATCCTATTCCTGAGGGTCCTGCAGCCAGATTTTTGCAAGCCCAGAAGGGTTAAGGTTGCAGCCTTATTAGGGGCCCCACTTTTCGGGGATCTTTTATGTAAATTGAAATGAAACAAATTGGATTGCGGCTTATTATTATAATTAATCGCGCTTGATTACAGGTAACCAGGTATCAAGTTATGCGCATGCGATCAGAGTCATCTCTTTTAAGTAGGTACGTTTGCCCTAGTTTCATGTAAATCACGAACATACATATTTGGGAGAGAGAAATGCTTGTAAACATTTTAATCGGAAATTTTCATGAGAATGGCGCGCAGGGAAATGTTTTGATGATATTTTCGCATGAATTTTATTTTCGAAAAAAAAATTTGTTATTGAAGATTTACAAATTTAGTGAAAGTGGTTTTACAGTGGCTCCTTTTCTTTCTATTTCAACTAATTTAACAAAAAATATCATTTTTGAATTCATTCTGACTAAGTAATCTTAAAACAAATTTACAGAGGTAATAAAAGGGTAATAAAAAGGTAATAAAACCGGAATACAACAAAACAAGATATTGAGGCGTCATAATACAAAACTTAATGGCGAGGTAATAAAATGGTAATAAATCATCAGCAATAACTCCACAGCCTTGGACCTTGACCTTGGCTTCCTGCAACATCCTCCTGTCGGTCCCTGTTGTTTTCTTTCATGCTGTCTTCGACAATGTTGTTCTTGATTTCAATTGGAGAAGTATTTTGTCAAGTTTCAATGCTAATGGGCATCTAAGATTTTCTTAAATTAAAAAAACCTGTTAAGCCTTATTTTTCACTATTGGTACACTATGGTACACCATGAATGAACCACCGACTTCTTTCCGATAGAGAAAACAAAACATAAAAAACAAAAATTCCTTTAATTTTTCATTAAATATCAAACCAATTTGTTGAGAAATCAATTTCTAGATAAACTCAAAGTGTGATAAATCTTTAATAAACGCTAATTGACGGAAATTTACAAATCAGTTCACTAAAGCCGTGACTTATGATAAGCCAGAGAGTCAGGTAACTCTTGCGCCCGAGCTGCGCGGCAAAACTAAAAACCCGATACACGATTGCAAAATGCTAATTATTTGATCTAATGAAGGCGTTCTTGCATATGACGGGCGGTCGCCCCAATCATAAATTTTAATAATTTTCAGTTACGCTTCAGAAAATTTCGATTTTAATTTAGCAGTTCCAGATTTTAACAGAGATTTATTGATTTACTTTGATGATTTTCAAGGGGTATTAATGACTGAAAACTAGTTTCAAAGTCTATAAGATAAATATGCGCCTGCGTAACGGAGACTTAGCTTAACTAATAAGTGCGTCTTATACCTACTTACTTTGTTGCCTTGTGAAATTGATAAAGCTAAATAAAAACGACAACTTCCGAAGAGAAATCAGTTATCAGAATCATGCCTCATTGGTGGCCATCATATCAGTAATAAATCACGATCATTGCACATCGTAACCAATTTTTTTTTGAGATCAGTTTATAAATTGATACAGTAAGTCGCTAACGAACCGATGCGAGACCGGTTGAAATTGAGCGCGGGGGGAAACGATCGATAAATTGAAGAATCGATCTGACTGTCCACCCTTATTTGAGGTAAACCCTACAATCTTTTACGATCACTAATTACAGGGTATCCACCTGTTGCAAGTTAATCAGCGAATATGGCACACACGCAAAACAAAATACATATATGTATAGCGCAATATAATGGACAAATATTGGGCAGGGTATATATGTATGATCGGTGCGCGATCAGTTCGGATCGTTTCAGGCGATCGATAATTCAGCGTATCCCGATCATATATTTTCCAATCTGTCAAATTACATTTTATGGATTCGTTGAAATCATGCACAAGACGAGGATCGATTGCCAGTAATCGTGATTAATGAAAAATAATGTGGATCATGGCTGATCGAGTTATGAATGAGTGTTCATCTTTTAAGTGAAAAATATGTAATAACGATCAGGAGATTTTGCGTGTGATATTAAAGATAAAAGGGAAATTGAAAGGGAAATCTTTTTTTGCGGGATGGTTGGTTATGGGTGCTGTGTTAAATTAACCGATGGTAGATCGATTTTTTTATGGAGTATGTCGATACCAATCGGAAGATTTCAGATACAGATCAGTATTGGGGCGTGCTTTGTGGCTGGTGGTTGTGATTAATTAATTTTGGATGATCGCGATCAGTTTCTCAACTACCAGCCAATGATCCTGTATTACATGATCGTAGGATTCGGTTGACGTAAAGTAGATGCACGCGCCGTATCTATTCCGGACTGATGGGAGTACGATCATAACCTTTTAGTGCTGGCTACTGGTAACTATCTTATCCGAAAGTCTGCTGCCGTAATATCTTTGGCATGTGCTACCGTTGAGGCGCAGTTTCCGCTAGAAGGATGGCGTAAACCAAAGGCGTCCAGAGTTAAAATTGATGTACATTGGCTCAAAATCAGAGCTGGTGGAGAGAATAGTTGCAGGTTAGATGTAGAGCCAATAAAGAAGAATAACAAAGTGGCCACAATTTACTATGAATTCTCGATGAATCCACAATAAAAGACCAGCATCTGAATGCAGCAAAAACCAAAAAACCCCCAATAACTTTTATTTCCTGACTGACTAATTACTCTATAAATCCATGACGCTTGCGTATTATTTACAAAATGAAACAACATCAATAAATCACAACGAAAACCATAAAAACCGCGAAATTAAATAAATTTTCCTAGAACGTTTTAAAAGTCTTCACGACCTCGTTAACTATGAATCACTTAATCTTATTAAAAGCGAGTAAAAATGAGCAGAAAAAAAAGTAAGAAAAGTGGTAATAATAAAAGAAGTTGAACATCACGAGATAAGATCTCATCTTTCAAGGTTCGCACGTGACTGGCACAAGACAAGTTTGTCTCTCTTCCTCTGAATCTCCTGCGACTATCTCTCTCGATTGTACTTTTATAATTTTAATTCAAATCCGTGGCTTGGTCATGATTTGCACTTTGAGACGACGTCGTCGCTGGTTCCGCCATCCCGTCGTCATCACCATCATCATCATCATCATCCGCCACATTGTTGTCGTCGTCGTTTTTTAATAGAAATTTTGAAATTGTGAATAGACAGACAACAGCAGACCTCCAACAAATTTTCGTTTTCTAAAATGAAGATATCAAATTCAACAATGGGATACCATTTCAGGGATAGAGCTGTGTGTGCGCGCTGTTTTTGACCTCTATATCAAAATATTTTTGGGAAGCGAAACAAACATAAAATTTGCATCTTTAGGCATAATCAAGGTTTTGTGAAATTTATGCTTGGGTTTTGTAGAATGCATTAGGTCATCTATTATGGACCAAATTGCCCTTTGTATTTTCGGTATAAATCTTTGGACTACATGCCATTGGGCACTTGAATGATTTTTTCTATTTGCGCGCGCAGGTTTTAATAGATCGCATTTTTTATCTTTACGAGGTGTACATGAAGTAGATGGTGGTGACCCCTAATGGTAAAATTTCCATACTAATTTCGTAGTTCGTTGCGGTTTAGAGATTGGTGGACCAAGGTGGGAGTTACTGAGGCTCCTGCATGCCTGTTATGAAGAGCTCGAGCCCTAACTAAAATTACCTCCTGATCTTTACTTTGCCTGCGACTTTGGCATTTTAGGATTGCGTCAAGGGGATAGATCAGAATCTAACTAGACTTAGTTTCACTGTTTCTACTTTCATCCACACATCCTTGGACCTCATCATGTATTCTAGGATATTTTCCGGTGTTTGTCGCGAGTCGACCTTTATTTCCAGCTCCGTATTTTGATCACTCGAATTTCTCGCAACGAAAGAGGACGTGCTCTGAAATGTGGAGGTATTGTCTATAGCAGACTTATCTCACTTCTTCTCGGACACGTTGCGCGATCTGCCACCCCACCGTACTTGACTCCCTTTTAAGAAACACTAGATCGCACAAGCGCGTGTCTTCTCTCGCCAATATGTATATGTAGATCACCCCTGCTATGATAGACTCCCCATAGTTGACTGAGCTAATCACCATCACCATTAGGAGGCAACGGCTCAGCCCTGGGCCTGCCCTTTAAGCAGCATTCTTGCGAGTGTTGCACAAATACTAGACTCTTTATCCGCCATGTTGCCCAAGAGTGCTTTAAAATTTAGCCTCCAGTCGATCTTCACTCTCAGGTGCCTTAGGGCGGGCTGTGAGTGAGTGATCTGTTCTCTTCTGGGTTTCCCGGATTGCTAATAAGCCCAGCTACCTGCTTTTTCTTAGAGCCATCAATAGTAGCCTACGGGGATTAAACTTTGAGATTTTCGTATTTCAGCTCCAGGTGTGGTTTCCTGGTAGATCTTCCAACTTTTGGTCACATGGAGTCCTATGCTAGCCCACCCACCCACTCTAGACTAGAGTAAGTGTACGATGCATACGGTCTAAAGGGGTACCTTAGGGTGGGCTTTGCGGACAGAAATAATGTTAAAAATGCTAAAAGATGTGAGAAAACTAATACTAGATAACCGAAGGGATTCTACCAGCGACAGATCCAAATGGAAGAAGAAACAGAAATAGAAGTGGCTTTAGGAACACCACCAATATCATAGCAATCAACTAACATCTTCTCTTCAAAAGTTGAAACTAGTCCCGTATAATTTCCCTACTTATATCTAATAGTCTAACAAATTTCTCTACTCCTTAAGAGCCATAAAATCAGCTATCAAATGTACAAATAACATCTAATTACCTGCAATGACACTTAAGCCACATAAGAAATCCCACCTCTGCTTAGTTTGCAACATTTTCAGCTTGAACTCCTTTCTGAACCAGGATCACATTTTGTGGTCGTCAACTCCCACCTTAAGACTGAAGGCGCCTTGCTTCTCTTATCTCCAATTTCAAATTACGATCCCGACAGCCTCGATTTCTTACCTTGTAGTCAGTTTGGATTGTGTTCCTAAAACCTACGTAGGTAACGACAACATGATGTCGATTCTCATGTAACACGGTCTTCAAACTAGCTTCTTCTGCCTTTTATTGAAGCTCTGTTTTGCCTTTAAAGATCTCCAATCGTACCGGATGAGACGTCGACGTCCAAGTATTCACCTCTTAGTCTCTGCCAACACCCAAACAATAAGTTTTTTGCACCTTTTCTTCACCTTTCCAATATGTTCGGGCATGTGTCAACAAATGTGTGTATATATCGAATAGCGCATTCCGCGCGGAGAGAGAGAAAGAGCGAGATTTATCTTAACTGGTGGACAATATCTAGTTAACATCTTTTATGTACGTGCATTGCACCAGAAATTCAGAAAGACTTGTGCCAAGTGCTTGCTCGTCGTCGTCGCGCTAAAGATGCGCGCGCAGCTTAAGGAGGAGACGGCCGTGAAGGCACAATAAACAATTCTTAAGTCGCCTCGCGTTGACGACGATAATTCTCCGATTTATTCAAGTCCACACAGACTTGAGGCCTTATCAGATGCTTGGCATTCTTTCTTTCTCTTCGGCATGATGCAGCGACAATTTGGCTGCCAAGGCGCAATCACAATCAGCTGCGGGAGAAAGACTTGTCAGGGGGAATATATTGTGTCAATTAAGATGGCCATGCCAGAACTCAATAATTATGTCAATCGGATAAGTATGCAACGTTCGGGAGATGATATCTTGCTGGTGGACCTTTCTCTTTTGTGTCAATCTGTTGCGGCTGCAAGTCGGATCATCGGCAAGCGACGGACGTTAATCAGAGATGTCGGTGTCGTCGATAGTTTATTGTTGGCATGGCGGGTTTTAATTTGTGGCTTGTTGCATTTAATTAATTTCGGTTTATGGTCAAACAAGAGCAAGATACGGGCGAAAGATGTCTCCCCGAATGTCAGGTGAACCGAGAACGCGCACCGGCAAGTCGCCCGGCCTGGCAACGGGCCCCGACTGAGGATCGCGCTGCTGTTGGGGGACCGCTGCTGGTGTTGCGCTGTATCCATTGTGTCATCCGGATCAGTACCTTAAGATAAGCCGACATGTGAAAGGAGTCTGTTTCTTTTTGTTAAATAATTTGACGGACCTTTTGGGGACTCGCTTTTGCATCTCGAGACGATGGCGACGCTTACGCAACTCCCCATTACCTCCATTGAAAGGGACCTCAGCGAACAAACGAACCTTAACTAATTATGTTTTTGCCCCGCATTTCACGGTGCATCATCCTCCCCGTGCTTGTGCTGCCCGGGCAATGGGAGCACGCTTCGCGCTTTCATTTATCACAGCCGCAGCCGCATGGAAAGTGAGGATCATAAATTTAATTAGGCGGACTTTACAATTAATTAACCGACGTCTTTAAGTTCATTAAATTTCCATATTACCGGTAAACCGTCTGCGCTATGATATCGGATTGACAAGTAACGAACGCTAGCACACGACCGCCGTCTACCTCCTGGGCTCTGGAAGTCACAAAAGATATCATAAATCCGCACTCAGGTATCTTAGATACTTTCACTACTGGTCGATCATACGACCGGAGGACTGTGCGCGGCGCACGAGTAGACGACTTCAGCTCGACGACGACGACGGCTTCTGCTGTCCAAGTCCAAGCCCCAGCGAACGTGTATCGGACTTTTCGAATGGTGGTCAGTTCGCCTCGTCGAGTGCATGTAGATTTTGTGCGGAGTTTGTCTAGACCTAGATCAAAAGAATGGTCAAGTAGTCTCTTGCCTGGCCAACGAAAAATTGCTGGCTATTAAGATCTCGTAATGCCCGGACTATGAATATGAGATCTGAGCCAGCTGCGGCGGCTGGGCGATGGTTGTTCGGTAAGCTTTCAGCCTTTATTTATGCCTGGCACGATCGACTGGGTGTGGTGATCGGCAACGGATTTGATTTTTCCCCGATGTCCAAGGTTGATCGAAAAATCCATTGTGGGATTGAATTAAAATTAGAAACGGATAGGAGCCTAATTGACTGCAGTTACATGCTAATTCCTTTGCGATAAGATACTTTAAAAACATACGCGAAGGAAATTTTAATAAATTGTAAGAGGTCTTGAAGCGGAAGTTAAGTAATCGCGAACATTTTAAAACATACTTTTAGATTATTTTGAAAAGTTGTAGTAAAAAATGATTTGACATTTTAAAGACTGATTATTGTTTCGTAATGTGCTTTTTTTCATGATGAAATAGAACGTAATAAGTCGGAGGCTTTTATGAAGCGAGCATAGAAGGTTACGTTATGAGTTTGATGTTATTACCGGTGAAATTCGTACCGGGATCGATCTATTTCGCCACAAAATTGAAGTTTGATGTCCAAAAGCACTTTGAATATTATCATTCCCCGGAGCTCTGTAGCAGTTTCTGTCGTAGTTTTTAACAAAGAAATGAATTCACATTTACCCTATTCTCAAACCATATTCTGTTGATTAAGACAAATTTTTCGATCTTGTACTTGCACCAATAGGTTATATCATATTCTTCTTATTCGATAGCTCTACGTCTCAATCCGAATTTTGGTCTCGTTGATGTTTATCATTGCTCGCAGCTTGATGTCTTGAAGACAGAAAATCAAGGTAGACGTCCACCTTTGTCCAATAGAAAGGGTATAATTCTTCATTACGATATGACAAAGAAAGCGCCAAAAAAATTACAGAGTTGAGTTGGGTAGCGAAACGTTACGTCTCCTCCCATATTCTCCTGATATTGCACTATCGGACTACAACCTTCTCAGGTCACTGCAGAACTCTCTTCTCAAATATCGCCAGTTGTCTTATATTTTGGGGAGGTTTTTGTGCGCGTACGATCATTTAGGAGGTCCATAGGTCTTCAGTAGTGAGAAGCACGTTCAATTTGGAGCATTTATTTTTTGCCACGTTTTGGGTCCTCATTTCCTTGTTGATCTCAATTGATTTCGAGACTATTTTCGTGTGCCTAGCCAAGGATCATATTGATCGACGGTACACGATGTTTCCAAGCAGTCCCCCAACTAAGTACTAACTGAACTTAATGCTGCTTGACTTTAGCGAGTGGTCTTCTTCTTGCTTAAACCTGCTGAAAAGTTGATCTATGAGCGATGTAGTATTTCTAGCATTTTCTGAGAGTCTGCCACACTGAAAGCAGTTGATCCATTATTGAGGTATTTATTTCAAATCCAACTAGGTAGTACGTAATTACTGCGTCTGTAAAAAGTTTCATTCTGAATTTTATTATGTTAATGTCGTGCCATTCGCCGCTTCTGCTTATAAGTTTATTTCTAAAAGTTTTCTTTGTAGTATCTGTCTTTCAACCAACGATACCAAGACGACCCAGGTCGTGTTTGTTTCCTTGTTTTGCTGGCTGATCTCACTTATGTGGACCTTCATCATTTGTATCTGGTTTTTACTAGAAGGAAGTGGTTCGATTCACAATTTGCACCTCTGAAGGATCTTGCTTGAAGCATACTGGAAGTTGAACTTCTGTCTAGATTACTTTCGCCCTTTGCACGACTATTCTCACAGTTCAATGCCTAGTAGTAAGCCCGATCTGAAGGATAGAAATAGGGTAGGTTAGTGGTCTCAGTAGACTGTGCTGATGAAACAACCATCAGGGCTAACTGAACACCGTTTCGTTGCATTGTAATGGGAAGTCCTAGAGCAAAGTAGAGAGTAACCTAATTAGCAGAGGCCGCAACAATCGGGTCGTACGCCCGATTTTTTTTCGAAAGATGTCGGTCCAGAGTTTTAAGAGGAAGCGACAAACACAAACTTTTATTATTATATATTTTTTTAAACTTAAAAACTTTTTACTAGCAGATACAGCATGCTACACTTACAGGATATGCGGCGGGCGTGATAGTATGGGTGATCTCCATGGACATTTTGGCGAGAGAAGGCAAGCGGCTCTTTGTCCCAGAATATGGTAGAGGGATGCCAAAAACGGTAAGAGCCTGGCAAATGAAGTGGGACGAGTCTGTCAAGGGCCATGGAACCCACAGACTTAGATAACGATAGTGATAGTGATATCGATGAATGTCAGAGTGCACATCACACACATAAATCAGCAGCGAATAACGTTATTAGCTTTGAGAAAAAATGTTGTCGTCAGCTCAAAACATTTCCCAAGAAAGGTTATTCAGTAATCCTCAAGGCAATCTGGTTTTAAAGTTCTCGTTATGGCCATTTAATTGAGATTAGATTAGTTTTAGATGACTTCGACTCTAAAACCCTTACCATCTCTATCGGTGTTTCTCAGAGCTCGATTCGATCATATGATTAAAAACGATCTTCCCTGATCGTGTGTCTCTTGCGTTTACGATTGCTACAGTGAAAAGTTTGGTAGGCAACATATAGTACGTATACATGATAAGTTGACCTCAAGTAGAACCCGACTTAAACTACACGTAGACGCGAGTCGAGTTGAGTTAGTGTCGACTGAACTTGACTAAGCTCTGCTACCTGGGTTGAGTTGAAATTATGCATATGAATTATGGGGGGCCTCGGTAGTCTAGCTAGGGGTAAGGCGCCTGACTGCAGTCCCAGAGGTCCCTGGTTCGAATCCCGGCCAGCCCCACGGTCCTTCGACTTTTCCACTCTCCCACCTACATAACTTCCCTTCTCTCTTCTTAACTCTTTACATTCCTTCTGTCATAGCCTTCCCTAGTCCTTCCCCGCTCCACCAAGCGCATGCCATCGGTTGGTTGATGAGATTCAACTCGTTTCAGGAGGCATAACACTCCAGCGAGTTGTTCTCGATGTCCCGATGTCAGAGTCGCGAAATGGTTGCGAGTAGGTGGAATAAAAATATCGCGGCTAGGTTGTGACAGACAGTTCCTTCCTCTATTCTCTCTCTCTTCTCTATCTTCCGGCTAGAGCTGCTGTTCGACAGTATATACGGAAAAAATAGATTGTCGACAGTACAAAGGGACTTTTCCTAAGCCTCTAGTCTGTCACATAAAAATAATATATACCTATATATATAGACGCGAGTTCGGTAGTTGAGCAGTTGAATTTAGTTGACAGCAGCATCTCTCTGTTTTGTTTGTAATGTGTAACGCAACGCGACTCGAAAATTCAACTCAACCTCAACTCAACTATTCAACTCATCATGTATACGTAGTTATAGTCATTTTCAAGTGTGACCTATTTCGAAAATTGTTGCCATTTTGTCGTCCATTGGCGGGCTTTTATTCCTGCTTCTTAGAACGCCAGGCAGTTACCCTTGCGCACAGCCCCTCCACAAGGACGATCAGATCCGTGAATTTGATCATTTTGAATAGAGTGTCCCACCTATTAATTTCAGAACGTCCATTCTTTGTTGGTTATTCAGAGGCCATAAGTTCGATATCGGTCCTCTTCCCTTATAATTAAATTGCAACTTTAATTCAATAAGGCGCCATTAAGGATCTTTTTACAATCTCAAAACTCAATCAATAAACCAAAAAACAAGTTTAAATTTATATCTGCACCCTAAAAGCCCTCATAAACCACACAGAACAAATCACTTCCGGGAGTTTCCTTACCCAAAGTGTATAATTTGTTAGTTTTTTTTGGTTGAGCATAAATTTAATCCAAACAAAAATCTCTTCAGGCTCATCTTCAATTTCACTTAAAAAAAAGGAAAGGGAGATTCTTCATGAAATGCAATATACACAACTTTGGCTTGCCAAGAAAACGCATTCAAAATAATTTATGAGCCACGTTTGATTTATTCGTATTTTTATATAAAGAAATAAAAGACGAATAAATCACCATGTAGAGGTCTTTATCATCGCCATAAATCTTTAACAAACTCCATCCCATCATGCCCTTATTGCTTCAGCAGAAGGATTAACATTTATGTCTTATTCTTTTTATTTTTTTTTAAATACTCGAAAATTTGCCTTAGCTTAAAATTCAAGTGTTTTAAAGGTACATAATACTCTGCAGAACCTGTAATCAAAAAAACAAAAATAATATAATGATGAAAAACCAGCAGGAATATAAGTAAGTCTTTCGCGCATGCGTTCTCCTTCATCAGTTTAGTGCGCGCAAGTATAAGAACACCCGAATAAATAATAATGCCACAAATACCAAGGGAGCCGGCGGACCAAAACCCCTCTGGTAATAATAATTCTACCGCTGTGAACAGTGTGAGTGATGACACAAATTATCACAACATTTGTAAACGTTGGCGGGCAGATAACAACAATTTATTTGTTAAAATCGTAGCACCTTCAAATCTGTTTAAAGTCGCTGAAAGCCGCCAGGTCGAGAGATTAAGGTCGCCAACGCCGAAGGCTGAAGAGATTATATTTATGCTATGGGGGATACCAGCCAATATATAGAGTGTGTGCGCCACCACCTTAAGCTATGATTTATAGCAGATCGAACCAAATCCAATAAACATGTCTTTAATACCAAATAATCAACAACAACAACCCATCGGTGAAAAAAACTAATTTGAATACATAATGATAATCGTCAGCAGCCGATCAAAACTGATGTCGCCAGACCGTACCAGAAAAATGCCAATATGTCATCTATGACGGGTTGGTGCAAACGAAAAATGATTGATTTCGATTGGAGAAGGAGGAAGATCAGTCGAAGTGATCTGTGGTCTGTCGTTCACCAACGACCTTGACGGGTTGTATAAAAATGACTTTTTACCGCCATTACGACTGGCCAACAAAAACTAACCTAAATGACCATCACTTCCAATTTCGAGTTGTCTTCTCAGTTTTGACTGGTTCGGATGCGATCCTCTCACCTGTTGGCTGTCACGATCAGCACCACAATCGGACAGTGGTACAACCATGTTAAACAGGCTCCCAAGGAATTGACGGAAGTATTTATTATGTATTCTCTCGAATATATTTTTTTCTTCTTTTGTCTCAAACTACACAAAAAAAAAAATATATAAAAACCCCAACAAACTCACACACAAACTTTCCGGTTCCCTTTATAGAAGCCCTTTACGATCGTGCGCAAAAATTTTTCAGATCGAACAAAAATCAAGCTGAAAGAGAAAGGACCCCCGACCAACTGGATCACCTGAATTCCACCATACATATCTTGCAAGGAATGCATCCAGCAGGTACATTGGAAGTTCGCGAGCAAATTGCCTGTCGGATGACGACGACGGCGCGACGGCGATATCCACTTGTGAAGTAGTCGTCAAGTTTTTGGTGATCTACACGATTCACCTTGCGGTGGATGGATTAGCCCGGGCTTAACGCAAAAATTGAATGGATCTTGACGGCTTAATTGTGGGATTTTCAAGTTACCTTTGTACCTTTAAATTGCTTTATGCCAGGAAAAATTCTTCTCGGTTTTTTTGGTTAAGTTTAATACATTCCGATTTGTTGTAAAAGATCTTTAAGTATGCACGAAATGAATGAACGATCTTGAATAATTTTGAATAACTGTTAAGAAAATTTTTATATTTCAAGGATTTACATTGTCGAGAGTGTACTGAAGACATGCCACAAGTTCATTATAAAATTAACTCAATGATAATTTGGGTACTTTCATCTCTGAAGATAAAGAGGCTTCTTGGTTGAGATGTATTGACGGGTTTTTTTGGTGAGAAAGGATGCACTTGTTGTTGCAGTATTTGATGAAGATTGGCTTGGAACTGATCAAGATCCGGATGTTTAACCTAATAACTAACATAACATTTCATTCGGAACTGCCTAACAGAAGTGCGTACCACTAGAGGGTTGCGATTCCGGCCCACCCCGAAGTAAATAAGAAAAACCACCCTGGTACCAGCGTACCATAACACACAGATTGGCCAGTGGGACCAAATATTTTATTGGAAATAATCACTTCTAAACGCTATACATTATAGGGACCATCCTATAACTTCAGTCACTACACTGGTTGCACGAGGCTAGTCCTCCAAGTGTAGGTCCAGAGTACCCCACCTTACCGTACTTATTCTATTCAAATAACCTACCTCAATCTTCATGTCCACTCCCTGCAGCTGCCTAGGTTGCTGGTTTTCCAGGCTCCCCCATCCTTCCTCCTCATCCTAACCTTCACCGGGGTCCTCCCACATCGTTCTAACCACGGGGACGTCTATGGCCACCTCCAAAATGGATAAACGGCCGCAATTGGTCTTGTTGGACCTTTGTTTTCTTCCCACCTGGGTCTCCCCTTTCTTAGGACGGCTGGTGGACTTCACAGGAACCTCGTAATATCAGGTTATCGCCATTCGCTCGGATATAGAGGCTTTCATGCCTCTAAATTCGGCATCTCTTTTTTTATTTTTTTTTTTCGGACAAAATAAAACTTGCCCCGTTTTGCTTCAAACAAAATTGTTCTCCCCTATTCCTTCTAAAAAAAACCCACGGCGGAGAGCCTTATTCCCTTCGAAGTTTCTCAAAAAAAATTATTTCACAGTGCTGCAAGGTGGATCTCGAGAGAGACCTAGGCCCAACGTTACAAACAGAAATACTAAGCAAGTGGAATGTCTTAAGTCTACTGTCAAACTACCTTCTATCAATTCTGGGGAACTTCAAACTCTTAAAACCAGCTCCCTTGCCATCCATTCTCCGTGCAGCATTCTTTTACCTAAATAAGTAGTTTTAAATGCAGGTCGTACTCGGAGTCTTCTTTCCCCCCTGTTTCATTGCACCGGCTTTAATCTACTCTCATAGCCCTTTTCATCTTATTCCACATAGTCTATGGCAGCTGCCTGTGTTTAAATCTATTTTCTGGTGCTGCCTGCTCTCTGGCTATAAGCTTTATCTCAGCCCCAGTTAACATATTAACCCTGGACACAAGAAAAAAATATGAACAGCGTTCTCCGTTCCACCCTATCATATTGGGCATGATCGTCATAACGGAATGAGTGAAAGTATGCTCCTTTACTTCCATATTCGTTTAAAAAACTAAGCTAAAATATAGCCTACTGCATCAAGATCAGTCCACTTCATCATATTTGGGTCAGTCTCAGTCTAAGAACACATCTGCGACTTTATCGGTCTTCGCTGGCGATCTTCAATAGACTGGCATAACATTATTTGCTGTCGATCTGTCTTAGTCTGGTCACAATAAGTGTCCTGTTTACCTTCGCCCTTACTTGTGTATTGAAATACGAGTGCTGGCGAGCCACGGTCGAATTCAAATATTTTTCTAGTTCATTTGGACATCGCAAGATGTCTCAGCACAGATATTGGAGAATTTGTTCGTGGGATTGAAACTGTTCACACTGCAGGTCTGTTAACTGCTTTAACTGGTTTTCAACAGGGCAGTTAAATACTTCAACTACTCTTCAATAGATCTGATTAGTGCTTTAGCTACTTTTCAACTGTTCTGCTAATTGCTTTAATTATTTTCCAACAGGTCTGTTAACTCTTTAACTCAGTAATTTTAATTGATGTTTAGTTGGCGCTGGTGTCGGTTTTGATGTTAATCGAAGTTATTGATAGGTAAAGCAGCTATCAGATCAGTCCTCTTCGACATCGGTTACGTTGCTGTGAGCGCCGCTAGATCTTGAACTCCATTCACCATTCGTTTCCATTCTTGACGATTTTTGGGCACGTCTCGTCAGTTTGGTACAGTGTCCGGTACTCGTGCTTCGATGGCGCTTCTCCATGTCGGCCGCAACGTTATTCCAGTACGCTTCTCGTTCAGATTTCATTTTCTGTCGAACTTCTTTGTTCAATCATCGGTATAACTCAAAATCGACATGTTTCTCATGTTTCCGCTGATCGACTAGGTCCAGAGAGCAATCTGAGATCCATGGGTGTGTCCATTTACGGATAGGTGGAAACAGCTCCATTGCACACCCTACAATGGACTCCGATAATAGCCTTTCTTCTACATCGATATAGTCCGGCTTGCGAGCAGCGTGATTTGAAACTCTCGCGCGATGATCGGGCTCCATAGACAAGCCCAATTCTCCTTGACTGGTGGTGGCGCCGTTATCTTCGCTCTTTGTAATCGCACCTGTAACAAGATAATGGTCCGATCCGAAATACGCATTGCAGTCCGTCTTTGAGCGTCGATCGCAAGATTCCGATGATCAAGAAGTAGTCTAACATCGCCGATTCGATGCCGGGTGGATTTTGCCAGGTGAGCTGGTGTTTGAGTGGATGACTGTTGGCAATGATCAAATTGTTTGACGCTGCGAATGAAAGGAGGCCGTTATCGTTAATTACTTCGAGTCCGAATTCGTCCATCGTTCCTTCTCAGCCGATTCGATCTACAACTGAATGTGCATTAAAGTCTCCCGCGAGTATGATTGATTCACTTCGAGGTATTGTATCTAGCGTCTGTTGAAGCTGAGTGTAAAATTCGCCCTTGTTCGTGTCCGGGCTGGTCTCAGTTGGCGCATAAACGGATACGATAGGGGTCTGGATCGTTCCATGATGGTTATAACCGAAAAACGATAGGAGATCGGTTGGAATATGATAACGCTACTGTTAGGCCGTCGATGGACCATAAACCCGATGCTGGCCTCTCGTTTCTCACTACTGGAATAGTAAAGCGTCATCGTTTCGTCGATTGTTGGTATACTACTAAGTAGGCCTAGGATTTTCTATCTGTTATTCCCTCTCCCTAGTGGGCCAGAAGTTTATGCTACCATTGCCTTTTCTGAAAGAGCGTATTCTTTAGTATTAGTAGGCTGAGATGAGTTTAAGCAAAGAAGTGCGATCTTCAGCTAAAAATCGTTGATTATGATGATCTTGTCACCTGCACATCCAAGGACTTAGTCAATTTCAAAACATGCTTTAAAACTCCTTTTATTTCCTATTTAAAAAGACATGGAAGATCACTAGTTTTCTGCCAATATACTATCCTCCAGCACCATGACAACTTGCAAAACATCCTCTCTCAACACAAATACCAATTCTTCTTAGTTAATGCCATATCCAATTTATAAAATCACTTAAAAACCGTTACTACCACAATATATTCAATAAAACATTGCAATTTAATCGAAACATTGCATATAAAATAGATCTGGCCTGAAGGGCAATGTCGTAGGTAGGCCCAAAACATACCAAAGTGAAGGCGTCAATGAATACCACCACCAGGCAGATAGATAGAGTACTGAAGGCGGATTTCATGTACCGTAGCTATAATAAATCTCATTGCCTTTATCTTTATACGCCTCCTTGTATATTCGCGATCACTACACCCTTCTGTTCTCTCACCTACTCCCTATTTTTTTGCGCGTGCGGAGCTCTCTTTTCTGTGTTATTATTATTAAAATGTGTTTTCGAGTGTTTTTTCTCTTCGATTAAAAGTAGCGTAGATCTACCGCAGATTGTCCTAGATTTTGTGGAAGTATGGAGGATCTTTCGCTACAGATGGCTCCTTTTGTGGCATATATGTAGGTAAGTGATCGTTATGTTAATTTGAGTTTTACCTATCCATTACAATCACTTAACCTCCGAGCAGGTCATAGCAAATACAATGTCTGGTAATATTTCAAAGTTATCACCAATTAGTCGTGGCTCATTACCCGGCATTCGAGAGTGCAATGGGCAATGCCAGCTACTATCAAATACGAAAATGACAGAATTTTGCAATTTACGATATTTTTCTGGCCTGCACCAATGCACCAATTTAATATAACGAAAGCCTCCGAGGTGTGCTCCGGCACAGAAATTGAGTTAGAAACCCCACCGCCAGATAAGTCATCCGCAGCAATAAAGCATCCCGAGGATGTTGCATTACATTATGAAACTATGTGCACTGCACTGGAATAGACCAAAGACCCGACTCTGACATCCGCTCTCCCGACTCAGGTCTTCATGGATCAATGAGGCACGCGTGATGTCCCTTGGGTACGAATAAATTCAGCAAAAGATTTCAAAGTTTGCCCCGCGACGAGCTGGAGCACTCTCCTCTAACATTTACCTGGCGGATGCTATCTAAATTGGAACAATTGATACAAAAAACCTCCTCGCCAACAGAGAGTCTTTATATATTCTTTTGCATGCAAAAATACTGGACTTCAGTTCAGATATCATCGGGAATTGTACCACAGTGAGTTTGAGGTTTATAATAAAACAGCAAAGACAAGCAAGCAAAAACGACAGCGACGACTACGACGACGACCAACCAGCTCGAATGGAATGCAATTTCTTGCATCGGCGTGGAGCAATTTGAAGTGCAGCCGATCTGCGGCTGGTGCACCACTTCTTCTTCCTTGACTGGGGTAACGCAAAAATAACGAAATTCACGACTTACTAGCTCGCTTCTAATGTGTACAGTATGGTAATAAGGCAATGTCCACAGGGGAGATGGACTTCGGCCATTACACACAGGTCCGGTCGACTTGTAGCGTAGACTCTCTATAAAAGACGACCATATATACTATAATCTATATATGCCAGCCAGAAGACTGTCGAAACTGGGCTCCAGTCATCTGTTTTGCCATTTTCGGAGTAATTTATTCCCCGTGTTCTGTTAATCTGCTGCTAATAAAATTAATTAAAAGAATTCTAGACATGATCGACGGTGATCAAAAATGATTAACGGCTTCAACTGATCTACACCAGAGAGGTAAGTAACATATATGAAGTGATCGTGGCCAATTGGAAATGCGGCTTGGGTAACAACATTTGATACACATAACCAACACGTGGAAACGATCGAGGATCCATCATCATACAAAACCAATTCAAATTGTACCACAATAAATTCCTGTTCAAGAAACTATTAACCGCCGATCACTGATCCCACCCCGAATGGTACAACCTGGCAATCCAGCGAGGAAAGGCGGAGGTGTACTTTTCTGACTAGCACGGAGCATTGAGCGGTCCCCGCATTTAAAATTCAACGAAAGCATCACATTATGCACAGCGATTTGCTGATTGCTTTATCTCGAGCATTAGAAGGTGATCTTTACTCCCCTTTTCTGCAAAAAAAAAACTAAAAAAAAAAAAAATCCATTGGCGCACGCTCTCCTTATACCCTCTTCCACTCCGGGATCTTTTGTGGGCTTTAAATTCGGACTTGAATGTGGGGCTACGCGATCGAACATTATGAAGACATGAATGTATAACTCTTTGGTGGCCCACGCGATCGTTTTATGGCTGTCGCTTTACCTAGGACTTAAATATCAAACAAGGCTGTCACAGCTGAGCTTGTTCGTTAGATATAGGAAAATAGTTGCTTTAAGTGGTATGTTAAAATGTCTTATGAGACTAGAGATCAATCGGGATGATATGGGGAAGTTTTGTGTCTATTTTAAGGATTGAGTTAATCGGTAATAAAATTGATGTGTAAAATGGTGATATTTTAGTTATTTAGACGGTTTTATGGTGTTTTAGTGATTGGTACTAAGTTTTCAATGGGTTTTAAGGTTGATTTTGATCAATCGTTGCGGTGCAGTTAAAACCGTTTGCAGTTTTAATGATCTTAAGCAATATGTCTTTAGTTATCCTGGTATGATTTGATCTGTTCAAACTATGGAAGCCAATTAAAATGTGAACGTTAATTTTCAAATGGTTTTTATCGTAGTGAAACAGCGACTATATAGAGGATAGAGTATCTTTTTTAGCTGGCTGGTCAGGCAGTAAAGTTATAGCACGATCATGATCGGCTGGATTGAGCAGTTTCATTACTGAGCAAGCGTGCTTTGAGAAAACTATTCGCTTCATATTCATATCCACAAGATCTTTAACCAAATTTTTGCATAGGTTCCTCTTATGCTGAGAGCCTCAGGTTAGCTGCCCGAAGAGATCAACCTCCGTTTATCACACAAAATACTTCAAAATTTGAACCGCCTATCCCGAACACCAAAAAATGAACCTTCAGGCGATATCCCGGCCTTCTCTGGCTCGCTGGGGTCATGGGAGTGTTGAGGCCCTCGAGATACCGCCTTTACCTGTGCACCCCCTTTAGGGCGGAGCCGGAGTCTTTAACGAAGAGTGGAGAGTACCTGCAAGAACTTCCGGTGCGAGAGATCTCGTCCCCCGCTTTTGGTAGTAGCTAAAACTGTTCCAAAATGTTAGGGGCCTGGCAATCGCCTAGGGAGACTGAACTAACAATTAAAACCAAAATGACTGTCAGACAACAAAGAAAAATTCCCGCCCTGGTACCAGCTGGGTTTTTTCCTCTTCAACGACTTATCACAATCGTGAATGACGCTACTCAATGACAAAAAAAATGAACAAAATATACCCCACCCTGGCTGGTAGATACTACGGACTCATGCTTGGTTAAATACCACGCCTCAACATTCCGGACATACCTTAATGCCACCAAAGGTCTCCGCGACACCAATCTAATACATCTATATGCGGGCGCCGGTGAGGGGACAAATTACAAACACACGTAAGACCTTTCCTTTTTTCCAATCGGGTGCTTTATCTACCTTTTGATACCAACAAAGGGCTCTTTCTTATATCCGATCCTCTTGCGGCCCGTCTTCTTCTCTACAACTTGCTCACGCTAACAAACCTCCACTCAGCCTAGTACGTTGGCCTCATCCTCTCCGTGGGTGCTCCCGATCTCCGGGGTGAATCTTCATGCGGTCTCACCACGGTCTAGCCACCACGAGTATGCTCGCCGACAGGACTTTCCACTGGCGTTCTTAACTTCCTTCTTTTTCTTCTTCTGCCCCTAGGGATGCACGCTAGGGATGATGGCTTTCTTCGCCAAGAGCTCGTCCAGATGGTTGAGAATAATTCCCGGAAGCGGCGGACACAGGCCACTGACACTTCGTGGATCGCTCCTACCCTAAAAAAATATTACCAGATGTACGGAAGGTACGAAACTTCGTACCATCAAAAAATACTCAGGGTAAATGTTTGAACATTCCGGTAAACCTTCCTCCGCAACACATGCCAAGAGGTCGCTCTTCTAGGCCGGTACAAAATTGATTGCCAGCTTGCCACTCACCATCTTTTCTCCAAAGAACTGATAAGAACAATCATTTTAAAGGGTATTGTGACTTAGATACGCTACGGGTCGTAAGATAAGGAAGACAACTCCTCCAGTAGTTTATCCTTAGGATAGCTGGCCAGTATCGCTTCTATAGTGATCGCGGCAGCCTTGTCCTGGTAAGATGGTCCCTGCAACACTTCCTTCTACTCCTCCCGAGGTATATCCAAGGGGCTCGTTGCTCAGCTCCGAGTGATAGTGCTGTTAGACATTTGGGATAGAGGCAGTGATAAAGCTACCCACTGTCATGCTTTTCTGAACACGATGATCTGTTTATCTTGGCTTGGTCTGGTGTGTGTGTGCTACGCCGTCCGATCATATTAGCACGATCATATAGAGATAAAACTTCAGATATTACGATCGCGGTTCGATCAGTCAAAAAATAAAGAGACAATCATGTCCTTACGCAATTTTAATTGCCTTTACTCCAAAAATTCCCGAAAAAACTCACGTAATTCTTCAGTAAACTTATTTGCTTAATATTGATAACGTGCCTACAACAATCACCTGTAAAAAAGGCCTCAACATCGATTATTATTCCCCATAAATTCAACCAGCTCGTGAAACACTTTTAGCTCCACGGTAGAGTCGTCTCTGGCCAGTTAGGCCAGGACCAATTAATCACAAGACTGCCATAAAATTAATCGATTTACAATGTTATCGGCGAGTCCCAGTGACACTTGTGTGAAGACGATCGTTTCCATCTTGATCGATGTTCGTACATAATAATCGCATTCAAGAAAGCGATCGAGCCAACAGCCAACAGAAGAAGATGAAAAGGCTGCGAGAGACACCTTCTCAACACCACACCACCAACTCTGATGACTGATTGCATTGCTGATGATGGAAATGAAGACGTCGGCGACTAGTAGGTAGTGTTAGCACACACCGGCGATGAGACACGTCCACGTCGAGGACACATCAGCAATTTCCAATAATTACTTCTTAACGTTTTTGTGGATCGCTAAATCTTTTCTTAATTGAAACATGCTCCAACATCCGCGCTGGCATCGCCGTGGATTTGAATGTGAATTAATTGCCGCGAATATGATTTAATTACGGTGTGTCGATCTGCATCTTGAAGATGATGCACAGTAATTATGATTAAGTGAGAGCCATTAGATGGGCATTGATTGCTGGTTCTTAGCCAGATGTGAGGGTGTTATTAGTGGTGTAGGAAGCGATTTCGATTAGGAATTTATTTATGATGTGTGAGGGTCTTTCATGGTGAACGTTTTGTATTGGTTGAGAACGTGGGAAATATTTTGAATTAGCTAATGTTTAACATGAGGCTATCAGCGAACTTTTAATCATCTGTAATTTGCATGATAGTGAATGATTTGTGATTGATTATGTGCACTCAGCAAGTCTATGGGAAGCAATTCGGGCTTTAAAATGATATTCAAACTAAAAAGCAAGCAATTTAAGCCCTCTAGATGCTTCTGCAACCCCACATAATATAGCTCCAGTGAGACAAAACTACAACTTCCGCTTCGGCTTCTACAATAGGGCGTGTGTGATAGCGGGGATGATCGCCATGGGCATAATAGTAAGAGAAGATATGCTTCTTTACGATCTAGAGTGTGTTAAAGGGGAGCCAAGAACGGTTAGGTGACAGATCGCTTCCTGCGAGGGCATAGCGGAAAGGCAGAGAAAGTAGTATGAGAATGGGCGGACCCACAGACTTTCCCCAAAACGAAGAGATGAGTCATGTGGGAACGTGGAACACTGAGTTACAACCTCGATAAGTCCCCACTGTGCCCGGATTGTGAATGTGTCAAGGAGGACCCAGAGCATACCTTCTTTGGTTGCATGGACCTGCAGAGGCCTCAACAGCTTCTGGCTTACCAGAGTCCTAGCACTCTCTCTACCTTGGAAGTATTGGTAGAGGGCTTTCAGTGTTATCAGCAATCGAATTTGTGCTTGATCTACATTGCGTCGATCGCACTGTTCTCAGAACGCCAGTCCGAACGGTGCCTGTAAAAATTGGGTAAGGTGATCAGTTGGCCGATCAGACGAGCTGTCCATTTAGTCCTGGAATCACCCTCCCAGCACGTTTGCCAGACCTGGCAGACCAGACATGGTGTTGGCCCTGGAAACTCTCGCCGCCTCTCGTCTCCCCATCCTGCTGCTCTCTCTACGGGTCTACAGTCTCTTTTGGGCTAGCAGGACGATCATAATGACTCCGTAATGATCGGTAGAGCAAGATCGACTCGGCCAGGCGCATGAGCAGATCTCGCATGCAGGGTCTGGGATCGCCATGATGCTGCTAAGTGACGCTTCCATCGACGCTGCCTTCCCCTGCTTGCCGTTCTTGCACCCTGAAGGATAGCTTGTTATCAAACATCCCTCCGAGGTGCTTTATGACCCTCGCCGATTCGATTGTCGTGTCTCCCATCCCGAAATTGCGCACCTTGTTGATGCGCTTTTTCTTAAGTAACACGATCTCCGTTTTGTGAGAAGAAAATTCAAGCCTGCAGTCGTCCATTCAGGAGGAGACTTTACGAATTGCCTGGTTGAGGCGCTTCTGGGGGGCTTCGACATCTATTGCGGTGATCACCGCGACGTCGTTCGTACATCTGGCCAGAAAAACACCCCCATCCTTGTCCAGTCGCCCGTCCCAGTAAATGTTCCAAAATAAAGTACGAACAAATCACTACTCACCTTGCACATCTATGACCGATCCTCAAAAAAGTGATCTACCTTCAGTTCGTTTCAGGATCTACCCAATATCACTGATGAACAATCGATCTGTACTACATTGGACTTTCGAAGATCACTAAAGATCAGTAAACAAAAGTTAGGCTTATGTAAAAATTATAGTTCAATTAATTTTGGAGAACAAGTAATTTCCCCAAATAATTCGATCTCATCAACCTCAACCTGCACTTACTAACGGCAGCTTAAGCCTCCCTTTTGCACCTTCATTATCGACGCTTCCTTACAGCACAAGATATTTACCTCAACATCAGTTCCACCAAATTCTCAAACCGAGTTTTATTGATCAACGCCGTTACCCTCAGCAATCGGCAAAGATATTACTGTGGCGATCGAGGAGAGATTTCATTAAATTTGCATGAATCAAAACCATTGAAGATAATTGAATTTTGACGCCTATCAGAAACGAAGACGAGTTCGATCAGAGATAACACCACTCGGCAAGTAATGATAGCTTGTCTTCGGCTATCCCAAAGCAATTCCAGCCAAATGAGTCGTTGCTGATTCCTGTGATTTCCGGATTGATTCCGTCGAAGGTATAGAAACGACGTGTCCGAAATGGTGTGCGAACGAAGTCAAATGTTGGTGAACGAATTAGCAACTGCTCCTTGATGGAACGTGTCGACTGCACAGCAAATGCGGTTCTCTTATTAAATGCAGCAATTGAACCCGGATTGGAAATTCTTGTGTCTTGATTCATCCCTGCGCAGTCACAGCCGGGCACATGCAGCTCGAGTTCTGATTGTTGGCCGTTGGACTCGCGAGATTTGTTATGGGCCATAAATCTTTGTTTTAATCTATGGTGGCTGTTCTCTGGGTAATTAAGAGGACGTTAAATAAAGTATAACCTGAAGCTAAGCGATGTAGCAATAGAACGCCCTTTGGAGCACAGCGGCATTCTGCTAGAGATCAGTCTAGCTATCAGCGGTGATTTCAACCAGGTCAATGCTTTCCGAGAACTTGCTGATCGGCGGCATCAACCCTGACGTTTGAAGTTGCACAGTTGCAGAGATTGCGCAGTTCAGAATCGAAACGAGTTGTGGAGCGGGCAAAAATTTTAGTAGCTGCAAATCGAGATCGCCTTCTAAGCACGACACCTCGTTATGAGCGTATATGCTCACCACGCAAGAGACTGCCTTTGAGCTGTCGACACCCAGTTCTAATTCTCTAGAGCCTATAGTCGTTCAGCATTGGTCAATATCTAGTTATATACGAGTCTATATGTATGTAGGTATATAAAAAATCTCTCATTATTTTTGCCGCTCTAAGCACACAATTTAACGGCAGGTGTTGACTAATCTGTGATATATCAATTACCGCATCTAATTGCCAGTCGCTCAGGTAACATGTGACATTGCTGCACTGTAAATGATTGATATGGCCGAGTTGGTGTAGCATATAGAACAATACTGGCTAAGGTTGACACCGCTGCTGCTGCTACCGCTGTTGCTGCTTTTGTCGCTTCAGCCGCAGGAATGCCGGGTATAACGGTCGGTTGAAAATTTATTTTAATTGGGCAATTTATTTTGGAATCAACCTGTAAGGGGAAATTTCGCTCAAAATCACTTGGTACTAAAAAGGGAAATTTTAAGAAGTAGGCGAGGAAAGAAAAAAACAAAAATAGAGGAAAGAAAAATTTGACAGTCAGTTCCTAGAGTTTTTGCCGAGAGGTTAGCAAGTTTTTTTGCGGTCCGTTGGGAGAGCCTTAGTCCCGATTTAGTCGGTCAGTTCTCGAAAGTTTTTTTATCAGTCCGAGTTAGTCCGAGGTTTGTGAGACAGTTTTTGGGAATACCGAAATAAAATTCCCTTCGCTCGGAAAAAAATTGGTAAAACAAAAAAAACTCGTTGTCCGGGTGTAAGATTGGTTGTGACGAAATAACTAGGGGCGGCTACCGTGTTAACTCCCAAGCTGATGGCAAGCTAGAAAGTAAACCGAAAGCGTCAAAAACGAAGAAAAAATAAAACCAACCAAAAGGGCTCGAGAAACCAGCGACGAAGAATCCTGCTTTTCATTTACCGGAGACAAAAAGGACTGGCATCATATGTGAAGCAAGGCGGTCATTCTACATCCAGCGGCAAATTTCGAAAGAGGATATTTGGTGCTATTCTTTTTATCAATTGGATTGCACATCTGGTTGTCAACCTGAAATCGGCGCAGGTTCTCAAGAGGGTAACAAAATTTCGCAGTATTAACACGGAAGTGATTGGCTGCACTGGTGATTCTCATTTTTGGCATTACTGGAACCACCGCGTGAGGTTAGCGGTGTATTAAAGGTAAATATCCCACTATTGAGCGTTAATACCCACATAATATCGAAGGAGTGCGGCATATATATGGAAGAAGGGGGCCTTCATTGCGGCCACCTTTCAGTATTAATCATCGAGGTATTTTACGGCAGATTAATATTAATGAGTGACTTGGTGGCAGATCTGTTGATGAAACTCGGCGCCTGGTGAACGCGTTTCCAGTTACGGATAGTTATGGTGAACAGGCATTCCCAGGGCTACCGAGCCTTATCTACAATATGCTAAGGGGCTCGCTTTGGTTTTATCAGGAAGAAATACAGAAAGTTAATCCTTTGACTTTGTCCGAGGACGAATGGAAATAGGTGTCGTATGTTAGTACATTTGAAGATTTTTGATTACATGTTTTGTTCGTGAGTACGCCACAAAATCAGAGAAAATAAAAAAAATATACAATAAATATATAAAGAAAACAACAAAAAACACAGACATACACAAGAGAAAATAACAGTCTCATTTTATCTCTATATAAAAATTTTAATTGCCTTATATTGTTAATTTTAACCTTATTTAAATTTGTTTATACATTTGATTGGACTTTATTAGAAATATTTTTTTATCTTGATGTTTACAGGTAAATAGATTTTCTTTAATTGCATCCTTGAGTTAAGATATCTTTTGTAAAAAAAAACGAAACGACGCAATGGTACCACGGCGACGTGTTTTTTTAATTTTTCGTAATTATTGAAGTATACGTACTGGTACAGTACTGTTTTGTTTGAATGTGAGAATTTTGAATGGTTTATGGTTAATTAATATCGAATTGTATTGAATTACTTTCTTTTTGGTGATACCTGTAACAGACAGAAAATATTAAAGGATTGAAATGATAATTGCCATGGGTTAAAGTTTTTTTGAATGGTTGGGGCGGAATGTATCTCTTTCAGGGTTCTTAAGTAGTGCCTTTCCTTGTCAGCTGGTGGTTATCCAGACTATGAGCTGGCAAGGGACCGCACTACAGGACACGGCACAGGCGAGGACCGGAAAATGATGGAGGCGGAATCCAAAGTTGCACAGGCACAGGTAAGTGGTGAACCAACCGCGGTAAGGCCCGGCCACACACCCCACGTCCCCTCCGGCGAGCTAGATAACTCCGTGTGGCCGGCGTAGGAGTTCCGGATTTTCTTTTTATTTCTTGTGTCTGGTGTTGGCTCCTTGGCCATGCTCTTCCGGGCTTGTGGCTAAGGGGGTAACACCTCGCATAAGTGGCGCCCACTATTTTCTCGCGCCATTATGCTGGTACATAAATGGCGCCCAACGCAGCTTTTAAAGCCCGTTGACGGTCCTACACGGACCCTGAAGTTTAAATTTTTTTGGTTTAATACCACTTGTGCCTTCACGGACAATGTTTGATTTTTTTTCGTCTATGGTTCACCACTGTTACCCAGCGCTCGCTGTGGGCTAAGGTAGTACCGCGAAGCCTTAGTCCCTGTCTGTCTTGTCGATTTTTTTTCAGCAACCTTGTCTAAATTCTATGTGAATTTTTATTTGTCTTCGCTTTTAGGCCTACCCTTTTTTCTCATGCGGTAACTTCTTCGTTTTGGAGTAGCTTCGAGCCATGCTGACCTGCACGGCTTGCTAACAAGCGGTGTTCGCTTGGCTATGCGTGCAGGTGTAGTAGTGGTTCATCCTTGTCCTGTTTCTAGGGTCGGCGACTCTGGTATCAGGCGTGCTACCGCCTGCCACTGCGTCGGTCTTGGAACAGGATCTTCGAATTATTTTTCCTGGTGGAAGTTGACGTTGGGACAAGGGCTTAACCGTCTTTGGTAACAGGCGTGTTACCGCCTGCCACTGCGCCCCTTGTTCCTTCTGATGGTCCATCCAGCTTTTGAAATTCTATTTTTTTGTTTATGTCCTGCGTCCATTTTTTTCTCGTCTGTTCATCTCAACTGATTGATTTTCCGAAAGGTAGCTCAGTTGTGGTTGAACAGCGGATTCCCCAAATTTTTTTATTTTTGAAGAAGTTTCCCTTTCGTGGCGATGCGACTTTGAGTTTTGTTTCCGTCCTTCTTCCGGGTTTACCTGAAGCTGGGTCGGCGACCTGGATGACACTTGGTGATGACTATGCTTCATAGTTTTCACCAACTGGCATCGAGGCCATCGACATGCGGGAGCCCTGAGGGGAAATGTTATCCGTCTCAACCATTCCTCGCTTATATTGAATTAAAGTACATAATCAACTCACCTACACTACCATATATAGGCACTAATACACTTTTGCTGTTTTATCGCTATTCACTAATCAGCGTGGGCTGTGTTTTCTTTGAGGTACACTCACATACTCTCAATATTTAATTGATTTGTTAGTAGGCACTTGTTGTCATACGAATTGCTGTTGATTTGATTGGCTGTTCTATTTGAATTTATTTTCACACAATTTTTTTTTCCTTTCCTTCTTCGAACCTTCTGTGCTTGTTGGGTAGAAGAACGTATACCGTTGGTAGCTACTATTGTAGATATTTGTTGGCATAAACTGTTTGTGAGTACAACCGCGAGTTCGTGTTCGGGATTACTCTGCTTGTGGGCAATAATTTTTCATATTCTTTGTTATCTAATTTTTGGGTACTTCCTTGTTGCTCGAGATCGAGTATAGTCTGAGTGGGTTGTGATTATATCCTGGGATTAGACTATGGAGCTCAGAAGTGGAAGGACTGCAGGTGCCACTTCTGGTGGAGGCAATCTCCCTAACGGAACCGAAGCCGGCCAGGGTGACTCACCAATCTTCCCCAATCCTACTCCTTCGCTGGAGGAGCAAGTTGCCCAGTTGAGGCAGGTTTTAGATACCCTGCTAATGCAGCAGCGACCTGCGGAGGTCCTTATGAACCCTGGGGTACCCCGGGATCAGCAGTCCACCCCGGAGGCTTCCACACCTGCGGCGGGCAGGCTAGATGTTTGGCCTGGGACCCAGCATCGCAAGTCTCCAGTTACCTTCTGGAACCTAAAGTTCTCCGGCGAGGACAAAATGTTGTCGGCGGAGGAGTTTCTGTTCCGGGTGGAGCTGAAGGCTCGCGATGATGGAGTCCAGCAATCAGAAGTCTGCCGACATTTTTCTTCCTTGTTGTCTGGGCGAGCCACCGACTGGTACTGGTCGCAGTTTCGGCGCAAATTTTTAGATCCTGACTGGGAAACAGTTAAAGCCCATTTCATTCGCTATTTCCGAAGTCGCGAGTCCGATGAGGAACTAATATTGCAAATGATGGACTGTAAGCAACACAATCTGTCTTTCGATGATTTCACTGCTCAGATGTTATCCCTGCACAACCGCATGGATAATCCCATGTCGGAAACAAGTCTGATCGGGATAGTAATCCGAAACCTAAATTTTGCCTTGGGGTCAGCCGTAATCGGTCACAGCTTCACCAGCATGCCACAGTTGCGTGAGACTTGTATTAAAGTCGAACGCTGGCAAACACAAAAGCGATTGGAACGTAGACCCGACCGACAAGTTCATGAGGTTAATTACTCGACGAACCCCGTAACAACGGACATGACTGCCCCAGAGATAGACGAAGTGACGGCGCCGCGTCAGAACCAGAGTAATCCACGACCGCTCCGGTGTTGGAATTGCCAGCAACCGGGTCATCCATTTATGGACTGCCCGTCTGAAACTCGTGGCCTGTTTTGCTACAAGTGTGGCAAGCCAGGAGTCGTCACACCAGTATGCCCCACCTGCCAGGGAAACCGGAGCCGGGGTGTGAGACAGTACGGGAGTCCGCGCCCGAGCTAAGCTCGCCCGTTTTCCCTACACATTCTTCATATACACCAGATATGACTACCATCAGCGACTTTACGTCAACTGATGCTCTTCCTGTTTTTCCCTCAGAGGAGGTTAAACTTTCGTTCCTTTCCCGTTGGAAGAGATATATCTCCACTCGTGCCCGCATCTTTTCGGAGCCACCTTTCGTGGACTCCCTCACTTCCAAGCGCACCCCTCCCCAAATTAGAGTACGAGCTAAGGAGAAGCGACAATGTTTGCAGAAAATTGTTTCTGCCTTCATCTCGGATTCGTCAGATCCTCGTCTGTTTACGAAGGTCCTCATAGCTAATGAGGAAGTGGTTGGGTTGTTGGACAGTGGTGCCACTGTTAGCTGTTTGGGAAGAGATGCCGAAGCGTTTCTAGCGAATCATCCCGAAGTGACAGTCTGCACTTTGCGCTCTGTAGTGCATACTGCTGACGGGGCTCCGCAGAGACTTTGCGGTTATATTCGAGTTCCAATCTCCTTTGGAGGAAGGACCCGGGATATAACCATCTATGTGGTGCCCAGTCTCAGCCAGAGACTGTACCTAGGGATGGATTTCTGGAATCTTTTCGGCCTAGCTCCCCAAATAGTCGGCGAGATAAACGCTCCATCCGTGTCTGCAAAAATGCACGACTTAACGTCCACGCAATGCGAACGGTTGGAACGCGTCAAGGCCAGATTTCCCTCCTTCGATGTCTTCGGACTGGGAAAGACTAACCTGGAGGAACACATCATAGACACTGGTGACTCAGTTCCTATCAAACAGAGGCATTATCCCGTCTCACCCGCTGTACAACAGCTGATGTATGGTGAGTTAGACAGGATGCTGTCGCTGGGGGTGATTGAGCCATCAAATAGTCCCTGGAATTCTCCAGTGGTGTTGGTTCGTAAACCAGGTAAGGTCCGCCTGTGCCTTGACTCTCGCAAGGTCAATAGTGTCACTGTCAAAGACGCCTACCCTCTTCCACACATTGATGGTCTTCTTGGTCGTCTTCAAGACACCAAGTTCATCACGAGCTTAGACCTGAAGGACGCCTTCTGGCAAATCCCTTTAGAGAAGAAGTCGCGAGAGCGGACAGCTTTTACTGTCCCTGGTCGTCCACTGTACCAGTTCACAGTTATGCCTTTCGGCTTATGTAACGCCCCACAGCGCATGTGTCGCTTGATGGATAAGACCATCCCGGGCCATTTACGTGAAAACGTTTTTGTCTATCTGGACGACCTGCTCATAGTTTCACCTGACTTTGACTCCCACCTAAAGCTTTTGGACGAAGTGGCCAGCTGTCTCCGTCGTGCGGGGTTAACCATCAATTTATCTAAAAGCAAATTTTGCGTGACTGAAGTCAAGTATCTCGGCTTCATAATCGGTGATGGGACTCTGAAAACCGATCCTAACAAGGTGACGGCCATCATGGACTTCCCAACTCCGAAGTCTCATAAGCAGACCCGGAGGTTTTTGGGAATGACCGGATGGTATCAGCGTTTCATACCCAATTATGCTAGCGTGGCTTCTCCAATCACGGATTGTTTGAAGTCTAAATCTTTTAGTTGGACTGATGAGGCCCAGCAGTCGTTCGAGACTTTGAAAAAGCTGATGACAGAAGCTCCTCTGTTAGTCACTCCAGATTTTTCTAAGCCTTTCTATATTCAGTGCGATGCCAGCAGGACTGGTGTAGGTAGTGTGCTCTTTCAAAAGGACATGGATGGAGGAGAACATCCGATTGCTTATATGTCCAAGAAATTGAACGGAGCACAACGGAACTACACCATTACTGAGCTCGAATGCTACGCAGCCGTGCTGAGTATAAAGAAGTTTAGAGCGTATGTTGAGGGACAGACTTTCACGGTCATTACTGACCATGCAAGTCTGAAATGGCTCATGAGCCAGAAAGAGCTTAACGGTCGTTTAGCCCGGTGGAGTCTTAAGCTTCAGGGGTTCGACTTTACGATCGAACACCGTAAAGGCACCCACAATGTGGTTCCCGATGCCTTGTCACGCATGGATTGCGTTGACGAATTGTCCTTGTGTTTCGACGTGGACTTAAATGCCCCGTCTTTCAAGTCCCGTGAATATCTTCGTCTGGGTGATAGCCTCAGGCAAGCCTCACCGCAGCTACCAGACCTGCGAGTTGAAGATGGGTACGTTTTCAAGCGTACATCACCACGTACTGGAAACCCGATTGCTGACGACCTGACATGGAAGTTGTGGATTCCGATGGAATTGACCGCGTCGCTCGTCGAATCCTCTCATTCGCCTCCCCAAGCATCGCATGGTGGAGTAAGGAAAACCCTAGCCCGATTGCGATGCAAGTACTTTTGGCCAGGTATGGCAAAACAAGTTCGGGAGTTCATCGGTAAGTGTGATGTCTGCAAAACCACCAAAGCCCCCAGCTCAGTACTTCGACCACCTATGGGAAACCCCATGGATGTGTCGAGGCCGTTCCAATTTTTATACGTCGATTTCTTAGGTCCTTATCCCAGGTCGAAGAAAGGCCACACGGCAGTATTTGTTGTATTGGATGCTTTCACCAAGTTTGTCTTCCTGCACCCCGTGTCCGCTGAGACCACGGCGGTGTCCGTCAAGTTTCTTGAGCAAACTATCTTTCATACCTTTGGAGTTCCTGAAACGGTCTTCTCCGACAATGGTCGGCAATTCACCTCCAAAGAGTTTGCTAAATTGTTGACCGACTATGGCGTGCACCATGTGCGCACGGCTGTATATTCGCCTCACCCTAACGCTTCCGAGCGGGTGAATAGATCCATCCTAACCGCCATTAGGGCGTACTTAAAGGAGGATCATCGTGAGTGGGATAGACATCTGTCGTCCATTGAATGTGCTCTTCGTAGTACCCACCACGAGGCGATCGGCATGTCCCCGTATCAGGCCCTGTTTGGTAGCCACATGATCCTGCACGGATCAGCATATCCAGTCCTGAAGAAACTGAACGTTTTACAGGAGGGTGACATAGCTTTTCTACCATTGACGGACAAAATGCAGATGCTTCGTGAGCGGATTGCTGTTAATTTAGCCGCCGCACACATCAGACATAAAACCCAATACAACTTGCGGTGTCGTGTGGGCAGTTTTCGTCCCGGAGAGGAGGTTTACCGGAGAACTTTCTGGGTGAGTAACCGAGCGGGTCGTTTCAGTGCCAAGTTGGCACCCCGGTTTCTGAAAGCTCGGATACGTAAAAAAATTGGAACCAGCTTGTACGAGCTGGAGGATTTGGGAGGTAAGAGCATAGGGGTATATCACGCCAAAGACCTACGACGTTGATTTTCCTCAAGGTTCCATCTTCATTTCTTTTATTTTTGGTCAGGCTGTGGGTGTACCTCGGCGAACTAGTTGCCTGTCGTCCTACTGGGGTGAGTCACATGCAATGTGGGATTGCGTGAGATTAACTCCATGGTACGAGAGGAAACCGGTTCGGGCGAGAATGTCTGTAAGTTTACAGGAGCCGGAGGGGGACAATATGGAATTGCCTTCAGCCGGATCCTGGTACTTCCAGATATTCTTCCGAGTGATCTACGGACTGCTCCACCTTTTCAAAGTTGGCATAATCACTCCTCTAACCTTGTACCGTATTACGACTGTTACATGTATGCCCGGCTAGCTAACTAGCGCATGAGACTCCTATTCTCAGGTCGTGAGTCGAGTCCCACATTGGCGCCAAAGATATTTGATCTACGGCGACCGTTTTTTTTCGGCTCCTCACTGCCTCGCGAGTCGGCTTTGTGGACCCGAGGGTATATAACGGTCGGTTGAAAATTTATTTTAATTGGGCAATTTATTTTGGAATCAACCTGTAAGGGGAAATTTCGCTCAAAATCACTTGGTACTAAAAAGGGAAATTTTAAGAAGTGGGCGAGGAAAGAAAAAAACAAAAATAGAGGAAAGAAAAATTTGACAGTCAGTTCCTAGAGTTTTTGCCGAGAGGTTAGCAAGTTTTTTTGCGGTCCGTTGGGAGAGCCTTAGTCCCGATTTAGTCGGTCAGTTCTCGAAAGTTTTTTTATCAGTCCGAGTTAGTCCGAGGTTTGTGAGACAGTTTTTGGGAATACCGAAATAAAATTCCCTTCGCTCGGAAAAAAATTGGTAAAACAAAAAAAACTCGTTGTCCGGGTGTAAGATTGGTTGTGACGAAATAACTAGGGGCGGCTACCGTGTTAACTCCCAAGCTGATGGCAAGCTAGAAAGTAAACCGAAAGCGTCAAAAACGAAGAAAAAATAAAACCAACCAAAAGGGCTCGAGAAACCAGCGACGAAGAATCCTGCTTTTCATTTACCGGAGACAAAAAGGACTGGCATCATATGTGAAGCAAGGCGGTCATTCTACATCCAGCGGCAAATTTCGAAAGAGGATATTTGGTGCTATTCTTTTTATCAATTGGATTGCACATCTGGTTGTCAACCTGAAATCGGCGCAGGTTCTCAAGAGGGTAACAAAATTTCGCAGTATTAACACGGAAGTGATTGGCTGCACTGGTGATTCTCATTTTTGGCATTACTGGAACCACCGCGTGAGGTTAGCGGTGTATTAAAGGTAAATATCCCACTATTGAGCGTTAATACCCACATAATATCGAAGGAGTGCGGCATATATATGGAAGAAGGGGGCCTTCATTGCGGCCACCTTTCAGTATTAATCATCGAGGTATTTTACGGCAGATTAATATTAATGAGTGACTTGGTGGCAGATCTGTTGATGAAACTCGGCGCCTGGTGAACGCGTTTCCAGTTACGGATAGTTATGGTGAACAGGCATTCCCAGGGCTACCGAGCCTTATCTACAATATGCTAAGGGGCTCGCTTTGGTTTTATCAGGAAGAAATACAGAAAGTTAATCCTTTGACTTTGTCCGAGGACGAATGGAAATAGGTGTCGTATGTTAGTACATTTGAAGATTTTTGATTACATGTTTTGTTCGTGAGTACGCCACAAAATCAGAGAAAATAAAAAAAATATACAATAAATATATAAAGAAAACAACAAAAAACACAGACATACACAAGAGAAAATAACAGTCTCATTTTATCTCTATATAAAAATTTTAATTGCCTTATATTGTTAATTTTAACCTTATTTAAATTTGTTTATACATTTGATTGGACTTTATTAGAAATATTTTTTTATCTTGATGTTTACAGGTAAATAGATTTTCTTTAATTGCATCCTTGAGTTAAGATATCTTTTGTAAAAAAAAACGAAACGACGCAATGGTACCACGGCGACGTGTTTTTTTAATTTTTCGTAATTATTGAAGTATACGTACTGGTACAGTACTGTTTTGTTTGAATGTGAGAATTTTGAATGGTTTATGGTTAATTAATATCGAATTGTATTGAATTACTTTCTTTTTGGTGATACCTGTAACAGACAGAAAATATTAAAGGATTGAAATGATAATTGCCATGGGTTAAAGTTTTTTTGAATGGTTGGGGCGGAATGTATCTCTTTCAGGGTTCTTAAGTAGTGCCTTTCCTTGTCAGCTGGTGGTTATCCAGACTATGAGCTGGCAAGGGACCGCACTACAGGACACGGCACAGGCGAGGACCGGAAAATGATGGAGGCGGAATCCAAAGTTGCACAGGCACAGGTAAGTGGTGAACCAACCGCGGTAAGGCCCGGCCACACACCCCACGTCCCCTCCGGCGAGCTAGATAACTCCGTGTGGCCGGCGTAGGAGTTCCGGATTTTCTTTTTATTTCTTGTGTCTGGTGTTGGCTCCTTGGCCATGCTCTTCCGGGCTTGTGGCTAAGGGGGTAACACCTCGCATAAGTGGCGCCCACTATTTTCTCGCGCCATTATGCTGGTACACGGGGCAGGTTTCAGAGTGGGTTTGTAGTCTTTTTTATGCATAAATTATTTCATTAGAAACCAGCCGGAAGTTTTGGGAAATTTTTGCACTTTTGATCGCGGTTATGCGGCGGTTTCTGTCGCGCCATATAATCCTGCGGGGGTGTGACTTAATTGTAAGATCCTATTGTTGTGATTCTGCTTGATTTCAATTAGCAGATCCGGGATTAGTTCGTGTGGAATAGACTAATTTGGTCATTTTTAACGGGATTGCGATAAATGTGGAGGTTTTGCTGGATTAAGGAGCGTTCAATTGTGATGGAAGGAAGGGCTGAGCTATATCCTAGTCGAACATATGTTGATATTTTAAATTTTTGTTATACCTCACCTAAAAGTATAGGAAAGTGAATCTCACCAGTAAAAATTTCTTGAAAGCTTATTAGGTAAACAATGTCCAGACCAATCAACTAGAACTCAAGGATTCGTCTATATTAAGCCATCACGATCTATCAATTAGATTGTCAGCTACATCTTGATCAATGTACAAGATACCGTTATCCAGCTTCAGATTGCATCGATGTCCAGCATTTCTGGCGTTGGTTTTATATATGAGCGTCTATGAAGGCGTGACTATTTTTGCACAGATCTGAGATCAGTAGCTGGTGATCATGACACTTGCAGCCAGATCGGGATTCAAATAAACCGATCTAGCTTCAAGTGGAATGATCACCAGAGTAAACCGATCTTGATTAGCAGCTAGTTTAGTGTGGATCAGGCGTCTAATAATTTATTATTATTATTATTATTATTTATTTATTAGCATATAGTACACAAGACATTAGTCTTATGATTGTACTTATAAAAAAGATACATAAATTAGCAATAAAAAAAAAACAAAGTTAAAAACAGAGTTACAGCTATAAAAACCAAAACAAAGATACAAATTTTTGAAATTACTTAACAAAATAAGAAATATTAAAACAAAATAAAATTAAAATGAAGTGAAATTGTGTTCGAATTCTAATTTGCTATTCGGCCAACCAAGTATTCGATGAGACACCTTTTGAAAACGCTGCTCGATTCCGTCATTTGTATGCTAGCAGGAAGAGAATTCCATAGTTGAGCGACGCAAACAAAGTAAGAACGTTGTCCTGACAAGAGTCCAAAACGCGGAATAAGTACATTGAGGTTTCTGGGTGATTGAGACAACTGAATAAATTCAGAAAGGTAAGATGGTTTACGTCCACGTAGAATATCATGAAAGAATTTTAATAGCCTAAAGTGCAAGTAGACATGAAAAGGACAACCTAGGACGTTAGATGAATAAGGTGAAATGTGATCATGCCTACGAAGATTATATATAAAGCGAACGCAATCGTTGAAAGCCACAGTAATTTTCCGACCACAAGAAGAGTCCAGAGATGGAAATATAACGTGGCCGTGCATTAGAAGAGGCAAGACTAGAGATTTAACTAATCTCAATCGGAGGACACAATTTAACAAGTTACCGTGCACACGCAGCTTCCTTAAGACTCCATAAACTTTGCCCAGTATTCCTTGTATATGGTCGCAACAGGTCATTCTGTCATTTAGAATAACCCCAAGGTTTTTTACTTTGTGCACACGTCCAATGTGAGTGTGGCCCAGGGAAACATGTGGAAGGTCAAGGTCAGAGATATGGGAGTTGGAAAAAACTATAAACTGGGACTTAGCAGGGTTGAGAATCAAGAGATTAGAAGAAGACCAGTCATAGATGTTTTGCAGGTCTGCGGTTAATTTACTTAATCCAAACTCAAGCTTATCTTTAGGCATTGTGAGATAGAGCTGTACGTCGTCAGCGTACATATGAATATTAGAGTTCGTGACAACCGCTGGAAGATCATTAATGAATAAACTAAATAGAAGCGGGCCAAGTATCGACCCTTGGGGAACACCATCTAATAACTTAGCAGGAGAAGAAATAGAGTTTAGTAGTTTAACCTGTTGCGAGCGATTGGTTAAGAAACTATGCAAAAGCTTAAGAGCGGATGACGAAAAGCCAAAGCGAGCGAGCTTCACTAGAAGTAGGGAGTGGTTAACTTTATCAAAAGCTTTTGAAAAATCTAATAGGGCGAGCAAACATACGTCGCGATCATTTAGAGAGTGCCTTATATCAGTGGTAATTTTAAGAAGTGCCGTATCACAGCTATGAGATTTACGAAAGCCAGATTGGAAAGCATGAATCACCTGATTTCGTTCACAAAATTCGAGGATTTGAAGTGCAATTAGCTTTTCAAGCACCTTGGCGAGAAATGGGAGGATGCTGATAGGTCGAAAGTCCGCGGGACATGTCGGGGTTGCGCATTTAGCAATCGGCAAGACAAACGCATGTTTCCAGGAATTGGGAAACTTGGATAGGGTAAGGCAGGAATTAAATAGATGAACTAGAGCAGGCAGGATACAAGGCATAAGCACTTTAAGGAATCTAGGCGGGATATTATCACTACCAGTAGCGTTCGATTTAATTGAGTATACTGCACTAATAACTTCAGTCGAATCCACACAGCGGAAACTAAAATCATCCCTTAGAGCAGGAGGGAGTATAGCTGGCTGATTTGGGTAATGGTTGCCAGAGAAGTATGTGTTTAAGCTTTCTCCGTCAAAGTCAGGAGCAGTTGTCTCATTCTTGCAGTGGACACTTAACTTTCGTAAATTTCTCCACAAAGTATTAGATGGTAGAGATGGATCAAGCTTACGCGAGTAAAAGTTGCGCTTGGCTTCTCTGATTTTGATTGTGACTAAATTGCGAATACGTTTGTACGAGTTTCTAGCACTTGGGCTTTTTGTAGAGAAGTATCTTTGGTAAAGATATTCCCTCTCGGCGATTAAGGATTTCAACTCCGAACTAAACCAAGGTTTGGACTTATCAGTAAAAGTTTTGCAGCAGATAGGAACAAACTCCTCGTGCAGTTGGGAGATCAGTTCCTCAAGGTGTGCGGTTTTATCATTCACATCAGTGAGAGTAAAAATATTCGCCCAGGGTAGAGATACACATCTAAGTTTAAGGTTGTTATGATCAATATTAGCATAATCACGGAAAAGTATGGTTTTAGGGGGCTTCGGGTCTACTGGGATATTACAGCAACAAAACAATAAATCATGGTCCAAGAAACTTGGAGCAGATATTTGGTTCTGAAAGCTGATCAGGTTCGGGTCACTAACGAGGAAAACATCAAGAAGTGAAGGATGCATCGTATTATAATAAGTGGGGAGATCATTGATTACATTTAACCCGAATTTATGCATAGAGTAGAGGAATAACTGTTGTTGATTGCTCGACCTCAATAAGTTGACATTGAAGTCACCACCGACCAGAATATTGGTATATGTGCGGGATAAATTAGCCAAGACTACCTCAAATTCGAGAAAATTTTCATTATTAAAATTCCCAGGGGGGCAGTAAACACAGATAAGCAGGGTTTTAACGAGGTTACACAGAACTTCAACACATAAGAATTCCATCCCGGGAGAAGAAGAAAAACCTACAATCTTAGATTTAATATTGTCACTCAGATAGATAGCCACACCACCACCAGTGCGGATTCGTCTATCATTGCGGACTAACTTATAACCACTGAGAGAAACTAGCGAAGAAGGTATGGAATCATTTAACCATGTTTCGCTAACGAAAATCGCATGAACGCCGGTATTAAGGAACATTTCACCAAATTCATCAACTTTATTTCTTATGCTACGGGCATTGATAGAAACCACTTTAAATCCTTTACACCTGGAACTGAAAATTTTGACAAGAGTTCTTACCCTGTTTTCGCCACTGAAATTCACAGACATAAAGATATCAAAACTGGAATCATCAAGCGTAGACAAAAAGGCACTGCAGTTACGAAATAGCTTAGACCAACACGCAATTTAGAAATCGAACACGATAAGAGATATATACAAAACATAACAAAGATAAAAAAAAAACAAAATAAAATAAAATTAAGATAAAATTAAGAAGTTAAATTAAAAATTGAAATAATGATTGAAATTAAAAATAGAAATTTAAAATAAAAATAAAGATAGAAACAATAAAAAAAAAAGAAAAGCAAAAAAGAATAAATCGTACGAAAACAAAATAAAATAATTTAATATTAAACACTTGAACCTCTATGCTCCAGGGTATCCACCGACGGACATTCTAATTCGCTGAAGTCTCGCACAATCATTTCCCGACTATCGCTCTTTTTTTTTATGCGCACGAGTAATAATGACCAACAAAACACGAATTTACTTTTTCTTTCGTCTGACGCCCGCCCTGGATCACGTTTAAGTATAAAGAAACGATCACACAAAAATGATCACCACCGGTAGATGCTAAAAGATCTTGCAGAAAAGCTACTAAAGACTGCAGGTTGCTAATCGCAGGATAGGGATTACCACACCATCAATCAACTCACTTCGAAAGGAAAATCTTTCCCAGGCTACTCTGTTCGCAGCTTAGGGACAACAGTGATGATACTTCCGAAGGATATAGCGACATTTGTAAATGTCAGCCAGGTAAACGAATAAGATCGGGTCCGTTGTGGAAGGGCATATAACTAGATATAGTGAACAGAGATCTGCGCAGAAGTTCGGAATTTTGGGATATGACCGCGAGATGAACCAAGCCTCTGTTGGAAATATGGTATCGATCATATGGACTCCTAGAGTCTTGGAATGCCACACTGGCAAAACTGGGTGGACGTAGGTCAAAAGAGATACCAGTGACATGATCAGTAGCAGAGGTCAGAACAGGATAGTTATAGTTCCGAAAAAGGTAGTAATAAGCTCGCCTGCAATGACAAAAATTCTGATAGTAGGACTTAAGTGACTCTCAAACTAAAGTTGATGGAGGACGGGAACATCTACATCGGCTCGGAAACGACTATTGGTTCACACACAAGCTTTGTGAAAAGGGTCCTTGACGATTCGACCGTGATGAAATGTAACGATCATTGAAGATCAACGTCTATATTTGTTCCCTAGAAGTAGTTTCTTCCTTTGCTCATTTATCTCGACGGATCACTGAAGAGCACCGTAGTAAAAGGGCATCCGCAGGAAAGACCCATATCAGCGTTGCAGAGGTGCTTGAATGTAAATGAATTTCTAAAGTTGCTCGGTAGCCAAAACTTCGTTTTGTGCTAACAGCCGAAACGATCTTTTCCTTCCAGCACTTGGATTGATCTACAACTTATGCACTAGAGTCAAATAGTTATACTACACCAAATACAATACCACTATCGCATGGGTAATCTGATGAGCAGCACAGGCAAATTACTAGGAGCATGCCAACTGGCCTGTGGATCCGCATTGTCACTACACATCCATAAAGCATGTATTACTGACTAATTTATTTCCCTTTAATCCCTCATGGGACATAGGCGGAAGCAGTTGACTTCTGGCGGACTCTATTTTGTATGACAACTCTTAGCTCCAACTAGGATCTTCGCCTTTAATACTGTCCCGCAGAAGGTATACGTTAAAATGTCTACGGTTGATGGTATCGCGTTGGAAGTTACTGATTGCGGAGATTTTGAGGCGAATAGTTGCTACTATCAAATGGTGGTCACTTCCAGAGCTCCCCTAAAACTTCTGACATCCTCTAGAATAGATCTCCATCTACGGCTGATGGCCACGTGATTTATATGGTTTCTCGTTCTACCATCGGGCGCAACCTAGCTCTCCTCGTGTATCTTCTTGTTGCAAAAGTAAGTTCCACCTACCATGAGTTGGTGGGAGCTACAAAAGTCAACGAAAAGTTCATCGTTGCTTACCTGGCTTATGCCTTGATTTTCAATTGTTTGTTCAAGAACGGTGTTGTTGAGGTCGATCTGGCGTGGAATAGAGCGAAAAACTTAATTCAGTCTTGTATAGAACTCGTCTTCGATGTCATCGTCTGCGTCGTCAGATGGCGCGTAGCATTAGACTAGCGTAGTGTTGTAAGGAAGAGCGCCATCTTTAGCGTTACTACTAAGGAAACACAAGTCCCAGTCAGAAAGAAAGGATTAAACTCGAATGCCAACTGCAAATACTATAGTGGTAGACCGTTCCCTTAGGAGTTGTCAATATTAGGGAAATATTGGTTCGAATTTTTAAGAGGTGTCTCAACATTAATTCAGTTTCGCTAGCAAATAAGAAATAGCTATGAAATAAGTCAAGGAAAGTGTAGTTCTTGTCCTGCTACTTCAGTGAATCTTGTAGGCTGATTTTCGATTTGTTGTTGGTTATAAAAGTCCGCAAGTACAGCGAATTTTTCCCACTACAATTCGATGAAATCACCTCGCACCAATCTAGGTAGTACCAGCAGAATCTTCTTGGTAATATTGGTAGTTAATTTCCCCATAAAAACCTATGACTCCTCATAAATCCAATTCAGCTACCACGTGATTATTCTACTATCATTAAAACTCCACAAATTTATTTCACTCCACTTCGTACACTCCACAACAAAATCTCCAGCTGGCTACCCATATTTTTGCAAAATGAAGAAAAATTGCATTTGAATTGAATTAAATTTATACACATTGTCTGTATCTGATAGCCAAGGGGGTAACCAGAAAAGCTGCTGCATGCACATAATGCATAATCACCCTAAAATTTATGCTGTGCAGTCAGTAAGCAGCGCCACACAGTGCCGGGGATTGAGACATCATCATGTAGCGAAAACGACACATTTACGTCAATAATTTTCATATATTGCGCCGCATTACACGATTGCACCTCGGCTGTCGTAAAATTGAATTTAATTTCCACATAAACTCGGATTTTACGATCACGTAGATACGTAGCAAATGATAGCCCCAGCCAGCCAGCCCCCCATTTCGCTTAGATACTATGGAGGTATGGAGCGCCGCCGCCGCCGTCGTCGTATACGAGGAGCATAGATAGAGGAGTTTACCGCATTGCTGCGACACGGTCCACCTATGGGGAAGCTATCTTAATTGACTCCCAATGAACAGATGCCATAAGTACAGGAATTTAATTGTTATTGCAAGCAAGCACTTTTCATTACGAATCAATCTCTCCTAGAGCAGAAGCTGGGTGTATGTGTGCAAATGCTATCGGGGGATTTACGAGGCTGGCTGGACAAGATCGAGGAAGATCGTTTAAATTTGTCCGGAAATCTTAACTCTATATCATAAAAGACGTGATTGTAAAACCTTAAATGGACATTTGTTAAATAAGTTTCTTGTTCGTTAGTTGTCTTCAGGTGGCTGCACTAATTAAGAGCATAAACCAACCTGGCAAGATCGGGGAAGATCGATCCAGCGATGATCGGTAAAAACTTCTATATACGATCACCAGTAATTGCTGTTACAAACATCGATTTTCTTGCATCACAAAGGCGAGTTCTTTTCTCTTTCTAAGGTCTTGAAATTGTTGAAAGGTAAACGAAACCTCCCCGAGGAATCATTAGTCGCACTGCAGCACATTTAATGGGCAACAGAAGATCATGGCCAGTCGACGTGACCTCTTCGTCTTCTGATCAAATCGATCAATTTTGATTTGGAGGCTATTTGGGCGTTTTGGCTAATTGCACAGAGGATCGTTCGTGCTTTAATCGATAATTTCCTAGATGAAAAGGAGTAGCAGTCAATCTACGTCTCAAGGTCTCGGCAGGTGATAAACAAGGGGGGAAAGTAGACATAGCACACGCTGATCGATGTAATTACTGCCTTGCCAATTATGCAACTAGACTACCATCGTGTGTTTGTGTTACATATATACTATGTACGATTTTTTTCTGAGTAAATCGATCGGGATTTGTGATCTTGAATCTTGAATCTATGACTGGACTGTTATAACATTATGAAGCTGAAACACACCTGAACTGGATCCAGATACACGAGACCTTAATCTGTCATCGATTCCTAGGATCTGAGAGGCATTCGAATAGTCATAAATTTTCTGTTTGATTGAAAATCCGATTTAATTACTGGAGTAAAAGTTGCATCTGAATATTTGATAAATTTTTCTCTCTATGGGGGCAGCCTTGGGCATCTGTATACACACACAGAGCTTTGCCACACCCTGGCATCCAGCCATCTAGTCTCGTTCGCACTACAGGAAAAAGTGGGCAAAGTCACTCTAGACACGTCTTTTTGATGGCCACCGTGCACTTCTAGCCGGGCCGATATCATACAGCATAATAAAATGCCAGAAAGGTGGTGCGGTCATGTCTATCCTTCGAGGGATTAGCAGCCTGCAGTGTTTAGTAGCAGTTTAGATTTTCTGTAGCAAGATCTTTTAGCCATCCACCGGTGGTGATCGTTTTTCTGTGATCGTTTCACATTTTTTTTATACTTAAACGTGATCCAGCGGCGTCAGACGAAAGTAAAAGTGAATTCGTGTTCTGTTGGTCATTGTTTGGCGGCTGATCCACACTATACTCTAGCAGGCTAGATCGGAGTTTATTTGAATCCCGATCTGGCTGCAAGTGACATGATCACCAGCTTCAGGCGGCAGATCTGTGTAAAAATAGTCACGGCTAGATTACGCCTTCGTAGACGCTAAATATATACATATATATATAAAGGCAACACCAGAAATGTGCTGGACATCGATGCAATCTGGATTGCTGGATAGGCGCTATCTTGTACATTGATCAAGATGTAGCTGACAATCTAATTGATAGGTCGTGATGGCTTAATTTAGACGTGTCCTTGAGATTCTTATCGCCCCGGTTCGGCTCGAAGATCTTTGCGCCATGCTGAGGCTTTTTTAAAATGCTTGAAATTTTTTTCTTACACTTGGGCACATTGTTGGCTTGATTTATTGCATTCGAGTTCAAAAAGGGGCCTCCATGCTCCCATACTTTTGCGAAATGGTAACCATTGCCGCTGTTGAGTGGGCTGCTAAAAGGAAATTAAGCTATAAGGAAATATATGTATTTTTTTTCATGTCATGTAATTGCGTGGATGTGGATGAAATGAAAATGGATTTTGGGTGGACGAACATACAAAAAATTATAATACAATTTCATATTTTGAGTAGTTGAGAAATTTTGGGATTCGAATTTTTATTGATCCATTTTGCTGACGAGGTAGATCAAGCGTAAAACTTATGATGTTATGAAAGTCTCTTTAACTAACCACGTCTTGTTTTATTACATAACACTTACCAAGTATTGCGAAAAGGATTAGAAAACTCTTAGGGTTGTATGTGATGTTTTACAAGGGATTAGCCAGTATGTTCGATGTACAATTCCAAATTTGACAGCAGCATGTGGGATTTAAGACCCTACTCACTTGTACACTATCGATGCCTGTGATGAATAAATATTCGAGTGGCAAATTTTTATACTTTAGTCCCATGTGCAAGCTTACATAATTCAGCTCCTTTCTTTACCGATCGTCATCAATAAAAGATCGAGACTTGGTTATCAGAGTTTTGTTTATGATACAATGATATGTTTTTGGTCATTCATAATTTGGCTTGATCACTTTTTTCTGAACGTGTTCAGATTACTACCTAAGGAGGTGATTCCTCTTTGTACTTGCAGCAGTTTATGGTGTACTATATTGGACAACAACCACTGCATGTAAAAAAAGGCAAGGAGCAGAATGGCAGTGATCGAAGGTGATCGTACAGGACCTAGTTTTTTTGAAATCTCATGGGATATGACAGAAGAGAGAAACCAGGGTTATTTTTAGGAGAGAAACAATTGTTCTGAAGGAGTTATAACAATATAAAGGCAAACGCCTCGTCTTCTTTGAAAAGTTATCGAAGCAGATCGATTAAATTTAGGTGGGATGTAAGATCGTCTTTGTAAGGTAAGTCTATAGGTTTCAGCGGCCTACTGCCTTCCATACGTCCGTATGGTTCTGGCATGATCGTTTTTCTAAGAAATTCTTCCACCTAGATACCATTTCTCCTTTTTCGTGTTCCCTCTTTACAGAAATTCCCTACTCTCTTTCTGCCATCGCCTGTGAGTTTAGTAGACTACACAGCTCTCTATGTCTCCTGGTTGATCACTGAAGTCTGCTTTCTGTCAGAATAGCATTATTTAGGATCGGGCGGGACCTTGTATTTGCTGCCGCAGTTCTTTCATTCTTTTCTTTAAACCGTTTCGACAAAGTAGTCTAGACAGAACAGGCGGTAGTACAAGTAGTAGCATTCAGTAGCTTGGGTGTGATGACCCATCGACGGATTACGCATCTAGATCACTCTTAAAAATGCTGAATATCCCACAGGAAGTTTTTGATTTCTAGTAACAAGGGTCGTCAACTCGACTTTAGGGTAAACACTAGATGCCAAAGTCTATTGCTACTAGAACTTGAAGAACCTAACCAGCAGTTCTCACAGATTGCTTTCGGCCTACCGCAGAGCTTGTGGATCCACATGGAGTCTAAAGCCAAATACCATGAACTATGATTGCACTGCATCTTGAAGTAGATAAATCCGCTATAAGTCCTGCACTAAGTTTGTGATCGAGTGATCAACTGGGACATGCGACACTTTACAATTGTAAGCGCTATAAAGCTGGAATGCTAGTATGCCTGAGGAGATCTCAAAATTTAACCCTCCTTCTATGTACATACAAGATTTATGTACACGAAAAACTGCAAACGAAAGACAGGCGTAAGTCCTGGGATTTGTAGCGAAAGCCCCAGGTTAAAGAGAGCGTTTATTTTTTGGGTACGCTAGCTACTGTCTGTCATATGTTCGCTCTTCTACAGGCAAGCACTAATGAAGGATCAACTATCTTGTTCTCATCTGATTCATAGCCAAGCGAGAGTAAAAACGATAAAGCCTCTAGTCTGTCACATAAAAAAAAAGTGGACATCCTTAAATCGATAGTGGACCACCCAGGATTTCCGTACTGTGGGCACTGTTGCTATATCTCAATTCGTGGATCAAGGCTCTCCAAATAGTCCTTGGCAATATGCCCCTTTTCTCCGCATTTCAGGCATATCCCTTCCTATCTTTGGTGCTGGTGCAGTTATTTTCTATATTTACGCACTCCCAGCATTTGTTTCATTTCCTTGGTGCTATCCGCTCTCTTATTCGGCCGACCACATATCCTATGTTCTTTCGCGCTTCTACAGCTTTTTTTAGCAAGTTTTCTGCTTTGCTTTGATAGTGATCTTTTCCAGGTCCTTGATATCGACCGCTTCCTGGTTAGTGCTTCCTATGATCTGCGCTGTCTCTCGTAGCAAGCATCCTCTGCTGGAGGCCTACATTTTGTCTTTTTTTGCTTTCAGCTCTAGCGATTAGTGCTTTACCACGGGCGTTCTACCCTTAGGTGTGAGCTTCGCGCATGATGAACGTATAGGACTATAAGAAGTGGGGTTTGTGATAGCACGGATAATAAAGATTTTGTCATTCATGTAAATTTCATTTTTAGCTTACTTTAGTCGTCTACTTCAATTTAATATGTTTTTATAAATTTTATGTTATTTGTATTGTAATTTTAATTATTAATTTTTGCATTCTGTCTGTTGGAGATTTACTCTGTAGACAAGTAAATAAATAAAAAATAAAAAAAAATACTGATGGCAAAAGAAGCCAGACTGTAAGTAGAAGCCGTAAACTAAGGGAAAATAGCGCTTTGTCCGTACATAGGGTAGGAAGACAAAGGGCATGAGACTACTAAGAATAGTTGGACCCATACACTTATGCCAAGTACGCAGAAATGGCTCAGGTACGAGCATGGGAAGAGCCCAAAGATTCACTTAGCTTCTGAGTTCTCGGGCAAGATGTCTCCCCAGTTTTAGCCCGGAAGCCCAAATGAAGTAGAGAAAGTAATTTATCATTGTACAGCTCCCGAAGTTTTCCGCACAAAACCCCCAGCTATCCAGGCAAGAAAAAGGAGTTAGTTTATTTTGTCCGAAACTTGTGTTTGCATGATGTGGAAATTCACAGTTTGAAAATTCAAAATGCCGATAATGCAGTTTTTACATCGTACTGCAATAATTCCAAAATTCGGAGACGGAGGTGTTTTTTCAAAATCAGCGATTTTAATTGCCTTGTTCTTCCTGCTCCTAAAAAGGAGCTCTTTTCTGTAGGACATAAAAATCATAGTATAAAGATTGCATTTCTACCCTAGAGAAAATTCCAATCTATTTAAAAGTATTCTTAAAAAAATTTGATATAACTAAATAAAAAATCTCCAAATCACTTCCTCAATTCACGAATTAAACAAAAGACTTAAGCGACAAACTCGATTTTTAATGCATGCAAAAATTTAAATCTTTTCACACCTTAATTTTTAATTTCGTCCAAAACAAAGCTAGATTCCACCTGGAATGTTAACAGTGTACTCCAGTTTCCAGCTCCGCCCGACGAAAAAAAAATTGCAAAACAACAAATCCGAGAGAGCGCATTTTCTTATCAAGCTCCCGTCAACTTTCGCTTTCAATGAGGCTCTCTTAAAAGTCCCGTCATCTCTTTTCTTTGTCTTATATACCATTAGGCTAGCTCTCCCATTTTTGTAGGTCTATACATGGTACATAGCCAGGTAAGATGAGATTTTCTCTACAGGTAAACAGAGTTCTCTTTAAAGCTTTTGTTATGTACCACACCTGGGAGGACTGGGGCTCGCACAGCAGGGTACCTAGACAGAATGCGAACGAAAACAAAACAGTAACGACGGTAACCGAACCACTACCTCACGACTGGTGCCTCGTCTCATGGAACGGTGGTCTGCAAAACTAACGGGCATCTCGATGGTGGATCTAGGGATCGCCGATCGGTAGTGAATGTATCGTCTCCTACCACACCCATGAGTGGATTGCGCCGATTCTTTGGCGCTATCGGAGCTGCGCCAAGGCTTTTTCGTTTTTATATATATGTATGTACGAACGCTGATCGGTTTGTCCAGTTTATTGCGTTCATAGATGGCGCTTGTTGGTTTATTTTTTGGTGCTACTGGCTGTGCTTGCAGCTAGTCGCTTGCCGCTCTTAAATGATCCCGTTTTGCAGCAATAAATAATCCCCTTGCGGACACGTAAGACAACAGCGAAAACGTGCGACACAGCTCGACCAAATGCAAAAAAAAAAAAAAAACTAGACTGTCGTCCACGCAAGAACCCGGCGAGTTCAGAAAAAAGCCACCACTCCGGAATCTTGTGCACTGGGCGAGTGGTAGGTAAATGCTGGGTGGTGCAATTCGCTGTTAGGTAAGAACGAGTTCACTACGCTCGTCCGTCCATCCACTTGGGCATATAATAAACGAGCTATCTGCGCAGGGTACCTACGCCGCTCTAGCTTCGAACTGGGCCTAATCAAAGCAGAACCAAGTTGGCGTACCGCGCCGATTATTTTTTTTTGTTCATCTGGTTTCACTGATGACGGCAATCTTGTCAGGTATATCAGCATTCAGCAATAGCAGCCAGCAATGCGACGGAATCGGATCGAGAGGACTGGTTCAGTGGGTCTCAGCTGATTCCGTTTTGGTTCTGGTCTCTCTCTCCTCGCTGGCCTGCCTGACAGATGTTTTTCGCCTTTTTGTTCTGACATCAGAAAACTGTAACGCAAATTGCCCTCGATGTCTGCCGTGTGTCCGATCCAGGCTTGGGCTGGACCTGGTTTTTAAGGTGGTTTTTATGAGTCATTCCAGGTTTCCTGTTTTGGGTAGCTGATTTCCCTTTCATCTTGATGCTAGGAGGTATGCTAATGATCGATATTTTGTTTGTATCGTAAAACGTTACAAAATACCACCTTAATCAAGACATTTGGAACAAAAGTGACTGGGAACTTGAATATATGTATATAACTTCAAAGTGATTTGAGAGATTATGTTGATCAATTGAACTAATTTTATCGCTTTATGGAAATGTTCTTGTGGTGGACGTTTTTTTTGTAAAAGGGGTTTTTAGAATGGACTTTTGGTAGTCAATAAATTCGAATCTGTTTAGCTGAGATTGGATCAACAAGGTAAACAGAGGTAGCTGCATACATTGTGTTTAACATAATTGAGTGGTTACAATGTTGTGGCAGTTTCAGGCAGTTGAATGCCCAATCGTATTTCACGCAATACCCTTGGGGGAAGAATTATTATCATGATTGTTTCTTTGCTGATAAAATGTAGCTGATTGTACTATGAAACACACATCAATTAAAACAAAGGGACTGTGGACTGTACAATACCGATCATGGAAGCACGATCACTTCTTATCGAGCCAATCCTACATATACCTATTCTGAAAGTATAAGAAGCTAGTACTGTATTGATAAGTTTTTTGATGGTTTTTGATGCAACCAGATGGCCATTTTTCAGTCATTTCATTTTTCAAGTAACACGTCATGGTACCAGGGCGGGTTTTTCTTCTGCGCATGTTTTATAGTGAGTTAACATAGGTTGGAATTGGCATGAATGTGGGCGCTCATGTCCAGGTAAGTGGTGGTGCACGGTGTTAAGGTAGTACTTCCGGAGTTTGAACCCCTCTCGACCCTTCCGGCGAGCCGGTCCCATTCCGGCTGAAGGCCAGGGAACTGCCTTCTTAACCTTTGACGACGTCCGAGAGATATTCCCAATTTTAGTTTTTTTATGGGAATCTTAGGTTGGCCTCTTCAGGCAATCAATCAAAGGTCCTTATAACAGGCCTTGGTTAGCCGTTCGCCTCGCAATGTTGTTTTCTCTCCCTTAATTTTTTTCAGAGGCTTGATTCAAGCTGGACGTGAGGTCGTTCCATTCTACATTTGGGGTTAACTTTCACCTCAAGCTCTCCTCTAATGTATTTCTTTCTGTTTGTCAAAGTGTCTCGGTAACAGCTGCTCTTTTATATAATAGACTAGAGTTAAAGCCTAAGGCCCTTTGTACTGTCCATGGTCCTGCCTAGAGTACAATATTGAACAGGGCTAATATTATCGGACCTACCAAGCCAATATGTAAAGTTATCGTGTCGAGGGCGGCATGGCTTTCGTTTAACGCCCTCTTCTGCTCACCAGGTGCACCCAGTAGTATAATGTCTTGTCAGGATGGATCTTACCTTTCCTACTACACTCATGGGACTTCTGTGGACCAATTAATCCGGAGAGGGCCAAGGCAATGAAGGCCGAAGTGGAATTGAGGAGACCTACGGAGCACGCCCGAGCTCTGCTTTCGTGAACTCCTTCTTTGCAGACTGAAGGAAGTACGGCGGACCTGGACAGCCGCCACTCTGCCCCATGTTTTTGGACCCGCCAGAAATTTGGCAGCTCCAATTGCCACATAATCTAAGGGGAACATTCCCATTATCCAGGAGAGTAAGAACCGCAGAGATAACCCCAAAAATAAGGAATGGAATCGCAATTACGCTCCTACTTGGACATCAAGCAGACCCAACGCTCGCGTTCTGACCTAAAATTCTGGACTTACTAAAAGGTGAAGGCAAGAAGGGCTGAAGTACCCACAGAGCATACCCAAGTCCGCTTTGGTGCACCCTTTCCCAACACACCGAAGGAAGGACTGCGGTTGTTAACCTAGGTCATTCAAGTGAAAGCGGCAAGTCATTAGGCAAGCTGCTGAACTTGTTCCAGCGGTCTAGCCCACAAATTTGAGCTATAGAGGTGCTTTGTTGTCTCTAATATTTTGTCGATCTTCACGTATCATTCCAACTCTGCAAAAACTCAGAGCAGTAAGAAATGGACTGGTTAAGGACTTGAATCTCCAGATCACCTTTTTGTAAGCAAAGTGAGACTGGAGCTCCAAACCTTTGTGAAATCCAGTTTGCACATAATTACATAATAGCCATTCGGAGCAATTTTCGAAACTGATCCAAAACTCTCAAGGATCTCACCGAAATCCCCCATGAGAAACATGAGAAAATCGCCCACAACTACATGCTACTATAAGCCTCAAGCAAGCACATCACGTATCTTCACTTAAGACATCTAGCGGCATTCTTAAGAAATATTTTCATCAATTTTTTTGCCTTTTTAAAAAACCATAACGGTATCGTGTGTAAATCAAGTTTACAAATCCCATAAATGTTAAACATCAATTAAAAAAATGAAAGCGAACTGGAATCCATCCTTAAATAGTCTACCTGAGCTGCGACGCGACCGTTCGTCTCGGAGGGATGCACGCGACGGCAGAGGGTGCCATGCAGCAAAGTGATGGCGTATACGTGTGTCTTGCGAAAAACTTTCCGATTCATCACTTCTTCGGCAGACTTTGCACCACACCACGAGATCAACAAGAAAAACTGGAGTACATGGAACACTACACGGCAGCCAGCAGAGGCAACAGGAACAACAACAAAAAATAATGCCAACTTAAAAAAACCGCCGCGGTGCTCTGCAATCGACATATTTGCAAGAAGAGTAGAAGTTACCTGACCAAACGTAGAGATGGTCCAGGTTAGTTAAGACAATTACCCGATCCGCGCAACGAACTTGTTGAGCAACCAGTTAGAGAGATGTTTTGGTCCAACTGTGTCCGCTTTATATTTGCTATAAGCAAGCGGCCTGGCCTGCTGCTGGTGCTGCATATCCGTCGACAATTGTGCTCCAAGGAAGCACGAAGTCCACGAAGACATTTTTTTGTTGTCCATAGTTCCTTACCCAGTTGAAGCAGAAGTGTGCAGGAACGTCGTAACCAAAAGAAGATCAAAGACTCACTCACAGCTAGTCGACCTGCTGCTGCGCGATCTCAGATGCACAAAATTAGCACCACTTCGGCACAAATGTACCGCCTTTGAAACTTTAGATATTTTCACGTTTTGGACCATTGCGACCAGAAATACCGCGTCCGATAGCACAAGGCGAAACTAATCTTGGTTTGGGGCAATGAGAAAAAATAAATATCTAAGAAAATCGCTCGCATCTTTAAGATGGTGTTCAAAGCGTCGTTCGTAATGCACCAGAGTCAATACACATAATTCTACAGATGCGGGATTCTGTAAAACTGGAGCAGAGATAAGAGCTTAGTGTAGAAAGTTTCGCGGTTTCTTTTGTTTGTAGTAAAATGCATCTCCTTTTTGCTGCGACAAGATAATTGCATATTGCTGCAAGTGGAAATAGCAAGTTTTTATAAATATCACGATTTATAGGGTGGGTGTGTTTTACGTTCTTTCTGTTTTCATATCATAGAGGATAGAGGCAGGATTGTGACTTATTTAATAAAAAACAAATTAAAATGGAGTTTTCACATAACTTGATAGGAGTACATAAATGAGAGCGTGGGATCGCATACTCACGTTGTTTGTTTGAAGTTGCTGAAGTGACGATTCAATTAATTTTTAGAAACAGGTAAAGCCATGAACATTTATAAATGAATCCGCATTGGCATAGACCATTCCAAAAGCGAGTGTTGTTTTACCAGACGGTCCCCCAGCTAACTACTAACCACGTCCAATGCTGCTTGACCTAGGCAATTGAACGAGAACCATTTTACTGAGTATGCTATTGGCACAATTTATGGTCAACATGATAGTTGCCCATTTTCTTCGTCCTTTACAATTTTTATAGCTCCAATTTCGCTCCCTTTAGTCTAGAAAATGTCCATGCCTATGACGGAAGCGCGCATGCCTGTGGCAGGTACGTGCATGCCTCTCGCGGGAGAGTATGTGCCCGTGGCGGGAGAGTGCACGCAGAAGCTTTCATAGGTGCGAATGGTGCACTTGCACCGGGCGCAATTTCAGAAATTAAGATTTAAAAATAATTTAAAACTGAAAAAAAAATTAAAAGTACTCTCACAGGTGCAAGAAATTACACAATTTTACCAAATTTGTGTCCCAGGTACATACGACCGTACAAGAAACAGCGGGGAAATTTTACTTCTCCTCGTAGATCCGCGCAAAATTTCAAGTGGGGCTAATCAAATGCTCCGGAGTGCATTTCTCCCATCCAGCGACTGTTTGTGTTTTTTCCATTGCCCTGCATTGCGTTCAAAAATTAACAGCTTATGGGGCGCAATATCGCATAGTGCACCGGGCGCAAAAAAACCAAATACCTCTGAGTGCACGCCTGTAGCGGGTGTTTGCTTACTAGGAGCAAGCGAGTTTATTCTTTAGTAAAAATTAAACTCGCCCGCACCTAGCATGCAGCAAGCACGCACTAGCCCGCACGGCGCCCGCAAAGAACCAAACGAACCAAACCATTAGCCATACAAGGCAGTGCATTGTGGTGCTGCAAAATCATTTCGTCATGTCTTTGATTGAATTGTGGCTTGGCTCAAACTTATTAGTTGTGTTTGGTAGCGAGCTTCTGTGTCGATTTCACCCATTTGCAGCAGCAATCAATGTGGGGATGGAAGGAATAGTGCATAGGCACTTTCGGTTTTGGATGGGGAAATCCACACCCAAAATATTTCATGTGAACCTCATAGCCCAGAACGTTGGAGGGCCGTCTTGATCGCGGGCTTAGAACTTATAACTGTATATGATTTCAAAAAGGGGTTTGCCTCAGGAGCTTGCCGAAAGAGGGATCTCCTCGTAGGTTCCTCAAGACGACCTCATGTGGCAAATGAGGGGCATGCCTCTTAGTTTCCTCACGAACACCACAAACGCAAAAAAATCAGCGATACTAAAGCAAGATATGCCTCTTCATTTTTTCATAAGGGCTCTATAAGGCAAACTTCATTACAAATGAAATGGCTTTAAAAGAATACGCTTTAGTTTAACTCATACAAGCTTTAGTTTCTTCATATTTCAGACAATTATGTTGGCGACCGTGAAGAATGTCACTTAGAATACTCAGTAGACCGGTTCCGGTTCGATTACAGAAGTCAAGCAGCCTTAGAAGTAATTAGTACTCAGTTGGGGGACGCATAGGTAAAACGTCATTTGGGTTTAAAAATTTTTAGCTTTCGACAACGGCGCAGTTATTACTCACATATTCATGCCGAAAATCTCAAATTTTTCGGCTTTCTTTTTCCACCCGTGATCGGGTAGCAATGATTATTCCTCAAAGGGGAGTAAATCGGACATTCCTTATGACGAGGCGCGAATGAGGCAAAGATTTAGATTTAGTTATATGATATGATAAGGACTAGTTGAAAGACTTCTGATTTGACTTTTTTGATCTGATATTTTTGCCTAGCATTTTACTGCTGGCGCCATCTATTGGAAAATGGCGGGTTTACATTTGTACTCCTACTATTTGGACAAAAATGAAAAGCAGTAGCGGGGGAATTTTTGAATTCACCCAGCTACGATAAAATTACATGGTGCGTCTCTTACAACATTTGTCCAAAGTTATATACATATAGATCATGGTTAAGATCTTCCGATCTTGCATCTTAAACCAATTTCACCAAATCAACAAAATGTGGGAAACAAGTCGATCTCTAATACCCAGATAAGAAACATCACCATGAAAATTATTTAAACCCTAATAAAATACCAAACATGAACCAAAAAATTAGTCGCAATCCTTTAATCTTGCCATGTTTTCTCTGCTGAACAATTTCATGTAGTCGGGGATGACCCCATGAGAGACCTCACTCGATCGGCTCTAATGGAATTGGATGACCACTTTAGGTTTATACCAGAGATCCCCATTTATAGGAAAATGTGTAGCACGGGAAAATACCAAATACCGCCAACGTACTTAGTGCCCAGGTGAATTGTGATCTCCTTTAGTTTTCTGTTATGTTTTCCGCTAAGATGTTCACTTCTATCGCGCTGTTCGGCTAACAACATTCCCTAACGGGGCCCTGAAGCACTTAACAAGTTGCGTACATATCCGTGGCTGGAATCTTTACGAATGCATTTCCTCGATGGTTACCATCCTAAGATATATATAAGCTCTGCGAGATCGCCTAAGGACTCTGTGCAATAAAATTGCAGCTGGTGGTTCAATTGTTTCCTTAGATTTGTTAGTTGCTTGCTATGAAGGTATTGCGTTTCTTAATAGTGATTAGATCACCTTCTAGGCAATACACAGAAAAAAATGAGAAAGAATTTTTTTTTGTTATTTTGAAAGATGTTTCCGGAGCCCTCTCTAGATGGGTTGATACTTCTAATGTAGCTGACAGGTACGACAGTTTGGTTTTCTAACATGCTCCGAATGGATGCTCCCCTTTTATCTTCTTTATAAATCCGTTGATCTGACACAAATCCGATTGGACACCTGAAGAAACCACAAAACCAATATTCAAAATCATCATCCCGTGAAGTCCATTCATCACGGGACCACAATATGAAAGAAGAACCGCTTCCATTTCGATACCTTGATGAGCCTAGCAGCATCACCTTAAGTTAACGCAAAGAGATTCTGACCCGTGTAATAATCGATCTGAGGCGTTTTCACATCTCAGATTGCAGCCCGGCGACCGGCTAATTGTCTTATGGATGGGAACGCAAATGGACAGAAACACGTCATTAATCTTTGGCTGGCACGCAAAGTATCAAAATAAACAGGTAGAGTAACCAAATCAAAAAAAAAAAACATATTGCCGTAAAACCGTAAAACAAACACAAAAAAAAATAAATATTAAGAAGAAGTAACCGGACAACTTTTGATTTTTCGTATATAGCTGCTGGCCAAAAGGAACATGTAATCGAATCGAAAATCGTCTTTTCAACTTTTACGCCTCCATAAGTTGTGGGCCCAGGCTTAATTCGTCTTGGAAATTATGAAAATCATGGAAGACAACTCGGTGTGGTAATATTCTTACGTGCGAAGCGATTAGGGGATTGTTTTTTGTGCATAGACACATTAATAATAAATTCTTAAAGATGAACAGAAGCGCCTTTTTGTTAAATTATTCAGCAATTGGTCGACCTTAGGTGCCCATCAAAAACCACTTGGTTTTTTCCGTACATGTGCCATAAGCGCGTTCATTTTGTTGTTTATAATGTGCAAAAAGTGATCATAAATTCATAAATTTGAGGGACTAAATTGCTTGCATATAAATTGACTCATTCTTGGCTACTTGTGGTCAAAATCATAAGTTTTTAACCCGTTCTTATTATTAAGAAAGAATTGAAAAGGACAGTTCTTGAAATTGGAATTTTTTTCAATATTTTAAGCGAAAATTTTTTTTGTGCTTCCAAATTGCTTCCATGGAAGGTATTTGGAAGCAATGCATGTTTTTAGTATTGTAAATTCGTGTTTTTTGTTATTATCAGGAAATTTTGTTTTTCTTTCAAAAATATGAACCTAAAATTGGGTGAATGGGATAATGATCAGGTTGACTTCTTGTACGTGGACGAGGTCTCTAAGATAAGGAAACCATCAGAATCTGTTTTGAGCTATCACTTTTATTTCAATCTAAAATTAATTTTTTTGTTTCTCTTTCACTTCTAATTGTCAATGTTCTCCTTTATGGAACATTTAGGGATTCCATTCTACTACTGGCCTGGAGATTTTCCAGGTCATCTATGTATACTAAAAAAAATTCTAGGTGACTCTATGCTCTGTGTCACTTTAAGAGAGACAATCTATAAAAAAAGAGTTCATCAGACCATCACCATCAATATGTGGACGACCACCTTTTGAACAACGTCACTAACAACAACGTCGCTTCTTGTACCAAACTGGTAGCAACCCACATAGCTGGTTCCGAACCTATAGAGCTCCCAAGAACTGGGTTTCAAAAAAGTGTGGTCCGATTCAAATTACCCAGCATACCAAATTGGCAGCTCAAAACTAACTTGAAGTTGATCTTGCTGGTTCTTATCGCTCTAACAGGTATCTGGCTATTGAATAGGTTCAAACATACACTTATAATCGTGAGATAGTATACCGGCATCTCTACTAATAAGGCAGTAGCGGTATCTTAAGAAGGACGCAGGATAGACTGTCTTGTATAATAACGTATGGAAACTGGCGGGAAATAGAGTGCTCAAATAGCCATGTTTGAGCACTGCTTAAAAAGCATGCCGCGATCCCGTTCCCATACCAGTTCCATATACTTTTTAACTTTGCATGTCATTGCAGGGGAGCATACCTATTTATGCTCCTTCAAAAGCATTCTAGGAGCATTATAAAAAAGCTTTTTAATAAACAATATTTATGGACGCCTGTGGATATGTTAATATGCTTTGTCTTTCTCCAGGCGCGAGGGCCAATTTTCCTAGCGGCCCCGTGCTAAGAACTGAGCACGGTCCAATGCTGCTCAACTTCTGTAATCGAACGGAAACCGGTCTACTGAGTATGCTAGTGTCAGCATTTATGGTCATTGAGATAATTGCCAGTTTTGCTTGTTCTACAAATCTTCTGAAAACTCCAGGAATGCTTCTTTGGAAGCATAATTTGTAGCGTTCATGAAACCGACAAAAAAACTCTTCTTCTGCTTTAACGGCTCTACAACCGGGATCCGGTCCTGGCTCTCGCAACTGTTCTCTCCGTCGGTCCTGATTCTGAGCCGATGTCATCCAGTTTGGCATCCCTAAGCTCTGAGAGTCCTCGTCTACGCCATTTTTCTTCCGAAGGTTAGGTCTCCCTTGCTGTCAACCAAAAATATTAGGTATAAGAAAATGTTCATGTTATCGTGCCGCTAGATGGCGTTAACTTCAAATAAGTCACGAGCCATTGATCGTAGCGCCACCACTAAACACTCGTTGTGACAGAAGACAGTTCGATTGTTACTTTGAGTGTATAAACTTTGGTGCGGTGTTGGGGAACTTGTTTACATTTGAAAATGAAGAAAAATAATGAAAAGTTGCGGTAAATATCAAAAAAATTAATCTTCCAAAAACATACTCAACACTTTGATTGATTCCCCAAATAAAGCCACAACAACAAAAATCTCCTCAAATAAACAAAACTCCCCGAAAAAATATTTTTTACCAATTTGTCTGACCCCAGACATGAAGTTGAATGTCAAAAAGAAGCGAATTCAGCTTCCATCGTGCCAGTGGAGTCCCGTGAGCCAGCTACTGGACCACTCCCTTTGGAAATAAATCAATCGAATCTGGTGAATTCGTGGATCGAATTGTTTGGCCAGATCACGGGATGAGGAATGATTAATGAATCCCCCCAAACAGATCGCCGCAAAGAAGACCATCGAAGAGCACTGTCGAAGGATGATAGCAGCAAGCACCATCAAGAAAAATGCCCGAATCCACCACATAAAGTGGGCCTCAGCAGCAGTGCGATTCTTGCTGACTACGTCTGAGGCACCATGAGGCCTATCAATCAATTTTCGAAAAATCTCGTGATGCAGAGGGCAGAGCAGCTCCCAACTAACTCCCGTCGACATTGTTTTCGTTGCTTGTAGAACCTTAGGCGTGGATTGCGCAATCTTGCTTTATTGACGACGACGCAGTGGGCAGAGGCACGCCATATTGACCACGCGCGCGCATTGTCCCTGCGCCTTGTGCTTGCGCTGAGTAAAATTTTGTGCACCTTGAATTGTGACGAAACTCCTCGAATCGTGCTAATTTGCAGACTCACCGCGAGATCGCAACGACTAGAAATTGGACCATCGCGCTCTGACTATTTGTGGATCGCTGAATGGATCTAATGACGATCGGAAAATTAATTTGTTACAAACGCGGCGGCTTTTGTTGTGCCAGGCTTGGCCTCCACCTAATCCACGGCTTTGTGGGGAGCCTTTGACAGCAATATAGAGTCGGTGATGCTCTTTGACGGTGTATACCTTCGGGGATTACCTGATCTCTAGAATGACTCAACTAAGGCGAATTAATTATCTCTGGATATCATCGAAGATCTTATGGAAACTTTTGTGCTGCAGGTTGGTCGCGCGAGAGTGACATCTCCCGAGATAGAAAGGCATGGAAAGTTTTTCGGGAAATCACCAACGATCGCGCGGGTGTTTGACTGCAAGCTCGTCTTTGTCGGGCACTAAATACCCGCTAAAATCTTTCATTAAGCAGCTCAATGCTGACGCTCCTTGAATTTGTATTACTTTTATCGATTACCTAACACTATCGTTAATTAACGTCGCCAGCTAGAGGAAAACCTGATCGGCACAACCAGCAGCAGCAGTCGAACTGAAAAAGCCTCCAAACACCGAGTACAGCACATTTGCATCTCTGTGAGGCCCGTAGCCTAGGCCTTCTTAAGACGTACTGCACCACATTTAAATATCGCCGAAGATTTATTGTCAGACTTACGCCCTGTCACGAATTTCGCGCGTGCTGCACATTACGTGGTTCGCCAGTGTCGAAGTTTTTCCAACTCTCGTGTTTTGTGTGTCTCCCCCCATTCGGCCTGATCTCCACCAGCATTCGACTGATCTGCACTCTGTACCAGATTTTCCGCGATCCGCGATTTCGTTGTCGCAGTCTATAAAACTGTCGGTAGTGAAACGAATTAGTATTAAATAAAATAAAAAAATAAAAAAAAAAACTTAACGAATTTTTTTTTTAACGAAAAAACACCAAAATCGCGAACTATCATCTCGTAATCAAAAAACAGTTTTCTTGTGACATTGCCGAGAGATCGAGGAGGAGTTGAGCAAGATGCCAGGCGGCGCGGCGTTGCGAGATCGCGGGCTCCAAGATCGCGAACGATTTATGTGGAAGAGTTTTGCAAATTGGGGCAATTGTGCATGTTTAATAGTTTCTTTTTTATTACTGGAAATTGGTTAATTTTAAATTTAAATTTGTTTAATGGGTTTTTCGCGCCAAGCAGTTCGTTATCAAGATTAATTATTTTTTGCCAGCTTAGTAGCGCGAGTGTTGACGTATCTGACTTGCAGTGGTATCAATAAATATTTCGATGGAGGTTTATGCAAATACACATATACATACATCTATAGGAAGTCGTTCAAGGATTTGACTTGGGAATTCTGTGCGTTTTTATGCGAAAGACTGCGAGAGTCGATAGTACTAGGACGGCCCTAATTATTAGATGCAATGCTGAATAATGCTGACAAAGACACTGGCTAGATTAAGGGTCAAGTATTTTTGGACGGGAATGGCTCGACAGGTTAGAATTTTCAAAGCCACCAAGTCTCCCAATTCGATATTGCTACCACCAATGGGACAACTTCATGGGTCTGTATCACGAGACCCAGAAAGACCATTCCGCTCCACATCCAAATGCCTGAAACAGGGTAAATAGATCCTTTCTCGCCGCTATTAGGGCATATCTGAATGAGGACCAAAGGGGGTAGGACAAACATCTTACCTCTATTGAGTGTGCTCTCTGGGGTACTCTTCAGGACCAATCGGTATGTCCCTTATCAAGCCCTGTTCGGGCGGCACATGATTCTTCATGGATCGGCTTATCCGGTCCTGAAGAAGTTGAACATCTTTCGAGACGGGGACATATCGCATTTGCCAGTATCGGATCTCCTACAATGGCTTCGAGAGCGGATCGAACTTAGCCTCGCTCCACCGGGTGAAGTCGAAGGCAAAGTCAACCTTCTCGAAAGTTGAGGTTGGCGAGTCGTGGGGTCGAGGATTCTATGGATTCGGAAGGGCACAATTTGATATTGCTTGTTTCTCAACCCTACCTTCCGGGAGATTGACCAAGTACTGCCGAGGGTACCTATGGCGAACTATACTTAACACATAACAACTATAATTATAACAACTTTTTTGTATTTCATACTTGTTTAAATTTCACTTCTCTTCTACCGTTCTTATGGTTCCCCAGTGCCCGGCTAGCTCAGACGATAGAGCATGAGACTCTTAATCTAAGGGTCGTGGGTCGAGCCACACTTTCGGTCGTACTAATGGGGAATAACCCGAAATGATAATCAGGCTGTTTTGTTTTTTCGGCTCCTCACTCCCCCACAGTTTGGATTTGTGGTACCGAAGGTCTCTGGGGTGATAGTCGATGCTCTAAACTCTAAGCTATCTCATATGATCTTTGAACAGTTATTTCGAGATCAATCAGTCTCCACGATCATTAAGCCGATCCATTCTAATTGAACTGCCTTAATTTATGGAATGCGGTCCCTTAACTCGGGTATCCACCGGAAACTGCCGTGAAAGGGATAGGCTAAAATGATCGGACCTTCCAATCTAGATGTTAAGTTATTATTATGGCCTGCCGTTTAATAATCTTCTCTGGTCGTCGGGCCCACCCAATTGTATTTTGCCTTACTTTGATATGGAAGCTCTGTCATGATGGGCCTAACATGCACAACGTGTTTTACGAACCAACTAAACTGTAGAGGGCCACTACAAGGAGGGCCAGAGTGGAATCGGGAGCACCCCCAAGTCCGCTTACGCACACTCCTCCCGCACAGACCAAAGACAGCACGGCGGCCAGGACCCAGGGAAGCCAAAATGCAGACTCAGATATCACACGACATTTCGTCAAAGGAAAGAGGAAAAATTCCAAAAATCGCCTCACGTAATTTATGGACGACCCCTAACCTTTTTTCGGTTTGGGATGACGATGAACTATTTTGCAAGAGTCAAGACTTCTATCCTTCTTGTGGTTCCCCAAAACCAAGACCCTGAAGTTGGTAGAAGATCTTACTTCTCACCCTATCACCAAGGTTTCTTGAACATGGAACTTCAGCAATTTCTTTGATGTTTTATGTACCCATGACGAAGTGTTTCAATCAGGGAACGTCTGTACGCTCTTTATACTGCTGTTTACCTTTAATTACTTTCAGACATTCCCCTTTAAACCTAAAATTCAGTCTAGGCTTATTAGATTTGATAGAATTAGGGCTGGTTAAACGTATTCCTAATTGCATAACCTTGGCGACGCAGAGGGAAAGAGAGACAGCGCTTGTGTTCTTACTGCGGAATCACAAGTCCCAGTCAGTAGCTTAAAGTGGATATGTAAGTCTCAGTCAGTTAGCATTCAAATAATATTAGACTGTTCTTTTAGGAACTGTGTGGCTTAGAGCATCCCATATCGATGGAAATTAGACCTAAAGAGGCAGCAATCCAATTTACTGAAGAGTTAACATCGACCGACTACCACATTTGATGAAAGGACAGATATAATTCAAGGAGACGGGTTTCTCGAAAGGCGATCTTTAAGATACACTGGTGGGATTTGAGTAACTCAGTCAATTTATATTATGGAGGTTGAAATCACCGGTAGAAAGATTCCATAACACTCAAGCTGGGATGTAGAAATCAGAAGATATGTTCAGGTTTAATAATCCCAGTAATAACCGGCTAAGTTGGTGACATAGCCATCGGCATTAATGAGAATCAGCCCCTCTGAAGTGTTATGCCTCCTGAAACGAGATGAATCCCGTCATTGAATTGATAAAGGTTGTGGCTCCTGCAAATGCAATAACTTAAACTCGACCTCTGACGCTTGAAAATGGTTTTAGTTTTTTTGGGACACTTTGGGACACTGTTAGCTTCTATACAAGATTTTTGTGTACATGTCCTTGATGCAATTCTAGAAGTTTTATGATTTTATTTTTGTTATTTATGATTGAAACACGCTCATTCACTACTGTACGATGCCCATCAATGACTATAGCATAAATTGATGATATGCGTTAAATTTCTTCCATAGCCGAAGTATGTCATCTCTATAGAATGTCCAATATATGTAAAATCACAAGAAGCGCTTTAGTTGTTGATCTGTATCAGTATATTCACATACAACCTTTATTTTTATCACGAATTTCATCTTACAAGAAGGCATTGCATTGTTTGGGAAAATATGTCCCATAGTATCCTCTGTATGTTCGTATATTCTCAATCACATCATTACGCAATCAAAACAATCCACGATGTAAGACACTTCATTCAAATTTCTTCTACCTTGTCCCACATAAATCTATTGTCCTAGGAAAATATCACTATACTATTTCCCAACAATTGCGCAGTTTTATTGAACAGTGGAATGCCGAATTTATATGCTATTCATGCAATTTTGTTTCACTAAAATAACGCAATCATACAACGTAGGCACAATCAAATATATTGAAATCGCCATACATTAACCTATGAACGATCCACCTTTAAAAAAATAAATGAAGAAAAAAATAAAGGAAAAAAAATAATAATAATAAAAACTTTATCTACGACCATACATTTGAGCACGCAAGCTGCCAAGAAGAGATTATTAGACTCTTCAGAAGCTAAACAAGCCAGCCACAAGCTGAGTCCAACAATGTCTTCAATTAGTCAAGTATTCAGCTCCTCGGGCCACAGGCAGCACATCATCTTCCTACGCAAACAGACAATGACCGCAGAAATCACTTACCTGGAAGCTGAAGCAACATAGCACATAGCAGAGATTAGGAGGTGAGTCTCTCCCCCCGAATCTATTCGGTCGGGCAGGTAAGGCGCACACAGCACATACTGTCGGTAAGTTAATGCGATTATCTGGGATTCGACTCGTGCACCTTTTTTGGGATGTCACCTAAGGCTCTTCTTCTTCTTCTGGCCTCTTCTGTATGCTACAAGTCGATTCGAGTGTGTATCGCTTAATTAGAGCTAACCCCGCGGTGACCCGCGCACCTCCCCTAAGGCTGTGTACCGTTCCCAGTTAAGTCAACAGAAAAACGTCTTTCGCGCTCGGAAGACGATCGCTCTTCCCCAGGTGAAGATACCTATGACAAGTTGATAGATTGTTAGCTTTCAGGCCTGAATGTCAGCACGGAGCGGCCAAAGAGATAATGGGGCATACTTTAAAGTCCTCCACCATGGGGCTCTGTGTGTGTGTGTCAGTCTCGAGTCATTCCCGATGGTTGATCACCTGGAGACTGAACAGATGGGAAAAGCCTTTGTCATAGGCCGGCCCGATTACGATAGGTGTTTGGATTAAGGTTTCTCAATCAGTTGCGGTATCAACATCCCAAATTAAAGAGGCGAAACCGGCCTTGGGCCAGTGTTTTCCTAAGTCGATGCTCACCCATCGCCCATTGTGCGGCATGAGCAGATCGAATCTAAAAAGATCCCCGATAGCGTCCGCCAAACGCTTCAATGGAATTGAATTTCCCAAATGGGCTACTAATTTTGAAAGCATCGTAAATTTAGATCTGTTTAAGAGCTGCTAAACGAACACACCAGATTGTAATGAGATCCACAATGGCAATATACTTAAGACGATCACGCCATTGAACGCGGGGCAGCATTTTGACAGCCCCAGCTGCATTGAGGAGCAAATTGCATCTCATTCCATAGTAGCTAGAAGTGAATAGAATTTACAATCTTGGAATAGATAAAACTCCTATAGTAAAATCGGTGCGCGTTATATATCAAAAGCATCGACATTTTCAACGATCAATAAAAGCCGTTAATCGATAAATAAATCTTAGCCTTGTCAGTTGTGATATCGCCTTACCCCGCCCCTCCTCCTAGATATTCTGAATGTGTCCGTTTGTTGCCTTTTTAATTTAGTATAGAGGTGCCTCAAAGGGGCCCTGATTTGAGAAAACACTTTTGAACCCAGGTGAAATAATTCCATCAAAAGCACCTGCATGAGAGAGCATGCGCATAAGTAAATTTACCGCCATAAACCGTCCGTTCTGACGTGAGGGCGAGAGAGCGCGCGCGCGCAAATAATATTTCATGCCGCGTAATTGGCATTTTTCAATTAATTTCAGTGATCTCTAGGGGATCCTGGGGTCTAAAACTGGATCTTGACTACTACGGAATACGACAGCAGCAAATCATAGAGGAACGTAGGATTATACTTTAGGTCTCGACTTTCAATAGAAACTGATCTTTCGCAGCGCTTGGCCAACAGACCATCAAGATCCTGGCCCGAAAAAGTGCCTTGGGCCACTCCTATTCATCAGCAAGATCGTTTTTAATATCTTCAGGGTATTCGAATCAATGCGCAATGCGCCGATAGACAAATGACATGGCTAATGGCGGCGCGGCTGGGCATTTTTATGTTCTTTATACTGTTTGGTGAAAAGTATGGTTTTATGGAAGCGAATGGCAGTCTGGATAATAAATGGACCAAGATTCGATTGACTCCGTCGATTATCCGGTCCATTCGCCACCTGGATTCAATTACCAACAAGATCTCTGGCTGTGTACTCTATGCAAGATCAATGGGTGTGGTTTTTCGTTAGCCTATAACATAGATCGCCGTGCTGCAACGCAACTAACTGATCAGGTTGCATATAGTATAAGACGAGGACCGAGCGCCCAGCAATAGTGCTGCAGTTCTATGATTCAATTTGTCTTTAGATGAAAACAATTTTCTAGGGGCCTTTATGTTGCTGGCTGCAGCGGACTACTACTATGGCGGTGCGGCATTTTACAATGCTGCTCGTGCGCGATGTTGTTCCCTTGTACTTTTACAATTTTAAGATGTCGCAAGATTTTTGGTGAATACCAATGGTGGCGGATTGCATATGGTCAATGTGGATGCTGATGCTGCTGAGATGACTCAGTAGCGATGGAATTTTCTTTCATTGCAACCTGGTCTCATAGGCACACCACAGTGGCTTTTGTACCACATGCTGGGTTAGTGATGACTTTAAAGGTTAAGTGCAGATTATTTTTCTTGAAAATTACTTCTAATTACTTAATAACTTTAAATGGTTTTGTGGGATATCGGCGAAGTTTTAATGAAGAAAATAGAAAAATAAAAACTTTGACGATATTGAAGCATGAGTAGTTTTCATTGAATGTATCTATTGACCAGCATGACTCAAAAGGAACAATCAAAACTAGACGGGATAATTGGTATCATCATAGAGATTGGTATCGAGCCTTTTGTTTCCTTGATATATTTAAGGGAATTTGAAAGAAACTACAAAAAATTCTATTAGATTCAAGCCAGATTCCATTGATCTCACGATGGCGATCGTCATACCTTAAAAGGTGCCTCAGTCAAACTGCTGCTATACCATAGCTGTACTTATACCTCCTGATTTAAAGGAAAGAATGCAGATCAATGTTTCTTTAAAGAGCTCGTTATATTTTATCAAAAAATAAACAAAAACCGTGGATTTTGCACTAATGTTGCATAAGAGTAATTTGAGACTTTTGGAAGATCACAAGAAAATACGCAGCGGATTCGTTACTTGTCTTTACAAAACCCCTCGTAATTTGTCGATAGCAGAATACAGTAGCTTCGTTGTGGTGCAGACGACAATGTTGGTTGACGTGTCGATATCAATCCAAATGAACCACAGAAATGAACCACAGACCGAATTCATTTTCTAAATATTGATCAACCACCAAATCGTTTGAAACTCCTAAAGGGGAATGAGCTTTCTGATAACGATAATGCAAACCGATCACATTTTATTTGGGCAGATCACTAACGGACGCTTGAGTCACGGATTTTAAGAATTGATTGATCGCATTTTGTTATGTTGAAATCTAAGACTAACTTTTGTTTTAAAAATCCGTAATGTCGTGGCTCTGCTCAAAAGAAAATTAAGGTTTGCTAACCCCAGCGTGCAGATTTAACCCAGATTTTGATATATTTTTTGTGTTTCCGTATTCTCAAGACGACAGGCAGTGCGACTTTAGACAAAAAGCGATCTACTGGCGGAATTCTTTGGTGTCTAACAGCGCAACATGATTCTACATTTTGGGGAGAAATTTTTGATAAAGACGGGCTTCTTGCTATTGCGATCGTCTTAATTGAAGAGAAATGGCTTTGAAAGTTCTTCTTCAATCAGCCCACCACATTACTAATAGTGATGAAACGATTATCACTTAGCGATTACGATAACGATTACGATTATCAGCCACAGTAATCGACGATTACGATTACGATTACGATTATTGCAACATTTTGTATATTTTAAATAAAACATATTTCAAAGTTAAGGAAATATGTTACAATATTACAAAATTTAGTATCCAAAATTTAAATATTGAAAACACAACACTTCTGAATCAAGCCCGCAATCGAAAGCAACCTCTTAGATGCGACACTGGAAGGCTTTAAATACAAATATTTTTGCGATTTTTCAAAAACAGGCGTGGTAAATTGTTTCAATCGACCTCTTCATACAAAAATTCAAGTTTTACAAATATTTTTGCATGAAGAGGTCGTTCGAAACAACTTACGTGCTACCACCCCTGGGTATTGTGTCCCTATTTCCCAAAACTGAAAAATGTCGGCATCTTGCAGTATGTTGGATTATTTGATACACGAGTATACTTCTTCTGTGGCTGGATTACCTACATATAAAAAGCATAAATAGTCGCGTTGTTTTTGATATTTAAAAAAAAGAGGCTCATTCATTTCTGTGTCATCAACTACATATATCCTTGCAGATACCCCAGATACTTTTTTACTGATGGAGAGGTGAGCAACAGAAGCTTCACTGTTTAAATTTGCCAGTACTAATGTGCTCTGAGCAGAAAATGTAAAAAACCAACCAAACTTGTTTGCCAACTATGCGAACGGGACTGGGAGCTCCCTAAGCTGTCGAAGGAGAGTTCCTAATGCGTTCGGATACATCATGTAAAGGTGTAATCTATAAGACGCATTTATAAAGGCTGTTAACGAGAATTTAAACAAAACTTATTTCAAAATACTTTTCATGTATAATCGACAAATAATCGCAATGATAATCGACGATTAAGATTAATCGTTAAATACTGATAATCGTCGATTACGATTAATCGTAATCGAAATCGTTTCATCACTAATTACTAATCTATTTAAACTACCTTCTCTCAGTCTTCTTCAGATCACTCTTCAGCTCTGCCGATGGTAGTAGTCTATGTTCCTCGTACGCGATAACATAAGAGATGAACGCACCATACCTTCTCTTTACGATTCCGAGCTGATGACCGATACTTTCAATCAACAGGAAACTCAACTCATTCTTGACTGAGGCAGTAAGAACCGGGCAGAATTCAATGCTAGCAAAACGAAGTACATCCTATAGAATAGTTATCCATCTGCGGCTGACGGCCACGTGATCCATCTGGTATCTCGTTCTACCATCGGGCGATACCCAGTTCTCTTTGTGTATCTTCTTGTGGAAAAAGTTCCACCTACCATGAGTTTGTGGGAGCTACAGAAGTCAACGAAAAGTTCACCGTATCTCTTAGAGACCTCGGCTATGCCTTGATTTTCAGTTGTGTGTTCAAGGCCGGTGTTGTAAGGGCCGATCTGTGCGTCATATATTAAAACAATGCTGTCTCCCCTTGGAATAGAGCGAAAAACCTCATTCAGCCGCATATAGAACTCGTCCTTGATGTCGTCGTCTGCGTCTTCAGTTGGAGGCGTAGCATTGGACTAGCGTAGTACTTCTTAGTATGGTACGCAGACGCACTGTAATAGTTCTCACAAAAACTGGTGACCAGCTAATAAGGGTTGGCTTCTTTGGTGATTATTAGGGCAACGTCATTTCTACGGCTTTCAGTTTCGTTTCTGCCAGAATGTAAGAAGGACTCACCATTTGGGCAAATATGCTCCTCCGCATTGGGCCATTTGGTCTCACTGAGTCCCATAACTTTGATTTTACAGCGATTCATCTCGTTGAGGTGTTTATCCATCCGTCCATCAGCACTTTGTGTTTTCACATTCCATGATCCGATTCGTGTCCTGGTTCGAAAAGCAAAGGTCATCGTCATGTTTTGCATCCGGTTCCGAGGCATCGTTTGCCGATTCGTAGCAATGGTATTTTTATGGGAGCAGGTTGCTAAGCCTCAGCTCAGCGGACTTAAAACTCTGTTTTGTGGCGTAGAGAATTCGCCATTCGATCGTCTCCCGTAAGCTCCTTCCGAAGAAGTACCCCAGGTGGCAGTTCGGAGAGGTGGGATTAGGATTTGCTAACAGAGCTGCTAGATCTTCATCTACAGGGACTCTTCTCAGGTTTTGATACAAGTGGCAAATAGGGTTTCACCACCTTCCGAGATCTTTGTTAGCCTTTCGACCCCGAGTCAATACACGCCGAAAGAAAGAGCTGCAATTGTCCGGCTTTACGAGGTGTGACAATTAAGTAATGAGACTGATTATATTGCCGCGATTGTGGTAACCCTGCGACCTTGAAATTCCCTCTCCCTTCTCTCGGCATCCTTCCCCTCTCCATTGATATATTTGCCATCGCTCTAGCTTGTTTAGTTCGCCTGCTCTGTTGTGTTGAGTAAACGTGTGTTCGTGGTGCTCGTCACGAAAATGGAAAAACGAAATCAAGAACAACGCGTCGCGATAAAATTTTGCGTCAAACAGCTTCGGAAACGTATGCTAAAATTGTAAAAGTGCATGGTGATAGTGCTCTTAGTCGTGCTCAGGTGTTTCGATGGCATAAAGAGTTTAAGGAGGGGCATGAAAGCAGGAAGACGAGGCACGGAGCGGGAGACCAGTCGAGGTGCGGACTGACACGAATGCGCAGCGTGTGCGCGCCCTGATCCGTGGAGATCGGCGTTTAACAGTTCGAATGTTGGCGTCGGAACTGGGTATGAACCGTGAAACAGTCAGACAAATTTTAACCGACGATTTAGGGATGAGAAAGTTGTGCGCGAAGATGGTTCCAAGGAACCTTTCCGAGGAGCAAAAGCAGCATCGAATGACCGTCGCAGAAGACTGTTTGGAACAAGTGGAAAACGATCCCACGCTGCTTGATCGAGTTATTACAGGCGATGAGAGCTGGTTTTTTTCAATACGACCCGGAAACCAAACGCCAAAGCTCACCCGCCCGAAAAAAGCTCGCATGAGCAAGTCGAAGGTGAAAACGATGTTGATTGCCTTTTTTGATAGCCGTGGAATCGTTCACAAAGAATTTGTTCCACCGGGGTAAACCGTAAATCCAGTCTACTATCGCCAAGTACTCGAAAGATTGCGAAAACAAGTCAACAGGGTGCGCTCAGACATCACTCGTAACTGGATCCTTCATCACGACAACGCACCGTGCCACACCGCCCTCAGTGTGTCCCAGTATTTGGCCTCTAAAGGGATCGCCGTGTTGCAACAACCGCCTTATTCGCCCGATATGTCACCCTGTGACTTTTTTTTTTGTTCCCTAGAACAGAATCGGTGGTCAAAGGAACCCATTTTGAGTCAATTGAGGACATCCAGGCGGCCGTGACGTACATTGAAAACAATCGTTTAATTGTGAAAACTGTGTATAGGTGAAATATGGGCGCATTCAGAAAACACATTTTATAGTTTAGTGAAGAATTTCTTTGAGTACGGGACTGTAGCCACTCGTCAGCACCCCGCTCGACCCCGTTCCCGACTCTCCGATCAAGTTGTCGAAGCAGTGTGTGGCCGATAATCCAAATGCGTCGTATTGCCGCCGATCTCAGGAGTTAAACGTGATGTTGGTTCACGTTGTGTGGGAATGATGGGTCTGAAGAATTGCCATTTTCAACCGCAGCCGCTACGATAAAATTCTTACAGCTCTAGTTTCCGATACACGTTGTATCGAAAAATGGCACAACGGGACCAGACTTTTTTTTTCAGAGTTATTCAATGTTGAAATATTCAAGGCCTAGATTGAGCATCCCTTATTAACCGAAGATACCAACCTGAACAAGTCGATCTAGAAGATAATTTCCTCGACAAGGAATTTTTCTATCCTTTTAGTCAAGAGTAAGCAATTATGTGACGGTTTACATTAGTTAAGATGACGACACTTTTGACAAAAGGTGCCGCATTGAACAACCTAGATAGTTTGATAAACAAGATGAATCATGAAGAAATAGATCAAGAAGGTTTATTGAGAAAAATACTGCTACAAAAGGCTATCTATAGAAAGGATCGTCATGATCGTTTGACCTTGAATTTAGACTAAATAGAAATTCAATGTGCCAAAGACCTTATACTAAGAAAGAAAATCTATTATCTCTAATATTCCACCAATCAACACAAAACAACAAAAATCAAACTCACACAAAACCACATTCAATAATTCTCTTCAATTTAGCAAATCACATTCCAGCATCGTGAGTTATTCATTTTTGCACTTTCATTTTTTTGTGTTCAACTTTTACTATTTTCCGCTCAACATTATTATTCCAAAAAATTACTCAACTTCCTACGGAAAAATCTTAGCATTGAGCACCGTTTACACCAGGAATGACATTCGAATTTTTATTTTTCATATTATTATTAACCGAAAAGAAAAGATCGAGAGCTGCGCACGCACATAACTTTTTTGGCCGTGAATCAAAAAAGAACCGAAAAAAAAACGAAATCCATTCACGGTATATAATTGAAAAAGTGACACTAACGAGGATTATTCACCGTCTGCTGCTATCGGGCCTTTATGTGACTGGGCTTAAATTTTTTTTTTTTTTTTCATCTATTGTTAGATGATGAGGAGATAACCTTGACATTACTCACGTTTCTCTTAAAAACCTGAAGATACATCTCCGAAGTGATCTACTTAGTGATGGTAGTTCCGACGAGAAAAAATATATAGTAATGATAATCTGCCATGATCGGACAATAGGCCACTTGAGAGGCCTTGCTGATTACAGAAACTAAGACTGTCTATAGATTGAAAGAGAGTGAGAGGTATACGAGAGGAGAAAAAATCCGACAAGAATTGGCCATTTGCTGTGGATTAACCTTAAGGTATCCACTCCGCCCAGATTGTTCATAACGCGATAATTTGGTCTAACAATGAATCCGACCAGTCAAAGACGAGCCTTCTTCTTGTCGAACAGAGACTCTTCATTCACTCCAATCAAGGCCATTTACAGAAGCTCTTTCATTTATTAGCTAAGATTTCGGACGTCGATCTGTGCTGGCTGCGCAGCTCATCCACCGTACAGTTGGCATGCGCAATTGCCTCACCAATTTTGAATTGGTTTTATTGCTGCAAAGGCAGTGTTTTCGTGTTGTTTCGCCAAACTGCTCTCCAAGTCCAACTCTCGCCATTGGCTTAACATTGTGGTCTGCGGAGTCAGAGTAATAACTAACACCGATAATCATAACAATAACAATAATAAACACTTGGAAAATATTTAATGTCCTCCTCGTGGCTGGAAATTAGACTTTGTGATGCCAGTGTGGATTGTGGACTGTAATGGGTTGCATCATCATCATCTCGAGACGAGATATACTATGCTCGGATAGTGCTGTACCGTGTGATAGATGAATATATAATATAGTATGGTATAGAAGACGACGACGACACGGTATAGAGGAGATCGCATGTGGGTAGGACGTTTTATGCAAATTAACACGGAAAATTTAATGCTGCTCCAGTTAAAGGCGTTATTTGAATTAATTGGAACCTACGATAATTGTTCTGGGTTGTAAAAGGTTCGCTGTTACATGACTCGATCGGTGTAATTGGTGCTTGTTTACATTTTTAGAGCCAATAGATGCACGAAATTATGTAAAATGAATAATTGCTGGTAATCAATATTTGGTAATAAACATGAGCACAAGCTACACTGTCAATTATCCTTAGAGTGTGGTTTTACTATTACTTCTAGATGGTAATTTGTGTACTGTCATAGCACCGCCGTCGTTTTTAATTGAGATGAATGTACCTGCGACAAATTGACATAATCAAAAACACTCAGTTTGTGGCAATAATTTACTTTCAGAATGTAATTAGAAGATACTGTCACATTGTACAAGAACAAGCCTTGTTAACCTTCCAAATTGTCCATATTGATGCTAACAGTCCCTCTGGAGCATGCGTAAAGGGCTAAATATGAAACTACACTAAATACAAAACAACACACCACACTTTAAAGAATTATATCTTTTAAATAATCTAAGCATCGAAGAATATAGGGTGTCTGGGTTAGGGCAGTGCCTGGTCATCGTTCATTGGGTACATAGCAAGCAGCCGGCCAAAATAAAAGGCAGCAAAATCGCCGAGGAGCTTCGAATAAGGACAAATGTTGATCCACACACATCCGTAATGGCACGGTGCCAATGCTTTCCGTGTCAGTGGCTTCCGTGATGAATTTTTCACTGACATTCACACAGCACCGCATTTTTCCGTATCGGTGATCAATGTTTAACGACATCCGAGATTTTAATTTTGAGATTTTGTTTAGTGATTTCAAGTGCCTCGTAAAATTTAGCGTGGAGAGCGTGGGTTCGACCAAGGTGGACGCTTTGGGAAGTGGTCACACAGAAACAGGTTTGAGTGTATTTCAAATAAACTTTACCTAAATTTCTGTTGAATTCTTACAAAATTTTCCGATGATTTAAAAAAAATATTTCTTTCACGTGTCCGGGATAAACTAAAAAGTATTTTTTTTTTCACGGACGCCTGAAGGGTACTGAGAACGTCGGTGCTCCACTGCATCGGATATCTAGGAACATGTCGCGCCTTTCTTAATTTATTTGAATGGGATTATATTGTATCGATAATTTCTTTTCACTGATGCTCCCGGTACAGCACAGAACAAATTCTTCTCGAATTTGTAGGAAAAGTTACGAGATATGATTACCACTTTAAGCCAAAGCCGGGATATGCTTATTCATCTCTTTGCCTAGAGGGCTATCCACGTCAAGGAAATATGATTGATCGTTACATTTGTTCGATTATGTTCAAAAAGTAATCGCTTGCAGCTCTAAGATTGAAGAAAGCTTATGCGATCGCCAAGCTCTCTCCTAATCTTAACAAGGACTCCAATCCCTATCAAAACTACCTGCTTCACTTCCACTCCCCGTGTGGGATTGTCTTACAGTATTTGAATTCAAGACACGATCAGTATTTAACTGATACCTGCTCAGGATCTACGTAAAGCCATCAAGCTCATTTCTTCTACACTGCTTCGTATGAGTGTAGGGGGGTACGTGATCGACTGGTAGAGTGTTGACTTCCAAGTTCGTCCAGTCGTTGAGGGCTGAGGGCTCTATCATTTTCGTTCTGTTAGATTTCCTACCCAATGGCGTTGAACACACTGGCACGGCTTACGGTAGGACTGAGATAAATATTTTTGCTGGTAGAGGACGGCGCCTTTACTTACAGTAGACAGCATCCTTGACCATCTAGATCTGTATTATTGCAATCGAGCGTATTAGATCGATTCTATCCAAAGATGCCAGATCTTCTACTATTTTCGGGGTCTTTTACATTCCTATGCCTAAACTCAGCTCAGGAAGAGTGCCAGGAATTGACCCACTGTTCCCTTACTTTGTTTCGTGTGGCTTGAAAGGAATTTGATTCATGTCGCCATCCAGTGGAGTCTCCTTCTAACAGGGCTCTTTCTCCCCAGAGCCGATCAGTAATACAAATTATGGGCCGACAGGAGTGATCTTCAATAATTCTCATTCTTTTCAGCTGGTACCTGAAACTTCTGTGTCTTGCTGATCTTACTACAAGCCATCTGAGAGATCCTCCTTGCAAGATCAGTATTTCTCCCTGTGCTGCAAAACTCGGTGATCATAACACTTCATCGCTTCTGGCGATTCTTAGCGACCCAACGACCGAGCCTTACAAAAAGCAGGTTGTAAATGAACTAGTGAGCAACAGCTGCCATTGCCTGCATGGTTTATATAATTCTATGAAACTTCAGCTTTTTATACAGATACTGCCATGATTTTAAGTATTGATTAGGTTTATTAAGCAAAAGCCAACTTTTCTCGGTTGATCTTTCCATGATCGTAGGAGAATTTCACCCAGTCAAAAGGTGTCCATTCTATCAAATTTCTTTTACAACTGCCAGACATAGTTATCTACTATCACGAAAATCCGACTCTCCGATCATCTCCGATAATATATGTATGTAGCCCCCATGCGTCTATCTTATGCCAAAAGCCGCATGCAATCACAAAAGTCAAGTTTTACCTTTTTTTCCACCTTTCTGCATTTTGTGGAACGGAATTCCTCCACAAAAGCCAGTGACAAGATCCGTTTTGATTCCGCGACTTTGATCTAAGAGACGTCTACTCTCTGACAGTCATTGCCGCCGCTGTTAGCCTCCTCGCTGGCAGCTCTCCACCACTACTGGTCTTGTTTACTGTCTGATTATAATTGTAATTAATTCAAATGCGGGCGATTAATTTGTTGAGGTGCAAATTCACTAATAACAATTCTCGGTAAAGTGTCTAAAATTAATCATCATGGGAGAAACAGAGCATTAATGAGATCTGAATCCGTGTTAGAGCCCAGCCATTGGTGGTGGTCAGTTGGAGTGGAGCTTCTATGACCGGAACAAGCTAGAAACATGACAGTTATGGGGAAAATGTAAGATTGTGTCGGTCAGAGCAGAAAAGGAATCTAAATGACGCATTTGAGTGTTGATAGGGAGAATTAATGCAAAATTGAAGGAAGCTTTGACGGATTTGGATTAAGAGATCTGGTTCTGAATGGTTTTTAGTTAGAAATTTGTATTGATGTCATTTTGAAACAATTCTGGTTATTAATGAATGAGAAGATCCTAGTTGGGTGCTCGTAAGAAATAAATTCCTCGGAGTGATGCGAAAGATTTCTCGGTTAATATAGTTGATGGTAGATCCTGAACTACTTTACTTTTTTCTAGGTACTCTGCATCCGTGTCAGTCCTAAGTATGTACACAAGATGTCATGAACGTCGCCATATAGCAGGCGCCATAACCAAGTTGTTCTAGTTTTTTAATGGAATGGTAGTATCATAATGGATGAGAAAGTTACTGAAGTTGCTGAAAAGACTTGGGCTAAAATCCTAGCGACTAAAAAACTGGAACTAGCCAACCTTGGTAGCCGAGGGGTTAAAGCGCCCAACTACAACTCTCCGGAGTCTCAAACCAAACATGGTCTTATCTAGGTCTAGATGTACATAACCGTTTTAGGTCCATTTTTCATGTACGGTATGCTTCTGAGGTGGACAGCGCTGAACAGGACCTATAAATTTGTAAAGTTGGGTGGGAAAGGTCTAGAGGACCTAACAATAGAAGAAACAAGGGACATGAGAATAGGCCCCACGAAGGCCTTGATGTGCTCTTGCGTCTACTCCCTCCCAAACCGCACACCAATTACGTGGCCTTATGCAATATTCTTAGACTGGCAGAGTAATTAACTGGACCTCAAAACCCATAGCAACGACTTGGGCTTGCTATCCGAGGTTACGGTTGCTACAACCATAAATTACCTTCTCTGTAGATTGGCCTTCAGGATGGACTTCAGCATGTAAATGCCCTCAAGAAGATGGTGGGTAAATGGCCCGAGTCTATCTAGAGACCAGCAGCAGTAGTCCTGGTATCTTCCAGATTATACTAGTATATTTCAAGCGGAGGTACTGGATCGGAAGGCCTGCCGTACCACGAATCTTGAAGCTACACAAGGAAGTAGGAGTGGAGTTTTCATAGATAGTCTAGAGCTCTGGAATAAGAGAGTGATTCAGGCCTCTGATTGATAGGTCTGGTAAAATGCCCCCAGACACAGGAACATAGATCCGAACGAGAAAGCCAATTACTTAGGCAATGAGAGAGTGTCTTCCCACTACTCAGAAAATGGTACAGTTAACATCCCAATAGGCAGGATTAAAAATACCAGCAATCCAAAGGTGGAGCCTAGGGGAGACTTGCATTATCTCTAGGAAGATTTGAACTAGTTACAACACAACAAAGGAAGACCCAACAGAGCCCAAAAGATGCTAAACGGACCCACAAGATATTGGCCGAATTACGGCACGATCAAACGAATTGCGAACGAGAGAGAAACATAAGATAAACAGTTTGGGCCCCAAGAGTGAACCTTGTGGCACCCCGGATTTGACCAATTCGTACCAGAGTTTCAATTTTAATTCTGTATGAGAGGAAACTGTTGAGGAATTTAACAAGCCGTCTGAAGAAGTTAGCGCTGTGGAGCTTAACAATTTGGCCTATGTGCCACATCGAGTGAGCAGATAGCAATTGCCTTCTTAAGTCTAATTCCTTTGACAATATCGCTCTGGAGTTTCATCAAAGTGGCTCCGAGGGTTGGTTTAGCTTAAACCCAAATTGTTTATGGGTGATGGGCGACAGTGGAGTTCGAGGGCCATGAAGGGTTCTAATAGTCTGTCAATGTTAGCTAGTGATGATATGGATCTGTACCTGTATGGGGTGTAAGAACATGATTTTTTTACACCCCATCTTCGTGAAGGGTCGCTTTCAACAAAGGAAGAAAAAGGGTTCTTCTACACAGACCCTGAAGAGCAGAAATATGGCACCTTGTCCTCTTCCTTGTCTAATATTGGCAAGCTTCCCGAAACACTCATCGCCTTTGGTTTTGATGAGCACTGCTTAGCTAATAACTCTAAAGGACATCCTGTATAGCTTTTTGAAGTCCTTATAGGTTTTCTAATATTTGTCTTTGTAACAGATATGGTTGCTCATTAGTCCTTAGTCCTTCTTACTAAATTTGACTGAAGACAACACCTATATGTCGTCTGCTGCTACTAATTTCATTTTTACTAAAATGTTTCGAAACTGAGTAGATGCTATTCCAAATTGAAGATTGATCTATCGACATTGTCTTAAACGAATTCATCAAACATTTTTATGATTTATGCTTTATTCCCCGAAAACATTGATCCACAAGGTATTCCGTAAGGTTGTCCAATCCCAGCCAATCCATGTACTTCATTAAACCTTGTCCAGTTTCGCCTCCATTATCAGTCTAACAACAGATAAAAATCAGAGCTCACCTTCAATCCAACAAATCACAATTAATATTAATATCATCCAAACACCTGACTTATTCCCGAACATAGATTCCCCAAATCGATTTTTAAGTCACGTAATCTTCTTTGTAAATAACTCAATTCTTTATAGCCCAAAAGATCAGTGATAATGAACAAAGGTGCCCAACAGCCCGACGAATATAGCCCAAAGGTGAGGCGTGCTCGATCATTTTTCGCAACGTAACAAAATCCGCACCGGCGACCTTCACCTAAATCAATTTGTCTTCGGCATCAAAAAATCGAAAAACCAACAACGATCGACCATCCCGCTTCTGGCTGCGTTCGGTACGCGGCGATGTCCAAGGTGGCTTCAAAACAGTCTCGAGAATTATCGCTGCAAACGTGGTTTTTGTCGAATTCAGACTTTTCTAAATTTTATTGAAATCGAAGCTCGTGCCAAGCATTTGGGCATATTTCGTTGCAACAGTTCGCAGCCAGTGATTCTTGTACGTGCACCTTGAAGTCGTGTTTCGTGAGATCTTAGAACGGAAGATGGACAAAAGATATGATTGTTAAGTAAACTTTATATCGATCAGAAGTCAGGTTATTCTATCTGTATTTTTTTTGCCTTATGGTAAATGATTCACGTTGCGGATATCCCTCGGGAGCCTACACACACAAAAACAAAACAACAATCTTTGATCCGGGTAGCTATGGACGTTGAAGAACTGTGCCGAGAGGCTATCGGTGGTCCAAGATCCTTCAGGGACAGACGACTATGACGACTCGAGAGACTTCTGGAGTTCATTGTGTATAGTCTGTTCTACTAGATGCGATCATCCAACTACTGTGTCGAGGTCTTGCGCTGTAGCGCAAAGGTCTCAATTTAGAGTTGTGCAACCCGGAGCGGAGCTCCAGCAGAGAGAACAGTTGCCCTCTGGCTTGTTTGGTTGATTTATGGCAGCCATCCGAAAGGTACAAACTACTGCTACGTGTGCCAGCCACCCGTAATTATGCTGGAAGGAATTTAGATCGCCCCATTGATGTATTTATTAACAAATATGTGATCCATTGATGACTGCCTTTGATCACGACTCCTCGTTTACCAGGCGCCGTGACTCTACAGCATCGCAATGTTTTGTAACGTTGATTTTCATTGTTTCTAGGTTTTTTTTTTTGGGGGGGTTTTAAGAGACAGATTGAGGGAGTTTTGCACTTTGGCTTTGGGGACGGCTAGATGAGAGGTGGCTAAGGGATAGTTAGGGCTGGCTTGAGGGCTAAAGTGACAGGGTGTAATTTTAATTGAAAGTAGCTCAAGAGAAGCAGAAGGAGGCAGGACTATGTTCGGGGTTAGCTTTTAATTGAATTAAATTTTCCTCATTGATTGTCTTGTTGGTAAGTGATCATACCGATCCAATACTACCGCTTTCGATCCAATGCTGGCTACGGTGATCTCAAGGAAGATGGCTTCCTCGTTTATTCTGGTTAGTGGCGATATCAGAAGATAGGGCAGGGATTTTTGTAAAAACGGAAGATAAGAAGAAAGAAAATTTATCTAGGTGAGCGAAATAGAAATACGAAGGACTCTGCAACAGAATGGATGGAGAGGGAGTTGCTGGTCGAGGTGTTGCCCGCCTAGAAGGTTAAGATGCGAGGTAGTAAATCCAACTGGTGTACCAAGGAATCGTATTCTCTAAGGACAGCCTCACGATTAAAGCGATTGTAGCCCGGATCAGAAACCACGAAAATAGCAGCATAGTGGTCAGCAAATCCCTCGGCGATTTGCACTGGGGTGTGATGTAGCTGATTGTTAAAGCTGATGGACCTGAAATAATGGTAGTGGTAGCTACCAGTTATCCGATTCATCTCCCTAAACATATTCGGCCCGTGCTTAGTGCCTGCGAGCTTCATGTGGAAAGATGCATTTAGAAATTTGTTGGTCTGGTTGTCAATAATTGTAGAAAGAAGCCGGATTTGGGTATCCAGGGCTCTAGAGCGATCATCGGGGGCATAGAGATTCCTACCCACAAAAATCTTGAGGGTCCTCCTCCATTTTTTACGCGTGAAGAAGTATGTACACAGCAATCTACTGTACTCTCTACGACTAAAAATGATAAAAGGACCATCTGACTACATGGTATCGAAACTTAACCTCAACCCAGATTTAGTAGTATATATCTCCACCAGAGTGAAATGAGCCACTTCCAGACTGACAGATGAATTGTTAATAGGAGCTGGACTTCTCTTATCGTTTAGAAACCTCCAAAAATACTTTCGTCTACCTGATTCTGACAACGTCTTGCAGAGAGAACTGATGGAATTCCCAAAGCCTGCCTAGCTATGCCTCGAACCAGCCATGGATACAACCATGTCACCTTACCTACCTTCGGTTCAAAGTTTACACAATGATATATCTCAAACTGCTTAAAGCGATATGCATAATCTTTCAATTATGGGCGCTTTCAGTAATGCAGGATGCGTGCGCAATTGACTTATTCAGTCATTGAAAGCTAACACTTTCAATTGCTGAATAAGTCATTTGCGCACGCATCCTGCATTACTGAAACCGCCCTATATTTCAATCAATGATTTTAGCGAAATTTTTAATAAAAGCTTTAATTTAAGCTCCTGAGCTTTTATGACGTCACCCAAATTAAATCAGCTTTCAAGCTACAGAGCTTTAATATTGTGAATGAAAAAAGCTTTTAAGCTTTTGTGACGTCACACAAGCGAAAAGCTTTTAGAAAGAAATCATCTACGAAGTGTTAAGAAATTTTGTGCTGGAAGTGAGAGACGAGCTTTTCTATTTTTTTATTAATTTAGTTCAAAGAAATTGAATTTTTGTGTGAACATTTGAGGTGAAGTTTTGTTCGTGATATTACTTAATGCGTCTTCACAGCGTTTGATTTGAATTTATTTAAACTGCGGCCAAGAATAGTGAAAGTGGGCGGTTCCAACATAATTCTAATTATCTTCAATGCCAATTAGTGTCTGCTGCGGTGATATGGTATAATGTTAACTTGATCATAAAATTGAAAATAAAACATTATATGTACATTGATCGATCCTAAATAAAACTAGAAGAGTACCTTGAAAAACTCTACCCACAGATCCTCAATAAAATCGAGAGAGACAAAAAAAGACTGAGCAAAACTTCCTGTCAATTATCCCATTGCATCACCACTCACCTCTACACCTCAGCCCCCGCCGAAATGGAATTTCCTGTCTGAAAAGAATTTCCGAACGAGAACATTTCTTTGTCGCGGCAAAAGAACCGCATCAACGCGTCGTCGTCGTTATGCAACCCGTCAATTTTACTTTCGATTTATGGGAGCACTTTTTCTTATAAAATTCCGCTGCGGCAATTTGTGGCCGGCTCTACTGAAGCCTGCTGCGCAGCCGACTTCTTCGCAGCCATGGTGTGCGCATGCAGCAGGCAGAAATCGCCAATGAGTTGAATTTCCAATCCATCGACCACTATAAAAGAGGAAAATGAAAAATAATAACGCAAATAAAAAAAAAATAAATATATAAGCAAAAGCAAGAAAAAAAATGAAAAATATAAAGAAAAGCAAAATACCAGCGCCTCAGCCCAAGAGGCTAAGAGATCCAGTTTATATTAGAATGGCCGCGGTATGAGATGCTGGGATGGAGCTGGGGATCTGGGGATACGTTGTGTGGATACGGCGAAGTACTAGGCTCTAGATTCGTTTGGGGCGATAATCCACTAGCACACTGGGTCTCTCTAGACTGGGACGACGGCGGCGACGACGACGACTACGACGTCTTAAGACCGACGACCAAGATGTTGAATATCGAGAGCGTGCAGGTAATAGAGTGCGCGGGTGTGGTCGCCGCCACAAACTAGCGGTACTCAAGGTTGTGCTATGTGCACTGTGTAATAGCTTTGAGGCTATCTCGCTAGATTATGAAATCGGTCTTCAGGAGGAATTTCTTTGTTGCTGGTTACTGGTTTAGCAGTTTGCTAGTTTGCCAGTTGCTGTAGTTCTCTCCTTCGCCCAGTCCCGATGATGTGGTGGATGTTGCAAAATGTTCCAAGTTATTAGACGCCAGCAAATTTATACCGACATCATTTGATTGAGGTTAATGTTGGGCCACTTTTATGGTCTGGAATCTAAAATAAGAATTTTCAGCTATAAAAATTGTAGCAACGAAATGCACGAGAAAGGGTGATCACTTCTGGAGATTGCGAATTGGGTTTGTGGTCTGAATTTTGTCGAGTCCAACTCCAATCCGAATCTTCTATGTCATCAACAAACTCGGATTATTCAAATCTCAGATCCAACCAGCGACTGTCCAAGATACTCCAAACAAGACACGTGCTAGTACCGATGTGGTGAAACCACCCGCCAATCATCTGACCTTCTCGATCTCTTGCTCCAATTAAAAGCCGCACAAAATTTGAGGTCGATCGAACCCTTCGGGGCAAATGAAAGCCATGTCATAACTCTAGACTTCGGGCTGGCGTAATCTTTATGTCAAAGTCAATTCCAAGACAACATTTTTTTTCGTCAGTCCGCCCAAGCGGACTCTCAGCATCCGTATCTGAATCAGATCTAATAAACAATGAAGAGGACCTGACTAGATCGAAGACTTTCCAGTATCTCTAATCCATCCATGGCTCATCTAACCTTAGCTTTGCCCAGCGAAAAAAAAGTTCGATGCGTACTTACCCACCTTACTGCCGATATTCCATTATACTGTCAGCCGATAGATGGCGGGGGGAATATGGCACAAGATACAAATGAAATAAGTTTTCTGATCCGATTGATAAGAGCAGTCGTAATTATGAAAGTCAATTAAAGACTTTTATTGCTTTGTCTCGGGGCTCTCTAGATATTATGCTATGGTCAAAATGCTGCTGCTGCTGCAGAACCTTCATCACACTCTAGCCTGGTGTTATTGTAGGTGAAGCCTTGGAAGCTGCTGCTGCTACGGACACAGCAGCTGGGGTGTGTTATCGTGATCTGTTTCACTTCTGGGTATATACAAATTCATAAAATACTTTCAAGACTTATATTCGGGATTGGGTGCCCGGTGGCCTTGCATTTGGAACGATATCGAAATTGTATCGAAATTGGGTACACCAGGAGTTATAAGGTTGCTCAACAGTCGTCGGTGTTAAATTATTGGCATCCCGGGTGGAAAATTTACTCGTGGACAGTCGTAATATTTTTTTTTATAACAAAACATCACTTATTTGTAGAAACACTAAGATTGTTTTTGTTTGGGGTTATTAAATTATTAGATGTGTTTTTGAAACAAGGGAACATTACTTACAATTTGAGATAACTAAGTATGATTGTGATGGGCGATTTTGTAAGAGAGCCTTGTGTAAATTATATACGATTAACTGTTGTACAATTGTTGTTAAAATACAATCCAAAATATTTACGGGGACTAGTGAAGCATGATTTCAAAATAGGCGATACTTTTTTTTTAGTTTAATATAGATTATAAAATTCAACCCTAACTCAGCCTTGATAAAAAATTAATTTTTTGAATATCGAAAACTTTTAATCTAAAATACATGGATCCATATTACCCTTATCTGAACTGGTACAAGCTAGACAGGCAAAAGACCCGATGAAAGTCCTTCAAATAGCTTATAAGAAAAATCTTGGTGTTAATTTAAAGGACGAAGGAGGAAGCCTTAATATTTATGATAGAAGATGGAAGGTGAAAACGGTTAATAGGTGATTGGAAATTTTCTATGCTTGTCGATGAATTCATACCTAACATTAAAACTGTGTTTGCCAAATAAGCTCATAGATCAACTTATTCGAGAAGCTGCATCATATCAATCAAGATTAGACCTTGGATTTCATGTTTCACCGAGATGTTCGTTTAGTGCAAGGATTACATCGGTACAAACGATTACAATAGGTCATTTAGAATAAATTCCCAATAAATTAAGTTCTTTGATGCTTTCCACTAATACAATTCTCGACTTCTACCAATGCTTGCCTATAATTAATGGTAGAGAACTGGGCAGCTAAGTACTCTTACTTTGGATGGAATGGTAAATGTTAGGCTCAACATTCAAGCATTATAAATTGCCACATTCACCATTATAAATGAATAAGTAACAATAATAAAACAGTGTAAAAAAGGTTTAGTTGGTGAATTTTTGCAAATTTATGCGCCTGCAACTAACACGCGTGGTGAACAAATAGGCTTGCCCACGAGTATGCACGTTCTCAGACATGAAAATCTAAAAATTCGCCCGTCAGAGGTATGCACGCCTCTCTTATAGATATGAATGTATTCATAATCGATCATTCCAAACGCGATTGTCGTTTTACCAAACGGTCACCCAACTAAGTACTAACTCCGTTCAGTCCTGCTTGACTTGCGCAATCGAACGAGAACCGTTCTACTGAGTAGGTCCGTTTTCTTCGTCCTATACAATGTTTATAGCGAATGTATGCATATAACTCGCCTTTCACTCATTAACCATATGAAGATGAAAGACTTGTTAATTTCTAGAATTTGGGCATACCGTGCCTCGTTTAGACTATTTCGTTCGTGCTTGTAGCGGGTGCATTTGGAAAAGTAGAAGTTTAACTCAGTTGTCTCGTGCCGGTTACCGATGCCATGCAGGCGCCTTACCGCTGTTTCATGCTAAGAACTGGCGAGCATCACAAAACCCAATTTGTAGCACTCTTATCGCACCAAATTGTAAGTATATCGCTTGAATTCAACCTTGAATGCTAATTGTATTCAGTACTTGATTCTATCAATAACCGCTCTATGTGGATGCCTGCTACATTTTCAAGTCTTCTACCTTGGAAAGTACTGACGTTAAGGGACGACTATTACGGCAGAGACAGTTAAGGATGTAGAGTATTTTTTTTATTGAACTCAAATGATAAATGGATTTGATAAGCATCAGCCAAATATGAATTTCAATTTATTTTGACATAATAAACTTAAGCACAGCTCTATAGACAAAATTTGGCACAGGTAATGACTGTCTATACAATAAAACTTGTAGTAACATGGTGTTTTATTATGTACTCTGAACAATATCAAACAAGAGCAATGCCTCACAGTAAAGAAAACGTAATGACATGACAGTCGGGCGTCTTAACCCAAATTTACTAGCATTATTTTGTGGACCAAGTAATAGTAAATCGGCCCATTGAAAGCAGTTAGTATGCAAGGTCTATCAGATCTAGTCTACGTTGTCTATCTGGTCAACTTTGTCCATCTGGTCTAATCTACTTGGTCTACCTGATTAGCTAAGGCTACTAAGCTTTCAACGGGTGGATAAACTATTACTAATACACCCCAGACGCATGTTGTGCAATTTTCAATTATAATACGAACGCACCCTCGAACGGTTTTCATGATCTGTCAACGTATGTCAGTCAAGGTTAACATTTTTATAAAATTACTACCGTCGCATTGAGTCGGTTTCATCGGAAAATCATCTTCAGCGATGAACCTCATTTTTGGCTTAATGGCTTGGTCAATGCATTCTTGGACAGCAACAACCTCGCAAGTGCTTCCAAAGACTCCATTCCAACCGCAAAATGTGATCGTATATTGTGATGCGAGATTGGACCATAGTTTTTCGCCAATGAAAATTATTGCTATCTTACGATCAAAGGAGTTCGCTATTGCCGGCATGTTGGAAGGCTATTTTTGTCCAAAATTCACACCAGTGATATGTGATTCCAACAAGATGGTGCATCATACCACACAGCTGGTCAAACAATTGATCTCTTGAAGGAGAAATTCGATAATCTTCTAATCTTGAGAAATGATCCTGTCGACTGACCACCCCCCTCAAGTGATTTAAAGCTGATGGATTTCTTTTTATGGGGTTACTTTAAGTGGTTGGCTTAAGCCAACAAGTCGATAACGTTAGAGGAGCTCAGGGCGAATATCGGAAACCAATGCCAATTTAATTCGTCAATATCACGGGCTATTCAATAAGCTTGATAGTATTTGAGATGAATATAAAATAACAAAGATGTACCAACACTTCAAACTTTCAATTCATCTTATTTGAATTATCATTCAATTCTATTTAATGTTCCAAACCGTAACGATCAATGAGGATAGGTCAAATTTTGTATTTATAAATATCAAAAACAAAACTGCCAAAATGGCAGAAGACCTAAAAACAATCTGTATTGAAAAATCTATTCAAAAAAAACCCTTATCACTCCTATTAGAAGATATCCAACTGAAACGTATTCTTTTGTTATTTGTTATAAATAGACTTGAAATAGTCGATTCTTCTCATACTTTTGGACCTGTTATTTTTACTTTGCTTAATATGAATCAAACTGATAAATAGTGTTATAGCCTTTACCTGGACAGTTTATATAGCTTAGCTTAATGATTAGGTATATCCTCAAATAAAGACTAGGACGAGATATTTTTCAAGCATATTGACGTATCTTGAAGATCCTTAAATTTTGTTCTAATTGAAAACAATGATCAGCTCTGATCTGTAGTGAATCTGTGAAGAAAGAAACAAACTGTCCCCTTTGATTTGTTTAGTTAGTTTCTACTGTAGAAGTCTCCTAGAGGTATTTTAAATTTAAAAACTAAAGATCAATCGATCGACGTATCCATCATCCCATAGCTTATCCATTCGACATGCACATGCCCTTCCTCACACCACACTACATTTATCCGATCAAGGGCAGTGCAGTTACTTAAAAATCAAATCAAAATAATTATGGATAATGAAAGAAAATGCTTTTAATTTTTAATTCTATAATAAAGGGTCAATTGCTGTTCCACACGTGTAATTACCAATGGCGATGGCGAAACTTCACCTTTAAAAAAAAAATCACAAAAACCTCGGGTGGCAGAAACGCATTCTTAACACCAGCGTCGACCTTGCTTCTCGGCCATGTCATTCTTGCGAAAAGAACATTCAAAAAAGGTAAAAAAAACTGTATGTATATTTGTATATATGTATGTATGTCGAACAAGTAGCCCCACAAGCTCCAGCTGACACGACATCCAAAAGCGCATGTTTTAGGAGCAGAAAGCACCTACTCGGTCGCTGTGTACCGCCAATTATTATCACTTAATCTCTGGGCTCTGATTGTTGGATTATCCGGATACCGATTTCGCGAATTCGCCGCCCGCGCCGCCGCCGTCGCACCATAGAGTGAGCTGCGCGGGGTTTTTGGCACTTGCCATGGCACCGCCGCCGCATCGCTGCCGGAGCCGCTTTTAATTGTTCCATAAATGATGGCGTCGATTGGCGTTGATGTGCCCCTCATGGCTGCTGGGTACAAGTCCAATTCGGACAGCATTGACCTTGGCGCGGAACGTCAGTCAGAGCAGCACCACTTTCAACAACCCGACATACTGCAAAATGAGAAATGAGTCATTTTGAAAGGCTGCCAACGTTTTCTTAATTGCGAAATAATTTCGTCAATAATTTTTAGCCAAGTGCTCTCGGACGTCGCGGACTAATTTAAATGCGATGCAAAATTACCTAATTTGTCAATGGGGTAGCCGAGGACACGGCAGTGCTCCCCCGCCGCCTCGTCGCATCTCTAAAAAAAAACACTTGCAACACCTGAAACGTCGGGCGCAGGTAAAAAAAATATACATTGCAATTAAAAGTCTTCGATTTGAATCGGAATTAATTTCTGTAGATTATGACTCGAGTTGAGCTATAAAACGGGTCTCGGCATACTTCACCCGGCCGCAGATTATGCACCCGGATAATATGGCATCGGCTGATATCTCGAATGGCCAATTAAATTATCCACGCATGCGTCTTGGTGATTTATGCGGATGCGCATGCGGGAGAAAGCACTTAATGGCATCTCGTTACTTAAGATCAGCTTTTAATTTGCGACCATTTGCCATTGGACACACGGCCGGAATGCGCTTGGCTACATGGCTGGCTTTTCCCCGGTGGTTTTTTGTGCCGAACTGAATGAATTCCTTAAGATTGGCCGGTCATTTCAACAACGGTGTATATGCGGGGCAATTAAGATTGTATGTAACTGCATTCGATGTCGTTCACACAAAGGTGACGCTCCTAGCTCCTAGAAGCTAGCCGAGTGAGTTTTTTTCTTGTCTATTGAAAATTGGGTGTCACTTAATTAAAATGACAACCGTCAACAGTGATAGTTTTTCCGTGGAATTTAGGCCCATTTTGGTCTGGTAACGTGCGCAAACAGTAGTTCAACCTTAGTTAAGACGAAAAACGTTACGAAAAGTGAAGGAAGTTTCCCCGCAACAACAGCTACAACAACAAAAAAATCGAACACACCATCGCCAGATCGTACGTGCGCCGAACTTTTAATGAAACTCCATCGAGCCCAGTACTGTGACAGTATTCCATTAATTAGTAATGTCATCGCAATTGGTTATCGCTCCAGGGAGCTGTTCAAAGTGCCGTCGTTCAGAGGCTACTATTTATATATAGAAAAAGGCGATCAGCTTTTGCCATATTCGACCGAAACACGGATACATTTTGTGGCGGTGGCCACATGGATTTGTAGAGCAACAGCCGGAGCCGCAGAGTATATTATAGCTGGAGGGTCCACCTCTAAGTTAGACTTGGCTAGTGGCGACCATCACCAGCTAGTTACCTGGGCACACCAAGATAGGTACTTGGTTCCTGCATTTAATGCGCCACTACTGTCGGCTCGGCTGCTGCTGCTGTATCTACTGTATGTGTCGGGTGTTTGCATGCCCTGGGGCCTAGGTGTGGTCTCTCATTGGAACTACTTTCATATTTCTAAAGCATCCGATACGGTCCACTCGGTTCAGGCTCCTATATCTTTCTATAGTACTAACTAGCTCTCGATAGTGCCAGGCCACGTTGGCCTGATCTTTTTGGACCTTTTGGTGCAGCCAATGCACCGCTGCACAACGGATCACCACCAGGTCTTACTATACCATACTATACTATACTCTACTATCCTATACACCCGGCTGCGATATCTTGGTGCACTCTAGCCGCTGCTGCTGTGGCTGCTGCTGCTGTTGCTGGTGATTATAGGTTTCTGCGACAATCAGCAGTTTTTGTTCTCGACTTTAGTTAAATCGTTGCTAGCATAAATATTTCAGCGTTTTCTGTTATTATCCTCTAATAAAATTGCGTTTTATGGTAATATCGAAGTCAGGAATGCGCAAACTTGACCTTTGCCAGCGAAATAGAGAATACGGAAAATTGGATTGCAGCGCATGAACTGAACTGAATTGTTGCTAGATATACTGCTGCTGCTGCTGCAGTGCAGTCACAGTCACAAGAGCTGCAGTCATACTTTTTTTTCTAGATATAGAAGGAATGGTTATGATGTGGTGGTATATGGGTATCATATTTCAGATAAAAAAGGGAAGAAATAAATTGTAATTAATTTATTATTGTAAATTGAAAATAATAAAGCAAAAAACAAACGTATTTATATCTAGCCTTATGTCTGCGCGCGCAGCTATACATATACACATTCATTGCGTATTCATTTTCTTGTGATGGAAATGCGACTTGATCTGAAGGATTTCCTGGTGATCATTTATTAACCAATCAACTTGGACAGGATAGTGGTTTAATATTTTTTTTTTTTCATTTATTTACTGCAATATAAATTGCCTCTTTTTAATATACTCGATGGCTTAAAGGTGGACTATGCTAACGAGCCTCGTTTTGACCACTCGGAGTTGTCAAAGAAGTTGGTTGGAGATACTTTATTAAATGTGTGACAGTCCTACTTATAATTATATATTCAAACATAACGATGGCTGGGTGACAATTTAAATTATTGTGAAAAATTAATATCGTTAACAATGTTAACTATACAATAAATTTATCACTTTATAAATAGGATTTTTAATGGAGGTGCGGTTTCGAATGATCTCATGGTTATGCATATTTATGAACTTATCTTTTTCGAGTCCAGGATCAAGGCTTATTTAAGTTGTTTTAAGGTAAGAAAATTTTGAAATTGACATGTTTTGTTCTTTGCTAAATTTAAGAAAAAATTTAATGAAGTAGTACATAGTCCAAACCCATCTAGTTCAATCCAAGCACTATTTTTACCAACCTTAGTAGCCTAAGGGTTAAGGCACCTGGTTACCATCCCGGAGATCTAGGGTTCGAGTACACACCGAGTTCTAAACAAATCTTAAAAAAAAATTGAATAACCTAGATCATAACCAGATGAAATATGGACGAACTTTAAACCATCGAACTTACTTCTCTAGAGAATATAAAACTAAATTTAGGCCTAATCCAAAATGTAAGTGATATAATTGGCTAGAAAATCTATAACCTCAAATATAAAGTGAGCACAACAAATCAAACACATTAAATACGTTTCTTCCAAATTTGGTAGACCAAATCATGTCTGAGCTGACAAGTTTGTTGATATTCCTGTCTTAACGTAAATATTGGTGGCTTCTGTGTTGTTGGAATAGGGACGGCAGATTTTTCTTTATAAAAATATTAATGAGTTTCAATTTACCGCTTTGAAGAGCTTTGTCGATAGCCTAGTGGGTGCAGCACCAGTTAAGAAAAAGTTACTGGCTTAAGTCTTCCATGGTACTTCTGCAATAAATGTTTTTATGATCGCGAATCATATAACTGCCAATTATACAGATAAAGGCAAAATTAGTTAGCTACGGAATTGAGGACACTAGTTGGGATAATTACCAGGGCGGCGGTCAGCTGATGGTTCTGTTCAATTTCTTGCAATCGTTTCTGCCATAGGATAAATATTGCGTCAAATTTACACTGAAAAGAAAATAGAAGACACAAATGTACTAGTAATAATTTATCATACAAGTTACTGTAGTTAAGAATTTAAGGTGTACTTGAAGATATGAAAAATGATTATATGCAAAAAAAAAATGTAAGAAAAAAAAGGCTATGATGGGATTGTGATTATTCGCGAGTATGGTGGTCAACGATGCTACCATGGCTAATTTTTCGAAAGGATTCGATAAAGTAAATCATGATCTTCTGGTGGCTATACATATTTCAGATATCGTAGCCGTTTTAATCAAGTCTACTGTCTTCATATTTCAAAGCGCTTTCTGGGGATCCCTAAGGTAGCCAATTAGGGCCTCTTTTCTTTATCTTATTTGAAAATTCTGTTTTAAATCTTTTAAGCATGCTTCAGTACATCTTATGCGTACGACATAAAGGTTTTTGCCCCTAGACGCCCTGAGTCGGACTGTGCCCCACTTAACCATGAACTTAATGTATTTCTTGAATGGAGGTAAGTAATTCGGAGCACTGCGTTTTCATAAATTCGCTCAAAAGACCCTACAATCTAAGTCGCTTGATAGCTGTATACTTCCTCGTCCGACGGCTTTTAGAGATTTTGGGGTATACTTTAACCACAAGGTCAACTTTACCGCCCACAATAAACCCTGCAACAAAGCCAATCAAATGCTTTCTTGACTCTAAAGCAGGGTTTTGAACGCTGTACAATATTAGTGCAGGTACGGGTTCGAGTTCAATGCATTGAAATTAAGTGGGTTCAGGTTCGGGTTCGGGTTAAGGTTCTGGTTCATACTTTTTCCCAGAAAAAAATAAATATCAACGATATCAGGACACATATTGGCTTGATTTCGGAACACTGTGTAGTAAACCAATTCCAATGGACCTTTTGCCTTTTATTCAAGGACGATGAGTTTGTCTTTCATATCCTCGGTTACTTGGCGCAGTATTTCTAGAATGAACAAGTCTGTGCGACAAATCTATGGTAAGGCTGCTGAGCTTATTTAAGCGGTTCTGCACACGACCGAGGCGGTAAGACCTGTAGGGTGCGACTGTGAAGGAGACCCAACCTCCACTGTATGACATCGGCTCAGAATCGGGACCGGTGGAGATAATAGTTGTGAGAGGCCAGGACCGGATTTCGATTGTAGAAAGGTTAAAGAAGAAGAAGGCCCCGATTCTTATTGTGGAAGAAGAAGATACTTTTCTTTAGATCCCGCTTGCCATATTCATTTGCTATTTTAGGCTTCTCCCGGGTGGGATAACTGCGTATCCGTTTGATAGAAGTTGAAGATACGAGATCAATGATAGCCTGAGCACGATATGGAAATGGATCCTTTACGATGCGGTGGCTTAGAAAATTAATCTTTGCGAAACCAGAGCATTTCTTGGAAGTTAGAACGAAGCTTTCCAAGAGCTCTTCGATGTGAGCCACCTGCTCTTCCTCGGTTCTTCTGCCGATATGTTTATCATCTAAGTAGACATGCAAGGCGTCGAGCACTCTCATAAGTCCTTTTACACGCCTCTGAAACGTTTGGGCTGCCTTCCGTAGCCCAAATGGCATACGGGTAAACTAATATAAGCCGAATAGCGTAATTGAAGCAATCTTCTGGGGCACGTCTTCTGGGTTCGGTTAGTATGTGATGGTATGTCATGGTATGGCATGTCCCCTTCGCCTTAGCCGAAATGTACAAGACTATTTTAAATACTCCATTCCTCTAAGAAGGGTCACTAGATATGAGTATGGTCAGAGAAAATTAAAATTCATTATTTAATGTAAAAACTACAAATAGGTATTTTTCACAAAAAAATCCCCCTCCCCAATCCACAAAACTTTTGTTCAATAATTAATAAAACTTTTTTTAATAACTAGTAAAGCTTTTTTCTTAGAAAAAAGGAAAAGCTTTTAGAAAAGTTTCAAAGAAATCCCAGAGCTTTCGTGACGTCATAAAAAATATATTAATTAGCCGAGACACCAAATCTCTCCAATTAAGAGTAGCCGTTATAAAGTATCTTGCCAGCTTAACCTGTAAATAGTAGAGTACCAAAGTTCCGCTTAGGTCGGGTCATCCTCTAGAGTTGACGGTATGCGTTCTTGTTCACTCCGTAGTCGGGTGCTATCGGCAACACAGCCTTTTTCAGAGGGGATGATTCCAGCGCCTACAATTAGCTCTGATTCTTAGTATTATATAGCATAGTTTTTGTCAGGCTGAAAGTCTCTTTTGGCTCTGTTAGGGATCTGGGCATCGAAACCTGGGCTGAATATGAATTTCACTAATTTACTACTAGCTCACTACTCGAGTCCCTTGCGGAAAAATGATCCTTCGTCTTTCTGCTTTTTTTAAACTGCATAGTGTTCCTTCTTACACGTCTTCGCTATGAACATATATGCATAGTTCCTCCCTTCTGCCATTTTTTTTTTATGTGATAGACTAGAGACTTAGGGAAAGCCCCCTTTGTACTGTTCGACAATCTATTTTTTCCTATAGAATGTCGAACAGCAGCTCTAGCCGGAAGATGAGAAGTAGAGAGAGAGAGAGAAGTAGGAAGGAGCTGCCACAACCTAGCCGCGATAAATTTTTATTCCACCTACTTCCAACCATTTCGCGACTCTGGCATCGGGGCATTTGAGAAACAACTCGCTGGAGTGTTATGCCTCCTGAAACGAGTTGAATCTCTTCAACCAACCGATGACATGCGCTTGGTAGAGCGGGGAAGGACTAGCGAAGGCTATGACAGAAGGAATCAGGAATGTAAAGAGGGGAGAAGAAAGAAGGAAAGTTATGTAGGTGGAAAAGTGGAAAAGGCGAAGGACCGTGGGGCTGGCCGGGATTCGAACCCGGGACCTCTGGGATTGTAGTCAGGCGCCTTACCCCTAGGCTACCGAGGCCCCCATTGTCTGTAAGATAAGGAAGGATCATGTCTCTTGCACGATCACCCAAATCTGTTCGGGTGATATTGGATAGAAACCGGTAGAGTGCAACTGGAAACTGACGTTGTTAGTCTTCCATTCTTCTATCTACTTAAAAAAAGGAATATTCATGATCATCTAGTAAAATTCTTAAACGAGCTTTCTTTACCTCATTGACGTCGATCGCACCTAATATGGAAGCTAGATATCCTATTTTTAAACGATATCTCAATCTATTAATCTCCACTCGTCTATGGAATCTTTAATCTCTAAAAATTAAAATAAATTATCAGTTCTAAAAGCTTTTCTACTTACAATTATCATACATAAACTTTTTGCGTTTTATTTAATAAAAAAAATAAAATTAATTAAAAAACAAAATCTTCCAATTAACATATCCACATTATTGATATAATTTCAAATTCACCTCGATAATTATTAAGGAAGCATTTACATTCGTGCCCCCAGCTGGTAGTGATCACGTACTGAATTTTAATTCCAGAAGAATTTCATAACTTGTAACCACCTACTCCCTAACATGTCTGACGATCACCCAGCAGCTACCCGATTCGATAGAGATCTCGATAGTGGCATCACATGCGACTGAAGCTTCTTATTTGCGGAGAGCAGCTCGACGGAAAAAAAACTTTCCCGAACTGATCATCATCTCGCGCATATTATGCTAATAGCGGAGTCTCTGCGCAGCCCACTATGCTTAGCGATAGACGGGCTCTGTTTTGTACCAGGCTCGAGCCTCTAATGCTAATCGCATCTGTCCGCCTATTTTTCTTTTTGTTTCACCCAATAGCAAGAAAGTCGCTGTTTGTTGATCGGCTAGATGATCACTTCACTTTCCCCCACTTCTTGTGGTGTATATATATATTTTTTGGCGGGAAGATAACTAACACGGAAAAAATTCCGCAGTTTTGTACCCGATGTGCCTATAATAAACCTTATTCGAGGCCCGATCGCACGAGAGTGTTCTGTGTTGCCCCAACATCATCATCGTATTGGCGATCAAACGGCGTGAAGTGAAGAAGGCCGGTTGTGCGATATGACCGCGACAGACAGACGCTAGATTGGCGGCGGCTAAAGGCAGTGTGGATGTGGAAATTAACATAATTCGTACATACCTGGACGCATATGCTACGGACGGCCGGCTCTGTGTGTGGATCGTGGAATGACGATCGTGTGCTTATATACGTCTTGTAATTGGTTGTCGGTCCGACCAAATATGTACCCACTACTGGCGTAAATGTGAGGCATGGATCATATATCACGATGTAGGTAGACGTCGCCGCTTTGACTATGATAGACTGATGATGATAATTGCTAGCAATTCCAGCCTTTATGCTGATTAGACTCTCAACACATTATGACCGCTAGCTTCAGGTGTTGAAGATCAGTGATCTTCGGCTGGGCTGCTGGTTGGATACAAAAGAGAAATGGCCCAATGTGTGAATATATATGGACGATCTCTCTTCTGTATCTTCATAGTTCAGTGCTTTCGAACCTTATCAGATGAGTTATTGTCACTTTAAACTGGAGCAATGCTGTTTTATTCTGGTGCAAACGTTCCGTGTTTTCCTGTGCCTACCGAGTCCGCGCGCCATTTATCTTGCATCTTTCTGGTGTGGACCATTGTATAAATGGAGGTGTCCATTTGTTTGCTGGCCTCCTGGTGGCACTTGCATGGCCTCCTTACGGCAGATGATAATAATAAAATTTCACTTGCTTGATAGATAAGAGTGTCGCGCATGTGCACTTTATTAGCCTTTCAGTTATTTTATGGGAATCATTCGGGCGTGTTTTACCGCGCTCCTGCCAGCACAAAGTATCCAGACACTTTGTCCACTCAGCATGTTCGACTGCGGAATGCTGCGGTTCCGAATTCCAGCTCTTGTCTTTACGTTTTATACCCATTTTATAGTTTGATGTTGTGTTTTTTTTTGGTTTTTTGGGTTTCTTTACTTCATCACATTTTTGGATTTGTTATAGTGCGAGAATTCGCGTGGATTAAAGAAAATTTTGGGCGGATTTAGAGCGAAACGAAATCGAGTTTGAGCTTTTTAAATTGGGTGACAAAGGAGATAAAAAGTCGAGATTCGGTTGAGTAAAGACATTTTTGGAGGATTGGTAAAGAGAGTGTGACAATGGCGATTTTAAAGCTAATTGGACAGTAAAAATGTTTCTTGACATAATGCTCGCAAAAAAAAAATGGGAAAACATTTTTTTTTGGTTCATTTTCTTAATGAAATCTCTTACGTAAAATGACGACGCAAGTTCGATTTGTGCCTGTAATGAAATCACTTTTACCTCAATTTGTGCTGAAGGAAAAATTGCAAACGCTCTCACTTCCTGGGTTTTGATGTGGTTTGAAGGAAGTTTTTTTTTCGTTTTTGTGTTGAAGAAGGGGAAATGTGCATATTTTAATATTAAAGAGGATACTGATTATCTAAAGTGGAGCACAAGCATTTCCTTTTGGTGAATGGTCATCGATGCATTCCATTCCCACTAAAAATTTCCTCACAATTTCTTGGGCATAAATACTGAACACCAAAATCAATTAATCCAATTTGCAGTAACTGTAACATCTCCAGGAAGCGTAAAGAATCTTGCTCCACAAATTAAATCGTGTATCACCCCCTTTTTGAGCAAGATCGCCAAGAATTCCCATCGTGTATCCACCGATTGACTTTTCCACATCTTTCAGCTGCTTCCGCCGTCGACTAGGCCGCATTAATCAAACCGAGAGCGTTGCCATCCGATTGATGATGCCCTTGTTGTTGTTGCTGTAGTTGTTGCTGCTGCCTGTTGTTGCCCGGAGATGCCGTCCGTAGTTGTCCATAACGTGTGTGTGCTAACGTTTCAGGTAGAAACCCCATCGATCTAGTATGAAAGTGAATCCCCCCTGAATATCTTGAATCTTGAAAGCCACAAAGCATCTCACTTGGCCACGAATGGATCTGCTCATGGTGTGTATATGCTAACCGGCGCGATGGCTGATGGGTTAAGCAGATTTTCTGATCCAGATTGGAAAACTTTCCGTCCCCAGCCAGCCAGCCAGCCAAGGAGAGGAGTCCATTGCGCTAGCGCGCTAGTCCATTTGATTAGTGGAAAGTGCCTTCATGTGATATAGTGAGCATCGCATGCGCACAAGGGACGCTGACATGACAATGCTGTTATAGAGCATCACAAGTCTCGAATCTTGGCTAGATGGGATCCAATTCCGCGTGGCACCCATCGAGGATTGTTGTTCCCCATCTTCTCTCTCTTCTCTCTCTCTTGAACGATATATCTCTGGGGACTTCTTTCATTTTAATTTAGAAATGCGTCTTTAGGCATCGATCAAATCAAAGACAGGCCTACATGACAGCCACAATTTAGATCATGGCATTAGATTGCTTAGAAAATCCCGACAAACTCCGAGCGTTTTGGCATTTTATTCTGTGTGGATATATTTTCCCCATAGAGAGAAATGCGGAGGCAGCACACACAGCTTCTGGTTTTTCTTCATTTTGATTGTTCGCCTAGTTGTAACTGTTTCCACCCGGATCATATCGAATCTGGTGATCCTGACTGGTAATGTGAAGGAGCGTGATCTATGTAATTCGATGCGACGTGAACAATATGTTGTTTTATAATTGAAGTAAATTGGATACAGAAAGATATCAGTGATTGGAAATCGTCAACAGAAAAGTCTCTGTACTTGAATTTACAGCTAAAGAAATGCGTGCTGTTGGTATTAATAATAATGGCTGGTGTATACATTTTGCAGATCAATATCATAACATGAATGGGCTTTAGGAGATTAGTTGATGTTATTTTGGATGATGAATGTAAGTAGTTGATAGGCATTTGCTGATATGTTAAGTACATGAATCGGTTAAGTTGATAGTTGTTCAGTGCTGTCTGAAACATAATATAAAAGGTGCTTACGAAAGTTCAATGGCATATACAGAAAGTATTCCGTAATGTAAGAAGAAAACTCCGCCAGGAAATTCTGCTGGTCTCAATCCTGACAATCTATCACCCATGCCCAGAACGGACATACAAATTCGAAAATAGATCCTCTGGGTAGTAGACGCCCGTCTGAATGACTTCTTCCTTTCCCTTAGTTCTTTCATATTGTGTTATCCCAAATAAACATCTTTTCGAGAAATAAAAGCTTTCATTCAATCATTGATATTTGTCAAGAACTTTAAAAGCGTTAATTCTATAACTAGGTAATGCTTTTATAAAGCTTTCAATCAACTACCAGAGCTTTCGTGACGTCATAGCGAATCCTGGAATTATGAAGAGCTTTTATAAAGCTTTTAAGGGCTTTCGTGGACTCCAAAAGCTTTAATCATATAACTAGCAAAAGCTTTTATAAAGCTTTCATGGAACTACCAGAGCTTTAGTTACGTCATAGCAAATCCTAGAATTATAAAGAGCTTTCATTAAGCTTTCAATTAACCACCAGAGCTTTCGTGAACTTTAAAAGCTTTAATCCTGAAATTGTAAAATAAAAACGCGGAGGCATAGCTCTGCCGTGCAAAGGGGAAAAGACCTATATGCATTATAGGTCAAAATGGCTTTGTATGGATTTTTTGATTTAAAATATTCATATTTATCCCTAAAAAAAATTTCAGACTGATAGCACTTTTTAATAAAAAGTTTTCTTTTTGGACATTTACTTTATATGCGTCGGTTCGAATTATTTTCAAACCGAAAAAAACGCACAAAGCAGCCATGATCTCTTAAATCTTTTGACCATTGCACAAATTGTGGACTCTTATTTCAAGAAAAAGTTCTATAGTCTTAATAGAGTGTTTGCCACTTGTAAATTAAAAATATATTTGATGGATAGAAAACGACAAGAGATTTCCAGGTTTTTGGCCGTTGTCTTGCGAAGACAATTTACAAGTGGCAAACACTCTATAAGACTATAGAACTTTTTCTTGAGATAAGAATGCACGCTCTGCGTAATGGTGAAATGATTCAAGAGCATATTTATATTTTTTGTTTGGAACAAATGGAACGAGGGAGCATGGGAGAAACGATTTATGAGAATATAATTGTTTTCTCCTTTGGTTGCAACAAGACTCTGGTACAGGAATTGTAATGCAAAAGTATTTCTCCTTTCATAACTTTTTATTTAAAAGTCTTGGAGGATAAAATATTATATTATAGCATTAGAAAAACGTTTTAAGTCATATTTGTTTAGATAATTTGTATAAAATTCATTTACATTTTCTTATTTTGCGGAAAGAAGCATAAAAAACTTTGAACGCGTTTTACTCGAATCGAGCTTTTTGCATATAGGTCTTTTGCCCTTTGCACGGCAGAGCTGTCTTACCTACTTTGGGTCCGTTTAATGCACATTACAGAATCAAACTCGCAAAAATATCTCTTAATTGGTATTTGTTTTGTTTTGGTATTTGTTTCAATTAGCTGGTTTTTGTGTTTTTGGCATTACAATAGCACCTCGCCTCATTTGAAGTATGACATTGTACTGGGACAAAAGAAAAATGAGGCACCTCTTACAAACTCATTTTATGAGCTGGTCCTACCCAACACTACCTGTAGAATGTACGGATACACCAGATAGATGGGGGAGGTCAAATTTGATCTTATTACAAAGAATAAACCTATATTTTTCCTGTTCACATGAGTACTGTAGAATGTGTGATTACATTGCTTTGTGAGGCCCAACGAGTGGTATTGGGGCATGTGGATGTAATCTAAATTTTTGACCTGGTCTTGGCGCGACTTCAGAGTGACATGAGCCCGACACAGCTACAAAGCCAACAACAAGACAACAAGTAGACCCATACCGAAGCCACTTTGCCTTAAGTTTGGGGACCTACTATAGAGCCAAGGGAAGGAAGGCCGGAGTGGAATTTGGGAGCCGACGTGGCACAACCGAGCCCAATTACGTGTTCCCTCCGAACAGGCCAAAAGCAGGACTACGGTCGGGAGCCCTGTCGTACAAATACCAGGTGTAGGGGTATAGTACAATCGGCCAGGCGCCCCTTTCTTGACGCTGCCGCTTCTATGAAAGCCAACAACATAATTTTTAATCCTCTGGAAATGTTTTTTGGTTGCTTAACAAACCCGTGACTGGGTACTGAAAATTTAACTAATCAAGAGGATGCATCATTACTGGGCTTTGTTCTCCAGATTTTCGAGTAAGACCTTCAGTCCAAATCTTCCCCATTTTTCACCTTCCAGTTTCTGCATTCCAGAAATTCCCGAAGCCAACAAAATGTATCGAACCTCCTCACGATCGCTTCAGCCAACTCTGTCGCTGTCGATAAAGATGCTAATCTGAGGCAAATTATTGTGGAAAAAGGACAGCTGAAGATATTCTTCAACAAATGCTTTGCGCGTTGGCTGCTAAATGAATACACATTGGTCCCTGCGACGCTTTCGGTGAAGACTTCATTTTCTAAGTGATCATTGCGGCGCCTTGACTCAAGTTTGATAACTACAAACCATGCTAACCGCCTCTTCGATGTAGTCCTTATGAACCCATAACCTTACTACAATAAAAAAAATTATGAAAATTTCCCTTCTCCCGTGTACAAAATAATATAAAAAGCTTTCATTCAATTATTAATAAAGCTTTTTTCCAAGAACTTTGAAAGCTTTCATTTAAGAACTTCAAAAGCGTTCATCCTAGACACATGAAGAACTTTTAGAAAGCTTTCAACCTAGAAATAGGGAAAGCTTACAGAAAGCTTTCAACCAATAACCAGAGCTTTTGTGACGTCATGCAAAGTATATTAATTAGCCGAGACACCAAATCTCCAAAATTATATGTGGAACGTTACTCTTTCATTATTTTAATATTTTTTGGTTGGAGTTCCTCATAAATCATAAAGAATATAGATACAAAAGCACAAAATTAATAAATTCTCACAAAGCAAAGCGTGTTATTCGTGTAAATTCCAAAGAATCAATATATTAAGCAATTATTCTCTGCTTTCACCACTGTTCATTTTTTTTTTCGTTGTGTTACAGTCCAGGATAAATTCGTTGCGGCCTTAATATGCGAAGGAATTAAAAGGCGCAGAGGCAAAGTAACGCCAGCAATAAGTCGCATTATCTTCAGTAATTTGCGTGCCTTTTATCGAGGTTCGTGATTAATTGAATAATTCGGCAGATGGCCGTCTCTTCCAGCTTCTTTTGGTCTTTTTCGGTTTGTTTCTTGTCGTGGTCTTTTGTGGTGTGGTAAATACCACAAGCACTTCCCTTGAGTAAATTCCACATCGAGAAAAATTACTAAAGAATCTGGCTTGGTACAAATTTTTGGTGGATTTTTCGAGATACCTTCCAGTACTTATTTCAGGAGTCAATGATAAATAGCATCGCAGCTTCTGATGTACTGCAGGGAGAAAAAAGAGAATTTGTTGTAAGAAATGGAAAATAAAATAAAAGAATGTTGGTTTTTGTGTGCTTATGTGTGTGTGTATTGCAATAAATCGCCGATAACCGAACTCTAAATTCTCGCCTCTTAAATTTTACACCATGTCATCGGACGATCGAGCTGGACACAAGTAGACTTTCGTTGATATTCCAGGCGAGCACAGCGCGTCGACTGGTATATAATGGTATTCGCATTATTTATAGGCAACCGATCTTATCTTAGCGGAGGTAAGTGTACTCGCATTCAATGTAGGTGATTACCTGCTGTACCTCTGGACCATAGCAGCCAGCTAGACCGAGATGGCGAGGTGTACATGTGGCTCCAATTGCTCTAGTTTTCACTTTTTCCATTTTATATATATATATATACATATATTGTATAGATGTATGTATACAGAAAACCTTCTCCCAAGAACCACATTTTATTCAGAGCGGTAAATTTATCTTCTGATTGGATACCAGTATGGGCAGGAGATGTACGACTACGGGTTTGCCGGCATTTTCAACTCTCGTTTAACTGCTTTTAAGTCTACATAACTAGCAAATGCATATAGCTTTAGTCTTCTTATATCTCTAGATATCCAGTTCATGTTGTTATTTGCGTGGGCTTTGTATGGGGCTTAGTGGCGTGTTAATTGATTTTTTATAACTATAAATTGCCCAGTTATCCATATTCGAAACATGTTGCAATGCGCACGAGTTGCTCAATGAGTTTCGAGATATTCAACCACAGACTCTCAAGGGAATCAATCATGCTGAAGAGTCCTTACGTGTAGCTGCTGCTGCTGCTGGTTGCCTGCCTGCCTGCCTTTTGTCAGAGAGATGTAGTCTACTCTGGACAGAATGGATAACTTGAAATTGAAATCTACCCCCCAATATAGAGATATATCCCCAGCTGGAGTAATTTGCATGTTAAAAGGTGCATTCTACACTTTCTACTTTTACGAAGCCATCAGGTTCAGTGACTTCCTGTTTACAAAAGAGCCACACAGCATTGCACCATGGCAAAAGGCTCTTTTGCATTTGGTAGCTCGCGCGCTAAGGCTGTGGAGCCTCTTTCGCAAGTACCGCAACTGTCAACTATAGTAACATCCTCTGGCACGCTACTGACCACTTGATATATTTCAACAGCGACTCGAACAAGCAATATTACATGACAGTGTGGGCGATACTTTATTTAGCAAAAGAGATCCAGAGGTGCAGATTGTTTCGGATCGCGCTCCTAGAGGCGATATATAGAGTCAGTCTCGTGGTGCTACACAGTCGCTATAGAGGAAATTTGTGTGCGCGCAGTCGCGAATGGATAAAACTAAAATAAAAAAATAGATGAAAATGTTCGATCGATCCATCGATCGTCGAAAAACAGCAGACACGTGCGGGGATGTAGGTTTCTGGAGATTCATGATCGTCCAGCAACTAGATCAACTTCGAAGAGTTCAGTCGAGAGTCGGATCGAGTTGAAAATTCACTTTATCCGCGATATGCAATTAAGTTGGTCCGGTTTTGGTGAACCAATTCATCATTGAAGATATATCAAACCCGAATGTCACATCTTCATACAAAGTAACGAGAATACCTGAGATATGTTGACAAGAATCTTTTTTTTTACCTGTCTATCTTGAACGTTCATATATACTTCTTGTGTATTACTTTATTGCATCCATCAGTTTTATGGTAACCAGATACCATTGGAAGGTTGTCTGGTGTGTGCGCATATACACACATCTACCTGGTCAATCATCCACTTTAAAGCTTATCCGGTTGACGTTCCGCACGAATCTTGACGTGTAGGCGATTCTGCTCTATTTTATGGATTTACCTGAGTCTCCGCGCGCTCGATCGAAAGAGAACTAGGAAGTCTGCTGGCCAGGTATATTGCAAGCGAAGGTGAATCAGTTCTATATCTGAAGGGGTGGAGCTGGATTGCTCTAATTTGCGATATTTATTGCTTAATGTGAATTTAACTTGAGCTCATTTAAATATAGCTTGACTAGTTAAGCTTTAATCACTTCCTCATTTCCTTTAAAAGCTTGAAGATTAATTTATTAAAAATGCAAAAAAAAAATCCATGATTCACTCCCGGGGCAAAGAAGCCACTACCAACATGATTTTGTCTGCAACAAGAAGCATTTATTAGAAATAGAAACTTACGATATTGAAGATGGCCATAGCTCCTCGCCTTGAGTGTTAATTTTGTCATAACTTGTGATTTTTATATGCCACTTAAGTAATACGATCTTGGCCGGGGTGGTGTATTCTGGTGCCGATAAAATAAAATTCCTCTAAGAGCTTTTTAATGTATCGTGTGATCCTAAGTGACTTCTAGAGAGATAAATAAGGTATCCTATTACCTTCTAGACATGATTTTCGCGCTTTATGCAAAACGCTATTGATTTATATCAGATAAAATCAATAAATTATTGGCATTTAATAAATTTCATATTAACAGTTTACAATTTTCTATTTTAATTAAAATGCGTTTTATCACGAAATCAAAACTAGATAACACGAAAGATTATGTTTGTTCGTTTTCCTTGGGTATAAGTCATTTTGACGTCTAGTTTGGTAAATGTTTCAGGTGTTGTTGAGGTTTTATTGCATTTGATTTAATTTGTCTAGACCTTGTTTCAGATTTTTTTTTTTAAAGTTTCTTTGGAAATTGGACTTTGGGCAGTAATCAGTCTAGAATTTCGTTACATTGGTACATAGTACACTGGAACCAGGGCATTCGCGGATATTCCAAAAACATACTAAAGCAGAGTAGGTTCTTTTTTAGTGTCAGCCTAGGCAGCCTAAGGAATAAAGCACACAACTTCCACTCCAGAGGTTCATGGTTCGATTTCACGCAGTAGCATTGTCAATTTTACTTTCAAGATAGCATTTCTTCTTTCTTAACTCGTCTCTTTTCAACAATTGCATGTTCGTCCTGTTATTATCGCCTGGACGCAAAATATGAGAAAACTTCATGTTCCGCTTAATCACCAAAATCAGGAATTTGACGCATTAGTATTGATTAAGAGCAAGCAAAAGTGTACCGACAATCATTTTGAAGAGTGCAGATGTTACCCTAATGAAGCTAGCCGCACTACATGTGGCTCATCTGGATTGTTCTATAAGCCCCCAACAGGGGCATCTAACGCCTTGCTCTGTAACGAATTCCCCATGTGACTCCCGGAGGAACAACGATTGCCTTATAATGTCATTTTCAGAAGCCGTCCCCCAACTGAGTACCAATCACGTCCAGTGCTGCTTGACTTCCGTAAACGTACGAGAACCGTCCAATTGAGTATTTTAAATTAATCCTGTCCTTAACCGTCCAATTGAGTGTTTTAAATTACTCTGCACTACTTCTACGACTTCGACAGCATAAGACAAGCAAGCGCCAGATCTTGTCTCTTAGACCGTGAGCTCTTGTCCAACTATCTTAACACGGACAATGAACTCATTCTTGATTGGGGCCGTGTTTTCTGTCTTCTCTTTATCTCCATCAAAACCTCACTTCATTATCGTTGATTTTTCTTTATGTGGTGCTGATGTGGAATCCAAGGGGAAGCACTGTTTCGGCTTCCCTGTGAGGACCCTTATTTTCCCCAAGGGGTCCTCACAGGGAAGCAACGAGAAAATCCTCCTTTTGGCATGGCCTTCACTTCCTAGGTGGGGTCCAAAAGCTACAAGAGGCATGCCCCTTTAAAGTCTGGTTAGTCTGCTACGGCAGGCGCAAGGTAATAATGCTCTCAGAAAGTGGTGTCCAGCTAATAAGGGTGGGCCTTGCTTCTTTAGTGAGTATTACGCCAACGCCACTCATACGGCTTTCAGTTTCGTTTCTCCCCGAATATAAGAAGGACTCACCGTTTGGGCAGATATGTTTCTCCGCATTGGACCGTCTGGTCTCACTGAGTCCCATAACCTTGAATTTATTCCGGTTCATCTCGTTGAGGACTTCATCCAGCCGTCCATCAGCAAGCAGTGTTCACACATTCTATGATCCGATTCGTACCTAGAGTTGAGCCGGATTTACACGAGGTAGTACATTTGTCCCGTACACGATGGTGGATTGTACTAAGGCCCCATTTCGAAAAGTTTCGGTTCAAAAATAATGCCCAACTACTATGAGCGTGTATCGAGCGAGATGAATGGTGCAAGGTGTGAGTATCTCGCCTCATTTGAAGTAGGACATGGAACTGGCGCAAAAGAAAAAAATAGGAACCTCTTACAAAAAGGCATCTCAGTAATCGACTCAGTTTTAAACTAAGAATTCTGAACTGTATTTACAGTCTTATTTCCGTTGTAGTATTAGACTACGTTGAATCAACACCCATCACCATTGTGTTGTCCAAAGGCTCATATTCTTTTAGTAACACTAAACGAGGATCTACGATTGATATATTTCAAATCAACAGTCAGTCAAGCAAGTCTACCCAGTTGTACCAGATTTTTTAGTACTGCAAATCCACAAGCCGTACATTTGACAGCTCGGTTGTCGAAGCTAGTTTAAGGTTGGCTGGGAAAGCAGCCTTACGAAGCTCACCAGATGATGACAACTTTTGCGCCTTATATACTTTCGTTGCGAAAAAGGTGACTTAATTCACTAATCTAGATCCATTGGGTCTCTAACCCGCCCTAAACAACCACCTCTTTCTTATCTTACCTTCAACCCTCCTTGCCGTCTTACGTCATTGCATCACGGGCTGGATCAGCTATCTCTCCTTACATTTCCTCCCACACTTCAGGCCGTACAAGCTTCTACTCTTCACCCCTGGAATATTAAAGGGGGTCATTCGTGATATCACACATGTTGCTTCGTCAGACATAGTACGGTATGCATAACATCCTCGAAGGGCATATAGCCGATAAGCTAAATTTATTTTCCTCCTATTGACTGTTTTGTCCAAAGCTGGATACAATAGGTTCAAACAAACCACTGGTGCAATAACGAGACATCGGCTTGGCCTGTGGCCCAGCATATTTGGTAGGTTCCTCACGAGTACTACGCTGATGTCGAAAACTGTTTCCTGAAGTTGAGCCTTTAGTCAATCACTCCCAGCCACCTAGGTGTGGTTTTAGAGCGGATAACCTATATATTTTCAACTTTAGCCTGTCCTCCTGTTCCTGTTCCTACCTCAGTTTTGTCCCCAGCTCCCATTAGATCATATTATCGCTTCGTTCGTCAAGCCTTGTTTTCGGCACACCAGAGACCCCTGTTTCCATCCAAATTTCGCTCAATGCTCAAAAGCCGCCCTCAACAAGGAATAAGCTTTTATTTCAATCTGGCATACTGTAGATTCCAAATTTGCTGCAATGGTAAACGCCACTTTTATGTGGCAAACTTTTGATTTCCGATATTTTTTTGAGCTGAAGAAAGTTTTATTTTGAAATGGAATGAAGTCTCGATATTGCTGCTAAAATGGTGTTTTTATGAAAGTCCTGTCGAAAAACAAAATTGGAACGAATCCTGAATAGTTACTTCAATTATCCGTCCCAAGTAAGAGCTTCAGGGCACCTAATTTGGAACGTTGGCCTCTATGAGAAGAGGAAATATCTTAATTTTACATCTACCGAGATTGAAACCTCAAGGTGCGCTTGATAGTCAACTATATAAAATCTCGTCTCATTGGTTATCTAAACACCAACTCCTGCTAATATATCTTGTCCAGTTTTGAAAGATCAACTACTTAAAAAACTTCTATTGAACCGAAACAACTGTCAACTGTCAGTTTCGTTTTCCTGCAATTGCCATTAATGAGTTTCCAGAGAGCCGCAGTGATACGCGTCCAGTGCATGCTGTCACTTATAGCTAGTTCGTACAATAACGCTTCCTCATAGCTAGCTGTGTGTTGTCGGTCCAGTCCGGTTAAACAGGGCTGAACAATCAGTAGAACTTCAGGTCGTCATCGAAATGCCGGTGTGCCAGACGCACCATTATGCAAAATTCGCCCATAGGCCAGGAATATGCTCGCAAATCAGTCGATCCTGTCCAGAGGGGTTCAGCTTTATAACTGGGATTCGTCACAGGTATTTTACCCCGTGCGCCGGGAGACTACGCGGATCATATATGCAAAGTCCCCCGGAAAAATTGAAAATAAATCACTCCGGATGGCAATTGATCAACACACGCCGTCCGAGGAGGCTTAGAGTGGTTGTGTTTTCTTGGTGAGTGCTTGACAGTCTTGGAAATGTCTTATGATTTATTGATGGCTGGAGATGGTCGTTCTCGAGTCGTGCGCATGCATCTCAGAGGGAATCAGCGGAGGTGAAATCTTGATCCGAACTCTAGATAGCGCTGCTGACGGCGGCAGTGTTATACGTTTCGTCACTGTGGGTGGAGCTTCGACATCGACATATGCGCGGCTAGACCCGGGCGCAGGCCCAGGCGATCTTGCTATTGCCTCCTTTTATATTGTGTATGAGCGCGATCAGTGAATTTTTGTACGATCAAATGAAGACATTAGTCATTTGTATGTTCGCCTGGGCACAGCGCAGATAAGTGAAAACTTAAGAAGTTTCGTCTTGATTTCCGGCTGTGCCCGGGTGCGCATACTAAAAATGGAAATGGATCAGATTATAGCGGCCTCGCGTCTAATGTAAAAATCATGTCAAAGCGATCATGGCTTTGATGAGCCCCAGCCACACCGGCATTTTCGCCTCTTAAATTGGATCTCGTAAACGAGTTTCTCGTGTGAGCTCTCCTCTATGCCTGATTAGCGCTTCGCCAGGTATTCCTCGTCTAGCATCTTTCGCATCATTAAAGTTTGGAATTGTGTGATCGACCGAAGTTTTAAGTCTTTCTCCAGCTAAATTTCATTCATGATCGCGCATCTGTGTCAGGTAACGTTCGCGTTCTTCAGGTATATACAGCAGACTCACCGTCGTTGTCATCGGTGTCGTCATTCAGTCGCGATCTAACTGTCCCAAAACACAAGGCCCTCCGCACAGCCCGCACAGTGGAGGGGGAGAAGGCAAGGGAGGGGGAAGTGATCTTGCTAGATACTGACGCACGAGCTGCAGGATGATAAAAACAATTTTTTTGTGTTGTTTCCAAGATCTGTACGAAATTCAGTGAAATTGATTTTTACGTAAAAATTTTCTTTCCATCTTCCTCCAGTTACGGGGCACTTTTTTGTTGTTGCCCTGTTGTGTTGTATAGTCCGCCGAAATCGTCGAACGGCCACCGTGCTTCCTCTGGCTTTTGTATTTTGGGCTGGATCACGCCGCAAATGCGTTTCGTTTCGCCACTTCTTGCTATTAAAGTAAGTATTGCGCGCATGCTCAGTGAATCAATGAATGATTCGATTGTCCAATACCTGGACACCATCGGTGGAAAGTAAATCGAATCCATTTGGCACATTCGCTAATTGAATGAGAAGAACTCTCCGGTGGTGCAGCGAAACAGTATAGGTCCGAGTCAGGTCCCTGGGAAATCCGTTTCTAGCACGCATCAGCTAATCTGCTGGACGATAGTCGGGCTTAAGTTAGTTTTTTTTACTTTACGTCCGTCTCTGTCTAATCTTTCGGTGCTATGTGTGTGATTATCTAAGGTGGTAAAAGAAGGAATTGGACACGCTACTAGAATCTCGGTCAGCATTTATTTTTTACATGTGTCGTCTCAGCTGATGAATAGCGATTTTCTCGTTGAGGTCCAGTTTTCTTGCATTTCACACTTTTGGATTGAGAACGTGAGACCTTCTCGAGTTTTGTGGAGTGTGAGGTTTTTTTACATCGGTATAAGGAGAGGTCCAGCAGGTGCTGAAGGTTGGCTTAAAAGTTTTTGGTGGGTTTTTGTTTTTTGGGGTTTTTTTGGAAGGAGTTTTTTGGATTTGCAAATTTTTTGAGGTTTTTTCCTGCCGGTCAAAATTGGTTTAACAAATCGTGTAGGTTTAATGTGGAAATTGAGTGTCGTAATTAGTAGAAGTTTAGTTTGGTTTGATGAAGCTAAAAACTATATGGTTTCACTTGAAAGGATATGATTTGATTTGAGAAATTTAGGCTGGAATTCGGTTTTTTCTTTTGCGTGAAATTCACTTCAAACATTAACTCAAAAAACGACTTCGATCTCTATCCTTTTTTTTAAATTTGGTCTGGGCGAAATTAGTGTTATTAGAGGTTTTGGGTGCTCGTCCTGTAATAACTGGCTACTCGACTTTATAGCCCATAGCGTCTTTTTGTCTTCCTATGTGAAGTATTGGGTCCTAAGGTACTGCGGCCATTCTTTTGGCCTATTGTACTACATCCCTATGCCTCATATTTGTAGGCCAGACCGCTTAAACAAGTTCAGTAGTCTGACTAGTGGCTTGTCGCTTAGATTTGAATATTTTAGCAGGGAATTTCGATCGGCCAGGGCCGCAAATTGGTGAGTGTCCCAATAGCCGCCTCTGGACCGATGAATGCTATATCAGAGCCTTGCTTAGCCAGGACATCTACCCTTTCGTTGTCCACCTCTCGGTTGGTTTGTTGGGAAGGAAGTTCCAAATGTGGGAATCGGGTATACCCCGTGTAGCTCCCCAATTCCGCTGCGGCTTTCCTTACCTGGGCCCTCCTCTTCTTGTCAGAACCAGATTTTTCCTTGCTAGGCTGCATGGTTGTACCGACAACCTTGGCAGTTGGTTCTTCAACAATAACGCCGCCAGCTACATGGGGCACTCTTGTTTATTGGGAAGCCGAGCCTTCTGTGTTGGAGGAAGTACCTCCAAGGAGATCCCTTTCCAGCTCTGAGGTGATGCTTATTGCATCAGACCCACAACCTCATTCTTCGTTTGATTTTTGAAATTTTTGGTTCATAAAGGTCCCACGAGTATGGCATTAAAGAGAAGATCTAACCTGACAGAGCCTACATATTAGGATAAGCCTATTGACAACTGGGTACCCCGTTTCCCAGAGGAGATCGTTCGTGACAGTGCAACACTACCCTCTGCCATGCCGCCCTCGACCCGATGACATTTACATCTTGGCTTGGTAGGCTGAGAGCATACCCCTCTTCTACCGTCGTTAGTTTGTTATCCAGTGGCACTATGAGACGCTGACGGTTCGATTTCACCCCCTGCCCAAAGCTTCATTTCAACGCCTTAGTTCCAATTCCTACGGCCTCACTATCTATTAGACAGTTGACCACCACACCAGAGGTTCGGGGTTCGATTCCTCGCAATGGCATTATCCTTTGTCTTCCCATTTCTATCACTTAGCAAAAATTTGTCTTTTCTTGTCTTCCATCTTTACTGCATTTGCCTTGTCGCTCTTCGCTCTTAGGACCAAGCGTGGAAGCATCTCCAGTCCGTCCTTGAACAACAGAGGGGGGAGGGCAAGAAATAAGGAACGTTTTCTAGGTGGGGGAAACTGCATCGAATCGAATTACGAACCTTTGGGCAGTCAGTCTGGGACATATGCTGTCAACTGCCTTATGGTCACTGTCCTCAGGTGGTTACTAGGGTACCAAGAAAACGATCAGTCAGATCGCCTAGTCAAACATAGTGCCTACGGGTATCGGTCCAGAGTTCTTCTCTAGGGCATACAGTAATCACATGAGACTAAATCTCCACAAAAACTCCTTGAAATTACTGAGGCCGAACAGGACATGTTTCCGTTAGATTTAACCTGAAGACTATGGTTAAAATTAAACAGATACTGTCAGGTACAAACACACAACTGTTCTGCAATTTTGAGGCACTAGAGAGACGCAATTTTTGCAAAACAAGCGAAGTTCGAGCAACGGCTATGGGTCGAAATCCTATTGGGTATCTTGAGGCTGATTAATATTCTAACTGCAAAACTTCTTAGCTAAATTGATTTCACCATTTTCGATTTTATCAGTCCACTTCCTCTACTACAATCTAAACCAATCGATCTAGAACTAAATATCCTTACCTAAACAGATGCGGAATTCGGGGTTATAGTAGTAGATCGCGTGCCAGAAATAGATCCTCCTGCTAAAACATTTTCTCAAATATACTACCGAGCGTTTCACCAACAACAAGTAAGTATCTAAGAGCTATGGAGAAAGAGGACGATATTCATTATCGATTGTCTTCAGATGGTACCGCGATACCTTACAGTCCTTCACTATCAGGATGTATCGCCTCTAGTCAGACCGAAGTCTAAATGAGAACCGGAAGCATTTGCTGCCTGAGTTGAGAACACTTAGTTGATGATCACTTACTTTAGAAGATCACATTCAGTTTAGATCGATGTAGATCCTATTAATTTACAAGTGGCCAAAACTTGTAGGATACGACAAAAGCGGTTGTCAATGATTGAATGAGGCGAATTGTTGTCTACCTTGTGTTGGTACAAGTTGAATATGATTTCTACTATGAAATTACGGTTGATTCATGAACAAGGATGCTTTATGATTGATTGATGGCAAAACCAAGGCTGCATATCCTTGAAAATGTAATAACCTACGAAACTTTTTAACTACATCTCAACCATACCTAAAACTTTTATCACCAATTAATCTACACAAAAAAAAGGAAAGTAAAAATGTCTCTCGATCGTTAAAAAAGTAAGCTCATACGTGAAGCATACCCCATTATTTTTCTGTAACATAAATTTCCAACATCAAAATATTTCCAAGCCACAACAACAAAAAAAAAACCAAAAACGATCCGCATTGCCTCTTTATATTTTTTTTTTATTTTTGTTCACCTATTATAATTTAAAAAAAAAAACTAAAAAATTACAACCGATCGTAAAAATTCACCTCTCTCAATGGTACATAAACAATCCCTTAATGATCCCATCCTCTCATCGGTGCCAGTGCTACTTCCGAGTCATTCATGAAATAACCCGACAGAAGCAGCAAACTCCGACTCCGAAAAGCAAAGCACAATAAAACCGCAAAATTTACAACGTGCGGCCCCGTTTACCTCACAGAGGTACCAAGAGTAACTATCAAGGCACGTTTTCCAGGTAAATACCTTACTCACACGAGACACCAAACGAGATCGTACGTACGTACATAATACGACGAAAATGATCGCGAGCCAAAATGGTATGAGATACGAGAGCGGCCGCGGATCGAAGCGCTAGCAAACGATCGAAGAAAAGAAAATGGGGAAATAAGAAGTACAAAATTTTGAACAGTTTTTTTTTTGGTTTTGTTGAGAAGAAAATTCGATCACCTTTTGGAAAAAGAAACCAGGTAAGATCGTACCAGGTATGATCGTGGTAGAGAGAGAGAAAGAGATTGAGAGAGCTGGGTAGGGTATGTGCTGAGAGAAAGAGAGAAATTGGAGCAGTTTTCTTCTTGAAACTGACATTTACAGTCTCTTTCAGTGAGTATCAGGTTAGCTTTGTGAAGAGAGTTAATGTTTTTGGGCGGTTAAGGATGCTGCGCATGCGCGATCATCTTAGTTAAGCTTTTTACGCGATCTCTTTGCGAATCTCTTATGATATATTTACTATGACTCTTCTAGATGGTTTTTTAGTGAGATTAAACTCCCATTAAGAGCCAAGAGCGTTATTATTGTGCGATCGTGCTCTTAGGTGTGCATTTTATATACTTAGAAGCTCACCTTTAAACGTGGCTCATTCAGAGCAAAAATACAATAATTCCTGAAGTCTACTAACTGCTGCTGGCTGGCTGCTGCTTCTGGTGGTACCGCTTGATCTTCATCCTCTTCTTCTTCTTCTACTTCTGCTTCTTCTTCTTCTTCTCAATTTTTGATCTTCCAAGTTAGGATGCTTGATTGTGTGTGCGCGGCGCAACACTTTAGCGCGGGCTCGGATCGTCTCAAGATCGTTGTTATATACTCCCAGCCCATTCCTTCTTGGTCGAGTTTTCAGCTCGATCGCATTATTACAAACTGCCCGCAACTCAAGTATGCTAAAAAGTTAATACAGTTTTCAGTTGGTATCTAGTACTCCGTACTTGTAATAACGACAACGACGTCGACGACATGCCTTTTAGATACTGCGGTCGTCGCTTGGCACTACACTAAGTAGAAGTATGATCGCTTTAGGACTTCACTACTGTTGTTATTATTATTTTTACTATTTCAAACCGTTAACGGATTTTTGTTTGTTTAAATAATAAAATTATTAATAAAAATAAAAAAATATTGTAAATATTATTAAAAAAATAAATTTTGTAACAAGTTTTAAAAAAGAAAAAGTTAAGAAAACAAAATCAAATGTAAATAGTTTGTTTATACTCTTTTCTCTGGCGCATAAAGTGATCTAGTGATCTTGTCAACAATTTAAAGTGAATTATTAAACAAATAATATATGACAAATATTGTATGACAAGGAAATTTGTTAATAAAATAAATAAGTGTCTTAAAAATAGTGTGTTTTATTCAAAAAAATATAGTGCTCTGAATTATATAGTCGATATAAGTCTCAAAAGAATTTGTGAAGATCATTGAACAAAACAAAAAATAAAATAAATAAGGATCTTGTCTTCCATATCGTGATGTTGTAATGGAATTTATACTTACAAATATATTAATAATTAATACAAAAGTAAATTGCGTGACTAATGAATTGTTTCTACAAGCAATAAAATACATGCAAGCTTGTTATGATCTTGCCAATGATTATCATAAAATTAATTGATCGTGTCAACGTAAATATGGAATTTTTATTAATATTATTCAAAATGTATCAAAGAATGCATTTTTCATGGTGTTGTGAAGACTTAATAGTGAAGATTTTATAAATAAAAATAATAAAGTTTTTTTTTTATTATTGTTTAAGAAATATTGTGAAGATCCGTAGTAACAAAAAAAAACAACAGAAGTGATCTTCCTTATTTGCTAATTTTATTTTTGTTGTAGTAACTTTATTTCTTTATTCTTTTTACACTTTTTGACTATTACTTTTATTTCTTTTATTATCTATTATTAAACTTATAAAAAAAGTGATAAAGATTTGCGTAAAACAAGGATATGTTAGATAAAAGAAGGTGATCCTTTCTCATAAACAAAAAAAAGTGATCTTGTCAATTAAAAAATAAAATTAATAATATTAAATAATCTCCTCATTTAAACCTTAGTGACAGTGTGTATATATATAACATCGGTGCATCATAATAAAAAAAATAATATATATCTGTGTGCCAATTCAGTTTGATATTCTTAATTTCATGGGGGATAAGAAAATGATGTTTTAACATATTAAAGTGATATTAAAAGCTACCATTATCGTAATCGTTATCGTTCCAATACTTACATATATATTTTTCTCTGCTGGTTCTTCCTTCGGGCGAATACTGTAGTTAAATTTATTTATTATTATTATTATTACTATTAATTTTTTTTTTCGTTGAAATTATACTTCATAATTTTTGTATTTGCGGGTGAAGAAGTGGAGTTTTTGTATAAAGTTTAAAGAAATTGATGCATTTTTGGATCGTTTTTGTTTGAAAGAGAGAGAGAAAAAAAATAATAAGGAATTTTATTCGTGGACGACTTTTATTCGCTGCTTAATAAAACAGGATTTTCTTTTTTGTTGAAGAAATAATAAAGGTAAGTGGTTATGTAAGATTAAGTTAATTAAGTAAGTTTATAATGATTCCTTTTCTTATTTTTTCGTGATTCTTGATGTGATTTGATTGGATCGGATTTTTTCTTGAGTAAAAGTTATATATTGAGGTAGGAGCGTAGAGCGTATACGTAGGGTATCTTCAGTATCTAAAATTTCCCTAAGTGTTTTTAAATGTTTTGCAAAATAGAACAAATACTCCAACGGAGTCGATGTAATCTTTAGGATTGTACTTGCTCTAAGAACTAAACTAAACTAAGAATGACATGACGAGCTGATAGGAAGCTTGGTTTTATTATATTGAGAAAATAAAGGAGTAATTATTCAGTGATCCTCACAGAAGTATCTCCTATGGCTATATTTTAAATTATATGCACTTCGATGAGATGTGATGGAAGTATCTTAAAACTACGATCATATGTTAAGGATTTTCGTAGTTGCATTAACATTGCATATCGGTAAAGTGCATTATGTACTTTGATGATCAGTAAGACTTAGAAGAACTTTTTTCTATAAGGTAATAATAAAATTACCATTTTGCTGATACGAAAGGGTTTTAGAATATTTGGTAATGTCGTTGAAAATGATCGTTGCGAAGATTTTAATGTATAAATATTTACAAGAACGGAATTGATGAATTTAACTTAGTCACGGCGGATCCCATATCCCGGAATCACTAAAAATATATAAAATCTTCAAGGTTTCGGTAAATTTTAATCTCTTCAGGCTTTTATCGATCGTTAAAAGCGAATATCACTCTAACTGATCGTATCTTTTGATACAGAACTTCCTAAACTTATATATACTTTGATTTCTTTTGGTAAGAGTAGAAGGTATAAGAGGAGCTCAAAAATAATATGATCTTGGAGACGATCCTTTTAATTTAATGATCATTTTGTCTACTTCATCTATAACGAAAGGGATTTATTAGGCTCGATTCAAGCAGTAATTTCTTCTCAATTGTTCGATTGTTTTGCGTGTGTGGATTTTGGAAATAACCATATTGGTTGGAATTTAAGATGAGTTAAATTTTTAATATCTTAGACCAAAAGTATAAAGTTCTTGCATTTTGTCTCGTTAATATTGGCTCCTGCTAAAATTGTCGCTGTCTCGGCAGCCTAGATAGCTACAAGTTTATTCTTCCTTTTTTGGTAAATCACTAGTTTCGCTAAAATATAGTGTTAGTCCCATAATACTACGATGTTTCCATAATACTATCCCCGTCTTCAATTTCCTTTTCTGGTTGAAAGGAATACAAACACTCATTCTATCGCCTAGGAAGAAATATCTTGGTCTAGTACTGGATCAAAAACTCAACTGGAAATCAAACATCGCGAAAAGCGTAAAGATTGCCTGCATAGCTTCCCTCACTCGAAAATAGATCTTCGGTAAGAAATGAGATCTCAATTCAAAGAAAATTCTGTGGTACGTTCAGTTCTCTGGTTTGGTGGCCAATTCTGAATAGGACCTATAATGCTATAGAGTTAGAAAGGCTCTAGAGGATGATAGCTTCCCCCGATCTTCACCCGTTTTCGTTTAGTGCCTTTAGAATGGGTCTTAAAACCCTACGGTCAAAACATCTTGGATTTACTACTCTAGGATGTAATTGCAACAACACGCACTACCCTTTGTCCGGATTAACCGTCGCTCTCAAAATACCCTTAAGAAATCAGTGTACATTCATTACGTCCTAAAGAAATGTTGTCTAAAGATATTCACCGACGGGTCCAAAACATTGAAAGAGAGTCGGGGCAGGGATCTATCCATCAAAGGTACTGGCTATCCTGAAAGATTGCTAGGTAGTGGAACGCGAAACTAGACAAGGATATTTCTTTGCAATTCTCATAGATGGACAAACCTCAAATATAGCACCGAATATTTCTACTTTACATGCCATATCTTTTTCTAATAAAGAAGAGCATAAAAGTCCGTGTGTTTATATCTTTTGTTGCACTCAGGGACTAATTTTATTTCTCTATTTCATCATAAATGCAATTCTGTAAGTCATTGCGTGACTTTTGCCAATTCAATTGGTCTGTTCAATTCGAGCCTTCTTTGTAGCCATTTTCTGTTGTCTCAAATCGTGGTCTTATTTTAAAATATCAGCAACTCTTTGCAAAAATTCATTTTATGAAAAAATACCTAATGCCCCCGCTCTACTGTACTGACAACTGGGACTAACTGATGTAAAAAACCAAATAGCTTCTATTAGTTCTATCACTATAATTTTTATTTTTAGATTATCTCCAAATTCGTTAATTTTGGACGAAAATTTTTCTTAACCTCTTTTAGTTAAGGAATACGGTCCAAGTGATATCTGCATTGAAAAAATCGGCAATGACAAAATCCGCTAACAGTCCTAATTGCCGCCCTCGGAGGGTGGGATGTAGCTTTATCCCGCTGGATTCAATATGTGAAGGATATTCAGAACTGTGCAGAACATAACTTAGAGATAGTTCATTGTTATCTTCACAAAAATATGGGTCTATAGGTCGTAACTCCACAACAAACCGTCCATCTAAGAGGATGCAATTTAGGCTGACGCAACGTTCTAATGTTCGAACTTTGTGGTTTTACAAATGCATATCCTTTCAAGGATCTATAAAGGACACAGATAAAGATGGTTACAACAAATTAATTGTAGTGATCCAAGTTATTTCAGCTGTTATCATAACCGACGTCTCTTGGTAGATTTTTATCTATAATCTTATTCAAACATGTACATAATAATAGCGAATCATTCGGTAGAACCATTCAACAAGAATAGAGAAAAAAGCATCATTTTTCTTCTTTTTTTTTTTAAATGGCACCATATTCCTGATAGTATTCGAGCCTTTTGGAGACCCTTCTTCTAGCCGTCTTTAATTTTGATAGCTCCCTCCACAAAGTTTTCGTGTACCTTCTAGAAATTAGACTACCCTGAAAAATCCTGGCTAGCATTATTTCTTCTAAGGCTCGTTTAAAACTTCCGAAGTTTATCCACTAGGGTTTTACCAGATTATTTCGCTCTGGACATCTACGTTGCAATTGTATTTGCAACTCTCGTCACTGTACAGGCACCAAAATCGTCCTTTTCCATCCACATAAGAGCCAATAATTTTCTGACGGACTTTCTTCTCGAATATGATTAGTAGGAGCCTTTTGGTAAGTACACAAGTGTCTCGGATGCATATGAAAGGCTATTGTTTTATGTGGTAGTAGTTTGGATCGTATGGCGGACCACCATGCTACTTTCTTTAATTTATAGTCCCCTTTTTCGTTTTCATTAATTTGCAATCTCCTTGCTGACATAGCCAAATTTTCGATTTCTTTCTCAGTCGTTGATGTAGAAATAGGGTAGACCATTCTCTTGCTGAAGTTCAATATAGGTGCTCTTTTATGGAAAAAGCTAAAGCTCAGAGTTAGTTGTTGCACTGTCTAGGATCTCATCATTGAGTGGAATGTCGAACCGCAAACTCTAGTTGGGAAGATAGTGAAAAAACTGCCAAAGTCAAAAGCCCGTTTAATTCCACCGAACCCCATTCAATACTAAAAACCTATGAGGTTACACATTTTATACTTTATTAGTAAGGCTAGAATATTTTCGGAGACCGACCCAAATAAAGGAGTTGTATTCGAAAAAAGCCCGAATACAAAGTATTACGGTTGAATCTGATGGCTGCAGGAGGAATTTGTTTAACACATTTTTTGATGATTTGTAATATGGTCATCATTATTTCAGATTCTTAGTTAATGCAATGCCTAGGATGTTACGGGATGACTCAGTTAAGGATCTTAGTCTTACACCGTCCATGGAGACATGTTGGTCCACGTTGTCTACAGAAATTTAAAGATTTGCAAGTTTTTTTGGAAATAAGACAGCATTTCATTTTTGATGCATTGAGTTCTACATTATTATTTCGGCTCAATCAATAGTTGGTTGAATTCCACTGTTGATTAAGTCAGGCATGTTCAGTGTTCGAAGAACAATACAGGGAACCGTCATAGGCCAAGTTGAAATGAGTTAAAGGGGAATGAGTGTTGATCATTTATAAAGGCAAGAAATAGGACAGGTGACAGGATTGAGTCTTGTGGAACACCAATAGAGATGGGGTGGGATTTGAATGTAACGCCATCCAAAAGTACCTTCACTGAACGACCGAAAAGAAGACTTTAAATCAAATTTTGTAAAACCGAGTCAATACTGATAGCTTGTAGTTCAGCAAACAGAGCTAAGTGATATATTCTATCTAAAGCTTTGAAGCTATCTAAGGCAGCCAGACCACACTCTCTAAATCCATTCAGACTTTGGTCCTTCATATTGGAATCTGAAAACGTTCGTTTATTAAAAACATACTGCAATCTTACTATCACCAAAAAACGTTGCTTGCCCGCAAAAACAATTACCTTAAGTAATATTGACCTTAACCAGCAATATTAATTTAAAAAATATTTTTCCATAATTGAAATGAAAAAAAAAATATCATTCATATTCCATTTAGTATTAATATGACATTTTTATTATAAAAAATTGTTCGACTTTAAGTAAAGGTAAGTAGAAAATGTAATTCAGAGCAAATGGTCCAAAACTAAAAGGAAAATTATGAAACAATCCTCCCATGTGTGTGTATATGTATACTAATTGCAGGTATGCAAGTCCGTCCGTCCGTCCACTTAAGAGTAACTTACAATATATTAAGACGATTGGCATATGAGTAGTTCGGCATGCTTGAGCCTGTCAAGATCCAGGCTAAATCTTTCCACTTAATTCGTGCGCTTAATTAAGTCATTCGAGAAACTCTGTAGGTTTTCCCCTGTTTTCTGAAATGTTTCAATGTGTGTTTATCAGTCTCCTCCCCAATTTCAATTTCAATCCAATAATATTTAGATAAGTCCTCAACTTTTATCTTGGCGCGCAAGCGTGTAGGCACCGCGTGCACCTGATCCTAATGACGAAAACCACTCAGGCCTTAATAAGATCAAGTTTCGATGGAAATTGTGTCGGAAATTTTTGTTTTATTTATTTTATTAATATTTTTTGCGGAAATGCAAAATCCAGCAGCGCATCATTATCATCGAATAAATTTCCGATCAATAACTTAATCCAAGAATTTCACCTGTGGAGCTCATCTCTGCGCTCACCTGGGTTCATGCTGTATGAAATTTTGACTTGAAAAACTGACGGAAGATGAAAACTGTGTGCGCGATTTTTTTATGGCTGCTGCATTATGAGTTATGGCACCGAGGGTAGCACCCAAATCTCAGGTTTCGTCTGAATTTAAATTAATTTTTGCACACTCCATGGCTGCGTGTCCGCCATTCCTTTGTGTGACATATTCAACCGTGTCAAGAGCGCACGGAGAGTTACCTTTACGAAATCGCATTGTTGTTGCGCCGCTGAAATGTTATGGATGACCAAAAATTAAGGCCATAAAAATTCTTGATGGTTAAGATGCAGCAAAAATAAAACTTTTTTTTTTGTTTAGTTCTCCAGAGTTATAATTTGCAACAATTAAGGTCAGAGCAGCTTTGTTGAGAAAACGTGCAAAATATGGAGCTGTTTTGGGTCTTGTATATTTTTCATAGGGGGTCGGAGAGGGGCGGGGATTTTTCACTCTGGAAAATGAACGCTTTTTAAAGGTCTTGAGAGAGATATAAGGCAATTTGTTGTCCATCGTGCAACTATATAATGGGAGATTGTTTAAGTTGCATTGAGGAGGGATTTAATTCCGGCATATACTTGGCCCATAACCATACGAAAAAGTTAAATATCTCTTGAATAATTGCAGCTTGATTAATAGAAGTTGGTCTGCAGAAGGGATTCTCACATATATCACAAATGAGAGCTACCTGGACAAACTAGACTATATTCTTGAAATTTATTGCTAGTTAGTCTGTCACATAGCGGCTGTTTATTAACTAACACGATCAATTTAAGCATGATCACTTCAGACATACCACACTTAGCGAGTCTGAGTTAAGCAGAATTATTAATCAAATTCAAACATAACCAGTTTGGAGAAACCAAGTTCAGCTACTCAATTTTCAGTTGACAAGATCATTTCATTTTCAATCTCATCACGATCAGTGACTACGAAACAGTTGATCAATTATTTATTATGATTTGTGGATCGTGGATTTTTTTTCATAGGCAAATCAATGTGAGAGTTATACAAATTATGGAAATTGAATAGCGATCCATATAGGGTTTAATGTCCTAAAACCTCTGGTAGCACTCGGGGCGTTAGTTGGAGGCTCGAAGCTATAGCCTTTCAAGCAAATATGTGCGATATGATAGCATGCACCTTTGAAATCTTCAGAAGGGCTAAGAAACGGATTTTTGTCTTCTCTAGCATTGAATTAAACCATGGTGCAAAGTTACTTTGGTGCTTGGGTACCACGTAGGATTTTTGGTCAGCTCTAAACGCAATTATCGTTTCCTTAACAACTTTCACTGGCCATTGATATGTCCGATCTTGCAGTTCGTCCTTAATAGGAATTAAAGACAGTTTTTCAAAAATAGTTAACTACTTATTGACACATACATCCGACATTGGTAGATCGGAGAGGTTATCCCTATCATATAAGTACTTGGATCTCAGTCTGTAGCCAAAGTTCAATAACAACACGTCAAGAAGGCACCATTTATTTTAAAGGTCTGAGAGGGCAACCCACATGGTGAACACTGCGGTCTTTAATTGGCGAAGACCGGACTTAAGCAGTGCTCATAAACTATCTGATTAACGCTCTTCTTGTAAGGCAGACATTCACAAAGAATGTAAGAGCAGGACATTCACAAAGAATGTCATGTGAATGTCTCATGGTAGATGGTCCATCTCACTACATAACATTGAAACTCAATTTCAACCCATATGGAACTGTTTTTAATCCTTGATTATAAAAGTATTGGGGTTTGATCCTTGCCTGGGAATGATTTAAGCTGCACTTAACCAACAATTACTCTGGCCCTCTTCAAGACTCTCAAACAATAAATCAAGCAATTAATAACATTACTTAATCAATACATTAAAGATGAAAATTTCCCAAGCTACTTAACTCATGATTACTACTTATCTAAGATTCCCATGTTTACTTTCATCATAGAGAAAGTACACCACGTCTAATTTCCATTTTCGAGTAATTGATATGATTCCCCCGCGCCTCCCCTCCCCAGGCCCCAGCTGGAAATGTTAACTGTTAACGAGGAACCATTAATCAAGACAATGAATTCGTCTTAATTCCCATTAATCTGCATATCATCCAAAAAATTGGAATAAGTACCTTCCACTAACGGACAATCAATTTTTCATTATCTCCCATATGTTTTCCACTCAATCCTGGATCGCAGCGTTAATTAGAACGAGCGGCGCTGCTATCTCCCCCGGGCAGGTGCACGTCCCTCGTTGTGTTGCTTGCGATGTGGATTTGTAGCGCGATAATCTCGGATGTGTTTCCCGCTCCGCTCGGTTGCAATTGGATTTGTTGGGACGTGCGCCCTCAGAGAATCTTTCACCTCTTTTCCCGAAGCGACACGACGGAGCACCTTTCCTTGCGGTTTTGGAGCACAGAACTCGAAAAAACGGTTGATGTCAATAATTTGCGCAAATTGCCCGTACATCGAGCACACCTGAGACGAGACGGTGCTGGCATAGTTTTTAGTCATGTTTTTATAGCGCACAGTTAAATGCAGAATCATCGTGAGTCTTCCATAGGCTCCCCCCGTACACACAAGTCGGGATGGCTCACACAGGTCTTGATTGCTCGATCATTTCGCAGTCGGAGTTAGCAAACAGTCAATTAAAAATATGGCGACGATTGTGACGAAGTGTTCGAACTAATACACCTAGCCAAAGACTGTGCGAGCACACCTGAGCACGTGCTAATGCCATCTAAAACCAAGCCACTAAGCAGGCTCGCGAGTCTGGGGATTTCGCTTTATTATGCAAAATTGCCAATGATGTGTAATGAGGAGCTTACACACGTCGCGAATTACCAGTTCTGCATATAATGTCTCTATACCGGAGCCCCAGTCCGCGCGCGCGCAGTACATTAATTCCATAAATCAAAATCACCTGTGAGGACGACCATTGAGAAGCATTTCCCATTTGCACTGACACAAGGTGGCTCTCAATTGGCGCTTTTTGCATTGGCAGAATGCAAATGTTGTCAGCGACTAATTAACAGCGAAATAAAAACAAATAATTAATCGAGTTCGTCGCTTAAGTCTTTTGTGCGGAGCTAGCTCGATCGCTGTTTATCTACCATAACTCGGGATCACCGTCGAGACTTTTGATTGTTTAATGAATTAATCTTGCGGCTTAGCGGGCTTGTTTTTCAGATAATCCCTTCTGTTTTTCGTGTAGTGTAAATGTTTAATTGGAATTTTTTTTATTTTTGTTTAACGATGTCAGAGCACGTGTTGTGTTTGACATGTGTCACAAAGTGCAGCCATATTTGATTTATTGCATAGCGGTAGCATTTTTCTCTTGCATAAGTATAATTCCGATGAATAAAAATAATTAATGCTAACTCCAAAACTTACAAAATGATAGTACCAAGTATGATGTAGGTCAATAGGTAGTAAAGGTACCCAAAGAGGTTAGCCCTTTCAAATCACTAAGGATGAAGACACAATTGACACTCAAAATACACCATTTTGTAACCGGGCATATATGGCACAAGATAATTTGAGTGAGTTAAGATTGAGCCAGTCATATTCAGGTACCAGATCATGGGCGGTGTGAATAAAAACTGAGTGTGAGTGTTCTCTCAAAATTTTTGACAGAACACTCAACTAGGTGTGAATCAAATCTACTTTCGTTAAGCTTAACGAAAACACTCAACTCATATTTTTTGACATTTGAGAGCGCTTTCTACATTTAGTGTGAATAAAATTGCAATTTGAAATCTCACTTTGAGAGAACACTCAAGAATCTCGCTTTGAGAGAACACTCATTGAGGGTGGTGGTTATTAACCTCATCTATTTGCGTAAGGAGCTAGTCCATTCAAAAAACGAGCGTTTAGAAGTCGAAACATAATATCGTTTTGATACTCATTCCCAACATATGTTGTTTGTGCCGTTGGTTACGAAAATTGAGGTCCCGCAGTTCTAAATTATGGATGTCACTCTTAAAAATGGAAAAATCACCCATTTTTCTTGATAATTTCAATAATATTAACAAAAATCAAAGGAAATAGGCTTTTTTGGTATTTATTTGCGAAGGTGGTTAATTTATACCAAATCAAGCCAAATTTTACTATAAGGGATAATCCTAAAGTGTTAAAGCCACCCCAAAACCGATTGAAAATAAAAATAAAAACTGTTAAAATTGCTTTTCCAATTTTTTTCTTCAAATTCGATTGAATGCGAATTGGCAGGTAGAAATAAATTATTTTCAACCCTTAACTGTACTTGAATTAAAATTGGGTTTGAAAAAAGGTTGAGATTTTCAATAACGTGTCTTCACCGACCGCACTGCGCAAGTTCGAGAAAATTGTTGAACTGAACTTTAAAATAATCTCAGTTCCCATATAATTTTCATATATTCAACTGAGGATAAAATATATCTCAGCTAGCCCAACTGGATTCGAACTGAAGTTAAGCGTTAAAGCCCGATTAAAAGAGGGTAATCAATTGGAATAATGGAATTACATTCCAGTGAGCTTTTGCATTTTCAACATCTGGCAAAAAAGTAACACTTTCAAGCAAAAACTGAAGATGATCTGGCCGGTGAAGTCACTTATGGGGATTGAACTGAACTTTATTGAACTGAGATTGGTGAAACCGGGGCATAATAATTTTTTTTATTATTTTTTTTTTTTTTTGGTCAAAATTGACATATCTCATGTCATTATGGAAACAATTTGAGAGAATTTTTATTCACACCGTTTACTCTCGACCAAACACTCTTCTCGTGAGAATCCTCTCAGAGTATCCACTCCGTTTTTATTCACACCATCCCATATCTCTCCTTTTGAATACTTCCCCTAGTCCTGAAAAGAAAAATTTCACATCAAGCACTTTTTCCATAACGGTTGAGCCCACACCGGCACACGTTATGAAAATCATTACTTCCGTCTGGCGTCATCATCGTTACTCTTAAAGGGAGCCAGGATGTGTCTGCCTTCGTAATGTAAGATGGTTGGGAAGGTTGCTTAGAAAGAAAATTGTCAAGAGGGACGATTGTCTGAAACATAGGCAATGGTCTTTTCATTATTGCTTCATTGTTGCCTTAATGAATTTGTCGTACAGACTCCCACAGTAGTTGGAGGACTTTTAACATTGGTCCATAGCCCAAAAAGTGGAAGAACAGAGGAAAAAAGGAACAGAAGAAAACGAGAAGAGATGAGAAGACCACGGATCGCGCTGCATGAAGCCGAAGCTTGTACCTTTTCGGATGGTAGTCGAGCCCTCTAACCCCAAGGCTACAGACTCTAAGCGAAATTTTGTACCACAGTATTTTTATAATTTACTTAATTTTCGAACAAGGAATGCCTAGTCCCTTTTTACAGACAATTTAACGTCAAAACATGACAATTTTCATTCAGTTGAATTTTTATTGCAGTTGAATTTATATTTTCTAAATTTTTATTAAAGTGTCAAAATTTTTCCCGGAAAAAAATAATTTTTTAAGCAAATGTTTTACCAAATATTTCATAAATTAATGAAAACTTAGAAGAGAACAGTTCAGCCATGCTAAGGGCCCTGAACAACTGCTGCAGTTGCTTCTTTGCGTTGCGCAGAGTTTCAATGCTAATCACCCAAGACTCCAAGACATATCTACCGCAGGTAAATGCCGACACCCGAAAGTCTTTGTTTGTTGAGAAAACTAGACCAAGAACACTTTGGTATCGAGTGAGAATAATCTTCAAAGTTCGTGCTGCCCTAGGAAGTAAATTGCGTGCTATTCGAATGGAAAAAATAGTGCAATATGGCAGGAAGCGAACTGCTAAAGTAAGGAGGCGGGCAATACCACTGTTGTCATTCTTTAAGTCCGTCTCTATTACGCTCTTGACAGAGCCAGTATTCGAGCGGTATGGCAGTCCAAGCGATAGCCTTGATCTCACGTCCATTACTGCTATTAGTGCTGTTTCTGACAGGAAGGTTCGTTTCAGTCATAGCTCTTTACCACCTGACCAAGATAGTGAGATTCTGTCTGGGGCATCTGTAACCAGAGTGAAATTCAAATCCAGCAGCAGCAGTACCAATGGATCAATGGATAAGGATAATATGGATCCTTGGTCCTCGACAGATTCATTAGGACAAGATGATGATACTTTAGTAAAGAAGACAAATATGCATTCAAATGAGGACGGAAGGTCAGAGAAGAGTAAAAAGGGCGCTAAAAAATAAATATTTGTAAGAATGTGTGGTAAAAGGGTGTCCATAATGGGTTCAAGTACATTTCATGATTACTTCGAAATCGACTATATTGTGAAGTTTGAAAACATGTCCTTAATGTTGGAGTAAGGATTTGTGTTTTGTTTCATCATGAAATGGTAAGGATTAAGGGATGGATGGTCTTGGAACGTAACAATTTACTTTTCAACGGAAGTAATTGTATTTATTATAAAAAACAATATTTTTTTATGTATTTCTCAACTGAATTTTATTAAATTTAAATATAAGATAAAAAAAATTAAGAACAGATTCTTTACTAATTCAACACTTTGCGTGCTACCGTGAATCATAAGCTACAGTTGATTTTCTTCCTTATTGGTCACTGTTGGTATATGTTCTTGTCCACCTTGACACCTCTTTTCTAACTGCGGCGTTATCAGAGTAAGAATTCTCGAGATCAGCTACATAGGGTTAAGCCGTTGGGCCGCTTTCGATCACGATCAACTTCCCAGTATGATGAAAGTAGACCAATTAAACTGACATCTTACAAAATAGTAATACGTTGAGCACTAGTGGGGAATTGACTAGTATCAGAACTGGTGAAGTAATCCTGAAAGAAACTTGTTCAAATAACTGACATACGAACTTATCTCAGAGCTCTAGGCTATAAACTCGTGCGTGCTCGTTCATTCAAACTGAGTACCTGACTACCTATCAAGGATCGTATATAGAACAACTCGATTATGAAACAATCCCCTACAATCAGTATTTCCGAGATCTTACTGCGTTCAAGAGTTCAAACTCAAATTACGACGACTTCTCTTTCAGAGCACTCTCGCTAAACTCCTCGAATGGCTTAAACCCTAATATTTTTCTCGAGTCAAGCTTATTACTAGACAATTCACCAAGACATGACCAACAGAAGAAGGCGATGTATCTGGAAAAGTTAGTTTTTTTGGGTGGAGGAGGAGTAATGACGTGGACGCAGAAGATCTTTAATTTTGGTGGTACTGTCGCCGTGGTAATAATGGTAATATTAAGCCATAGATTTACATTGCTACGTTTGTTGGCCCAAAACATCTATAGAGGAGCAAATAGTTCTGTCTCCGAAGCGTACTTCGTTTTGGAAGCGTTGAACTCAACTCTATGTGGCACAATTGAGAATCACTTGACAATGTCCACGTTCATTGAACTATACATTAGTAAAAATCGAGAAGACAAGATCTAACACGTTCTAGAAAAAGTTCAGGGTATATCTAGTATTGACCCTTGAGGCACACCGGGAGCAATGATCTGGATCTTTGCACTAGCAATAAACTACTCTACTGTTCTTAGCTTACCTGGCTCTATCGTATTTTCTTAATCTCTTACTTCTTTCAAATTCTTCACTTCTCTATATTAAGCTAGTTGTAAGAATTTAGGATTATTTACCGTTTGCTTTTGTACTCTAAAAGATTGTAATCTTGTGTACTTTATCCAATAAATAATAAATAAATAAAAATAAATAAAGAGTGCGTTGGATCTACCTAGAGCAATCCAGATTCACCAAAGCCATACATACTTTTCTTAAGATCGGCGGAGATGTCCGAAAAAAGTTGAGTTTTTTTCTTTAATATAAAAATTACAGCAATTTATGTGGTCAACTTTTTCGTTGTATAACAAAACTTTTAAATCAATTTTCTCTTTCATTTCTTAAAAAAAACCAACTCAAAAAGTTCAACACTTTCCTTGTAATGTCACTTTAAGCACAGCCATTCTTCCATGGCAACAGCACAATTAACCGCAGTCACAACCCCTCACTGACCACAGCCAAAACCTGAACAAAAACCCAAAGACAGAAAGAAATGAACCTTGCCACGAAAGTGCGCAATTAGCTAGATGCATCAGCGCTGCAGTCCTGGGCTGCATTGAGTGAAACTCCGCCAGATTCCATCACTCATAATTGTCCCCTCGGTAGCTACGTGCCCAGCGATATCTGGCCGTGTTCGGTTCATTAGGTCCGAAAAATCTGTTGCATCTCCTTAGGATTAAAGTGGGCCCCGCAGCCACCTGGGATGGCGGTGGTGCACAGTAGCAGTGCACTTTTTCTCTTGGCGCTATATATATAAAAGATAAGCTTCTTAAATCCTCCACTAGGTTTGCGCAGTAATAATAACAACAACGGGCGACCACATAGCGCAGTGAAAGTTTTTATGCCCAAGGAATGGAATCGATAGATGCGTTCCGTGGCTGGTCTGCGCGGACACGATAGCGATGTTTACTTTTCGCGCAAAATGTGATCTCGATTTTATTTTCCGCTGCATTCAGCCGCGCATGCGGACAGAGTATTGAGGTAATTTGCGGTGCTGCGCAGCTACATATAAGCTGAGAGAGCACACCTGACACTTTCTATTCTTACTTGGAACATGGCTTTTCAGCGCAGAAGGGTATCTGCGCGCGAAAATATGATTGTTCCGGCTGCTGGCAAGGGGGAGCCATGGGTCGAGATCGTCATATCTGATATTTCGTGTCTGCTAATAGGTGAATTGTTGTGTATATTATGATTTGTACCCGGTGCAGCACTGCAAGCCGCTGCAGCCGGCAAATCACGGTGATCGATGCTGGTTTTAATTGAAAAGCATCGACCTCCTACCTTCGGGCTGGTGGGCAATCGCAATCAGAGCACACTCGGAAATTACAGACGAGTTATTGCTAACTAATAGGAAATTTGTTGTAATTTCGATCTATTTGTCGGGCCGTGCCGGCAAGCGATTTTCGCCCACACACCGGCACGATATTAAAGCGGCTGCCGTTGGTGCATGCCGCACCAAACAGCCGCGGCGAAGAGAGCGGCCGCTTTATGGAGCTGTCACCTGAATCCGGTGATGTTTTATTACCATTGCAGGAAAATTTAGTTTGAAGAATTTCGTTATTCCGAATTGATTTATTGCAACTTTGCCCTCAAGACAATGAATTTTAAATCGCCTGCATTATGCCAAATCACTCTGTTCCAAAACCAACTCCCTTCGCAGTTCTTTTATGCATGTCCCCACTCGCTGTTGCCGCTTGCAATATTCTTTAATAATATTAATTCATTTGCGTGTACCTCGCCGAGTCCCTTGTGTATACCACACATAACTCTTCACCTGGATTTAACCTGAGTCCATGATGTCAGTCCACGAGATGCAAATGAGCCACGAATGATGAATGACGAAATCGTGGACGGAGACTGCAGCGAAACATTTCGGAGATTTTTCTTACTTTGCATCGTGAAGGATCGTAAATATCTAAAAAGAATTCACAATGCAGACATCTCGGGCTCAGGTAAGGTCCACTTTTATGCAACTTCCGAGCACACAAAAAGTTATGATATCAAAAATCATATGCTTCATGCCTTCATACACAAAATACACTCACCTGAAGACTATATGGACGAGACTTGAGACACTCGGTCGAGGGCGTGGCGCACAGTGTCGTATTAAAGCGTGCAACTTTTATGCAACTTTTGTCACACTTTATTTGTTGGTTTTTCTTGCGCTTTTTGAAGTTCAAGAAGGTGAAGTCGTGTGATAATGGCAGGTAGAACGAATACGAGAAGTTAAGGCACAATTAAATGCACGTAGTATAAAAGATTTTCACCATTAGATACACACATATATACACAACAGCAACAACAACACGAAAATAAAAATAAATAAAGGTATAAATATAAGAAGTAATGAAAGAAGTTTAAAGGTGACACAGGTGACTGCTAAATGAGATATTCTTTGGTGGCTTTGGAGAGCTTGAGTAGTGGAATTGTGGTGACAAAAAATTAATTGAATTTTACAATTTACAAAATAATAGACAAACTGTAGAAGTTTCGAAAACATTTTGTGATTGTTTGTTGATGATAACCTGAGTGTTGAAAGTGCATGCAGAATGTCAGGTGATAATAGGTAGATTTGAAACTCGACTCTTTCGCGTGATCTTTATACACTACTGTTTGGCATGTTAAGACAGAACTCCCTTGATCTTATTTTGTATAAACTAGCAAACAACTTTATTACATCAACCATCACCACGCAGTTCGGAATAGTATCAACAATAGAAATCCGCATAACCAAGCAGCAAGTGATTAGAGGAGTACTTGTGAAATATTTGGAAATATGAAGCTGTTTGTGTTTATCGCATTACCTATGATGTAAAGCTATTTTAAGGCATAAAGTCATTAAAATTAAAAGTATTTCATCCAAAGACAAGTTTAATCTGAGGTGATTATCCTAGACAAACTTTTTAACCTCTATCAGGATTACCTCTTTCGAAAATTTGACCACCTACACCAAAATAGTACAACTAGATCAGATTATCTTAATTAAGCATGTGTGACCCTGTGTTAATAAAAATCCTGATCTGAATTCATAATTGAAACACTAATGTAGGAGGAAACACTTGATTTAATGCGGTTTTTTGTCAAGTTAAAAGACTTGAGTTCAAAATTCTTGAAAATCAAAAATTTCGGCACTTTGCAATTTGAATTCTTAATTTATCTTTTTCATATAATTCATTCAGAACACAAACAATACCTTCATGGCCTGCAAAACCTCAATTTATAGTTAAACCGCCTTAGGTACCATTTAAGAAGCCGTAGATTCGATTCCCACTCGGAAAGATGGTAAATCCAGGCTTATTAGGATTCATTCATAGTTTTACTAATTAAAAAAAATCTAGGAATTCTTAACTCTTGTATGTCTTCGTCTACAACAAAACTTTGTCTTCCATTCCGTCGTCAAATTCAAGCAGCACGATCACAGTATCATGCCAGAATGAGGATCACTTTCTAAAAATCCAGTTGACAGGACTGAAACACATATCATGAACTTTAGTCCAGATGCAAACCAGGACTTTGTGATTACGATCTGGTTAAACCAGACCAAGGACATCCTCGTTTTTTGAGAGTGGTCCCATAAGTACCCGGCCTGACCTAGAGATCAATAGTGAACGTTTCAGTAAATTTATGAAACAATACTTTTATTTGAATAGCCACAGCCCAACCAATATAAAAGCATAAAAGCTGAACTAGATTCTACTCTGGGTGAGTCTGCTCCATCGTTTACAACAGTAAACTATTGCGTTGCAGAGTTTAACCAAGATCAAATGAGGTTAAGATCAAATAATGTGACGACCCCAGAAATGGTGAAAAAATCCACAAAGCGATTCTGGATGATCGTCGACTGCAGTGCGCGAGCTACAATACATAGTAGGCATTTAAAAAAGTGCGGTAACCTCGCATATTATCTGAAAATTTGAACATGAAAAAGGACTCTACTCGCAAGATTTAACCCGCTTCGAATTATTTTCTGCTCCCAAACTGGAAAAAATTGCACGGTGGTCAAAGATTTGCCAACGATAAAGAAGTGATATCGGCAGCTAATGCCTATTTTGAGGAGCAAGGCAGTTCTTATTCAACTTATAGAAAAATACATATTGTTTTCTTTGTTGGGTCGTTTACTGCTGGGACCTGGGGCGAAGACACACTCATCTTCTGAACCAACCGTTCTGCTTTTCTTACCATGCGAACCGGACAGAAAAATCCTCTGAAGCAGCCATTCACAATTAGATCCTCACTCTGGCTAGATCAGGGTTAAGAAAAGCCCTGGCTATCCACATGGACGTGGAGGTAGCCTTTTTGAAAACACATCCCTAATAATTTTAACTAAGGTTCTTAGAATACAAGATCAAATCATCAATTTTTGTCAATGGTATGCCTATATGCAAAAACTAGCTAATTTATGAAGGGCAAACTGAGGAGGGCACTATAGCAAAAAAGGTAGGATTCATATCTTTACTGCTATGAAGCCCAAGTACGGCTATGACCTTAGAACGGGCGAACATTGGCCACTAGGCTTTTTAAATGGTATATGATGACCGCATAACTTTAAACCATTTTTAATGGGATCAAATACGGGACCGCGACGGCCAAACTTAACCAAAAAATTTAAATTACTGAACTGTACACATGGGCATACGACGGCAAATTTGAGCCAAAAAAAGAATTTGCACCAATGTATTTCTGAGTGTGGTTTGTGGGAACTTGATCATTTTCGTTATGTACAATCGGCCTTTGATTTATCATACTTAAAGGCTATCGATGTACAATAGATACAGGCAGCCAGTCGTCGTTTTGTTTTACGGGAAGTGTGTGGTGCGTGTTGGTGTTGATTTTAGTGAGAAATTTTGTTATTTAACCGCTCGAACATATAATTGCAGTATGTTGTTAAAAATTTTAAAATGTTCGAATTCGAGGATATGAGCATGATATTTTTCTCAATAAATACGCGGAGAGTAACTTTAGCAGTTTCGCTCCCCAAAATGATATTTTTATTATATAGTAGAGTTTTTTCACTTTCTATATGCAAGAAGTCTCGCGCTCTTTATCATTTTTCTTCCATTTTTCTAGCTTTTTTTCTTTAATTTTTATAGCTTTTTTTACTCTAACAACATTCTCTTGCAGTCTGGCAAAAATATAATAAAAAGTAGTAAATAAGAAAATTTGTTTTTGGTTTTTTATACATGCGACAAGACTCTGTGAACAGCCTCTGCACCACCGTGGTATGCCCCTTATTGGAACTGTTAAGGCATGCCATCACCGTCATAGACGACTGTACAGTCCGACAAACAACCTTTTGCGGCCAGACACCTGGCCGAAGACTAATGTTTCAAACACGGCCGGCGTTTTGCCCGTTGTAAAGCCAACTTTAATTTTTGCTATGGTTAAATGGAAATGCTTAACAGTCCACCTGAACATAGAGAAAATTATAAAAAGCATAAAGGAAAACGTCGTCTTTCTCGAGCCAGAGCTTGTAGGTGGGGTCGTCTTTCCTTTAGGTAGTATTTTAGGGTGCAGTGTCTGTCGACCAAGGTAGAAAATTATCCTAATTGGTGTTTACAGCTCTTAGAGGAGCACAAACACATCTACTGGAACGTATTCTCAGGGAAATATAAGAGTTTAAGCCTCTTCTAGAATTATCCTTATCTTATGATACACGAATAGCTCCAAGAACAAACATTTATCTCCTTGATAGGCAAACGTTAAGCAGTGTGATAAGATCCCGTAGGAGTCTTGAATAGGCGAAAACTTCACACCGGTCTTGGTAATTTGGGTTTTCTCAGTCAAGTAGCCCTTTTCTGGGTGGCAGGTAGTCGAGGCTCCTTAGGTAATACAGAGTTTTGGCACAATCATTATCAATTCGATCTTGCTGAAGAGGGCAACGCAAGATTGGACTCTAAAGTAGCATTGCACTGCAGACACGTTCTTGATTTGGTCATCTCCGAGCTGTAACTTCTGGCTCCATCTGGCATTGTTGGGTCGCAGTAGAAAGAATATCAGCACAGTGAGGCTGCGTCCTGAATGAGTGAATGAGTCTGCTCTTGACATTCTCCGCCATTGTCCGCGATATTCAAAAATGGATTTTCTTGTTGTTTAATGCAGTCTGACTGGGTTTTAGTGGATTCAGTTGCAGCAAGAGCTCAAGTCAAGCCAAAGTTGTTATCGCTCCAACTGAATCACATTAAGTTTAAAACTAAAATACTTTAACAAAATTCATCTAAATGTCTGGGGATGTCATTCTATTTTCAAAATTATTACCTAGTTGAATGAGATTCTATTCAAATCATCAATATATTCAACTCATTGGAAATAATCTATATTACGTAAAGAATGTGTGATTTTAAATCTCTTCGACAAATTCCTTGGACCGATGTACGACAACCATACACTGTTGCGCAATATGGATATTCATGAACGCATTCTTCGGATAGTTTCTTTAATACATTTTAAATACTATACTGACTTTGTAACAGCACAGATGTTGTTCGATTAACATTATTAATTACCAATTAACACCTTTAATTACCAATTATCGAAGAAAATCCTGAATAAATTAATGAAATATGGAGCCCATGATATTTTTCCACAGTATATACATTGTACAATTAAGAAAACTTAAATATCAACCAACAAATCACATCCATATCATGATTTATAAAAAAGTATGTTTAGAAGATACAAAAGTGTTTTGTGTTTTTCTTTCACCATTTACACAAATCCAAACACAGAAAGAGAAATTAATTTTCAAAGAAAACACATATTAAAAAAAATATAAAGCTAAATCCATAACTCTACCACAAAAACAATCAAGGTGATCTATAATTACGAAAACAAACAATTCATAAATGAGCAAACTCTAATAGCCAACAGCTGCGCAGCGCTGAAACATGGAAGAAACATTATCAACTTTCGCTTTCGTCACATCAAATCAAAAGTCACAAGAAAAGACTTTGAACGAAATAATAAATAAAACAAAAAAAAACATAGTTAATAATTCCTTCGAAAACCTTGAAAAAAGATCGATTACCAGCAATTTCGAATGCCTTAATCATCCTCAGCTGTTGTTATTGTGGCATTTAGAGAAAAGACGGGATCAATCCGAGCCAAGCACACCAAAAGATGCCAGCCATCGCCCTCTAGATATGCCGATGATGATATCTTATTACCGCGTCCCAATCCGGCTATATGCCGTACTATTGCAGCAATACGATCTTTGCGAGCTGGTGAAAGACTCGATTTTGCACATAAGAATGTGAATCGCGCGAGGAGACGTGACAAATCACAGTGAAGATGACTTTTTGAAGAAATGCACACTGCAGATCCCCGCGCGATGGTACGATCTTTAATGTGGTTACACCAACGAGGCTCGATCTGCTCGGCATAGGTTAGAAACTGTAGCAGAAATACCGCAGTTAAGTGAAAGTGCTCCATATGTAATCTTTCTCTCTGGCTTGAAGTGCTGGGTTTTGGTATGTTAAGATTGCTGCACGACTTCGGCACAAGATGCTGCTGCTGCTGCTGCTGTGCTTCAGGCATTGGCAAACAGCCGACAATAACACAACAAAATAAAAAAAAAACCATGATGAGCCTAGTACTTACCTTAAGAGGATAAATGAGGCTGATGCCACTGCGCCGTCGCAGTTGCTGCAGCTATCGACGAAACATGCGTGCAGTTAACTGAAGCAGGAAGTTAAGAATTAGACACGATTTAGGATTTTGTGTACATTTAGAGCAGACATCAGACACCTTCATTTTTGATTTGTTGCGTGATCGAGGAAGAGGATTTGATTGAATGTGGTTGAACAGAGACAAAAGTTGTACTAGTACAAACAGAAAGTGGTTGAGCTAAGCAGAATTTGCATGGAATCTGCTAGATTGCAAATTACGTAAATAACTACGCCTTTTCCAGCCACTTTACATAATTGTCCACTAAGCCAGCAAGAAAGCAAGTCGCTTCCCCGGTAACTGCCGTAACAAAACTGCCATCTGGTTGGTTGCTATCAGTTTAAAAGATACTCGTTACCAACAATGGCAACCGAAACCACGAGTCCTGCCCCTCTACTCCGCGGGCAACAGATGGCCAAAGTGGATTGTTGAATAATAAACAAATGGGATTCATTGTGGTAAATTGTGGTAATCGGACCAAGTCATCAACTAAACAAAAAAAAAGTTTTTTGTTCCACTCCAGCAGCACAAGAAGTCAATCTCTCTCCTAAGAAAGCTAAGATAGAGCCTCATAAAAAAAACCGATGTAGTTGACATTAGAACTCGACCACCCACAGACACTCACAAATAATATGCGCAGCCCACTGAGAAAAACTCTCTCAAATATCAAAAGCGATAAGACGACGACGGCCACAGGAAGACTTCTCTCCTCTATGCAAATCCGCGCGGATCCCGGGGCCCCCAATAATACACCAGACCACGTCCGACTTTAATTGATTTTGCAAGCAAATGAGAAGGAGGAGGAGAGCCAGCACCCATAGCTGCATTAAAAATCTCTAAATCCATATCTGTAATGACACGAGGGTATGAGGGTATGCATATCTATATCGCGAAAGGCCAACTACCATCAGCACTATGTACACTACGTTGACACTACACTACACTACACAGAGCACCAAACAGCATATATCTACTACAAAAAATCACCACCGCGCCTGCGTCAAATACTTGAAGGGGATTTCGCGCTTATCTAGCTTTCGTCTAAGCTGTTCGCTGTGCGCGCTATAAGCATCTTAAATTTACCTGTGCGAAATTTGCATAAGTTCAATGGAGTATCAGCCACGCCGTTTTATTAATTATTGGTGGTTCTCGTTTGGCGATTGGACGATTCGATAACATACAGATTTTCCATACTAGCCTAGCGCGGCGGATTCAATGCGCACCGGTCGACGTTAATGACAAGTTGCAAACACATACACACACCTTGTTTGAGACGGTTATTGATTTAACTACCTGCTATATGAAGACGCCCAATGAATCGTAATTAAATTACTATCGCTCGATTGGCAGGTAAAGGAACAGCTCAAAAAAATAAATAATAACAAGATAAACAATGACAAACTTGAAAAAATAAAAGACTTAAGCGACGAACTTCGTTATTTATAGGTGTGAGAATTTGTAGTTTTTTTTAAAGGAGTTTTCGATTTATAGATGTGTCGTCTAGTTTGAATATGGTTCGATTCTTAATAAGGCCAAGGAAAATGCAAAACTCGAGGAGAATTAGATCGATTAGATGATGTATGAATAGATCAACATGCAGTCGTTCGTTGATGACAAAATGAACAGTTCTCATAGAGACTGTCATGAGCTTAGAATAGAGCTAATTGATTTTGTGTTTCAAGTATTGGGCGCGTACTCTCTAGTACATCAGATAACCGATGAAACTTTTAGGTCGTGTTTAGGTACTTACCTTTCAGGGCAGTAGTTGGGTGTTCCTTCCAGTATGCGAATTCGAAAAGGAAGTGTAGTAGGCGGCCGTTCACAAACTGATCCTCAAGCTATAAAGATCAGTGTTATACAAGGAAATTAGCCTGTCGACCGTCCTCGATATTGAAGGTTGACTTCGGCAGTACATCCTATGGCATTTCGAAGGCGAGTTATAGGACACCCTATATGTGACTGGTCTATATTGAGAGCTTAAAAATTAACGATCGTTCACTTAAAATCTTCTAGAGTAGTATACCCTATCTAGTCCGTGCCCAACCTCACAATATAAGACAGTGATCTAAATTTCTATCGTGTGCCCCATGAAGTAAGAGACTGGGGTGGCATACACGGATCATAACGTCAAGACTAAAAAACCGGTTTCCAGGACAGAGGGGCAAAAGGAAGAGAGAAAGTTGTTGCAACTTTTTGAACAGAAATTTTTGCCGTGAAAACTAACACATGCACAAATGTTTCTTCTTATCTTCTTCTTCTTTGGGTCTGATATTGACATATCTCTTTGTTATTCGCGTTCGGGTATTCCGTGTAGGGATAATAAAGTTACTCTCGGTAATTTAAATACCCATGTACGCCGAGAGTATCATAAAAAACCGGTTTTTTGGTGTTGATATTACGATCCGTGTATGCCAGCCCAATGGAAGTAGTGCGAAAATTATGACTGTGCATAAACTGCCTGATATCGGGACATGTATCAGTAAACTGCCTCGTTGAGTGAAGATTCCGGCAATGCAACAGACATTACCACACTCTTCTTCATCCCAACAGGCCAATTGAAACTCAAACAAACCAAAGTGGCAACAAGAGATTTAAAACATCTATTCCAAATCCCAATCAAACGAGATCAGATAGATCAATTACGGAATCAACTTAACATAGTGATCATGCTAACTCAACCAATCTTGGGGTCTTCGTGGTGAATCGAAATCAACCCAATCAGATGCTCTTGGTTACAGTGCTAATTAGAGTGGTGTCTCATAATGGTAAGGAAAAATAGTTCGTGCTCTGAGTGACCAGGGATCACAAGCATCATTCATCACAGAAAGTGTGACGCAGGATTTGCAGTTGAAAGGAGAACGGGTCAATGCTAAAATTTACTGTATAGGGAACGAAAATTTAAGCTGTGTAAGATTCAAGGCGAAGTTCACCCTCAAATCTTTGAAAAATGACAATTTCCACATTGAAGTTACTGGATTAGTATTGCAGAAGGTGGCAGACATCATACCGACACAGACGATTAATCGCCAACACTGAACTCTGAACTAGAGCAAGTCAAATTACCTGATCCAGAATATCATGAACCAACTCCCTCGTGCGCACCGACGTCGACGATTCGCTTAAACGATCTTGGGAGCTCAAAAAAATTCATGAGAGGTCCCTACCAACGGAAGAGGAAGGTGAATGAGAAGCACTATTTGCAAGAACTATACCGCGGTCTGCAGATGGGCGATACGAGGTCCAACTACCACTCAAAACGGCAAATGAATATCTGCATTTGGGTAAATCGAGGAGTTTTGCAATATCACGATTATTACAAATAGAAAGAAGATTCATCAAAGATTAACGAGGCCCGACCCACCAAAATGGACAAAAGGAACAAAGGAGGCCGAGAACGAATAAACGGTTTGGTGTTGTTCAAAACTGTAACAGGCTGCGATCTGACAGGCAATCTGGGAAAAACTGAGTTGATCCTGTTCACAGGGAAAACGAAAACGCTCCCCTTCAACCCCACGTCCTCCTTGGAGAGACAACTCTCACTTTATCCTCCAGACCCTTTCTGGGTCTAATACTGGATCCTAAACTAAACTAGAAATCGAACATCGAGGAAGGGTAAAGAAAGCTTGTATAGCGTTCTACGCCTGTAAAAATAAGTTTGACAAAAATAGGGTCCCAAGCCAAAGATAGCCCTGTGGATGTACACCGCTGTGGTACGCCCAATTCTCAACTATGGTTCGCTAGTATTGTTACCAGCGTAGAGCAGCACCTATAACGCCATAAGGTTGGGAAGGGTCCAGAGATTGGCAACGATGAGCCTTACTGACTCCATGAGAGCATGCCCCACGAAATCCCTTGATGTTTTCTTGCACCTACTTCTCCCGACCTTCACATTAAACAGACTGAGTTAATCGAATCCGGGGTCTGGACCTCAAAACCCTGACGTTCCTGAAGGTCTGCCAGATAATTAACTAGAACCTACGATGAACTTAGAATAGAAGCCCGATATATAGAAGATAAGGCGCTACTTGAAGCTTTTAGACAAAACGGTATGCAGACTGCTGGTTGCTTGTTGGAGCTGTCAGAACTACAAATTCAGGAACAAGTTAACAAAAGGTTCAAGTGATGGTCTCGGTACTAGCGGACCCTATAAATTATTAACAGAAAGAAAATATAAAGAAAGAGGTTGTACAACTACCCACATAAATTTGCGACAAACCGTCGACAGTCGAAATTGAGCATTCTGAGTGCTTCGAGGATATCCCTATAGCATTTGCGTTTCTTCAACAACAGATGTTAATCAAATTGCATCTAAAACTTCATAGATCTCTTTCTACCTAACAAAGCAGCCTTTGTGCATTTTGAATTTATAAAAAATTTGCCTAATATATCTGAAATGCAATAAAAATATTCAATTAGTAAAATTTTTACCCTTTGAAGAACTTCGCAGTTTTCGATACAGAAGTAACTCGCATCACAGAGGAAATATGGATCATATAAAATGAATTATATCACTAAAAGAAACTGCAAAAAAAGAAGAACGATAACTACAATACGATTTCCTAGCATTTTCTGGAATTTTTAAACTCATCCAGAAAAATTCTTCTAAAAAAAATAATTTATTACATTTTACATCGAACAACTTTTCCACCATTCAAACAAATTTTATCCCCAAATAAAAATTATCTTAAATTACTATATAAATATGGAAATTTTATAAACACAAAATTACAAACATAAGTCACTCAAATCGCCGTGTACAAGTGGACAAACGAAAATAAAAAAGACATAACAAAATTTCATATGACAAAAAAAGGAAATTCACGAAACCTTAACGAGAATGACTTCTTTTCTTCATATAATAATCACAAAAAACAAGAGAAATTTACCATATAAATTCCATAATGAAATGGGCCCCAAAAAACAAAAAACAAAAAATAAAGAAGCACCGAACACCAGATGCAGTTACCTTTTCCAACTCAAAATCGAAACGGTTCATTACCTGGATATACCGCCATGGAGTGTGGTGCACCATGCCCCATGCACCAATTGTGAACACACGACAACCAAATAAATTTAATGCATTCTCCCTGCGCCAAGTGTATCTCTCGCTCTCTACTTAAAAGTAGGTACCTTCACCCGAACCGAACCAGCAGAGAGCTGGTGGGCAGGTAAATCGGTAGACAGGTAGATAGACCTGGTAGGTACCCGTAATTTGTGTTGGATCTAATAACGTTGCTGCAACTAGGAGGCTTTAGCTGGGCTATTAATTATGGGTTTCCAATTATTAATCGTGAAATTTACGTTCGGACGAAGATTATTGGAATCTAATTGAAGTGTTATGGAGAGACTGGTTAAAAATTGAAGCTACCGCAATCGATACATAGGCAAAACCTAGCGCGATACCTGTGCATATATCTATATTGTAGTATCTCAGTTGGAGGTTCTTACGGCTAGTAGGCCGCGTGCTAGGCAGTATATCGCTGGGATAGGAGTGTGTTCGGGGTGCCTAAACCCGTGTCTAGCAGGCATAAGGTGTCAGCTTGCTCGTATAATTTTATATAATCAAACACCCAAGCACGAGGATCCCATTACACTTGTCCCGTCGTAGTCGCATTGTCGTCCATAGTCTTTTTGGGTTTCTTTTTATTTTAGCTAAAGATTTCTGTTCTACCTTGGAGCATGTTCTGCTCAGTGGTGTTCTCTGGTAATGTCACAACAACAGCAACAACAAAAACTATCGGCTACCATGTGATATATGCACGTACAATCGCCCATCGAACAACTTTGCTCAAGATTAATTTTGGTCCGCCTTTAATGGTATCTTTCTCATATTTTTTTTATTTTTGTTTTATTAAAAACTGTTACCCTTTTTAACTTTTTAATTTCTGACTGTTTTATGATTGAATACTGTCCACAATAATCACCGTCCAGAGTACAAGACACCTGACGATATCTGTAAAGGGTGGCTCAGGGTCTAGATAAGTATTTACCTTGGAAAAATGATATCTTTTCGGTAATTGACTTTATGGCATTTATGATGTGATTTTGCTTTCAACTTTCGAATAATATTGACGGTAATTAAGCGACTACTGGCAGTTACTCGAGGCCGCAATATACATATGTCAAAATTGTACTTGCGATGCATTTATAGAATTAGTGCGAATGTTTATTTTATTTTATACGATCACGACTAACGATCAACATATATATTCCATAGTGTAACAACTTAATTAATGAGTTATTGAGATTTAAAGAGAGCTTCGCTATTTGCACAAATAGGCACAAAACTTGTGTTTTCTGGAATTATTGATGGCGATTTGACAAAGTAGCCTCTGAGCAAGGTAATTGGAGTAAATCGAAAGAGTAAATAATAAAATAATATTTATATCGATGTATCTATATTCAATTTGATAAACGGTCACCCATCCAAGCACTAAAGTATCAACTGCTGCTTGACTTTACAGAATCATGCAATAAAACCTTTGCAAATAGTGTAAGAAGGGTGTTGTCGATGAATAATAACTGGACTAGGCTTGAAAATGGCAAAAACGAAAGATCATGTATGTAAAGGTCGAACTCATGAATTCTAAAGTGGAGGGTTAGACTCCTTATGTCCAGCTTTCCGGTGAGTATCTACTTTACATCATTGCAACAAATTCGAGCTTCTAGATTGTTTTAAAGTGGAAACTTGGTTTGATTTCCTGAAAGTTCCTTCCAAAAGTTATGCATAAAAATGAACAAGTTCTCTTTTACGAAGGGAACGAGCATAAGTCAAGTCAAGCTCTTTTACGATACCAATTAATGTTTAACTTCAAAACAGCATAAACCAGATTTTGTTACTTGCAAGCTACTATTACTTCTTCTTCTTCTTCGTCAACGGTTCTACAACCGAGATCAGGTCCTGGCCTCTCGTAACTGTTCTCTCCACCGATCTATATTCTTAGCCGATGCCATCCAGTTTGGCATCCCCAAGCTCTGAGCGTCCTGATCTACGCTAGCCTTCGCGCGAACATTTGGTCCCCTCGCTGTCGCACTACAAATAGATCTTAAGCTACTATCATCATTAGATTGAATTTAAGCGATATTCTTCAGTAAAATCTCGAAACATTGATGAAACCTGAACTTGAGCCAGCTTTCGATCTAACTTTATATATTTTTCTGCCTCAAATAAAACCCCAGGTTAGGTCAGGTTATGTTAGGTTGAAATGGTTACGCCATCACGAGGGAGACCAATAAGGCACCCCATTGGGCCAATTGTGATGCCTTTCTAGTGTGTTGGGATAAAATTCAAGCCATTTGGAGTTTTTGACGAAGCGACAGGCATCAGGACACCATTGTTTTGTAGATCACTCAATTTATCAAGGAAAGGTGAGCCAAGGAAGGTCCTTCTTTTCCTCGTAAAGAGGAAAGGTCATCTTCATTACCATAACTTTTGCATAAGTCTTGTAGGGAAGTCCCAATCCATCGTCGTGCATGCGTGACGAAGAGAGGTATCAATATTCAATACTCGGAGAAGATACCACAACCATCGCTGTTCCCAATTGTAGGGCCATCTGAGTAGATACATAATGACTCAGTCGGGATAACACCATCTGCCCAGTCATCTGGCTGGCCGGAATGATGGTATTGAAACCTTTCTCCAAGGTCCATGTAGGTGTAGTGTAATCTAGGTTGGCCGCAGCGGTGATAAACCTCTCAAAGATAGATGAGTGACCATATGAATATGGAACCCACCTAAGAGAAGCTTTGACCTCGGCATGTATGTTCAAAGCAACAAGATGCAATAAGACACCCAGCGCAACTGTTGGAGTGCTTCTCATTGCACCACTAATACACAGATCAGCTGTTCTTTGGACCCATTCCAGTTTCTTACGATGTGTAACCATCTGCAATGCAGCTCACCATACCGATATGACATGCAAAGGTATAGGTCTGATTATGTCTGTATACAACCAGTGAACGATGTGCCGAGTAAAACCCTAATTCACTACGATCGTACTTTGACAAAGGACGCAACCTCCTTAAATTTCAGTCTTTCAGTGCAGAGTCTTAGAGCAGGAAGATCGCGAAGTCTATGATTCCTTGTAAAGAGCACTACTTCAGTCTTAGCAATCTCCCTATCCCTCGAACTGCACATTCATCTGTCGTCATCGCCTTTCATAAAACACTCGGTAAAAATACAGGCAGATGGTTAATAAACGTCCGAAGTTAAAATCTTATCGATCCGTTGTAGCTAACGTTTCCATGAACGCCCAGACCACAACGGAAAATCAAAAATGAGACAAAACTCGACCAAGTGGTACCGAGAGCCTCCAGAAGGGCAACTCTTAGGGTTGTCGCGGAGTCGGCAGACCCTGGATTACTACCTACTGATATGCATCATCTCTTACCTGTGCGAGAGCGCCCCATCAGGGCAGACGATGAGTACTTATTGGAGCTAGGAGGGTACCTGCAAGAGAAAGTTTGGAGCGAGATTCATCGCAGCCATTATGCCACAACAAGCCTTTAGCCCTTCATCCTAAAAAAAATCCAAAATTACTAATTTAATTAAAATAATTAAAATAATACCTCACAGTTATCTCACTGATGGTGTAAATTGTCGTGGAACTTCATACATCAATTGAAAGAAAAATTTAAAAAAAACCCATCCTGGTACCATGACGCTTTTGTTTTTACACAGTTACAATAGTATGATGGTATAAATATGTGGCAGTGTAAAATAGTGATAGGACAAAAATTAGTAACGTATGGCGACCTATAACAAAAACAAGTATACATCTTGGTGTCTTGTTACCTCGAAATTGATTTCGACGATCGATGAAAATTTGCCAAAGATCACCAATTTATCTTTCCATGCTTATAAAAATTTCAACACACCCGAAAGATTACCTCTGTTAATGCATTAATTCCTTCGATGACTTAAAAAAAAAGAAAAGAAAACACTATAACCCAACGGGGAAAAAAAGTGACAATCAAAAATTTATGAAGAATAAACACCTTAAGCCCCTTAAGGCACTACAGTTAACATTACAATCAGCGCAATAACAGAAAGATGATACCATGTACAAACAAAAACCACTTGTCTCATTAACATCAATTGTCGTACCTGGTGAAGCAAAAAACCGAACGCCTCCGAAATAAAGAAGGTGACAACGAACGATGAGGGCATACATTTCACCTACACTCAAAAAATCATTCCCAAAAAAAAAAAAATATTGTGAAGAGATGAGAGGATACATTATTTGTCAAAGGTAAACAAAAATTTTTCGTTCATCATTCGTCTTCATCAAAAATGTGCATGATTATCGCCCAAAAAGAGGCGATCAAATTCGATCCTCCTATTTGGAAAAAAAAAATAAAAACAAAAATAAAAAAAAATATAAAAACAAATCATCGACAGGTGCTCACAGGTATATACATACATATCTACCTCTCTACCTTTGTTTCTCTCTCTCGAGATGGTGGTATATTATCGAAACGTGATATTGAATTCGATTCATGAATTATTATTATGAAACATCGAATTAGTGATGATTTATTTTTATCATCTACTAATTTATGATGATGGGCTTCAATCGGAATTTCATTCATTAAAAATGTCGGTGAAAATTTTTAATGGAATTTTGGTTTTATTGTTTGTGTTCGTGGGTTTTTTTGTTCAGTTTTGTTTTGATGATAAAGATAATTGTTGTTTTGGTATAAACATTCCGCGGTTTAATGGATTTTTGCTCTAATTGTAGATAATAGTTGATCTAGGCTGTAATTAATTTTATGATTTTGATTCATTTCGAAATTTTTATGTTACCTAGAAAGCAGACAGTGAGCAAAATAGTCTAAGATTAGCTGTTGGTGATAATTGAACTAATAAACTTTTTTATTACATAGTTTTTGCCATCTCGAAAATCTTTAAGTTTGTTAAAATGGTCTACTCCTTTAGATTCAAATATAACTACAAAAAATGAAACATGCAGCAAATTTTTTTTTGGATCAAACAGACATAGACAGGGTATGAATCTTCATCGGTTACTTGTTGGTTCCAATGCCGAACAAGGATACCGAATCAGACTACTTTTTGTCTGTCCTTTTTGTATCTACTAATGTGAAGATGCCAATGATAAAAATGGGTTCCCAGGTGGCCCCTATCTTAGTACTAACCGAGCTAAATGCTGCTTGACTTCGATAACCAATCGAGTACCATTCTAGATACAGTATTCAATGGCACTTCTAGCACGGTAGCGAACAATCTTTATTCTATCTGGTCTGGTTTTCCTGCTATCTCTGGTATGTCTAGTGTGCATGGCATCTCTGGTCTGATCAGCCTGGTTTATCTGGTCTGGCCTTAGTCTATCAGGTCTGATCTACCTGGTCTATGCAAGTGTCTAGGTGCATAATTGTCTCCCATATTACGAGGCCGGGGGCTAAAATATGATTAGGAACCCCTTTTATTATTATTATGTAGGTACGGGGCAACCCATATGCTGAAACCTCGGCCAAGTAAGGCATATAGTCCACATATTTACGTTAGGAACGGAAAAGACCACCTACCCTCCGAACGAAGGCTAGAAGATCTTTAGTGACCGGACTTGAACGGGGCTCATAAGCTCTTTGACAATCGTTCTTCTTCTAAGCCAGAAAATATTTCCTTCCATGCAGAGATGGCACTCTCGCTCGCACTCGGTTTTTGAGATGAGCCATACATGGCCGGTCAGATATCCCACCCACTTCTGAAGGGGTTCTGGAAAATTTCATGTTCTCCGGGATGAAAAGAGGTAACTGCTCATTTAATCTTGTCCCGGTCGAAGGTGTTCCAAGAAAGGCTCCGAAAATAAGGGTTTGGAATGGTTCTATGAGCATCCCGGGAGTAAGCGGTCTGGAGGATTGACCCGGAAAAGTGCTCGCTGAGCAGGCACCTCAAGGTTGCTCAAGGTTCAGAGAGGTGGGGAGGTTAGAGGTGTATGAACAAACCTGCTTTTTGAAATTCACTCCATTGAAATGGTTTTTGGAGATCAGTTTTTGGAGTCTATTTGCCTGTGGTAGAGTCTGCTGTCATGGTGGGAGGAGATTTGCACCATAGTGAGCTGTGTTGTAGCCATCTTTAGTTCACACACTGAGCTGAGCTAGCCTGATTTCGAGGCCACAAATCCCAGAAAGTTAGACCAGTTGGTTTTTTTTTGGAACCTGAGAGAGGCGGGTAAATGTGGGAGGCCGACAATGCTGAGATCCTGATGGCCAAATGGTTCGATAGTGTGGCCTCAACTAGAACACGTCAGCTTGTTAGTGAGGGTGACGTGCAGTGAAAAAGGTCTAGGAGATACTGACCTCTCTCGTTTACATTGGCAATCCCCAAAATAGAGTGGTGAACATTTGGGATCGCAAACGATGACAAATTTTCGGTTCATCTGGCCAGAACTCTATTATTTCTTGGGGCTCCTTTGCCACCTCCCCTCCAGGCCTATCTGGTAGTGACGATTGCAAATGCGCCCTATGCACACCTGACCTAATGCCATGCAACTTAAAACTTACCTTATTCCCATTTGCTTAATTCTCTCGAGGATAACTGGGTGGTGAATGAAAAATACAAATATGAGGGGGCTTTGGGTACCAGAACCGCCCTGACTTTATTACTATAGCTGCGTACATAAAATTGACAGACTGTGATGGCTCGGAGACTTTGTTCAAGCTTCGAAAGGAAGAACCCGAGTAAAAATAAAACTCGCCTGGTCCTATTTTGCCACAGGCAAGCACGGAGTCGCACGGTACCATTGATTAACCTGCAACAGGATCGCTCACCAGAGTTAAGTCGCCGGAATAGCACCTAAAACAAAGCTCAAGCTTTTTCTAAACTAAAAGGAGAAAAATTGTGCTTTATAAACTGTATAGGACCACAAAAAAATGGCAATTAACTTGGTGACCATAAAGGGCCACAAAGGGTTTTCATTCGATTTGTGTAAGTCAAGCAGCATTGGACGTGGTTAGTGTTTAGTTGGGGGACTGCATAGCAAGACTAAAAAAATCCATGTTGTCCTTGGCAGTTTTTCGAGTCTATATGACGTTTTACTAGGGTTTTAACTACTAATAAACTCCAACAAGATAAAGGGGAATTGAACATTTTTCTGTAAAAAAAGGTGATTGGTTTGAAGCCAGTCTTGAGGAAAGAAATATGTTTTTTTCGTTAAAAACACTCGAGTTTTAAATGTCAAAGTGCAACAGAAACCCGCCCAGATGTGGGATATTTGATATTTTCCAGAAAAATATAAATTAATATCATTGAAAAATTATCTTAATTTTAAAAAGTTCCTGCTCGCTTATAAATCTCCCTTTTACTTAAAAAAAATAAGTACTTCTCCCAGCCATAAATAATATGAAAATAATTTTTTTTTTATCATTTATCCACCTTTAACCGCCATCCATTTACTTTGATGAGTCACCACCGCGCAGTGAATTTCCATTATATATCATAAAAATCCACTTAACTGCAATTATGATAAGGAAAGAAGGGAAAGGTACTTGTACTTGTCCAGCATAACCTTGCTGTCGTGATATACAAAATTAATTATCACCTGATATTTAAATCAGAATCGTGAAGGGAGGCCCTACTGCACACCTCTTATTGGCCAGGTAGGTAGGTGCATATATCCGTGTCTCCTACTGGTTTTAAATTTCTTCGATAGCTTCACAAATGCTTCTGCAGCAGCGTAAAATCTCCCAAAAAAATCGTGGGTAAAAAAAAATTTTAATTAATTAAAACTAACTTCGGGCGTTTTTATAAGATTGTTAAGGAGTTAAGGAGCATAAACAGTGTTTGTGTGTGATCCTTAATGGGCATTCGCGAGGTATATGAGGTGATACCTTTCTTTTCTCACTGATTGAATTTATCACCTCTGTGGGCACATGTTACATACACCTTCAGCCGTACACACTACCTGTAAGCACGTGCAAATGAGCCACTGAAGCAGTTGGTGTCACCAAATATATGCAATGTCACGTTGTTTGCCCAAAAATGGCACGGTAACTTGTTAAGGCGGGGATCGACACCAATAAAATTTTATTCGGAATTTTTTTTTGTGGGGTTTTGTTTGGGTTGTGGGAGCATTGATCACGGAAAGTATGCGAAAGAGGATCAGTGATCGGATAAGATAGAGTTCTGGAAGCGCGCGAACAACCGATGGAATTGGCATGAAATGCGTTTTATTTATGGAAAATACCTTGTAATTTTGTTATCTTAAGGTAAACAATCGGTTAATTTCGAATGGAGTACACTCAGATGATCATTACTGTTTTTCGTTTGTTTGGTAAGGTGAAATTCTTGTAATATATGCGTCCTTTCGCTGCTGGTATAACGTGCTCGTGGTAATTAAAATGTCTTCAGGATCGTATTAAGTTCGGTATTTTATTGCGTTGATGTCCAAGTTTCAGATTAATAATGTCGATAGGTGGTCATTTAACATTCTTGCAAATTGATTTTGGTTCTCCTTATTAACTGGAGGTACAGTCTTTATAGGAATCGGGACTCTTGAAGTCTGTCCGGAAGTCCAGTCGTCACTACGTTTTGTGAATTTTCTCCAGTTTATATCGGCTATTGATAAGCATTTCTCACGCTTCGCTTCGTCCAAAGTGCTTAACGTTAGCAAATCCTTTTGACCAAACAATTCATCACAACTTATCCTAAAGCAATGTGCTCCAGCTGTGGCTATAGACTTTCACACAAGCTCTTGCTTTCTCTTCCAACACCAGCTAGAGTTACAATCTAAATGTCCTATATTCAAGCTTTATTCCTTTAAGTGAAACTCATTTCTCAACTCATTTCACTTTGAATCACCGTAGGAATGTAGCAGCTTTGGCATTGCATCTCTGTTTCACTGAAATGATCGGCCTCCAACCTGCACGGCAATATTTTCCTCGCGACTCAAGACTAGTCCCCTCGGGCCCTGTAGTTTTCGTTTTCACGCACCATACGATCTAGTGTTTAAATAGAACAATTCGGCATCCGCAGTCAGTATTTCCCAACTTGTGACACATCCAAGAGTAAGGCTAATCGCCATCTACTGCAACACCCCCAGACCCCGGCTGACCTGACTTATTCCTTTGTATCCTTCAAACTTAGCTTACGAATGGTGTCCCTGAGGAGTCAATCCTATCACCATACCTATTTCCAATTCGGGGTTTTCAGCTCCTCTAACCCAGTAAACATCTTCGCTGATGATGACACTTTGTGTTAGGTTAGGTTAGGTTGAAATGGATCCTCCCCTCTAGGGAACCCACTTAGGCATACCATTGAACCCATTGTAATGTCATTCTTGTATTGGGACTAAATTTCAAGGCTTTTGGAACTTTTAATAAAGCGGCAGAGGTCACTAGCACCAGTGTTTTGCAGCTCATTCAATTTCTCAAGGAAAGTTGAACCAAATAAGGTCCCTCTTTTCCTCGTGAAGGGCGGACATGTGCAGAGAAAATACCGTGTGGAGAAAAGCTGGATATCACATGATCACCACTCAACGATCATCGACAGGATTGTGTCGATCATCACTGGACACTGTCAGAGCACTACATAACCCTTACTGGCGTAAGGGCCATGAGGAACAAACCAAAGAGACAGCCAGATACTTTCTTTGAAGCTGTCCATTCCCAGCTAGGATCCAATAGTATGCATTTGGAAACCTTTCATTACAGGTATCGAACGTTAAAACAGGAGATAAGATCTGGTACTTGAGTATAACAGCCCGAATCACTCATCTCAAGCCCCCTACCACTTACCTACGTAACTATCATATTCAGCGCCAATGATATTCGCACCCACAGTCCTTGGGTGAGGCTGTAGTGTGATTAGTTTTGCCACATATTGAGATGGTCAAAGTCCGAAGCCCCTCAATCTCTCTAAGTCCGTTTCTTTCACAAACGTTAACTGGATCCGTGCAGATCCCCAGTTCCCCAAAGACTCAAAAGAGGCTAAAGAAACCACCATGACTTTCGGCTCTAAACACGTTCCACCAAGAGCAACGAAGCGCCCAAAGAATCCTCGCTCAATTCTAGGGAGTTCCAAACGGTGAAATTACCGAATAATCCTCAGCAAGGTGGACGACGCAGGTTGTCAGCGGGCGTACTTTGTAAACTGGCAACCCAACACCAAAGTGTCAAAGGTCCCTTGAGGAATCTAATCACCCTTCCTCCTACTACTAAGACTTATAGCCAAGTACCAGAAGATCAGATCGTGATCGCCGTTATCGACAAAGGCTATTCAGACGGCACCATTCTGCCTGATAAATGAAGGAAAATTGGGGCCAGGCTCTCGACGATTTTTCTCCCAAATCTTCAGGAGCATCCTGGCACTGCCCCTTGGCATCGGATCCGCGAAAAGCTTATCGCATGTGCCGATCAGAGATCTGTCGATCTCTATAAAATAGCCATTTCCAGAATCCGAATCGCATTCCGTTGTACCACAGCCATTAACTATCCAACAATATCCAACAATTACTCAACTCCCAACCATCAGGAGTCCCCAATCTGACCAAAAATGTTACCTATGCAGAATAGGGCATCCACGAGATATCTCCCACTACCTTACTAATCCAGCTGTCATTAGAGTTCGTATTCCCCCGTTGCAATCGATGCATTGAGCTGATTGCAGCGCCATACTCCACCCCCCGGGACATGAATGATGCTCCTCCTGATACATACCTACCGACATGCTGCATCAGTAGTGGCCGTACTACACCCCCTTACAAGCCAACTACACAACAACAAACACCCGGCACCAGGTTAACAAGATGTCTTTGCTGCACTCAAGATTCTTATCTCGTCCTGCAGCTCTAGCCTCGTTCCATTGTTGCAGGAGGCACAGCGGGCAGGCCTCCCGGCGGGCCAGCAGCAGCGTCATGATGCAAAACTACACAAACACAATCAAACGAAAAAAAATTGTTTTCAGGTTCATGAAATTTGCATAGAAACATTCTTCTGGAAATATTCCTTTGATAAATCATTTAAGTCGATCCTGACCCGGAAGGGAGGCGGCCGGGGCCGCGAGGGTTGAGGTTAGGTTTTGCTGTCTTCTTTTTTAAAGAAAAGTAAAAGCGGCCCGATCTTACCGGGACGGGAGAGATAGTCCAGGAGATAGCGATGCATTGCGGAGGCTGCAAAAAGTGCTCGGCTCGGGGCTAAAGGCTCACGACAAGATTATTTATGATTTTTTAAAAGTGGTTAAATGCGCCGCTATCGCTGCTGTGGTCTTAATGATACCAATTTGAGCCATTAAGATTGCATATAAGGCACACTCATGTCTCAGCCGTGGCTTGTGGATTACCTGGATTTAATATGTTGGAGGCATCTAGGTACTTTGTAGAAATTAGACCGAATGAGCTGATCGCACGATTCGATTAGTCAAGTTGTTTATAAGCTACAAGACGTTTTTTTTTTCGAGGCTAGTTTTTTAAAAGTTTTGCGTTACTCGGAGATATTATGTGGTGCATTGCGCGACTTGCGAAAAAAATTCTTAAGAGTAATAACTGAATGAAAGCTATCAAGGAATTGCATCAAAGGTGGGTTGGAGTTTATAACATGTTTTGAGAGACATTGTGCTTGATCTATATTAGATAGGCAGTTTAGGTATCAGCTTACACTAGTTAAACCCAATCAAAATTCCGACTGGAAACTTGTTAAAACAACAGCGGAAATGGTTATGTAATCGACAGTACCCACAACAAATCGTTTGTCAAAATCTTTCATTGCACAATTCCTAAGTACATTAAAGTGATCAACACAGCCCAAAGATCACCAAGGGGTATGAAAAAAAACTGAATAATCTCGACAAAAAGCTTTCACCACATTAAAAAATATAAATTGTTGTGCGCCTCATCCGCGCCAAAAACCTGATCAGATACGAACCCTGCCTTAGAAGATTTCCTATTAAGATCCACCTTCACAACAATGGCAATGCGCGCGCGGCGACGGCGATCAACAATCATGGCCTGCATAAGAAAGAGTCTGAAATCCTCCGAAATAAATGAACGTCGCCTTCGCCGCCTTTTAAGAGTAAATTTGACCGATAAGCAGATGTCAGAAATTTCAGTGACGAGCATTCATTATTACTCCGCTGTGAACGAACAGATGGAGCCACACACCGCGCCAGCCCAAGCCACCTGGACTATATATATCAGATTCACGAGGCTAAAGGTTCATTGTGGTCAATAAAAGTGATTTTAAAATTGTGACCTGCTGAAAAGATTTGCATTCTAGCACCACCGTCGATGCTGCTTTATACATAGGAGATACTTTGTTATCAGATTGACCGTCAACCCTTGCCTTGGTAGTCGCTGTCTCTCTCGCCCAGCATGAGATGACAGGCTACAAGTTTTCGGAATAGTGCTCCATCTATCGACGGATGTGAATTGAAACTGACGTTGCGAACTCTGACGAAGTATGATTGAATGTGACATTCAAGGATGATCGCGGAGTGATAACGTGTGAAGCGTTTTTGTGATGGTGACCAATTTAGTCAGAAAAATATCGTCCATGATGCAACCTACAAAAGTTGAAGTTTGGAAGTGATCAATCATACATCGGAGGAGGATCGCACACAGTAAAAACTCTAAACTCATGATCAATTCCGAGTGAAGATCAGGTATCTGGAAATCCACCTTGAGAGAAATACCAGCGCGGCAAGTTCAAGTGTCAGAATCTAGCTCGTTCGTAATCTATTTCGTTCGCTCGCGCAGCTCAGCTCTGACCTCGACTGTTTTGTAATTAAGATGTCTCATCCCCCAGCGACAACGACAGCGAATGAAGAAGCGGCATTCCCTAGTCTCGAGCGCGCTGCAGCTATTGTGTGTGTGATTTATGCAGCTCAGTCCATAATTGTTAATGATAAATACCCATAGTGCCCCTGATGGATTATCGGATACGCTCACTGGATATACAACACGAGCTGGAATGTGTGCTTCAGTAATTATTGGATGTTTTGACCGCATGTGGCATAAAGAGCTCACCTGCCGAGTCTTTATGACGCCGGCTTGTCTCGAGCTTAACTTCTGCCCCGCTCCCTGATTGATCTATGACCGACAGATGGTTTTTCTTCTCTGTGTGAATGTGTTTTGCGCAATCTTTTTCCTCGAGCGGTGATCTGTTTTTTCTGTCTTGTTTCCCAGTAGAAGTCCCACCATTAAACCGTTAATTAAGTCACATTACAATCATCATAGATTAATAATAATAATTCGCTCCATTTCTGTGCTCTTTGTGTGCAAGGTACACATTCAATTTCGGAATCAATTGTTTATAAATCTTCGCAGCTGGAGGGATCGTAATTGCGGGTGGTTTTTTGTTGATGCAATTTTTGAGTGTTTTGAACCGATGCCTTCACCGACACCCAAAAAAGCGGCACAGCGCCCAAATTGGTCATCAACTATGATGCGTATTACATGCTTTGTGCGGAGGTCTGACCTTATGCAATTTTGAGACTAGTAAACACCTATCTTCGGTGTATATAGATGAACAGGGGTCCTTCTGCAGCATGACCGTGTCTAATGGACGATCTGTCAAACACAAAAAAACTAGGCAGGCGATCTGACCCATTTCCTCAATGACTGAATGGCTTACTGCTTCACATTACTACTATCCAGCTCAGCTTGAATGGAGTCTAGCTCTACATTTTAGAGCCGCGATACAAAAAGGTGCACCAGAAAAAGAATTGAAAAAAGTAGAAAAACATTTGTCGTAATATTGCCTAATAAATTCACCCTCCTTCGGCCCGCTTCTGTACCGCTCGTCCATCTACTTCTTTTTCGATGTGTGTCTATCAACTCTTGAATCTATTATTTAATTCCTTATGAAGAAGAGGTAATTACCCGCCGAGGGGCATGGATTTAATGTTTTGGCCACAATACACCTAGAGACTCGGATCTTCATTCTCTCGATCCATTCAACTCGACTCGATCGCCGGGTGCCTTACTACATGATCTTGCCATTACGATGAATGGGGCCCAATCAGAATCCAATTATTGTGGCCAAAATATTAGATCGGAGATAATTGTAATTACCTAGATATTTGTAACAGTACCAACAATGGATAAAGATGCCTTCAAGGTGTGGAACAACAATGAGAATTATAGCGATAATGGCATTGATCGGAGATTTTTGTTTGTGGGGTAGAAGGAGGAAAAGTAGCAGCAGCATAACAACAATTGTACAGGAGCATGTTTTGTATGTCTACTGTGAATGCCCCCACATGGATTAGGATGATGGTAGTTAAATATTTAATGGTTTTAATTAATGTTGTGTAGGTGGTCAGTGGTTTTTTTGTTTAGAGGGATAATTGAAAACAATTGAAAGTATTTACTTGATTTCAGCAAGGACAGGGAGCAATATGGTTTATATTTAAGTGATCGTGCTGAGTGACAAATTTTTGTTTCATTGTGGCTTAAGTTCCTTGATCAATGATCAATAAAAAATCATTTAATTCGCATTAAACAATAACTATTGTAGTATTTGTATATTCGGGTGTATGTATCCAAATGCAAGTGATCACGAAGTTCCGGACAAGTGGTACTAGGGGTAATTCCTGAGCTTGACCATGCCACAGTAAAAAAATATTGTGTCCTCTCAAAAAAGTACATTCATACGAGGTTGCATGGGCATTGTATATGGCTGTATTATATCAATTGGGAGAATTAAGCTCAGAAATATGTTAATAAGTAGAAACATAAAAAAACCTTCTCTGATCGTGATCATTCTTTTTAAGGCAGACTAACAATTAATAGAATTTTGATGTTATCGAATATTTAAACCCAGCTGTGAGAGTAAAAAAATTGAGAAAAATAAAAATGAACAATGATCGGATTATTTAGCAAATCCATGGGATCCGAGCCCTGGCCTCCATCAGCTTCTACCTCCAGATGTCTGCATGCATGCATTTGTTTTCAGCTCTATATGTTGCTCCATCTACTAATTCCATAAATATTTCTCTAAGGTACCATCGTGATCTGATAAGGCAGTTTGTATCATCGAAATATCCTTACAATTATTTTAATTTGTTAAGCAGGGCTGCGTTTGCATCAATGTTTACTTTGCGAATTACTCCATCTAGGCAGAGATTAAATAACATAGGTGCCAGCCTATCGCCATGCTTTAAGCCTTGCTTGACTGGGAAGGACTCCGTCAATTTTACTTGTATTTTAACTGTACACCTTGTATTATCCACTGTCATTTTCATTGGCGTCACTATCTTTAGGGGTATGTATTATTCTAGCATTGTCGCATACATTTTTTTCTCGGTCGATGCTGTCGTTTTTAAAGTCGATGAAAATCTGATACACATTGATCATGTATTTCCAGCATTTTCGAAGGATTTGTCTTATTGGAAAAAGTTGGTCCATGCGGCTTGGTATTCACTTACTGCCTCTCCTACATAAGGTTCCTGTCTGGCCTTATTTATATTAGTCGTTAGTTACTGTGCTTAAAAGAGATATGCCTCTATAGCTTCCACAGTTGAATTTGGCAAATAATATGTTTTGGGCAGATAATATGTTTTGGACAGATAATATGTTTTGGGCAGATAATGCTTTGTTCTCAATCTTTAGGCATTTTTTCGCTCCTCCATATGCAGCATAGTAATTCATGTATAGCTACTGAAAGCGATTCGCCTCTTTGTTTCATCAACTCTACTGAAATTTTATCAATTTCTGGAGATTTGTGGTTTTTAAGAATTGTATGGTACTTGGTAATTCTCGCAGGGCTACATTTGTTTCTCGAGTGTCATCGTTATGTTATAGACTAGGCTCTGGTACATGTCTGATGCTCTTATTTGCGTTCAGCAGCTCACTAAAAAATTCCTTCCAACTTTTCTTTGCATCTTCGCTGCCTGTGACAATAGTGACTTCTTTTGTTTTACATACAAATACCGCAGGGAGGTTTGAAGCCTTTCTTGGAGAAGTTTACTTCCTTGTACGATTCCCGAGGATACTCGACGCTGCCCTTCTGTGGCCTTTCAGACCAAGTGAGCAGGCATGGCCCGATCAAGGTCACTCAGTCTGACTTAGGGATGAGGACTTGAAGCATCCGCGTGATAGTTTTGAGAACTGCAGATGATTTCATGATACCCTACACATGCAGGCGAAGCCGACTGTTTAGCGTGGAAATTTGGTAATTCAAATAAAAAATCTTCATGACCTCAACGAAAACTTCAGACTGAATAGAAGTTTCTTGTCTTGTCTTCAGGCCCGGACTGACGATAAATATCCACAGTCATAAAGATATTTATCAGTTTTCCTGGGCTGCAGTCGTCAACCAGTTGATACTTGGCCTCAAGGCGATGAATCTTCAGGCCACGGCCTGCCGGCGGCTTGTATGTGAATGAGTGAATGGGGGCCTTTATATCAACGTAAGAATGAACTGTGCCCCTCTCCCGCATCTGTAGAATATCCTGTAGTTAACCAGGTCCATGTCCCGTCTCCTATCGATCTGAACGAGTAGTTTTATTTTATATCTGCTCGCTTCGACTAATCGTGACTCAACTGCTGCAGTTCTGTACATAATTCGCGTGTTGCATGTTTCAAAAATCACTTCCAGGTGCCGTTGCAGTAGTCGTTGCCGTTTTTTCCTTCGGATTTCTTAATTGATGTGTTTTTACAGGGTCCGGTAGTTAGCCCAACGCCCAACCCCACTACCAGAAGGACCAGGTCCGTGAACTATACCCCATCGGATAGGGTGATCAGCTATAATCCTGTGCACTAGGTACGTCTGTCGTCGGTTGGTTGTCCAGGAGGCATCAGCGAGAAGGTGATGGTACGATTTTGCCTCGATTATTTGCGATTGGATGGTAAGAAATGAATGAGCTGTCAAGTTTAGACTTTCCACTGTAAATAGAAGTAAAGTCTAAATTTTTTTTTTAGGTTAGGTGTGGGGGGCGGCGTGGATGTCTGTCTTTTTCTAGAGCCAGTTGAATTCAGCTTCATGGCTATTCTTACAAGCGCTCTCTCTTAGTTAAGCTGTAGACCAAACTTTGGAACTTAGATAGGTTGAGTTCTTTCAATCCCAAAGATACCAAAACATACCGTCTCGAGGAATGCCCGAAGTAGTACTCTCAAACGATCCCCAACCAAGTACTGATCGCGTCCAATGCTCTTTGAGCTCAGCATTTGATCAAGATCCGGTCTATTCACTATGCTAACTAAATGATTCAATTTACATCTGTACACCAGGAATGTTGATTCGTAAAATGAGTTGCTACTCACATAAAACCGCAACGCTTATTTCCACATATCTCTCCTAAATTCATCCTCTTCCAATTAAAATGCTATTAAAACTCTTTTAACCTCTTTCTCACCCCATTTAATCATTTCTTTGATATCTACTTAATAAAAAACCAGGAGAGAAACTCATGATCATCAAATTACTATACTAGAAAACACTTCTCACACCTGGTAAAAAAATGACAAAAATTTTCACGCTAAATTTAATAACCAAAACACAGAAGAAGAAAAAAAACTCAATCCTCGTTAAAAGAAGTGCAAATTTTTTTTCTAATGATTAGATACTAACGTCGATTATAATTATAACGGTAAAAGAAAGTAAATTAGGAGACACCTCGACCTGTAAATGATTCGCCACTGATACACGGTGTATCAATTAATCGTAATCCAACAACAACAACACAGGCAACAAGATCAGCAGCAACATCAACAACAACAACAAAAAAATATACATACATCGCTCTTAAAAGAAAATCCAGGTGAGCATGATTGATGAGAAAATGATTAACTGCAACAGCAACAGCAGCAGCATCAGTAGTAGTACGAGGTGATCGCGGTGATCTTCAGCGTTTTGAAATGAAATTTCTTAAACATCTCCGATATAGCGCCCCATTAGACCCGAGATTTTATGGATCGTTCAAACAAAATTAGCTCTTAGCCGTGTTCCAGCGGTGTTTTCTCATTAAGGATCGATAGTAGATAATTTCCCTGCTGATTATCCCCGCGCACACACATACATACATGCAATCACACCCATCAAAAGTGATAATCGTAAATTAAAAAAAAAGAAAATCAAAGGAAAATGCCAGAGAGGACAAACACACAAACAGATTAAGAAACAAACAGAAAAAAAACGTAACGATCACCTGCGGATGTTAGGATTAGAGAGTGAAGCGCGCAGTTCAGCTGGTTCACAGATTTATCAGGTTTTTCCTACCTGATCTCGTTTCACAAATCAATTTCGTTGACGTGTTGACGCCACAGCGAAAATGCACCGCAGAGATGCACCTCGCCGATCGGTCGGTGCACCTCGACCGGCAGAAACGTACAACCGATCGTACCTGATCAAACATATCAAAGGATGGCTACTGTAACATGGCGCGTACCGAGGAAATGAGGAGCTAACCTGAGAGTGGTATGAAAGAACAATTCCAGATCGGTGGTGTTCGGACTGTGTGCTGCGGCGGGCTTTCCTCTGTTTGCTGCTGCACAGGTGATCATTTCACTTTGTGAAAAACCGATTAATTTCACTTGCAGCTAGTGATCCACATCAGAGCGATCTTGCGGATACTTTCGTAGCGCGCTGCATGATTTTTGTTGCTTTTTTCCAAACATCCGCTTCTGTTGCTGCCTTAACTGGTTTAAGTGTGTTACAGTTTTTTCACTGCAGTGGATCTTAAATGGTTTTTTATGGATGGAAAACACTTTTTTTCGGTGTATGTACCTATAGCCGAGGAAACACACCGAGTTCCCATCGCTTCGCTCAATTTTCACTAAGCGGGTTTTAATGCCTCTCTCTGATTGCAAGTCATTCCGGCAGTTCTGCAACTACACATAGCTTTAACCCTATTCCGCGAAGATTGGCCGATTTAAGTATTAATTAAAGAAGCAGAACATTTCGACACCCCGATCGCAAAAAGATGAATTCCCACGACCTTCTAGCTCTTGTCTGATAAGCAGTCATCACTAAGCAGATTGCATTCCACTTAACACCCACGCTGCGGGCGAGAGCAATCCACGCATGGAAACTGCACTCTGTGTAGATGGATTCACCCATCTGCATGTCTGCATCTGCTTCTAATGAACTAATTTGCGTGAGTACGCCGATGGCACAATGCCTGTGCTAGACTGTGTGTTTCATAACGGCTAGACAATGGCTGCAGCTTCATTAGACACGAACCCCGCATCTCAGCGACACAACGTACAAATCAAGCAGCTCCAAAGCAAAAAAAAAATTGAATCTACCTGGCGGTGGTGTATCAAACTAATTTGCCGTGTAAATCTGCCATCAAATTCCATTTCATTGCATCAAACCTGAAATATTGCGACGATCTCTGATTTTATTGTGTTGCCGGGTGATCGTATTGTCTTTAAAGGAGGGTGATCATCGAGGATCGCTCCACAGAGCAGGGTTCCTTGATAGTGGCATAGAGTGGGCTAGATGCCGAGCAATTAGTGGTTACATAGGTTACTTTGCATACGTATATAACGTCTATCTGGCGGCTGGCAATCATCCTAGCTCTCCGCTAACCATCCATTTAGATGTCTACTATAATCTGGCTGGATTGCAGCCAGAGACATATCAACAACAACGACAACAACGACGGCGACGCAGCATTCTCTGTCTAGCATCTCCCACGCTAAATATGGAGATGAATAGATCCATGCCAGACCTGCATGCAAATGACGACCGATTCGACGATATTGTCTTTGGCATCTGCTAATTTCAGTTCCTTCACACCTCAAGACTCAGCAGCGCGGCGACGGCGGCGGTGATCACCACTCAGGAATTCGTTGCGCCAATAAAAATGTCAAAACTAATTTCGACTTCTTCTGACTTAATTGATTCATCTTCCTCAGGGCATTACTGTTCCTCCTCGTCGCGTATTGGGTGGTTTTGGAATGTCTTCAGCGCTGAACACTGGAGGCTTCTCATGGTGTAGGCTTTAAGATTAATTACTGATCGTGGAAATGTCATAGACTCTTTTCGGGTGAAGTGCACATTCCAATAATGAACACAAAAAAAATTGACTTCCGAGTCTGTAGTAAGGTCTTTTGCGATTAGCGTTACTAAGTAATTAAATTATGCGAAAGCGTAACGCATTTGTAATTATATAGCTATCGGGTGACTTAATAGCTGTCAGTTGGTCGGGTCCAGCTTCGTCATGGTCAAAGAGGAAAATATTGAAATTACTTTTAACTATGCCGCATTTTTGGCTAGATTTTTTTTGTCAAAGAGTTTTTGGCTGCAAGAATCAAAAGCAAGTCATTAAGTTTCAGTGCACCCACTTCAATGTGAGTCTCGACTTTTTCCTCGCTGAAATTATTGGAGGAAGTCGCTTCAGATACAAACTGACTAATTCTCCAAAGTACGAGTAAATGACTGAGCAAATGCAATATAAATTCATTAAATCGATCTTCATTATTTCAGGTACTACCGTAATAGAATTGATCCTCAGTCGATCTACATTTGTTTCCATATGATCGTGTTGGATCTTAAAAAATTTTTACACCTTTGAACAATAAAACGTTTGCCTCGATCACTGTTTTAGTCAAGTGTTTAGGGAATGTTTTAATAAACTGTTGTTCTATAGTACTTGGTGTGGAAAGATCATTGAAATGCATATTTAAAAAACGATCACTTCGCTTGGTGTATGGTCTATGACATCAAAAATAGTTTTGAATGGATTAAATGATCAGTCATGATCAGTGGAGGTCCTACAGGATCCAACATCTTCCCATTCCTTTTTCGAAAGATTCGGTGGTTTGCAAAATTAGCTTGGGTCTTTTCGAAGTCCTATACCATCTTTAAAAATGGGGCCCATCTTTGGTTAAATCGACGTAAACAGTTTTGTCCGGTGATATTTCTTTGGGGTTTGTCGAGACTCTTGGTCATCAGGTCATGCACAACCGATACCTACCGAAAAATGTACTCCAAACCCACTTTACTACTAAAATCACATAGGGCTTTAGATCGAAAGGAACTACTAGTGAACTTCTTTTCTATCTAACAGAGCATCTCAATTAAATTATACAGGACATTGTTGCGACTGATCTTGCCTCCAAAGCTCTTGATAGAGTATAGCGCTATGATCGGTCGACAAAAGAATAAAAGCTATTGGAAGTGACTTATTCTTCTTCGTCTTCTGTTGAGGTATTGGCTCCAAAAGTACCGCAGTCACCCCACTTTGCCTATTCTATGGCAACCCTGTGGCTTGTAGACTCGATAGTTCAAGCTATTGCAGGGCAATCAGAAAGAACATGCAAGGCCAACTCATCCTTCTCAAGGCAACGCCAGCAGGTTTGGTCGTCCGCCCTTTCTATCCTCCAAAAAGGTAATTTAAGGCACCACGTCCGGTAATTAAACCTAAAGATGCGCTGACATCAAACCAACAAGTGTCTTCTTCACATCCTTTTTACTGAGGCCTAACGATTCCATAGCCACATTAAGAGATGACACAGTAAGAAACCGATTAGAGTTGACCAATCCAACCGCGAACCTCTAGCTTTCGAGGTATTTCATCCAAGTCCGATCGGCAAGAACCTTCTACACCAAACTGGTTCAGCATCCGAGGGGCAAAAAAAGGGTTTGCTTTAATTTGGATAGATAAAGAAAAATTTAACCCTGAGTACCGACAGTTTTTGTACCGTGTGTTAACACAACATATCCATAGACGAATTTCTGAGTGTCGGCCTAAATCCTGATTGTATGAAGTTGGCCGAAATCAAGACAACAAAATATGGGGAAGGGCGCCCTGGAATGGTGAAGTTGGCGCTGTCAACCTCTCGTCAACGTACTCTTGAGAGGAAGTTTCAGTAAGGATCCTTAACCCCAGGAGCCCAGGTACACTTTATATAAAATTATTAGTGCGTCATACAAAGAAAATTATGGAGCTGAAGAAGAAAACGTCGTTGTTTTATACACCATCAGATTGGAGTGATGTAAGAAAGAAAACGTCGTGGTACCAGGGCGGGTTTTTCCAGACCTTTAATTCAGTTTTTTTTGTATTCCCCAAATACACCGATAATGGAACTGTGTGCTACTTTTACGTCTTCGATATAAAACCTGGTCCATAATCGCGTCCGAAAGAGCTGTGTCAAATTCAAAGCTTCAACGAAATACTGTCTTATCTCTAATAGACCTTGCACTATTATTCAATCCAATTTGTAAGGCGGATCCATCTCTTAATATCCGTGGTATAAAACTACCTAAGGCTCTTCCACTGTCAGTATTTCTAAATCTATTTTAAGCTATATTGGTAGCCCAAATAAGGCATACTGCCGGCTTAACCGGTTATTAATAGGATGCCAAACTTCCGCTTAAGTCAGGTCTTCACCTAGCGGAAGCTCACATCTTTATTTATCTGGTATAGTTTGGTATTGTGTGCGTCGGCTGGTTAGTGCGATTCTCTTGTTTCAGGAGGCATAATACTTCGACGAGGCTGACTCCTGCTAACCCCGACAGTTGTGGCTCAGCTGGCTCGTCAAAGAAATGCACTTATATTACATCCTAGAGCTCAAATGCAAGGTTCACTGGCTCCTCCTCATGCACCCTCCAGGCTACAACCTTAACCTCTCATATCCTCTTTTCATTTTCGAAGTAAGCATACTACTACACATTGCACCATGACATGACGTAAACGACATGACGACTGATAGTATAAAGGGTGACACCTAAGCTTAGAATTGCACATAAAAAATCCTTACCAAAAACTTCCTGACTCATTTATTGTTTTCTGTTGTTCGGACCAAAGTTAGCACCAGTCATTTCATTATGACGTGAACAATATGACAAAGCATTTCCACATAAAACAAAACTATCAAATTTAATTTCCAGACTCACCTATTCTATTTTCCACACATTCTAATTCTCTCTCTATGTTATGAAAACTTCCATTCACTTTTCAAAGTAAAATTCAATTGAAATCCATTAACATAACCGAGTCATATAAAATTTGCATCCTGTCCATTATTAATTCCATCCTTTACCCCAACCGAAACCAATCATTCAATTAAACTGATGTCTACAAATAATATTTACGAGTGTCTCTCAATATTATTATTCAGAAAATTTAAAGTAGCCACCAGGAAGGTGCAAAAGGTTGTTAAAGTGTTTATTAAATCCATGAAATTGCCTTACAAAAAAAAGTGAGAAACAGAAATATTGGACATAAATCATAATCGCCTAAACACTAATAAATTTTCCCCCATAATCCAAAATCGAATAAAATTCTTACAACTAACACCGATATATCTTCAAGATCGCATCACATAGCCCGAGATCACATTTAACCTCTAGTATCATTAATTTTGCGCGGTGACATTACCGCTCATGTCTCCCTTAAAGAACATAAAAGTAACTAGATGGAAATTGTGCTGCCACGAATATAGCCGGGGCTCGTGTCACCTGGAAATGCAATCATAAGCCATTAACCACCGATCAATGATCTTGCCAGGCTATGAAGATAGATAGACCCGTCTCTCTGGGCTGGGGTAACCTTCCGCTATGTCCGACATCCACCATAACCAGGTAATTTATTTGATTTTAATCGATTTAGTTCGACTCGGATCGAGAAGTCGCATGCATCTATGATCTCTGCACAGTTTAGCATCGTTTGCGGATCGTGTCTCGCGGGTCTTTCTCTCTCTCCAGATGGAGGTATCACATATAAATCTGCAGACGTCGCCTTGGTTGCCACATCCTTGGAATTTCTTTAAGTGAATTCCTCTCTCCTCTCTCACTCTGGATAAAAAGATAAGTTATAAATTCCGAAATGTTCGATTGGTCGCAAATTTGGATTTTTATTGCTTTATCGATCGCGGTGATGCATTTGCTACACGTGATCTTGTTGCCGTACGGAGTTAATCAAGTGATCTCGAATGCGCCCCTTTTTTGTATGTGCGCCAGGTATGTGCATAGCCCAGGTATATGTATGCCACATTGAGAGGAGCGCTATATGCAAAACTGCGGAGGCCAAAGATCAGACCAGAGGAGAAAATTGTGCCACATGCGCCGCGCTCATGTTATGCAAGTTTTTGGTTCTTGGAGGTCTACAGGTTTTGCTCGACTGTGATAAATCTTATCTGGCTTTGCCATATATATAATAATAAGTTTTTTCTCTGTTTTCCTCCACCGTCAGTCACTCCGAGCTAAGTAGTTCCGACTCTCCATAAATGGCCAGTGTCCATCTAATTGCGCGCCCAATGCGCGCGTCGCTTTAAAGTGCGAACATTAGATATGACCTTCTCATGTCTTCCAGGCAACCTCAGCCGATCAATTTTAATCCATCCCCAGACCCACTGGATCTTGCACAATTCATCTCGCGGGGCTTGAAGATAAAATTATTTTCAAGTGTGGGGATCACAATTGTTTCGCCAGCTTTGTATGGGTGGGAAATGGAGCAGTCTCGCCCATGATGTAAACGACTTAATTTCAAGATGAATCTGACACTTAACAAATCGTCACGTCATCTCTTGGCCTCATATCTTCTGCTTCGCGCGCAACCTCCGTAATTCTCGCCCCTCGAGCACAGAGTTAAGGTCTCCATAAGTGCTCCAAATGCCCATAGTCGCCCCTGTCTACCTCACACCTGTCCTCTACCCGAAAAAGAATTGGGCAACCTGGACGAAATCAAGAGTTTTTCTTCTTGTCTTTTTTTGCAGCGGTAAAGAAGACAGAGAAAAAATGAATTCCGTGGGAAACTACATCTTGTTCTGGGAAAGTTGGGCAATCGTCAGGTGTACTGATTGTTGCACCTAAGATTCGATGTCTTCTATACAGTAGTGGCATACGGCCTATTGTCTTGCTAGGAATCACAGCACCCACATGCCACTTTTGATTTCAATCGAGGGCGATTTTCGCAATTTTTTTTATTTTTTTTTTCTGTAGCACTGATAAATTCCACTTAATTCATAGAGCATTTACGGGGGACATTGACGGTGATGAATGTGTTCACCTGGTATTGTTATTACTAAAACTGAATTGTTCTGTCCAGGGACAACAAATTCTGTGTTCTAGAGTAGAAGTCAGTCTATGATGGTATCATTGTACACGAGTGAACATGTTGTCAGGCAAAAACGCTAACAAAACTGCCACAGCGAAATCGGCCATGATTAATGACTTATTTTATGTAAATTAAAAGTTATCTCAGAAAAGTTGACATCTTCTAAGTAGAAATCGAGCTTGAACATTTATAATTGCGCTAGACGTTGACAAATTTGTGGGCAATAACGTTTTGGGTGTTGGTGAGATGTTTACTTAGTTTCGTGTAGCTTAGATGATTGAAGAGCTTGGACTTTGTTAATGGAAGTAGGAAGCAACAATCTCTATTAGTAATTGTGTATCTTAACTCTGTACAAAATGCTGACTGTTACTAAGGTGCCACTTAAATGTTATGTGTTTAAGCAAAAAAAGAAACATTATGACCTCACGTGAAAATACTAGCTTTGTATTCCTTCATAGTTTGTGGAACTATACAGTCTTGGCAGCCTAGGCATTAAGGCACCAGGTTACCATCACAGAGGTTCACGTTTCGGATCCACTCCTTGGCATGCTCCTTCGCTTTCCCATTTTTCCCATCTAGATCAGTTTCCTTCTTTCTTTTCTTTTTACAAAAAAATCCATTCCCTTTCTCCTGCCATTGCCTGTTTGTAAGCCAAATGAGGAAGCGACCTTGAAAGTTATGTTGAGGAAGTATTGCATTGGAAAGTGGTGAAATAAAACCGCGCGTTTTTGTTAGATGGTCATTACATCTGAGCGTATACAGCAAACAATTAACTTGGTATCTAGCTGGTTCTATAGTATATCCCTCAGTGTAAATCGCGACAAAACAGTTCTGGCCCATAATACCAAATTTTTGGTGGCAGCGAACCAGGATTAACAACCTTGATAATGGCTTTCAAGCGCAAGTGTATACAGTACTGGCATTCACCAATGAGAAATTAAGAAGACATACGCCAACAAGCAGATTTTTAATCCCTTTGACAGCTAATAACCAGTAGGGCCAAGTCAAAATTTGTTTAGGACTGCGAACGTACTGTTGGTGAACTGGGTATTTTCAATCAAGTTATTCTTGATTGAGTCCCAGGTCGTGTCGCTACGTGGGCACGGAATTAGCAGATGGTGATAGAAACAGGAAACAATTGTCCTTGGTTTGATTACTGTACGAGCGTACACAGTAAATAGCTTTGCTTTGGTCCGACTGTACTAGTCCTTGTTCATCAGGTAGTGTGGTACAGCCTTTTTTTGGCTGGTTAATGGATTTGTTTCAGGAGACATAACACTCCGAAGAGGCATTTTTCGGCTAACCTTGGCTAGATCTGGCGTTAGCACTATAGATTAAAGTAGACGTTGCAGTACTTGTGGAACTTATAACTCTTTAATACAAGAAAACCATGTGCGGCGAATTACCTGACCTATTAGTTCCCAAAAGTACTCCCAAAAAAGCGCTAGAAAAATAAATATTCAACCACCAGAACAAGGTGTTGACGTAACAAGTCAAAATAAATATTGACTGATAAATTAATTAATTTTGAGATGACAGGAAAGCAAAGCATCCTACATATGGCAGTTCTAATACTATAAAAATTATAGGTAGTGAAAGTTATCAAAAGCTCGCCTACTAAAATATTACAGCGAGCTTGAATCAAGAAAACAGTATAAAAGGCGAATTCCAGGAAATACAAATCATTCTTTACCTACAAGTGGGATTCACCACACCGGGTAAGGAATCCAACATATAGGGGTAGATACAGTTTGGGATTTACCAAATCGTAACAGAGGTTTAGAAACAAGAATTAACATCAAGATTACGCGTTTCCATATTTATAACTTCATTGTTCGAGTATTAGTATTTTCTTAATAAATAACAACCGTTCCATTTAATATCTTCTTTTATTTCATCAAGATCAAATCATACTTACCAACACAAATAGTGATTATCCGTAAAAAGAGAAGTCACACGCAAAAACACAAGGGAGCTGATTTTCTCTTTGAAAGCTTCACTTCGAAGCTTTAAAGCTTCCTACACCGAGGAGCTTCGCAGCTATAAAAGAACCCGCTTCACTGGGCCAAATTCAGCCTTTCACCAGAACCGTTCCAGAGATGTCATCTTCTTCGGCCCAGGCCTTGTCGAGGTGTACGGACTACGACGTTTTCATTGGACGAACATTGGCTCATTTTCATTGGTATATACTCCATGACTTTGTGCCGCAATCTGTTTATGGATCATATGTAAATGCATTCCCAGAGACCTCGATTCCATTCCCATCAAAACGAAGGCATAGGCTCCTGTTGGATCAGCAAAGTCAGAGATTACAGCGGTAGTATCGTAAGGAAACCGCTTGAGTAAACTAGGTGACTCTGTTTTCTATTCTTTTTATGTATTTTTGACTTGATCCTGCGAAAGAAACAGCTTGTAGTTAATCCATCGGCATGTTTTGTCAAAATCCTATCGTCAAAAGTTATCTTCACTTAGATGAAGGATGCCTAAAGAGTCCATTCCGGAACGTTTAATACAGTGTCAGGGCCCTGCCTAGTCACGGCATCCATGTTTTTATGATCTTCGAACCCGTTAACCTGGGATCCAAACTCAATTGAAGAATAGCTGGCCCACTGAAGACATATCTGAAGTTCGGGATTAGTCTAGACTTGGTCCTAGGAGACCTTATCCGTATCTTAGTAACAGATTGGTGACCAATTGGAGGACCGTTTGACAACTATGACCTAGAGGGGCGAAAAATAACCTAATAACCCTAAAACAGTAGTAGCGAGTAACCTAATATCCTTAAAATTGTAGTAACATTTTAAATAATACTTCTATTTTGTTTAAATATTAGAACTGAGCTTTAGAATCTATCACAACTAATGGCGCTACTTTTCTTATTTCAGGTAAACGAAACGAAATTTTTACGTAAGTACCGTAAATTCTATTGTAATAAAATCTAACTTAACTTAAGAAATAAATGTTAATTTTATGACATCAACATTTTGTTAAAGACCAAAAACTACAAAAAGTCTAACAATGCAACCCGAAGTACCTTCAAAGACTTGTTGTTTTGCCATCACAATTACCCATGTTTACCCAACATCAAAAAAAGATGGAAAAAAGTCACCATCTCTTGAATAGAACTCCTCTACTATAGAGACAACCACCTTCTTAACCTAGTTAACATCTGCATCAAAACAATTCTTAACAAACGTCTCAATTGAAGCTCAGCCTGTGGACATTGCGACAACGCCGCCGCCAGTTAATGGTATCTGGTATGCAGTAACAAGCATCACAGACCGCACGTCACCGTCAGATAAAACAAAAACCCAATTTTATATGGCAGCAAACAGAAGCGCATATATACAAAATGACAACAAGAACACAACAGGTAAGAGCGCAACACATCAGGTACACCATACAGCGGCACAGCAATAGGGCAAATATGTGCTCACGTGTTGCAAGCCAAGCGCAACCAGCCAGGATTGTTACCAAAAATTGGAGCGCGTTGCATTACAAGCGGTGCGACGACGGACCTAGGTATCGAAGAGGCATCGCTTCCAGAGCCTCATTCTTCCCTCGAGTGGTTTTTGCCCCAAATCCCAAACTAGACACACACCGGCATTAATATATATTGTAGAGCGCACGTGTCACCATACCTGAGAAGATCCGAGGGGGTACCTGGCTGCCTTTTTCAGCTCTTCGTTGTTTTGTAATCCAATGAAGATTGAACATCTTAACATATCAGCTCCGATGAATCGGGCGCATTGCAGCGGTACTCCCGGCCGATAGATATATAGAGCTCGGGGCGACAGCAGCCTTTTTTATTAGGCAAGCTTAGCCGCTAATTAGACATGCTTCGGATTTGACATCTTAATAGGTTGCCCAGAGTCATCTATCATTTCGCCGGGCAATCGGGAAAGTGATGGCTACGTACCTCGGCTTTTTTGTGCCCGGGTCTTCTCTGGGTTTGATTATTCAAAGTTGTTACAACATTTCTGCTAATCATTTTCAATCTGGACATCATTGACGACCTGTCCGCAATTGAAAGTGTTTCAAGAATTCGACGCGATGAGTATTAACAGGGGAAAAAAATCCATTTTGTAACGAAGGAAGACATTTCGGGTGTTTGCCAACACACGCCCACCGATTTCGCGCCTTAAGTCTTCTGTTTTTTTCGCTTCTTTCTTTTTTAAATTTTGATTTGAGTTAATAATATTGATTGAAATTGAGAGATTTTTACGCTGACAGGAGGCGAAAATAACATGGTTGAAATATGTCGTCCTCTAGACCAATGTTTTCATTGTTGATAACTTGTTATTATTTTGTGCAGAAACAAGTGCAGGAGGAGATTGCTTTTCTGGAGAAAGTATTAAGTTTCCCTTCATTTTTGAGGTGGAATTTCTTTAAAATAATTGTTCATTGCAATTGAAAATGGTTAAGTAGACATCTATGAATACTGCTCGTGCAAAAGGCTTTTACCTACTTTTCACAAATCAACTTAAGGCCCCAATTAATTTTAGGCCCGCCGGCAGGCCAAAGCCTATTACCCCAGGTGGGCAGGTAAGGCCAAATGAAGGCCACACATAATTCAGTGTGACTGAGTGATGACGACTTGAGGCAACCGCCTGACAGGCCGTGGACTGCAGGCAACCTCATGTTCCCCACATGCACACAGACGAAGACGACAGTTTAGCGCAGCAGGATGTTAATTCAAGTTTAACAATCCTTAGGGCCTCAACAAAAATTTCAGACGGAATACAAGTTCGGGATAGGAGGGCCGGTTCGTGTATCTCCCATGTAGGTAATCGTTGGATACGAATTTGAAAACGAAAAAAAAATTATTAGATACACATATAGCGTAGAAAAAGATATCCGAACCCTAGTATAAGAAATTGGAGGCTTCAAGCCAAGGACCAACAGCTGTAGAAGATGTTGCAGGAAAGCAAGGCCAATAATAAGATGTGGATCTATTGATGATGATGGTGATGAGTTTCCATAGCACACAGACCGTTATTCTAATGGAAGGGCTGCGTACTACTAAACCTCTAGACTGACCATTGAGTCCATCCATCTGAATGATTTGCTATTACGAGGATATCTGTACTAAATAGGGCGCCCATACTTATTTTTCCAAAATCTTGGTGTTTATGGTAATTTAAACCTTTGACTACTTTTCCTCTCCTTCTTACTTTATTGGGCTTGGGACCATGGACCAAGTCGTTGCAGTTGAAGAAAGTGACGATTCAGCCGAATCACGACTTTCAGTACAGGGGCCTAAACTTAACTTAACATTTCCACTCTAGACCCCTTACTTTCATCAACTCATACAACTAGTCACGAAACACGAGTCGAGTTTCACTTTGAAAATATCCTTTCCCTGCATCTGATACTCGTTTAGGTGATCCAGCACCTGAAATAGAGGCAGCATTTTCACTAGGCAACTTAAGGTGTAGTTCCCCAGTGTCAGCGAGCAGTTTTTTGTTTAAATCCTTGGATAAGTCTCTTTTCCCTACCTGACGGCTATCTTAAACCCGCGAATATGGTGGGAAATATATATGATAGGTTTCACCATTACTGTGTATGTTCAGTATACCGTTGCTTTTGCGAAATAGCCATCTTAGCCCATACACTCTTCTTCACTAATAAAGCGCCCTGATCTTTTGCTTTCTTGATCTTTACTTTATGTGTCCAAGTTAGTCGGGGGTGCATATATGCATTCAAATATTTGATCGTTCCTGTTACTTTGATCACCAACCGGAATATCGTCAGCTATTGAAACTCCAAACCCCTTGAACCTCTTGAAACCTATATGATTATAATAACATCGTCCATCTTACTTGTGTTTATGACAAGATCTTGCATCGTTCACCGCTATTATACATCTAGAAAATGATCCTCATGATATCTGCAGTGCAGTGCTCTTAATCTTGTCGAGTATCATAATAACCATATGATCAGTTTACGTTACGTCAGCAGTTCATCCACATCATTTACAAGAAGGTGACATCATACCTTACCAGATCACTCTGGATGATCAAAATATTGGCTTTTCTGATATTTTCTTTAACTCAATGTGTACAAGTCAGTCTGTAGTGAACACAGACATTTAAATACTTGGGCGCTCGTATTATATCGATCCCTAATGTCACGATCAGGTCTTGCAGCTTCAAGCTTCTTATATTCTTCGTACAGACAAATTGATCCATTGATCTGCGATCTGCCGTCTGGATTCTGATTTCTCTACTTTCCAAAATATTGTTCTTCCACCTCATTTGCATGAGGGTGACTTCACGCCTTACCAGATCATTCTTCAGTACACCTGATGTATTTTATAGAAGGTGAAATTGTGAGCATCGTTATTCCTTCGATATACAACGCTTCCTCCGTTATACTTAGATAGTTTGTTGATCCTCAGGTCAAACACCGTTTCCAACAGAGAAAACGTTAGGCTGCCAAAAATGAAGAAATTAACTTTAGCGTACGCTTTGGAGACTTACTCTGCCTTCTGGTATTTCGAAAAGCAAGAAAAACTTCTTCCCCTTCTTAAACGGCTCTACAACCGGGATCCGTTCCTGCCTGGATCCGTTCGCAGCTCTTCTCTCTACCGACTTAAGCGGTTCAAACTGATCGCAAAGAATCTCCTTGGTTTGGATTTAAATTGTTTGGTTTGGGTCTAGAAGATGCAAGTGGACTAAACATTTCATAAGGACTCGGTAGCTTAAAGATTAACATCGATCGACCACCGCTGTAAGCAGAATATACGAGGAAGCCCTCATCTGTGTGATCGCACAGTTCGTTCTACTTTATTTTCTATTAACACGATCATCAATAAAGGGAATAGTAATTCAGTACTCAGAAACATAGCTGAAAACACTTAAAAATATATATAAGCTTGAAGTACAGTAGTTATGGTTCAAAAATACCTGAAGATCGCAAGACATTTAGTTGAATTTACTCAAAGACATCTGATCATCTAAAACTTATAGAAATATCTTGCTATTTCCGCTCGTCTCTGTTATCTCAGCCCTACAAATAAACTAATCAAAATTTCATTATTACTAAGCAACATTACTTAACATTCTGACAAATGCACAAAATCAACTCACAAATAAACAAGATCAATTTCCCATTCTAAAAATCGCCATCATGATCGAAATTTATTAAGAAATGCACATTTAATGCACAATTTTATTACGGCCATAACTAATTTTTATGCAAAGTATACTCCGAACAGCAAATGCCCGTTGTCAGCGGCATCTCTCTCCTCTCTAGTGCAACGCGATCGATAAGACACAAATGGTTAAGCAACAAACAATAGTAAACTAGCCGCCCCCGTAGAAGAGCGAGTCTTCCCGAACAGTCTTGGCGCAGGTATATACGTTGTTACCTGGATCTCCCCGCTGTATAACTTACGGCAATTAATGCATTCATTAAGGCAACTTTAACCACCATCAACACAAACAACAACAGCAACGGCCATCCACAACGGTATACAACAAATTGCCGTCTATGCAAATGTCAATACTGAACTATGAACTGATTTGTAAATGCGCACATTTCGAGGCCTACGTACAAAATTTTTCATTCCTGAGACTTCATCTTCGGTGTCTTCGGTTCTTCGATATCGTCCTGTTCGTTTTCTTCTATTTTCATATTGCAGTTCGACATTTACTTTTCCCCATATTTATTTTTTCCATCGAGGCCTGTGTTGTGAAATTTTTCTCCACAAGAAGGATGACTTCCTAGCAGCAAAAGGTCTGTGTGTGTCCATGGGTTAAGTAACTTGCGCATGCGCATGCACAAATCTTGGCTGGGTTGTGCGCAGTGGATTTGGCCAAACGGTGTGTGTCCTACCTTCGTAACCTAGTTGGACCCTTTCTTGAATCACAGATTTATTAGGAAATGGGTTAAGCCTGAGCGTATATCATCAGCGATGGCAGGGCTGAACATGGTTTATTAATAGATTTCTCGATCATCGGATTTGAATTTCTAATTTTGATTTATAAATCTCGAACGACGCGAAGTTGTTTTTCCTCTAAACGAGTGAAGTTTATTGCATGGAGGTTATAGGATTGAAGATGCAAATTTAACGTAAAGGAGGTGAAGAGAGTGATTTTGCAAGTTTTGTAAATAGTTTGGTTTTTGATTTAAGGAGGTCTAGGCTAAACTCAAGATATCGTCGGTTTCTCTTATTTGCATTAGTTTTATATTTTCAAGAATAAAAGGAATTTGTTGTTGAATGCTAAGATTGGAGAAATATGAGGGTAGGTCTTCCGAATAACTCCTACCCAAACCGTATCTCTCTAGCTCAACCTCTTAGGTTGATCGGAAATCAAGCTGGAAGTCCTGTAAACATCGACGAAGATTTTCAATATCTCAAATCAAGAAAATCATTTTTATCCGTAATCTGAGATATTTAAAAAATGCTTAAACATTAACGCGGGTAACCCATGAGAATTTTCAAGTTTCGCAAAGGTTTTCGCTTTTCGAATAATTCGAAAGCCAGTAGAATTTTGTATCACAACCTTAACCCTATTTTCGATATATGGATCTCTCGCTCCTACTCTCTCTCTCTCACTCGAAATATCTCGCTGATCGCATCTTTGTCGAACTGTCTCGTTTCGCAGACGATCGCGGAGTGAGACACCGAGGATCTGCCGCAAGCATCGCTTTAGGAAGACCTTGAGCTTCTTAACGTCCGGTTTGACCAGTGTTTACTTTTCAGATCCATAAAGAAGAATTGGAAGGATCAACGTTCGGTAAAGGCGTACTTTCTCAACCAACTCAACTCAACCAAATATTTGAACCTCGGAACCTGCTCGATTCGGGTTCCATCGAGGTGAGCACTGGCCCTCGATCAGCCCCTTGTGAGCACTTTGTCTGTTCCGCTTTGATTTTTAAAGCGAATGACCGGGCGATGTGGGAAATGTCGTATAAGATGTGCGTTGCTTCGGCATCCGTGTCGACGAAGACGGTGCTATCGTCGGCTAACATCAAGTCGGTTACGAAGTTGTTGTCGTTGTATCGAACTCCGAGCCGTCCATCGAATGCTTCACGCATAATCGCGTCGATCACGACGTTGAAGAAAAGTGGCGAAGCGACGTTTCCCTGTCGAACACCCGTTTAAATCGGGAACTCCTTGGATAAGTCGCTTCGAATACGAACGTTGCTAGTTGAGCCATCATACGACGCTTTCAGAAGTTGGATGATTTTCAATGGCACGTGTTCGCTTTCCAAGGCTCTCTCCAAGCGATGCAATCGAAAGCGGATTTGAAATCGATGAAAACAACAACAGTTCGATTGCGCAACAAATTCTTTCTTCCATTTGCTGACGGAGTGGGAACATTTGATCAATGCATCCTTGATGTGGTCTAAATCTCGCTTGTTCTTTCCGGCTCGTTTACTCTCGATGTTTCTGTAGCCTTTTATCCGGGTATATCCACCTATATTATATCCCGTGTATGATAGAATCTCGAATAAGGATTATCGCCATTGATGTTTACGAATCACAGAAATTATCCCCCTTTGATTTTCAGGTAATTTCTAATAGTGACACTAGTTAAACGACGAAGAGCATACTTCTGTCCAATAAAATAGTCCGAAAACTTCCCTAGCTGCATCCATAGAATCAGGGTCTTCAAACCACTCTTCAGCAAATCTTGTGCTCTCACACCAGTTCAGATCTGCTTCAGTATAAAAATCTTGCAGCTTCTTCTTATAAGAAGAGATGCAGTTTGCCAGACCAGCATTTGGTATATTTCATCAAAGTCCAACCGTTTAAGGGCTTCTTCCCAAAACTATTGGATACCCTAATAGCCACTTTCGGACTGAAGAACATAATGCTCTGTCTGGCCAAAGTATCCGCCCTTCATTACGAAGCCCTGATTACCCGGGATCCCAACAAGAGTCAGCCAATTAAGAATAAACATTAAACTAAGCGAGCGTTGATAGCCCAAACTCAATTTGGGCTTATGACAGCCACCTGCTGGTCAGAAAGGACAACATGTGACAACAGGAGTTCACCTCGAAGTATCAACTTTTACCCCTAGTTCAAAGAATATTACCCATCGAAGTACTCCACAGGGAAAGTGTCATTCTTAGTGACAGGTTTTACTGATCGTGTACTTACGATCACTATCCAAATACAACTGCAATAAACATCCAGTTGTCGATCATTGCCGATCAGAAAGAAAGCGATAAATATGATGATGCACCTGCAGACGTAACAGTCATAAATTTCTGCAATGGCAATTGAAGTGATCGTTGATCGTTTCGCTTGACACATGTCAAAAAAGACTAATTATTCCATTTACAAGCCATCAAACAAAAACCGCTCTCCAATTTAATGGCAATTGCAAACGAAATCACCAAATGTAATTTCTTTTTCCCCACTGGCTATTGCCATAAGAAAATCGCTTAAACTCCAGCTAAAACTTCATTTTTTACAAAAAATCTCCCTCACCTCACACCGCCTGCCTCATGACAATTCCATAAAACCAAAGTACACACATCATACTAAAAAATTTGCCTACTAGAGACTATAGACAGAAGTGCCGAGAGCATACCATTGGCAGACATTTCTGACATCAGCATTCCGATAAATCATAACTTAACAAACTGCAAAACTTCAAATTAATTGACTCTCTCGTGTCGACCAAGGGGCATGTGCTGCACATGAGCTATCCGTCAGACAGTTGGCAGCCGCCGCAGTGTTAATCTGATGAAAAACAATAAAACTTCAACTGAGCCGCCATTAATCTACGGAAATATGAAATGGTGAACTTCTTACAGCCTGTTGGAATCCCATCAATACTGTCCTGATGATGATCGTAGGGAAAACAAAACCGCGGAAAGCCACAACTCATTAAAAAGAGATTGGATGCCATCCAACCGCGACTTGGAGAATGATGCACATCCTATACCGGTGCATCTAGCCAAGATCAGACACGTGAGGATTGTTGAAGATCAGCGATTTACGAGATCCGATCTTGTGGTCTATACATACCTATATTCAGATAGATATAAAGAGAGTGGAAGAAGATCGGTAACTGACAAATAGTACTTAAGAAGCACTTTAGCACGCGCATATAGTTCTTTGTGTTCAATTTCGTCTGGCTATAAGAAATGAGACGATCGCTCGCGATCCATACTAAAGGTTCCCCATTTTCAACCTCTTCAACTCGCGTTCGATTTTACAGTCGGCGGATCAGCATGAAAATTGAATGGGATGCAGATCTCCATGCTCCTCACACTCCCTTTCATGATACCTCTTCGACTGCATTTAATATATACATAAGAATGAAAATATCGGTTTAGTGCCTCGAGAAAGGATGGACAGAAGATCGATCGGGGACGGCTTCATAACTTTTGTCGGATATTTTTATGATAGCGGTTCTTCAAGTGCTAGCGCGCTCCTTTAAGCTATCAATCATTGCCAATTAATTATTGATTATAGCGAATCGATTTCATGCGATATAATGCAAGCGCAGCCTGCTATCGATACATGCTTCATTCCGTTTTACCTTTGTCGATTTGCCGTGGTGGTGGATCTTGGGTAATCCAGCGACGTTTTGCTGGTCATAATTCTTACACCAGACGCACAGCTGGCGGATGCTGTAATACTAGCCAGAAAGGAAATGGTCGGCTGAAGGATGCTGCAAGATCGGATAAGTGTTGATACTAATTGTAATGGGGTTTAATGCGATATATAAAATATTCAATGCGTGATTAAAGGGTGAATTATAAATTTTGACGTTGTGTTATTCGATGTTTTTGTGTGGAAAGCGTTCTTATGGGGGATTTGATTCAGTGGTTATTGCGTTATACGTCAGTGGAGAAATCGAGTTCAGAATATATTTCATGAAGAAACTTACAAACTGATCACACTTTTAGTGATCTACAAAAGAGAGTTGCATGAAGAGCTACGCTCTACTTATACTTCAGCAAACCATTTATCAAATTTGTTTGTAAAACCAAACTTACTCTTTTGAGGGAATCAATAGGTTAGAATAAGGCACCCTTTTGCCCACTATTCTATTATGCAATCCAAAATTTAACAACAGCCTCTAGAGGGAAATGAATGAAGGTAAGCCAACACCAACACGAAGTTTTACTCAACCGACTCCCTTCCAGTAATATATACCATGACAGAACGCTACCTTCGGCGATCGACCAAGAGACGAATTCATGGATTGCTAACCTGTTTATGCCTAGGTAGGAAAATTGAGTCGAGTTTGAGTTGAAATTTCGACCACCGTATATGATGTCACGTTGAGTTCACTTTGTTTTGAAATAGAGTTGAACTGAAATCAAAACATAACCTCGAATTTTTGTGTGAAATGCTCATTTATAGATACGTAACAATTCAGAACGAAATAGTTTTTCATTCCTGTGCAGGCAAAGACACCGAACACAAAACTATCGCCGAGGGCGGACTTCACGGATGGTAAACAAACAAAATAAATTTCACTTCAACCCAAATTCAACTCAACCCAGGTAGGAGAGCTGAGTTTGTTTGAGTGGACCCATTTTCAACTCTACCCCCGTTTATGACTGGGTTGATCCTGGGTTGAACCTAGTCATAAACGGGGTGTATATTTACAACCAAAGCTAGAAGAGGAAGAGCAGAGAAAGGGGCCTGAAAAGGACAACAAAAGGAGATTGCTCATATCATAAACTATACCTTCAAAATGAAAATTGGGTTGAAATTGGTTAAAGACAGACTATTTCAGAATTCAGCAGATGGAAGTCTGTAGCTGAATTCTGCAGTGTTGTGGCAGTGATGAGTTTTTGGATTCACCCGACTATGCTGATTTCATTCAAGATCCTATCAATCTTATTGGATCACCGTTTAGTAAGGCGCCATCTTAATTACCTGGCTGAAAATTGTCTTTCTTTCTTTCCCTGAATCTGGTGGTACGGGGTACAAAACTAACGCAGACACGTATTAGAAGACTTTTTGATACCAAAGGAGACGATCAGAAAAATTTACCAAACGGTCAAAACGAAGCAAATCAAAAACTAGTTCCTGGCCCTCTGCGAATGCTTTCACCATAAGCCTTCTACAACAATTTCAACAATTCGGTACCTGAAATTTTTCGTTTGTAGCACAAAATTTAAGACAAACTCTTTGTTCAACTGATTTATTAAGGAAGGCTATGACAGGAGGAATCAGGAATGTAAAGAGGGAAGAAGAAAGAAGGAAAGTTATGTAGGTGGGAAAGTGGAAAAGGTGAAGGACCGTGGGGCTAGCCGGGACTCAAAGCCGGGACCTCTGGGGTGGTAGCCAGATACCTTACTTCCTAGACTACCGATCCCCCCCCCCCTCCTGCGAGAAGACAAACGAAAGAGAAACAATCCTAGGAAACTACGTTTTGGAAGAGACCTAAAAGAGATCTCCAGACTAAGAGTCGTGCACTGATAAGTTTACTAAACTCCAGAGGGTGCCATTCAACTCAGTGGGTTAAGCAAGTACCACACCTTAGGTACACATGTTTCTGGCATCAAAACGGTACCAAAGCGCGGATTTGGCCTCCGGTCATACTGGCGGCAGGTCTACACCTAACCTAACCTAACAACTTGTTCAATCCACCTTGAATCACCACCATTACCAATCCCCTTCCTGAGAATTGGGTTATCACAAGCAAAATATGTTTTTTTATGATAAAATCAGCAATTTTCATTTCGATCTGATTAAAATCTGAAATTCCCAATGATATCAGGCAGAGCAGCATCGCATCGAATCGAGAGCTGTAATTTCTCTAATTAAGTCTTAAGGCGACTTTTGTCAACCAATAAAAAGTTAGCATTAATTTTACTGCCGACTTGTAATTAGCGGCAATCAAAACACATTCCGGGAGCAGCACACAGTGCAGTAAATAATTTTACGACTGACTTCCTTTCAGCAGCAGCAGCATGAACGAGTTCTAATTGCCCCATCCTCCAGCGTCACCAGCATCAGCGCCGCGGTGAAGATCAGATCAGCATCATTCGTTGACGTGATGATGGTGGTGTTAACTGGCTTATGTTGAAGAGGAGCTTGATATGAAACTTGAAGAAAAATTTATTTTTGGGTACAATTGCAGGGAAAACTTGAAGTAGTTGGATTGGGACAAGTGGACACGGCAGAGAGAAGACCCCATGGGAATCACCTGGGGGAAGAAAAAATGTGGACAATTTTATAAGTTTGTAATTTGTGTGGAATGGACAAAAGCCGGTAATTTTAATCAATTTTCAGGGGTTTCTCTTTTGTGCGTTTCTTGATATTAAACAGGGCTTCATTTTCGAATTATATCCGATGACAATTTTGTGGGGACCAGCAGAAAAAAAATTAACTTTCGTGACAATATTTTTTTGCTGGTGTAAAAGATGGGAACGAATTTCGACTGGTCTACGACTCTATTGTGCCCATGAAATTTTGTGGGGTTTTAAGTGAAAACTCGTATATATATTGTGACAAAACGATGGGAAACTAGAATGACAAGGCTTCAATAGATTAACTGAAATTATTTCATCATCGTAAAAGTGGCGCACGGTAGAACCGATTTATATATATGTGTTTCGTTTTTTGCTCACTAAAATGGGCTAATTTAACCTCTGCTAAGAAGTAATTACAGTCGGCATGCAGTCACATTACGAAAATTACGCATGATTACAGTCGGAGCAGGAGATTCTATCCTCCAGAATGGAGAGACAATGGATAGCATTCTTTTCAATGGTAGTTAGTTTGGTCCGCAATTTCCTAATATCTTCCCATAAGCATGTACTAGGTCGAACATATATTGTGGTATGTATATACAGCGTCGGTTGAGTTGTGTGTCGAGCGGTTTGTTTTATTAAATTTAAATTCTCAGGTCAAGATAGTCGATCTTTGTCGTGTTGACGTACCACCAGCCTACTATGGAGCATGGGAAACTGGATGTGAAACAATAGGCGATCTTTAGGATGTTGCATTATCACCCTGTGTGATATGGATGACTTTGTGCCTCTGTGGTTTATACATTTTTTTATTTTTTATTTTTTGTTTCATTAAAACCGAAACAAAAATTTCACACGTCCTTGGTCAATGTCAAGCATTTAGCATCGTTATATTTCATTCAGCATCCAGCAACACGAAGCAACAACAACAAAAAGGCGAAATCTCTCCTCCCGATCATCATCATCCAGCAAAACGTGGAGAGTTATGAAATGTGTGGTAAACGTGGTATAGACTAGGCTATAAACTATTCCATTCAGCACTTCCATGAGCAGCCAGAGTAGAGCGCATTGTGCTTCAATTGTGGCCTTGGGCTGTTTCTGTTTGTCTTCATACTATATAAATTTTTTCTCCGGTTGATGTTGTTGTTGTTTTTTGATATCTTCTTGTTGAAGTGAAAACTTCTTTAGCCGCGTTGGGCACTTTTTGATAGGGGAAAATGTTATGGGTTCGCGTCACCGACATGCTCATGACTGGCGCACGCGCTCAATCAATTATAATCAAAAACTTTTTGATTTTGAATAAAAAAATAAATCTGACCGCCTACTATTATTCAATTAAGTATCGAAAATGAAAATATAAAACCAGTCATTTTGACTGATATGTTAAATATCTGTTTTCCAAATTTGTTTGGATCCTTGATCCTGAAGATGTCTTCAGACGATAACAAAAGAAAAAAAAGTCAAATTTTCTGCTTTTGTCAGAAACTCGTATGAAAAACGAAGAACCACTTGATGTTCCGAATTTCAACTTTGTTGTAAGTTATAAAAGACCCGAAGTTCCAGCAGCAGGAGTAGCTATTTATCACAATACTCAAGATACGTCACACTTCATTACTTCATATATGGACATACATACTAAATTCACTAGAAGCATTGGTGTTAATGTTTCTGATATATGCGAAATATGCGTTGCTCGTTGCAGTTCCGAGAATGGGCAATACATATTAATGGTTGCCGTTTATATTTCGCCTGGAAAATCTATGAGACAGATACAACAATTTTTATTCGAAAATTTGATGATTTATACAAAAGAAGGTTCTGAAATTCTCGAAAAAAGATTCGGCGAAAAATATGATAATGTACCGATGATTTTAAGTGGAGACTTCAATATTAACTTTGCAGATGATAAAAATCTACCATTAATTGAACTTTTAAATGCAACACTTAATTTAAATATTCCAATGATCGGAAACTTAGTACTACCAAATATAAAACGACGATCGATGCGGTTTTTACGCGATACTTAGATAAATTTGAATCAAACATTTTCATTTCTTACTTTAGTTACCATAACCCGATTGTATCTTTTTTACAATAAGTGCTAATGAAATAGGATGGTCAAAATTGCTACAATTATTACATAATTTAAAAAATAATTCCGAGATATCGGTTGAAGATGCAGCATTAAATTTTATAGAAAAAAGTACACTTATTAATGAAGACGCAGTTACTTGTGCTACATATTTTAATAAGTTGGTTAATGTCCTAATGAAAATACTGCAATCAAAAAGATTTAGTCCTTTCAAGAAATATAGAATTTTGTATTACTTCAAAAGAATCGAATTTCAACATCTAAGTTGTAAGTTTTCACTTCTATCGGCAGTCACTATAACTGCCAATTTTTTTTTTGTTTTTATTATTGTTGTTATCGCATCATCTTATCTCCATGCTTTTCGTTTCTCACAAGACACTTTACCGATTTTTATCTATACTAGACCGAGACGAGAGAGATGGTCTATGGACCCATCTTTAAGTGCTCTCTAGACTGGAAGAAATCAATCAAAGTGTAACAGAATGATGAAGAAAGTAAATTGAATTTTTTTTTCGTCTTCTACGGATCATCTCTGCAGTACTGACATCTATGGCGTTCCGGTCAAAGTTTTTGTTTTATTATTAAATTTTTTTCGTTTTGTTTTTGTGTTGTTGGCTGCAACAAGATCGGACTTCTTCTTTCGTTGTTTTTTTTACCTTAAAAATTTCATTCGTTTGCGCTGCACACAAAATTGATTGAACGTTATACGGACTTTTACTGTTGTTTTAATTACAACCGGCACACTACCACAACAGTTAGTTAGAAGGTATACTTCACAAGGTAGATCCATTGATAATCGAAATGAAGAAGAATACGAAGAAGATTCCTTTAATGAAAACCAAAAAAAAAACAGAACGTGATCATTCCATTGAAAGTTAATTAAGCGACGTTTTATGATTTCGTTAGAAGATCTGGAAATTCTTCGAGACTGGATCAAAGCCATTCTTCGATACTCTTCGATACTCTTTAACATCTTCGATTAGCCATAAAACCAGAAGTCATATTATTAAGTATAATTAGATGGCCGACCGATTTCTTTCTCTACTTCTTACTACTGACCTTTCTTTCTGTTATCCCCCAGATTATTCTTGAGAAGTTAAAACTAGATAATTTATAGGCGTAAGCAAATCAATTCTTTAACAGTTAACAGAGCGTGAAACACTTAAAATTGTTTTCAGATTTAGAAGATTTTTATTGGTACCTTTGGCAGGTATTTTAGTTGATGATGGATGGTGAAGAGGAAGGGGAGAGGAGATTATCGGTGGTAGGTAGTGATTGCAGAGGTACGATTTCTTTTCAATAACCAGCAACTATCGAGATTGCAGCTAATTTTGAGATGAAATTCTTGATGGAATTTGTAAATGTTCAATTTTCAATAGAAATGTGGTATTTCGATTAATTGAAATTGTGGGAATAACACACTATTGATTAATTGCTATTTGATTACGTCCAGACTTCGTTGTCGAATGTTTCTGGTTGAAAAGTTGAATCAAGTAGTTTCCGCTGATTTGCAGCTAGCTTAATTTCTTTGAGGGTGTTTTACAAGCAGTGTGGTGTCTGGACTGTACGGTGGATGTGTCAAAGCTTCCCAACCAAACTCTCCCAATTTTTGACGAGCTTTGTCAAGATAGAAGATAATATCTTTTTTATTATTCAATTCCAGGCGTTTTCTTGCAATATCCTAGAGTAGAGTTGTGAATTAAGCTCCGACTATCTTCCAGTGCCACCAGACACGTCACATAACTTTGCGAGGTCTGGTGCTAAAATATGATTGGGGTCACTTTCTGGAAATTGAAATTCCAAAAAAAAAATCCTTTACTAAAATAAATATCTATTTTTTTCAAAATCTGTGATAAGACGTCGACATCTACTCTGATGTACAACTTAACAGATAGACAGTTTAGAGCCCAGGCAGAACAAATCAGGTAGACCCGACACACCAGACTGACCAGACAGACCCTGAACATCCAATGATTTTATTTAATACCATTACAATAAAAGTAACCCTTGTGAGAATAGAGCTCTTCGAGGAGCCGCAGAGGTTCAACTAATGTTGATCCAGGGGCACCTTCACCGACTCCCACAGGTACAATATACGGAAAATGAATCAGATTCCCCACAAAACACAGGGAAGTTAAACTACACGATCTCCATCAGATCCCATCCAAGACACACCGAAATTCAACTACAGATTTGGTCCTTAGCCCGAAAGATGACCCAAGGCACAAACTAACCACAGGGAAGTTAAACAAATTCTCAGCGCGAGACTTCATTCAAGATACAGCTAAGTTATCCGGATAACGATGAGGCCCCTCCAAATCACCATTTTTCGATACAACGTGTCTTGGGAACTTGCTTGGAACTTACTTGGAACGTTATGCGCTACAATTTGTACTTACAACAATAGGAGTGTGTTTTGCTTGCTAACTAGTGAAGTTGTCCTTAAAAGGACCCTTCTCAATGTGGCGTGACTCTGTGCGTGCCCCACTCCCTTTTTAGTTTTGCGCGCTTCTCTGTTTGATGTTTTTGATCTTTTATGTTTTTTAATATTTTATGTTTGCATGTCTCATCTGAGCCACGCCGGCAGTGGAAGTGCACCTTCTAAGCTAGAAGGTTAACTCGTATTCTGCTCGTATTTTCGGTGTGTATTAACTAATACCTAAAATGGTACTGAATGACGTTTCTGAATCGCGTACATTTGTCGAAATCGGCTAATAAATGACAGAGTTATTCAATATTGAAATACCGAAGGTCTAGTTGTCGCACTCTGTATGAATTCTATCGAATGTGTATGTGAATCTATTAAGGAAAAGTTCTGTATCACTCTAGGACATCGTAAGTTATCATGAGTGTTATGCTCAGAGATGTTAACCTCTACACCTATTTACTACAATTAGGAAAACACCCTTTATTCGATCACCGAACGACAAGACTGACCGATAGTACAAAAGGTGACTCCTAGGCTCGGACTTTCACATAAAAAAATGTCATCGATCGTGTAATCGCTTGATCGTTCTTTTTCTTCCATGCTTCCTAGTAGTTAAAAATTCCTCCAGGATACTTGAATTTCAATATTCATTGCATACAAAGTCATGAATTCTCCAAGAAGCAATTGTCGATCTGTATAATATATTCTAAGTGAGAAACATGCCTCATCGCAATAAAATTACTGCCATGTATAATTTAATTCAATCGAAAACACCTCCTCAACTTCCAACACAACATTCAATCCATCAATGTCCTCATAACTGTCACCATTAACAAACCCTTCAATAAACAACAAATTCGCACACGTATGATCCTGCCACTATTATCATCGAGGATCAATTCTCGATCCGGTCCCACAGTAACGACCCAACCAGCAAATCCTCCCAAACATCGAAAGAACAAATTCTTAATCGATTAAAACGAAATCTAGAACCAATCACCCATAAGCCGAATGCCAGGTGATCAATCACCACTGATCACGACGAGCCTTAATCCGCAGCGTACACACGCTCTCGCATCTTCCACGTGCAGATAAGATCGGTCTTAATCTATTAATTAAAGCTGATTGCATTACTCGCCATAATTCCGCTGTGCATACCGCCGCAATTCGCGTCATTGAAGGAGAGATATAGAGAAGCAGAGAATGCCCCATTCACGTTTTGGATCTTCTTTTAATCTTTTGATTTGGCCAGGCTCATCTTTGAGACGCCCGAAGGTATTGGCTGGGGCAGATAGATGATGGTGATCGTGGTGCTGTTGTTGGTACTTCTGTTTATAGCATTCTTAACGGGCGAGGCTCGTACTGACTGGCATCATAATAATGGTAATGAGGATGATGTACCCAACCTACCATCGCCCCGTTTTCAAATAGACCAACTTCTGATCGACATCAGAGATGATCTTGCAATGAAGAAGCTATGTTCATTTTCTGTCGTTGTCGTTTTTTTGTTTCTGTCGGCCGATGCTTCTGCTGGCTGAGGAGATGGTGTCGCGTCGTGTTTGCACGGATATACACGTACGTATAGATATAATGTATGTACATTTTAAGAGCAGGGAAAATTATAATAATCCACCATTTTAACTACTATATTGAGAAAGGATGAGGAGGAAAAATGCCTAACGGTTAAATTAAAGATGATAATCGGGAGTGACATCAACAGCATCATGCATCCCGTGTGCTGCGGCTTTTACGCTTCTGCACCATAACGTGTCGAGGGGGTATAGCCTACTTTTATATACACACATATAGTATGCCCAGATATAAATGTACAAGATACAAGATGATCTGCTTTCAATCAGAGTACGGGAGAACTAGTAAAGGAGTAACCGATCAGGTAGCTGGAGCGCGCAACTTTCTATTTTCGTTGAGACTAGTTTTCTTCTGATGGCAATTACAATTTTCCTTAACTGATTTTTCGTGCAACTTTGTTCAGCAATTATTGTGTGTGGGCAGGATGCATTTTCTTAGATGGACACGAAAGCGATCGATGATGGCTCTCTTTGTACACCATATATTCGCCCTGTATATGGGGCTGGGATCTTTTTGTCATATTTCTCTTTATTAGTTGGTGTAGGTAATTAATTTAATATTTAATATCATATTTGCTTTACAATTTGTTTTTCGCGTTATGGTTAGTTGTTATTGTGGTAACGTGATTCCTTTATTTAGATGGAAGAGGTTTTATGGAGGATTTCTGCAATAAAATATGGCTTAGTAAAGATTTATTGAGGATTTATTTCTTGTGTGTTGTGGTCTAAAGTGATGTTATAAGATCGCCTTAAATAGAGAGGGAATATACAATGTTTCGTAGATATGATCTAATTGCTTTACTAATGATGATGTTATATAGCCAAGAAGCTGTCATGAATTTTCATTTGTTTCATTTCAAAGCGTGTAATTCTTAAAGCAGTTATTCGCATTCGTGTTGTCTAAGACTGCTGCATTGCTTGGTGCCCATCATTCTGTTCTTCAGTTGCCAGCTTGCATTCTTCAATGAACCAGTCGTTCCTATCTCTAAGAGTTCAGCCTGAAATGGCAGAAGTACTAAAGACAATATTTTTAAGGAGGAAGGACGCCTGGCTCAACGAACACGTGTTCTAAAGCATGGCCGTACTGTTTCTGGCGTTTTCATTGCGTAGTGCAGCTGTATTGATTTATTTGAGCCTGATCAGTGGATACAAGGCTTTTCAGTGTTGTAAAACGCTCTTGGATTACCGTGCCAACCAGATAGTGATTCGAGTCGAACTTAGCCCAATCGGTTCCGTATCGTCTCGTCTGATTTGAAAGATGGAGCCGGTCTATCAACACATGGTTGCGAGAGGCTCCATCAGGAGATATTCAGGTGGCTTTATTGTACTACCAGTCTGTCATGTCGTTCGATGATCGAATCAAGTGCGTTGAGTAGTTGAGCTATAAATGTAGGTTAGTAGGTGACGAGGTTGACATTTCTGGGTATAACACTCATGATAACTTATGCGGCGTTAGAGTGTTAGTTCAGAACCTTCCTTAATTCACATCCACATTCGACAGAATTCATACAAAGTGCGCCAACTAGACCTTCGGTATTTCCACATTGAATAACTCTGTCATTTATTAGCCGATTTCGACAAATGTACACGAATCAGAAACGTTATTCAGTACCATTTTAGCTATGAGTCAATACGCACCGAAAAAATGTGCAGAAATTGTAGCGCATAACGTTCCAAGTAAGTTCCAAGCAAGTTCACAAGACACGTTGTATCGAAAAATGGTGATTTGAAGTGACCTCCTCGTTCTTCGGATTTAAGGGTGATATTTTTAAGAGGTAAAATTTATGCCGGGAAGCCGAAGATAATTGACGAACTCAAAGCTAACATACGAGTCTCATGCATGTCATGCTATGCAGAATGCCTGAAAGAGATCTGCTTTTTGCGTGGTCAGGGGCGGGGCAGCATAATCATTGCGGGTGGGAAGCACACGAACAGATAACCTTTAAAATGTAAAAAGTTAATCGATCAATTTATTTACCATTTGTCTGTTGAGTTATGTGGTTTTAAATTCTTTGGTTATGAGGTTATGCGTGACTTTCATTTTGGGGCTAAACTAGAGCCAGTATGAGGCAGACTAGCCTTATGGCCTCATATGAGTCGCGTGTGTATTGCCCTATAAGGACCACACAGACCATCAAACTACACGAAGTACTGAGAATATATGCTGCTGAAGAGACCTTTGCAACTCGCTGTCGTAGGTAACCTTTACGTAGGAATAGCGTGGTATGCTTGGATTGGCTTTATATCAAGTCCGTCATATTCTAGTACCATCCAATCATATAGATACTATTTTAAAGAAGTTTCTAAAGCTGGCCCAATCCTTTTCTATGTGAGATATCTCATCCTAGTCTGTCTTTTTGGGTTGTTCTTCCTCAAATCTGCGACATTGAGTGTTGTATCCAATTCACAATCTAGTCTCAAGATCCTCAATTTGACAGATCCCTGTGATGATCGGACCGCACCTGGTATCTTTACATCCCCTGGGCTAGCCAAGAGCAGAATTAGTTTGCGGCTGGTCGAGATGGTTTCCTGTGTATTGCAAGACATTTTTGATAAGACCCAGCACTTCTGCCTTGAAGACATCGGCAGAATTAGGCAAATGGTAGCATCTGGTTAGATTTAGTGAGTCTGATTAAAAGCCATTAGAAAAGCGTGTGAGGTCGAATTAGAAGTTTTACAAAAAAAGTCTGCCTCCCACTAAAAAAAACATTCCTTAAATTGCTAATTTCAAAAAAAAAAACAAAAACTAGAAATTGCAACAATGCTGCACCAAATCCCCCAAAAGGTTTCAACGCAACTTCCAACATTTTTATCTTCACCTTAAATTAACACACAGCGTCACCGATGGTCACAGTTCTTCTGTAACCAAATTAGACATTGACCAACACTCTTCCTTGCACCAAACTCCAAAAAACCTCAACTGGTTCACCTTAAGAACCTCAACCCAAAAAAAAACCTACCAAACCCAGTACCAATATGGCATTGTAAAATATTCTCTAAATTCAATTTATTCCAGTGGCCAATAAGAAAATACCTTTTGCACGTACGAAAAAAAACTCAATCCGTATCGAACGCGATCGGAAGCAAATTCACTTTAACGCTTGATCTAATCCATTCGAAGAAGCCTTCAAAAGTGTCGATCGATTGCGATCGAATCGATTCTTCGTTGTTGTTGTTGTATTTTTTTTTTTTTTTTGTTATTTCGATTTCATTTTATTTTTTTTTTAATTCATTTCCATTCACTACCGAAAAAAGTGAAATTTTTGAGGAATTGGGTCTGCGCCACTGATGCATGTCGTTTTTCGTAAAACAAAAGATCCGAGGATTTAAGAGAGCCGCTCGAACTCGATTTTCGGATTATCGCTGAAATTCGGCGGATTGCACTTGTTCTGGCGGTAAAAATCCGGTTTCTTTATTTGCAGTTGTTTCAATTATGGCGATTATATCACTGCGACTGTACAAATTCGGATGGTTATAATTTTTTTTTTTTTGGGGAGAGAAAAGTGATTGTATTCGACAAGATCGCAGATTGGGTTGAAGATCATTCATTCTTCATTGGTGATCGGTTGTTCTAATGAAAAAAAAAAGAAAAATAGCTTAAAGGTCTTCGCACTCAAAGGTCAGCCTAATCCACATTGATGATGATGATGATGATGATGCTATCATGCACCACATCCATAGGCTGGAAGTGCCCCCGGTACGAAGAATCAATAGCGCGCAAAACTGCTGATCAATAGTCGTGCCCGATTTAACCCAGGCACAGTCAATAGTCACTGATGAAGATGCCCGATCCAGAAACAAGCAGAAACGCTCTAAGGTAGCGCAATTCTCCTCCTGGCGAAGTATGCTATAAGCCTCCAACCATAACGAAAGGTCATAATTTTTCAATTTGGTCTTCTGATTGTTCCCGCCTGACTTTCGACCGCCTCAGAGAGCGGTACATATCGGCGGCTCCTACTGCTACTACTGCGCTTCATCGTGATGCCTTTACAAAAGCTGTTCGAGTTTTTTATTTTTTTTGTTACTTTTTGGGGTTCTCAAAAGCCACACACAGCAAGTGATCGCGCGGCTTTAGGTGATCTCTTCGAATGAGAATTCCACGCATGTCACGTTCGAAAAATTAAATTCAACCTAGATTAGCTGCGATAGGGGAAAAAATATATCTTTTTGGAGGAGTTTAATATCCCGAGTTCACAATCAGCTATGCTGCTGCTTCAGCGCCATGCCATGCTGCTGCAGTGCGCGCACCGCCGGCCGATTGAATGAAGATATTAAATCGCGGGCTCTAGAATAGATTGCATGTGGGAGGTAAACGAATTGATGCTCATTGTCAGTACGGCGAGGCTGTTTGTACATTGCGAAGATTTTCATTATTTTTTGTGGCAGATTAATAGTGGCTAATTTTCTATTTGATTGGAATTTTCAACGCTTGATCAAGTTTTTTTGCACAACGAAAAAAAAAATGAAGAGAAAAAATTGTAAGTTGCAGAATGAACTTTCTAATAGCGTTTATTGATTACTTAGATAGCAAAATCCTTATTGGAAATCTGCGAAGATCAATCACAATTAAGAAAATTTTTGATTTAATATAAAGTCTTCTAAAACGCTTTTATAAATTATATATTCAAATTCGAATAGACATCTGCACGATCGTACAATTCGTCAATGTTTCATCAAATATGTTGATCCATAAGTCGAACTCGTTTTGTTTACTTTCATAAATTCTGAAAGTGGTTGAAAAATCAAATATTCTGTTTGGAATTGTTTACTCATTAACAGAACTTTACTTTGGTACTATTTTTGAATTAAAAAAGGTTTTTTAGGTGCCCTCTGTTTTATCCATTTTGGAACGACATTTCTTATATTCCCGAACCATACTAGTTACTTCTAGATTTTTTTTTGGATATAATTTTTGGTGTTTGATAATTGTGATCACATTGATGTTTGCTGATGATTTACATTCTTTACATTCATTGTCTTTGAAGGCAAAATACTTAACAGATCTATTTGATCAATGAGGTGGGTAAGACGCATGAGTACGATCGCAGCGATCTGTGGGTCCATGGAAATAACCGATTTCCTACCACACCGCAGTTTTATACCCACAACACCAGATTTGGAGGGCGGATACTCCAGTGGAACAGTCGCTATGATCATAGCGATACAACTTTGACAAAGCTGCTACATTCCTTGAGGGGCCTCGGTAGTCTAGAGGTAAGGCGCCTGACTGCTATCCCCAGAGGTCCCGGATTCGAATCCCGGTGGCGCCACGGTCTTTCGCCTTTCCCACCTAACTTTCCTTCTTTCTTCTTCCCGCTTTACATTCCTGATTCCCCTATCATACCCTTCCCTAGTCCTTTCCCGCTCCACCAAGCGCATGCCATCGGTTGGTTGATGAGATTCAACTCATTTCAGGAGGCATAACACTCCAGCGAGTTGTTCTCGACGCCTCGATGTCAGAGTCGCGAAATGGTTGTGAGTAGATGGAATAAAATATCGCGGATAAGGTTGTGACAGTTACTTCCTTCTCTTCTCTCTATCTTCCGGCTAGAGCTGCTGTTCGACATCCACTCTATATGAAAAAATAGATTGTCGACAGTACAAAGGGGCTTCCCCTAAGCTTCTAGTCTGTCACATAAAAAAAAGGCTGTGAGAGTCGATGGAAATGCAAAGGCTATCATCTCCGATAATTCGAATGGCGTGGCTTTGCATCTTGTCCAGTCACGCTAAGGTAGTTGGACATGAGTTCACGATGGTAAAGACTAGGTTTAGCAGGTCGAAAGCGTAAGAATAACACAGGGTACTGTCATAAGCTAAGTTGTGAAGTGAGTTGGAAGGAATTGAGAGCAGATCATTTATCAATATTAGGAAAAAAGCGGGTGAAAGAATTGATCCTTGAGGAGCTCCGGCCGAGATGGTGTGGGGATTAAATTCGATGCCGATACTACATCCGAAAGGAAGCTCTCAGCCCATTTGCTTAGAACTGGATTGATTTTGGGCCACCTTCTTTGCGCGCACGATGCAGACAAGGTCGCGGTGGTTTGGAAATGTTTGCCGATTGGATGATAACCGCTTGGAACGTAAACAAAAAAAACAAAATCGTCACGAATGGAAACGAATCATGAATGGAGTTCGAAACCCAGCGGCATCGACAGAAGCGTATCTGGAACACCAGCTAACGTATCAAAGAAGAAGAAGAGACTATGGTGTATGTATTTCCAGTAGGGCGTCGTTTAGCAAAATTGTTCGATTTCGGAGGTCAAGCAGTATTGCAAGTGGTTTGTACTCAGTTGGGGGACCGCTTGCTATTTAAAGGGCACTCGCGTTTCAAAATATAAAGCTTTTGACATGGCTGCAGCTGCAGTGCTAACTCATACATATTTTTCGGTTCTTTTTTTTGTTCGAGTGGGGTATCATTCCTAACGATGCGCAAATGAGGCAAGGCGTTAAAATACCCTTTGTGGACGCTGTACATGATGCAGTGAGGCTAAGCTCCAAAATCCAAGAGGGGTATAATATTAAATGTCGCCCTTCGTACATATATTTATCCTTCGACGTAAAAATTCATCAGCTTAAGTTCCTAAACTCCTTCAACCATTGAAGTGGATGCCAATCTGGTGATATAAAAGAAAATACTACTTACCGTCCAATTGTATCCACAAATCACTTTTGAAACATATTGTTAAAATCGATCAACACTGCAAATCGATCAACACTGTCTTGGTAAAAATCTCCTAAAAATAACTTTCAATTAGCAACAGTTACTTCTTAAATACAAAAACCTAAATAAAATAAAAATCTTGTGCTACGTTTAAAAATCGCAAAATCGGCAAATGTATAAATAAAAGTAAAGCAAATTCGGCAATTTTTGTTGTATTTAAGAACAAGCCTCTTTTGAATTGAATTTTTCAAGGTCAAAATACAAAGAAAAATTCGCTCCGAAATTTCCCATCCAGTTAATCAGTAAATATTGAAATTCTTTTTTCGAATCATCATCTATAGAAAGTTACCTACAATTGGCATATTTGGCTAAGCCGTTTACATAATGGTGTGTGTTTGAGCAGGTGTTACGATTAATCAAGCAAATTTTCAAATTTGTGTGTTTCACTTGCGCGACAATCCCGAAATGGATTGGATAATTTTTAAATACACTTGAGCATCTTGAAAAGTTATCAGTTTACTTTCAAGCTTTAAAGTGATAAGAAGTGATATTAATTAATTAAGGATATTTTGTAATTGTTGTTTTTGTGAATGTGTGTAGAATAAAGAAGTGCAAGAATAGAAAAATTAGTAAGTAGGAGTATGGTGTATCACTGTTCACTTACAAAATTAGCATCCAGTTAGTATTTCTTACAATATTATCAAATTTGGAAGTTCTTACAATTAGCATCGATAATGCAGTCCTCAATGTTAAGGCCAAATTTGGTTACATTTGCCAAGAAAGAGATTACACCCCTGGAGGTCTGATTTTTTTTTAGTTATTTTAGGTTTGTTAAAAATATAAAAAAAAATGTTGTGAGCCTAGTTTTTCTTATATATGTACAACTGTATTGAAATCAGTGCACAAAGGACAAAACATATTTTGGAGTATACACGGTTTTTCAATAAGAGGTGTAATTTTAAATAAAGGCATAAATAGCGGCATTGCTTTAATAGAATCATTGTGAGACCAGTGGTGCCATCCTGCTGAAAATAAACATATTCCACATCCATAGCGTTAATTTCAGGCCTACGGTGTCAGTCAACATCGTTCGGTAACACAATCCATTCCCTGACCGTCGAACCAGCAGAATTTTCAAAAAAGTATGTCCCAAGCAGAGGTTGTTCGGCTATTTATCTGGGTTTTCAGAGCCTCAGAAACGATAGTTTTCCGTACCCAGGGAGTTGCAAATGAGCCTTATCACTCAGGAAAAAAATCTCTTTAAAAAATTATGATCTTGCTCATGCGCATTTCAGGGCATATCTCAAAAACTCACTAGTTTTTACTTAAAATGACACACCCCTTATTGAAAGATTCTTTATCAGTCTGAAAAAAAGTTCGTGATCGCAGCAACACCTCTAAAAGCTTGTTTGAAAGATGACAGTTCCAGTATTTGTAAAATGGAGAGCAACCTAAGCAAAAATAAAAAAAATACCTTACAACGGGCGAATACCGGCCGCTTGGATTTTTCAGGGGCATATGAAGGCCGTAAAATTTTTAACCATTTTTAATGGGGGCACATACGGTCTCCCGACGGTGTGCGTAGTGCACGACCGTACAGTCCTAAAGACCTTCTGATACCCGTCACATGGTCGAGGACTATGTTTCAATCACGGTCGGTGTTCGCCCGTTGTAAGGCCATCTTTTATTTTTATTCGGGAAAATATATTGCAAAGCTGCAATATTGTTACCACAAAGCGAAGAAAGCTGCGGAAACTTGTGAAAAAAATGTACGGTGGAGGCACTTTATCAAAATGTACTGCGCGGAAGTGGTTACCTCTCTGTCGTTCTGGTCATTTTGATATGAAATATGAATCACGCTCTGGATGTCCAATCACTGAAAAATTCATGTAAAATAGTAATGGCAACAGTGCCGGTATTGGTATGGTATAATTGACAACAAAACTGTTTTAAACTATTTACACCAAGCTGGATACCTCGATGTATGCGTCGCCTTTGATGCTGGGTGCAGTATTAGGACCATTTCAAACGGATACTCCTGGGGTCTCCTTGGCAATAACTCTGGCCGGGACAAGGCTATGTGGGCAGAGGCCTCTGGAGCTTCTCAAACCTGTAGAGACCTATCAGCTTCATCTTTATTCTTTTTATAGCGATGGAAAGGCTGCTAGGCTTTCACATCACTGCAAACTGAAGCTATCCTTACATTTTTTTCATGCAATTCAGCTACCATATTGGAAGTTTTCCTCTTAAATAGTTGTAGGGTTAGCCAGAAAAAATAAGGCCTCGCTTTTTTGGGTCCCCGGACTCATGGGTATACGCAAGTGAGGTATGTGCACAATAGGCCTAAATCAACCGAGTTGTCCTCGCACTTAAAAGCATTGATTCCTCATCATCAGAAGAGTTCTGGAGCGATCCTGTCTAGTTTGGAAAACGTTAAAGTCAAGGGCTGCTAAATTTCTACGCCGGCTAAAAGGGGCTATGGTTGAGGGAATGATGTCGTCATTGATCAGTTCAAGGGTTTTGTACTTTATCGAGCTACAGTAAGGGAATTTTTGAAGGACTGCCTCAAATAAAGTAGTTATATTCAAGGAGAGCAGGAGTATAGCATTTTTATAATCCAGCCAGAGTCGATAATTTCAGTTTTTCAGTACGGCTTGGAGTATGAATCCTTTAACCAGAAACTTGATAGCTTGATTGTTTGCTCTAAAATTCTTACATAAATCTGTGTTTTTTAGTAATAAAATATAAAAATTTCCATCCCCACAGTTTGAGAATAGCTGCAAAAATATAAAATATTAACAAAACTAAATAAAAGTAAAATAATTATTATAGATTCAACGCGACAGTAATTTACTTAATGACAGGTTTGTTCAAAAGCTCGGCCATCGAATAAATTTGTTTCACCTGTGGATGGATGATCTGATGTAGGCCAATTTTGCATGCCCGCGACTCGTTTCTATTCCGCAATTTCCATAATTAAAAGTGTTCCAGTTGATGTGGTGGTCGTCGTCATCGCCGTGCTGCACTGGTGCAATGCTATATCACTTATTATAGCGCAACTAGCGTCGACGACGACAACGACGACGACGGCTATCTTTATTTGGGACAAAGTGCGCTCACGTAAATAGCAGCAACTGGCGAGATCGATTAGGGCAAAATCTCCTCAATTTTTAGAGAATAGCCAACCGGACCCCGATCGAGAGTGCAGGAGTGCAGGCAGGCAGCGACAGCAGCGCATTAATTTAGAAAGATGGTGGTGATGCAACTGGAGACCTACCGTCAACACTTTAATTTCCCCAGATATCTGATACACATTGCCTCCAGGTAGTATCGTGTTACCTTGTGAGGTGTTCGAAGATACGCCGCGCGCGGCTCTCCTTTTGGGCAAAATGCAACATCATCGCGAGCGGGCACAAGTTTGGAATTGTATCGAACTCTACTAAATGGCCAGGCTAGTGGTCGTTTGGCGTCTTCTCTAATTAGAGCTGATGATGTGTTGCGTAAATAAATGGAGCAGATCAGAACTGGTTTCGCCTTATATAAACCCCCATTGGGAAAAGGTAAGAGTTCCGTCTGCGGTGTTCTGCAACAGCTCGTCTATTTCGAGGGTAGCCCCCTCCCCGCGCCCCGGGGCTTGCAATATTGAAATTCGTTGTTGACTTTTTGTTGTGTACTTTCTTGTCGTTATTGCAGAAATCACCGATTTTACACCGGGATGTTAACAAGCACTTTTCGGAACTTGTCCCGAGCTAAGACGGTCTCATTTTCATTGGTGAGTTATTATCCTTCGCGCATGCGCACTTTCTCGCGCGGCTTAATTTGCGAGCAAAATCGTAAATTTGCCGGAACATCGCATAAAATGTCGGCTGCGAACGTTATTGCAATCACGACGCCAATGATGGTGGTTATAATTCTCGCATTTAGGGAGCAGGTGACTGGGAAATTTATTCACCTTAAAAACCCCCTCATTAACAAGGCGCGCAATGTGTATGCTGATTTTTCGTGAATTTCGGCAGCGAAACCGTATGCGGCATTCCTTCGCGATTTATACGAGAAAGTTTGCTCGTAATCGACCAGGGGACACTGAGGACCCTAAGGAGCTGTGGCCCGACTGCGGTACTCCATAGAGGGTTTTGCACTTACATGATATATCAATTAAACACTTTTTATCTGATATCGGAAACTCGCCAGGAAAAGTGCTTTTCGAGTTTATGGGTGCTGCTCACTGGGTTTTGGTAATGCATGCAAATCTTGTCTAGATGATGGAGACTTCAGCTAGAGTCTTCAGGAATTGGCTAGAGTCGAGCCTGTGGATTGAAGGTGGAAGAGTTTTCGCTATCTGAAACATGATCTATTGGCGGTGAATTTTAAGTAGAGTCGAGGACAGGAGTGATGTGAATATCGTATTAGTTTGGTCGACTTTTTGTTTGTTAGTTTGGTCTAGGAGTAACTTGTTGAAGTTGTCACAATTTGCCGCTTTTATTTTTACATATGTACTTTGATCCTATAGCTCATACATACAGACACACATACTATATAGCTTTGTTAGATTCACTTTTTACAGAAAACATGGCAAGGCATGGAAATTCCCTCGGTGTACGTCTTAGGGCTTAGGACTTATTGCCAATTCCGACACATAGGGGTCTATATGCACCTTGTTGGTTGCGGAGTGCTGAATCCCTTTCATTAAGTCACAAACTAGACTTTTTGAGGTAGTCTTCGATGTCTCCTGAAGTATAGGTGCCATGATCTCTGGTTGAGTATAGCCTAGGCCAGCGGTCGGGAGCCGCTAGCTGACACGCGAGAAGATCTGTGATGGTACGCCACACTCGACAAACGCGTCGGCATAAGAGTTCACAGACGTACGCGCTATATATGGAAGATAGGATACTACCCGCCGAGGACACGATTCCCTCGAACCTTGATATAAAGATTCCACATTCAGTCATTCACGTACAGGCCGCCGGCAGGCCGTGGCCTGAAAGGTTTTCGCCTTGAGGCCGATTATCACCACACACTCCTCAGCCGCTACCTGAATGGCGCCTGCAATCCAGGAAAACTAACAAAAATCTTTAAGTCCGTGGGTATTTATCGTCAGTCCGGGCCTGAAGATCTGAACTTCTTATTCAGTCTGAAGTTTTCGTTGATGTCATGAACATTTTTTCACTTGAATTACCAACCGTCGTCTTCGAATATTTTTATGTAAGGAGTCATAATGTCACCAGCAGTTCACGGCCTGTCAGGCAGATGTGTCAAGGCCCCATCCTTCAGCCAGACTGAGTAGTGTGTGGGCTCGTTATCCTCTCTGGCAGACCGGCAGCTTTCAGAGCGATAAAGCAAAATGGAACTATATCCAAACCAGTTTGATACTGCATTCTCAACTGGGTCGCCCTTGTGGCGAGATCTCTGGTCAGGCCTTCGAAGGCAATAGAAGGGCCGACGACTTGGCCAGATCGGGCAATTTTCATCAGTTCGAAACTGTCTATTGGGGCTTCCACTATATACTCGTAGTTTGGTGAAGAGAAGCTATGATGGAAGGTATCGTTCGTCGAAAGTTGCGATTTCTGCCTACGAAATGAAACAGGGATTTGCTGGGATGCACTAGGGAGTCTGTTGGGACACTGCTGTGCTTGTTAACCGTTCGTCCTAAATTGCCACCTACGGTGAATCGGAATGAAAAGGACACAACTTGTGGGAGCTATCAATCAAATCCTCGATGCTTTGTGTGATCTTGATAAAACAGACTAGTCTAAGGACAAATTTCTAAGCAGACTGCTGAACTTGTTCAAGACTGAGCTGTAAAGGCCGTTAAGAGTATAATGGGCCCAAATAGTGCCCACAGTATTTGTGGAACCTATATAACTTATTATAATACAAAAGCGAATTTTGGAATATGACATAGAAATAGACCAAATCTGAGGTGGAAGAAAGGAGTACATCACAGCGCCCATGATTAACGGATACCAAAGGGGGCTTGAAATTGAAATCGATTCATACCCGTTGGCAGTCAGAAATCAATCTACAAGTGGATCAATTGATTGTGCAATGATCTTGCAAAAAGTATCACTTGATAGAGACGTCTCACAAGAGGTGAGACTATTTTCTATACGAGTATTTCGAATGTAATGTGCAAAACTAGGGTTGAAGTTGTTGAAGATCGCTGCTGATCACTCGTGTTTTAAACACATGGCTCCCCGTATTTGAGGATCAATACTGATTTTTAAAACTGGGTCAGACTGGTTACATATTGTTATCCTTATATCTTTTATTATGAATGAAATGATGCCACTAAAGATCACTGATCTCATTTTAACCATTGCGTAACGACGCAAAAAGCGACGATTTGTTTTTACAAATTTATTGATCCTTTCTTTTTCTTAACGACACACATAAATACTCCCAAGTCAAAATATACTGCAAGATCACCCCGCAACAAGAAAAAAAACGCAAGTAACTTTTATTTCTTGGTAATAAAATATTTTACGTCCGCTGTAATAAAGCAAAAACCCTGAAAAATTATGTCAATTTTGATACCTCAATAAATTAAGCCATCCTTTCCCGCCAGAGATGAGCCCAGAATATAAATTTACAAATTACATGCACTTTCCTGCACCGTGATGCACTAGCCCGAGATGATCGCGCACTAAAAGGGGTGGATCGGGCCTTTTCTGAATCCAATCTGGCAGACCTTAATAGCCTTCTGCAGAGCATCTTATCTCCTCAGGTTTACTCTTGGACAACAGAAAAAAAATTGTTGTTTTGTAGTTTTTATTCGGGTGAAATGTAACCAATTAATCGGGTGAAAGTAAAACCGTAACGAACCGAAGGCAAACACACATATGGCGGGCGAATCACAGTTTTGTGCGTTATAAAATATATCGTGAGAAGGTCGACCTCGAACACCTATGTTTGTGCGTCTTAAGGTTGTATGATATTGTTTTTTTGTTGAGATCTTGTTGGTGTACATCCGAAGAAATATTACCTTTTGACAGGCATGCAGGGGATTAACTTGTTCAGTTTTTCATAAAGGAGGATGGCTCTCAGGTGCAGCAGCAGACGTGTAATGTGGACAGAGGGAAAGACTTAAGCGACGAACTTCATTAGCGTGATCATATTTTGCAAGTGTCAAACGAGGATCAATAATCGGGGAATGACCATTAATATTCTGGATGAGGGTCTGTGGAAATCGTACATGCTTCTCGAGGGGTATTTGGGTCAAGTTTAATGTAACATGGAGTTAATTTGGGAATTTTTTACAAGTTGTAGTCATTTTTTTTGGGAGGATAGTCTTTTGGGTTGAAGGAAGATTTTTTTTAATCGGGATTAATTGTGGCGTGTACGCGGTCTGATTTAAAATTGTATGACCTTATGTAATATGGAAAAAAAATATGTTTCTGTGAACCAAGCTTCTTTAAATTAATTATTACTCAATGATTTGATGAGCTGAAATAGTTTGGGGAGTTTGACTTTCGGGATTTTTAGCTGGAGTTTCAAATGGCGGAAGGGTTCAGCAGAGTGACATCTAATATTCAACTTATCTCCAATTTTTAAAGTTTGTGTTGAGTTAGAAGACTTTGGAATGTAATTTTATATTAGAACTTAAGAACTCAAAAGCTTTCAGGGCTCTAGGGTTGTCTAGGGTTGCGGAAATTAAGAAAAATCCAGTACAATCTATTTTTAGTAAAGTTGAAATAGCAAAGGTAAGGGTTCCATGCTTCAAAACTGAATTTTCTGGTTGGGCCGTCATAGCCAAATCTCTTAGAAGGACTCACAACGACTTTATCATATGGGTAAGACTCAAGCGAGGAAGCATGGCTACTTGGAACTTTAGGCAAATGAGTAGAGCAGGAAAGTTATGATCTTTGATCTTGAAACTACAAAAGTACAAAGTAAAAGATCGTAGCATTGTCAGAAGCAAAGTGTCAGGCTTTGTAAAGTCTTTTCTTCTAACAGAATCTAATGAGGATATTCGACCACGTACCCTCGAATAGTGCAAAAATGATCCTGGAGGACTTTAATGCTAAGATCGGAAAGGAGGATCAGTATATGACAACGAAAGGTAAACATCTTCGCGCAGGGATATTTATCTTAGGCATCCGATGACCATCCGGAGTAAAAATAAGTTAGTTGGTTAATTTTTTTAAAAGCGCCCCTGAAACTTGCATGCATAGCGAACAAATGGGCCTGGCCACTTCAGCTCCAGGCATGAACATCTATAAATACACCCGCATCGGCATAGATCATTCAAATGTCACTGTGCCATTTGCGTGCCATTTTATCAAGTGGTCCCCCCACTAAGTACTAACCATTTCCTGTGCTGCTTGACCTTTTTAATCGTACGATAACCGATCTACTGAGTAAGCTAATGACATCCTTTATGATCTCCAAGGTAATTGTCCCATTTCTTTCTACTACACAATTTTTTAAACTTCCAATTTTGCTTCCTGTTTGCTGTTCCTATACGTCTGCAGCAAACCACTTTCGCAGCCTCTGGGTTGTACAGGTTTTCTTCTACCAAGGATTGAGTTCATTACACTTCAGTGAAGGGTGGTTTACGAAGCCTCCGAACGTGGCTGAGTTTAAATTTGTCATGGTCCTCCAGGTAGCAGAGCGGTATGTCAACACTGGTCTAATAACTACTATATAATGATTACTGGCCCAATATTTGCTGAAGATCTCGTTACTGATAGATCATCTCTTTTATGTTGACTCTCCATTTAAGCATGGGTTCCAAAATAAGAATTAAGTACTAAACTGATCGGAATGATCGACTTATCAGTGAGCGTTCACCATAGGTAGACGAGGAGAAAGACTGTTAGATAGACCGGTGAAAAGTCGGGATGCGACGGATTGGGTAGTACCAGATGAGGAAACATTTGGTCATAATGTCTAGCTGTAGAACTTCAGTTAACAACTGAGGTAAAGAATAGGGGAAGCAAAGGATTTACTTGGATTGTAGGTCCATTGAAAGAGGAGGACTCAAAGATTGTATTGAGCAATGAAAATTTCAATGTCTTTATCAGAGATGAACCGTTTGTTCAGTCAATGATCAATCCACCAACGACCAAATTCCAAAATCCACAACAACCAACCAAAAAAGTTTTAAAACGACACTCAAAACTCCATCTCCCAAAAAATTTCAAAAAAAAAAATGAAACAAAAAACCCATATTGACTCAAACTGTCTTTTATCACAATCCAGAAACCGATAGATAGAATCTCGATCAAAGCTCTTTTCACCAACCACGACAACACCACACAACAAAAAAACCCCAATCATAATACGAACGCGCATCTTCTGCTAAAATTGGCACCAAATAACACCTTTGTAATTTGGCAAACACCCATCTCTGGCGCATGTTTGCCTGATGATATCATATCAAATATTGAACGACAAATACCTCAAGACACGCAGTCTGCACTTAAGAAACTTCTGTGCAGGATGATGATGATGAATAATGAACGTTTCTATTTATAAGTGTTCAAATAAAAGACCTGCAGCTTTTTCGAGAGTGGAGTTTTCAGTTTATAGCATTCGTTTTTCAGGTAGTAAGGTATGGAAGGAAAAAAACAACTGAAATTTTCTCTTTGACACACGCACGAAAAAGATGAAAACAATTTATGAAAGATTTTCCCTTCCCCGAAAAAAAACGAAATAATTCTGATAATAATAATGCTTGTCCTGAAAAAAAACTGTCACGCAACGATCGCTATCATCTAGCAGATACTTAACGTGCCTGATGCCATGATTGCTGGTCATGACTTCTTCCGGCCCGCTTTGATCGCAATCTTTAACCGAAAATTTCCTGTGAATCTGCCGCTCATTACGCCTAGAGATCCCCTTCCCGATCGGCGGGTTTGAAGCCACGATTCCACGCAATTATCACCCATTAAACAAGAAACGAACATAATCACTGTGCGCAGCCGCACACAAATAATCCGCAGCACGAGCTTAGTGGTGCCCCATTCATAAATTGAGGCGCTGCTGATGCTGAACTGAGCAGCAGCTTGCCGCGCAGTCGTCACAGTCCCACCAACCGAACAAAAAAAAAAATATACATAAATATATTGTACCTTCGGGAATGGCATCTTTGCAGCGTCGAGGTTAGCATGGCCAAAACACGATACCTGGTGACTGCGAACGCAGCGGAGGAATGTCGGCTCATCCGTCCGATTTGGTCGCTGCTCTCGGCAGCTCATCTTGAATGGCTAGAGACTGGCATCGAACCAATTGAGGAGTTGTGCCTGGCCCAAACAAATCTGCCAACAAATGGTGAAAGATAATCAGCGCGAGTGTGCTAGCCTTTAGCTGTCCATTGTATCCACGGAAGAATGTCCACTAATGACGATGATGGCGACGATAATGATGGTAGCGAGTAGGAGGATGTGCTCCTATTGCCGAGGCATGCATGTGGAGCATGATCATGAGCAGAGCAAACTGAACGAGAAATATTACCTGCACCTAAACATGGGGCCCCAAATTAATGCTCCACATTGACTTGGAAAAGTGTTTTTCTTCTTGGGGCGACTTTCCTTCGGGTTTAGATCTCCACACGGTACTCTCCTGGTGCTCTAGGTGACGAATGTACAAATATTTGCTAGCATTTATCCCTCCGCAGTAAGCGCTTCCGCAAGTGTTGGCGGACGGCGCAGAGCGAAATGCGTTGTTGAGATTTATGTATGGCTCGAAAGTTGAAAGCAGTAGGAAGATGTGAAATAGTCGGGATCAATCATCCAAAGTGGCAGAAATTACTGTACTGATCTTAAGGCATCCACGACTCTCGGTGTGCATCAATCTAGAGATACTCTTGCCAGAGTTATGGGACGCGTGCCATATACGAGTGCTTTCTGGTGTGATTGATTTGTTGTCGGCTTTTGTGCTTTTAGCAAAGGTAAATTGTGATTTGCGTTGATGACTTTGTGTGTATGCCTTGAAATAATAATAACGCGCATTCAACCGGGGGACGTCAAGATCTTGGGATGCTTTGAATTTACTATTAAACTTGGCCTTGTTTTTCTATTCAAGTGGTGTAGAGCCTCAAGTGGAATTTCAATTGATGGAATTTAATGCAGGTTGTTTGCTCGATTTGAGATTCACCAACGCAAAAAAATATTCATACAAAGGAGAATGTTAGATCTGATTCCACGAGGAGCCGGATGTATCAAATCGAGGAAAACAAAATGGCCAAAATCGAGCCTTAACCGCTGAACCGATTTTGATTAAATTTGATACAGAGATAGATTAGACCTTACAGAAGGACATAGGCTACTTTTTCTCTCGAAAGGCGTATTCGTGCGTGTTGTGCGAATCCAATTTGATTTAGATCGGTCAAGGAAATAATTTTCTCCAAAGCCTGCTATCTATTCTTCTTCTACAAATCACGATATTATTACGTCAAAGTTCACTTCAAACTGAACAGCGTAAAAAGCTTGCACAACTGTAGCTTGATGACCCCTGCAGCGTGTAGTCGCGTATCTCAGAGCCGCTTGTAGCCGCTCATGTAGCCAAAGCGTGTAGCCGCTCGAATACCAGTAGACGACAACCCTTAGTTGCCAAACGTCACGAAGCTGAAGAGGCTGCTGAGACATTAGAGCAGACTCGGGCACGTCGGTTTTAGATCCCAAGCGTCATGTGCTCCTCATAGCTACAGAGACCTACAGAGAGTCACAACGACGACGTGTTTTAAATGTTGAACGATGGTCGCAACGCCTATCTAGATAAAGTACATGTTAATGACCTGCAAACCCATCCTCATCGTCCCACGACCACATTTTTATTGAAAAAGTTATGTGGTAAATCGATTACACCACTTCGATGCCATTCCGCCGCTACCCCTCTGCCACACCATTTACTACTTAATCGCCAAGCCACCTTTAGGCTTTTCTCTTCTTTTCGGCTTCTTCCAACCTCAACTTCCAACTTCAGCTTCGTTTCGTATGTGTCCTAGGAAGTTTTTCGGTGTTAGTGGAGCTTCTGTCATTGCCTCTGGTTTCTAGATCCCGAATCTCAACACCATACAAGAAGATATGATCCGCGTTACTCGTTCACTTCCTCTCAATCCTTTGTAAACCCGTTCTCCTTGTTTGGATGAGTCTGTAGGTCCACCGACACTATCAACTGCCCTTGTCAATCCGTTACAAGCTCGAGGTGCATTATCTGCCTCCGCAATGTATTTGGCTCGCCTCCAACATAATGTATGGAAGAATGCCTCTTCTGGCCAGTATGTCTCTGTAGATAATCCCTGCGCACGCCACATTGTTGGACGTGTTCCTGTATATACAGCATTCACGGAGACCGCTTAGTCTACATACGGTCCTTCATTTTCTGTTGTTAGCTGTCCTCTTCAACGTCTTCTTCTGTCTACAATGCTGCGTATAACACGACTGAGATAATCAGGGAGGTGACGCCTTGGTATGACGCCATGTCCTGCAAGTGTGCAATATTTAGCCTCTGGTCGATCATCACTCCCACGTATCTTAGGGCGAGCTGTGATGAGTGAATGATCTGCTCTCATACCTCGATCCTCAGTTTTGTGTTCAGAAAGCGCCGAACCAGCACTTTCAGACCACGCTTTGATCTCCAAGATCACTTCGTTTGCGCATAATTCAATCTCATCGAGGCGGTGTCCTATGACCACTTCTCCAATATGGTCCGCGAACCCAAGCGCGAAGTGAACTGCTCCTTGCCTCAGCACATAGTTATACATTGTGATCCACAGGAAAGGGGCCCAAGATAGAACCCTGCGGAACTATACACTGTTGACCCGATTCACAATGAAGTGAGCTACCTTCTTTCGGCTTCAGATGAAATCCCCAAAACATTGGAGGGGGAGGGGATTGTCTGGCTACCCTCGGGCCTAGCACCACCCCCCGGCACTGCTGGCGCAGGACTTCTTCCGATAGGTGGCGTTCTTCTGATTATGTATAACATTCAAAGTACTATAACAAATTTTCGACAATAGACTGTGATATTTGAACATAACCCACTGAACCAGCTTGATGTTGTCTATTTTTATATGCGTTTAGTCAGTTAAGCTTATTTTACAAATCTATTTACTCAAGTGTTAATAAAACATAGTAAAGTACAAATCCAATATGGTTAAAGGTGAAGACAGATGTTCGAAACAGGTGGCTCAAGTTCAACATCATGCAAATTCAACGGTGGGAAATTCCAGTTTTTTTGTTAAAAAAAAAACTTTTAAGTCAACAATTGTCACTCCACTTTTGCTATTTTTTTACTACGAAATTTGTAGTAAATTACCTGTAAAACATCAACAGTGAACAGATTGAAATATGTTGAAAATATAGTGACAAAACTGATAGACAATGTCATGTGTATATTTGCATATATACAGACTAAACTAGATTAGATCGATTTATCATCATCAGCTAAGGAAGTGCAGCAAAAACCACAACGCGCCGCGTTCGATGCAATGATACCAGAGGCCACTGCATAATAATGCAAGAAATTACAAAATCGCACAACTAGAACCAATTATGTCAATTTTCTACAGGAACTACATAATTGCCAGCCGCCATCCTCTGAATCGGAGCACACTTACTTCATCTTGGCTAACAATCAATAATAGCATGGTGCACCGATTGGTCTCGTCAACATCATTGTAGCAACTCACAGTAGGCACTATCAGTAGTACTAGCCACTGTAGACTGCTGCAGATTGCACTCGGCCATAGTACAATGGTGGTGGTGGTACAAAATCGTTTCGGAGTTTGGTTCGATGGTGGTTTGGTGCTACTAGTATCCATAGTTCCGACACTGTAAAAATCTTCAAGTTTCCTATCCAAAAGATCTTAAAGGAGCTGCCGAACAACTTCACTACTGATCTGCCTAATAGATACATCATAGAATGGCCAAGGAGAGATATTTGCCACCAAAACGAAAAAACAAGAATGGTGGAAATATTGCATTGCATGACGACTGGAAAAGTGCAATTTGCTGCAACCGATTTGATCTTTAGTTTGAACCCCAATGGGAAGGTAGTTATTAATTATGGGCGAAGACCCTCAATCATTTGGTATCGATTTCGACACATTTTGCTGGTGATCTCTAGCCTGATGCCCGGATAGAGTCTGGCCATTATTTCGCAAAACCTATGAATTATGGAGAAGAAACATTGAAGGTAGTGTAGCAGTGTAGAATTGGTAACGAGAATACAATAATTATCCGATGACGATTATGATGCCTCTGTTCATCGCGTTTGTTGTTGTTTTTTGTTTGAACGATCCGCGGGGACTGATCGTGGAATTGGAGCAAGGTTTTGAGTAAATATTTCTATTTTGGATTTTTTTTTTGTTCTTTGGAATGTAAAGATTTTGGTTTGTTGTGAAATGATGCATCGTAATGGGATCTATACTTTTTCAGATGTACCTTTTATGGTCCTAAAATTGAAGGTTTCAGAACGTGATATACACGGTCATTGATAAGTTAAGTTGGAATATTGATTCTTAGATCATCTTTCTTGAGCTATTAAACTCTACAGGATCAGTTGGCTAGTTTGCTTCCAATGCTTAAGGGGTCGTGCATTACGTCCATTCGTCACAGGCCCTGCCAGTAGTATCTTATAGAAAACTCTAGATAGCCTATTTGGTATGCTCGCAAACAACTTCTGGCTAAGGTCTATTTGCTCTCAGCTTCAACGCCCACTTTTTTCTGTTTTAAGACAGAGTGGATGAAATGATGTAGCTACATATAGGCTTCCAAGGCTTTTGACAGACTATGGCATTCTCCGTGGCTCCGTTTTCTGAACTCCAAGCTATTGGTATCGACGCAGTTTTAAGGAACTGGATTGAGAGGTTCCTTTCTGACCGTTCAATCAAGGTAGTATTGGATGGCGTCGAGTCCAACCCTCATTCCATCTGGTCTGCTCTCAATCCTCTCAAACCCACTTCATAGTTTTGTCGATCACGGTACTCTGCGTTACTCCCACACCTATGACAACATTAGACAAGCACGTGCCAGACCTTGTCTCATAGGCCGTGAACTTATGCTCAACTCTATTAACTGGGACATTGAACTCATTCTTGCTTGAGGCCTCAAGAATCGTGTCGAATTCAACGCACCCAAAACAAAGTACTGTCTTATCTCTACAAAAACCTGCACCGGCGACACCTGTAGTTTGAACCTGGAGGAATCCAACACAACCACTCACATTTTCCAATAGATGGCGCCACCGCCCACCAGTAAAGGGCAAGGCAAAAATGTCAGATTAGAAATGTCAAATGATAAACTATCAACAACTTATTACATTTAAGAATTTTTATAGACATGTCGAACTTTGAGCCAAATATACGTCAATTGAGGGTTTTTTCCCCTGGCTGTGGCTGTGGCGAGTCGAAAGGTTTAGAGACTTATGGCGAGGCTTCTATTAGTGACAGAAACTCTTCTAAGGTGATGATTTTGAGGTGGGAGATAAGGAGCCTCCCGAATGGCTGAAATAGTTTGAAGATGCAAAATTTCGCAACTTTCCATCCTTTGAAAGCCTTGGAAATGTTCCAAAAGCGTGTGTGTGAGTGTCATACGAGTTTGAAACTAAGAGACGTCGAACGTCGTTTTTTCACCTGCACACAGCTTCTTCGACGAAATCTACCTGGAAATACCTCTCGGCGTGCTCTCCAGACATCATCCGTTCTGACTACCACCTATTCCGATCAATGATTGGCTGACTAAGCAGCACTTCCGCTCTTTCAGACAGACCAAAAAATGTATCGCCGGATCACTTCAAAAGACGAGAAGTTTTTTCGACGCGAAGTCAAAGATGAAAAAAGCTAGTGGCTAGCTGTAGGAAGTATCTTGAAGAATAGTAGTAAAAATAGTAGGTAGTAGTAGTAGTAGCAATAGTAGTAGAAATAGTAGCAAGTAATAGTAGTAAGCATTTTTCCACAATAAAGCCTCAAATCTTGAAAATACATTAACTAAGAACTATAAATTAGTACAGGATTCGTCATAAATCCATTTAAGGGCGAAACTAACATGACACTCTGACAGGGAAATCAAACTCAAAACAAAAAAACCGAAGGACTAATGTGACAGGGACTACATACAGCATCAAAGTATCACGAACATCGAAACTTAATTGAAGATATTAAGTAATTTAATGAACCATGCACGACTCCACGAAAAAAACCCTTCCTTATATCCAAATTGCAGCTGAAGACCTCAGCAACAACAACACCAAAAAAAAAACACGGCTGATGTCTCATTGACAAATCGCAAAATGAAACTGAAAAAAAATATGCTTTACTACTCCTAAAATTTATATTCATACAATTAAACTTTAATCTTCTCAATCGGAACGAATTACCGCTAAAAAAATCGAGACTTCATGCAATAGTCTCAAGGTAATGCAGTTTTTTTTCGTTGTTGTTGGTGCTGCCATCCAATCTAAGTATGAACGAACGAAAAAAATAAGATTTATATATAAAAGTTAAAGTTAGTCTTCAATTAAGCATTAACAGAGAGAAACCCCACGTCAAATGAAAGCGAGAAAGATTTTAATTAGCTCCAACACGGCTCCGAACACCGTTACTTATCGTTTATAAAATGATTTCATATATAGTATATAGCAGCCAGCCTGTCACATAGAGTATACGTTTCACGTTCAAGTTCCGCATGCCACGAAAATTAACTCTCAAGTGTCAATTTTGACCTTTAAAGATTTAAATTTTGCCTGAACTGTGATCTGTCAGTCACCATACGAAATAATCATACCTGAAAAAAAGAAGCAGGGAAAAAATATAATTCATATAGTAACGCCAAAAAATTACATACGGCACACCGCATCTGGCCAGGCCGCATAGTCTTCCACCTTCGACGTGTGTCCTTGTCAAGTTAACTTGAAATCTAGCTATAGCACGGCGACGGCGGCGGCGCGCACAGCTCATATGTGATTACTGAGAAACAATAAAAATTACTCACATTGCGTGAAGTAATTAAATCGCATCTGAAGCCGCAGCAGCAGCAACAGCTATAGTAGAGATACAGCAACAACAAAAAAAAATCAACAAGAACAACAAAAAAACCACGGCGAAAAGAAAGCAAAATCCGCCGCGCATAGGTAAGGTAGAGTCCGGCGCAGAGTCCGCGCGCATAGAGCAAGGCAATCAGCAAAATGTATAGCAAGCGCATGCGTAACTAGTTGAAGCTCGCTGACAAGTTAAGTCATATTTGCCGTGAAATAGCTTCAGGTATAAGCTAGGTCACCTGGGCACTCTTCAGGAGGTTCCATAATCCATATCAAGAGCCCCAACCAGCCAGCCAGCCACACTCAGCCCCTCACAGCCCCAGCTCAGCACGCGGGCAGGTAAAACTCATTCCACTGTAATCTTTTCAATCATGCGCAACGCCCGATCGATAATCACCTGTTTTGATTAACAAAATCCACGACCTCGTCGTCGCACCTCTCTAATCCTGGACTCGTGCTCAAAACCAACACCTTGGCTAGTTACGTTTTTTCCTTCTATCTCACCTTTTTGGCCGGCATTTATATTTTATATCTACATACACAATATTTTTTCTACACTCTTAAAATGTCCCATAAATTTTCATCTATCGGAGAGGAGAGCGAAAAAAAAGCGTCTGGTCGTAATCGTAATTATATCTTTGATTCCAGTGCGCAATGATGAATACAACAACAAAAAAACGACAACATTAAATTGAATGCGCACCACGACACAAGAGTGAAATTTTCTATAAATCGCCTCAAGCCAGTTTAGGATCAGTAGGCGGAACGTGGCCCGATCCATTAGAAAATTATTTTCAATGCGAAATCCTCTTAATTTGTCACCTGGAGACTCTGTTGAGGCTTAGGCTGATGCTGATCTTGGGTACGAGTTAATCAAGTTTCGTCATTATTACAAATATTATTAATGCAAGCGAATATCAAACTGTGTTAATCAGGTGTGTAGATCAATTAATAGAGTTAGAGATCGTTTTTTGGTTAGGAGTTAGCTTTCCATTCATGCAATGGTGCTGCAACCCAAATTGAGGGTTGGTCTCTTCTAGGATTTTTCTAAGTTTAGAGTTCCCTGCTGCATGTCTCAAGTTCGGAATGTTGAGTATTGCCTATACGTCAGCCGACACAGAGTTGACATAACTCGTCCTAGGTCTACCTTCTTCCTTTTTAGATGAGGTGTTGGGTCCAAAAGCTACTACATCTCCTTACCTCATATCTGTAGACTAGACTTCAATGCTCTCAGGACTCAGGGGATAGTTGCACCTCAGCTACTGCTTCCAGCAAAGTCCTGTTCTCCGTAAACCTTGCACATTTAAAGAGGACTGACTCCGCGTACTCTTTATCCTCCGGGCAATCCAGAAAGAACAGTGAATCGTTCAATCTGAAGCGACTTGTTGTACAACCTCTTGCCCTCCAATGCAAGAATATCAATGGGAGTGCTGATAAGAAGAGATTATTTTCCTCCTGTTAGCCGTTCTGTCCAAAGCCGATGCCCACACTAGCACTGCATACAATAGCACAGAAGTATGAATTTCGTGATAAGGAAGCGTCAACTTGTCCTGGAGCCTCTATTTTAGGCAGCATCCTCGCAAGTGCTGATGGTGGAAGCTTTTGCCACCACGTCCGCCAACTGCACCCGAATTTGAGCCTTCGATCAATCAGCACTCCCAAATACCGAAGTGCGGCAAGCATAGCTTGCATAAGATCAACGTTCTCGAGCCACTTTTACGAATATCTCGATTTCATCGAGTCGCTTTCCTAATGCCGCGACTCGACTTTGAGGATTCCATTGCTCAGGGTAAACTTATTCTCTCAGGTTAGCTTTAAATACTCGGCGAACTCACCTGGTGCCAAACTAGCTACCAGCTTCATCGCTCCGTTGGGTATACCGTTCGCTCGGGGGTTGTCCAGCGGCAATCCTGGGTGCAATGGGGATTTACCCAGCTCCGGGTACAAGCTTTTGACTCTTCCATTGCTCAGGGAACACTCTTACTCTCAGGCACGCTTTGAATACTCGGCAAACCCACCTGGAGCCAAACTGCCTACCAGCTTTGCCACTCTGTGCGATTGCCGTTCGCTCACGGGCTCTTCCAGGGGCAATCCTATTCGTGGATGCTACAATTTCTTCATCCCTTACCTCTGGGATAACCGCGTCATTCACGTTTACTGCCGGCAGGATGTTCGTGCTTCCGTTCTATGAGTGTCGTACGGTGTTTTCCAGCATTACAGGGCCGATAATTGTTGGGGACCGCTTACCTTTACTCGACGACAACACTACTTTATTGCATAGGCTTTTAAAATGCTCTGCTTCACTCTTCTGGATAACACGTTTTAACCCTCTTCTTGCCTCCTTATATTCCATAAGGACCTCGTCGTAATCCGGCCGTTGCCGCCTTCGTTCACAGCGGCTTCTGGCCATTAGGCAAATCCATCGATCGTCGTTTCATGAGAAGTGCGATGAACGACTTCGGAGTTTTGAGCGCTGTGGTATTGAGGCGTTACATGCCTGCTTCACCACCACGAGGATACGTGTGACCCTTTCGCTAACTCATCCTGTCTGGTCAATGCTCTGCCGCAGGATCATCTGTTTGAACAGTTCTTCATCGAACTTGTTCTGGGCCCATCCCATTCTTATGGCGTGGTATTTTGCTGCACCCTTTTGTTCTTCTTCCTCTACGGAATGGGTTCAGCGGTCTGCCTAGTGGCTTGTCGATTAGACTTGAGGAGGACAAGACCCTCCTCTCCTTGCTTTGGCCCTTTGAAGGGGTCCAAAAACTTGGCACAAAGAAGAGGCTGTCTGAAAAAGGTCATTGCGGCTATCCCATTTTCTTCTTCTTGGCTCCCTGCTCCCTTGGAAGTCCGCTGACCACTACAGTCAAGACAGCAAATGAGCCCGACATGGTCCCCCCCTCTCTAGCTGATATAGAAGTTGGTACTGCAACTTTGCTGTAGGTCCAGGAACTTCGGAATAACCGAATAACCTGTGGAATAACCTCTCGCAGTCAGTATTTCCGAACTCCTACAACATCCAAGAGTTCAAACGCAGGGTTCATCACCACCTTCTTCAATACCCCCCCGTACCTTTTAATCATTAACCTATACCCCCCCCCTCATCCCTCCACCGTACTAAGCTTACTGCTAGACATTGCACCATGACGTGACAAATGACATGACGGACTAGTAGTACAAAGGGTGACTCCTAAGCTTAGCACTGCCACATAAAAAAAAAAAAAAAACATATCTGTGGCTGTCTGGTTGCTTGAGTTTGCTTCTTGGCTTCCCAGGTTCTCTTGGCGGCCATCCTGCCGGTATCTTTGGAAGGAGTTTGCAAGAGCAGGATTTCGATCTGCTCCGTGGGGTTTCCAAATTCCACTCTGGCCCTCGTTGCTTTGGCCCACTCAGGCTCAATTGATCTATAAAAGTCCAATGAGTATGGTAAGATAGGGAAGGTTTATCCTGCCAGAGCCATGAATATGGTAAGATAGGGAAGGTCTGCTTGGTGCCCAGAGGAGATGGTTAAATTGCAGTCCAAAAGCTACCCATTGTCATGCAAATCACGATCGCTTTGCTTCTTGGTTTGTTAGATCCGATCATATTAGCCCGTCCCTTTTAGGACAGCTTCCAACGGACACCACAATGAGGTTGTGAGAGCACTTCCACCAGTCCGAGATAGTTGAGGCACGCGAATATTCACATACAATACACGTTGCTCTTCCGATCTTGCTAGTGATTGATCGCTGGGTCTGCCTACTGGTCTCTTTCCTGGAATTTCTGCTACTTTGCGACCAGTGGTGTTGTGCTAATTTTTTTTCTACCGGAACGCGAACGGGAATCTATTTGAATAAGAAAACAGCTGTTTGATTTTTGTTTGAATGACAACCCGAGTCGAAATATTAAGACATCAGACCTTCTCGTACGGTCTCACTTCTATTGTTCTCTCGTGCGGCGACCATTTTTAGCGTCTCCTTACGATTTCAGACGGTTTCACAATTGAAAATACAAATTTTCTGTCGTTTTCGGACGATATCCGAAGATCTCATTCGATTTCACACAAGATTTTTCTTAGAATTCGTGACTCATCGAAAACTGGACTTAGACCGAAATTTAATTTTCATTTCACTTAGTTTTCGGCGATTTTCCCCAAGCTAAAATCTAATATTATGTCTTAAGCATTTCAGGTTTCAACTATCTCACAGGCTCCAACTACCTCGCCAGGAAAAGAAAAATAACTTCAGTATATACATATATATGAGAAAAAAAAATTTTTATTTTTATTTATATTAATTTTAATAATTTGAAATTAAAAATATCGAATTTTGATTAATTTTTATTAATTACAAATTAATATATTGAATACATCAATGTAGTACACATGCCGTACGATTTCATTTCGAGAGGTTATTACTGCCCGAAAAGGGAAAATGACCTGCGCAGGTCATTTCCCGCGCGATAGAATTTAAGACATCAAACGATCTCAGACCTGCGCAGTTCATTTCCCCGCGCGATAGAATTTAAGACATCAAACGATCTCAGACGCCCTGAAAAAGCACAAAATAAGACCGTCTGATGTCGTCTGAGATCGTCCAAACAATAGAACTGAACTTGCTTTTACGCTATCGTACGATATCGGACGCCCTCAAAACAGGTAGCAAAATCGAGACAAAATTTTTGACTCGGGAAAAATCAATTGCACATTTGGAGGCAGTTACAAATTTTGTTTTTTCAGGTCAGACTTTTCGGTTTTTACTACTTTGCAAAAGTAAGTAAAACCGTTTATTTTGTGCGAATTTTGATTTCGTTTTGATTTACAAAAATATTTCCGCAATATGTTTATTTTTCAGATTGGGGAATGTTTAATTTTCGTAAAGATTCAGATGAAAATTATTGCGTTTTGCAAGATATCAAGATGTAAAATAGTAACAAATTTAAAAATATGAAATTATACTTTATGGTTATTAATGGATATTCTCAATTAATAGTGCAACTCTCTCAGCAATAGGAAAGCTCTTTCGTCAGGAAAGTGCACACTTTTCCTATTTGAAATGGAACATCTTTCCTTTTATTTATCTATGATAATTACATATAAAAATTCGTCAAAAATTAGAAAAAAAAAATCAGCAATTCTTTTTAATTTTTTTTTCAATACGTCAGCCAATTCTCGTTATCAGAAATCATCTTTAGTTCCGGAACGCGTTCCTGTCAAAAAAGGAAGTACCGGAACGACGTTCCGGAGCGTTCCGGCTCGACAACACCACTGCTTGCGACGTTTTGAAATTCGGTTGTCCTCTATCCTCATAACGTGGTCGGCTAGTCTTTCTGTTCCAGCTCCATATTCCGTTACCTGAGTTGTTACGATTAGGTGTATCCTGTCCGAAGCATGACCTGAGGATTCTTCGAGACAGGTGGGTGTTTACGGCCCGGTGTTTGATTCATTTTGAGGCGCGAAACTCCAGCTTTTTACCGTCCTTCAATGGTCCAGAGTATCCATGAGTCACGCATTGTTAAGTAAACATCTTTGAGGAGGTTGAGGTAGGGTTCGGTAGCTTGATTGAAGGTCTTAGAACTTAGATCGTATTAATAATTGGAGTTTCTCAGGACTTATCTCTTTGGTATACCGGCAGATCCCTGACGCCATTACTGCCATTTGACCCCCAACTTTAGTAAAACCAGAATTGTGTAAAAAAAATGTGGTTTGGTTGCAAAACTCTTCTCCAACACAAAAAAATAAATAAATTCCGATCATGCACCGCATGGAGAAAGTCATGATAACATAACAATCACTCCAGATACCCTTTCATGATAACTTTTAAAGAGACAAAACTGCAAAACAAGAAAGTCACAAAAACAAGAACAGGAACATCATCACCTTTAGCCCTACCACGTTGTAAAAATCTCGAAACAGAAAACATTCCAATTCAGAAAAGCCGAAATACACACAAAAAAATGGTTTCAAATCACGTCAACGACAATCACTGATCATGTCTTGTTGTAATTCTACTTTATTTTTTGTTTACTTCTTCTTTTCTTATTTTCTTTTTTTCTTTTTTCATTTCAGATATTCATCACCTGCCATGCATGTGCTCAGATGAAAAATAGGTGAAAAACTGGAACAGCAACAGAAAATACTGGAAATTCAGAGAGAGACCTGAGAGAGCACACCACGGAGGCACCATTAAAAATAGTAGTGCTGAAGAAAACCGAAAGAGGGCGGAAAGCAGCAGCAGCAAAAATTACAGATTTCTCGGGTGGTTAAGAATGCGAGAGAAGGATCATTCGCCAAGAAAGATGCTTCCTAGTCCAAAACAAGGGTCAGTGTACCCAATGTTAGGTCAAACGGCCGTTTCTTATGCATCACAAGTACCCTATGACTTATCACCAGCCACACGATCAACAGCACAAGCCACAAGTCTATTAAATCAGACAAGCACAGCCGGCGGCGGCGGCGGTGGAACGTCTGATCAGCCTCTTGATCTTCGCCTAGATCACAAGAAGATAACGCTGAACAATGATGAACGGATTGAGGATGAGAATAGCAATGTAATAATGATCGATAACAATAATCGATCCCCGAGTCCTGCGAGTAATTATAGTAGTAGTAAAAATAGCAGTAATAATAACAATAACAACAACAATAATAACAACAACAACAACAACAATAATAACAATAACAATAGCAGTAATCAAAATAATAACCTGGTGAGCTTCGATGAAAGTGAGAAGTTCCGAAGTAGTAGCAACACTTTCAAAGATGACTTGCGGATACCAAATCTCCAATGTCATCGGCCCGGATTGTTTCCTACACCCGCAATACATCCGCTTATGCTCGAGGCAATGGCAAAGGCTGCACGCCTTCCGCTACCATATAGAAATCCTTTTGTTCCTCCACGTCCCCCGAACGCGTTCGAGCTGCTTAGACCAAAACAGGAGCTCCTATCCTCACTACCGCAACTCGCTTCCTCAATTGTAAATCATCATCGTCATCACCATCATAGCAGTAGCAATAGTAGCTTAAGTAACAACAACAACAATAACAACAACAACAACGAGGCTATGCAGAATGCGAACACAACCGGCAGCATAAAGAATAAGGATCGTTATTCGTGCAAGTTCTGCGGTAAGGTGTTCCCTCGATCGGCTAACTTAACCCGTCACCTGCGAACGCACACGGGCGAACAGCCCTACAAGTGCAAATACTGTGAACGTTCCTTTAGTATATCAAGTAACCTGCAGCGGCACGTACGAAACATTCACAATAAAGAGCGGCCCTTTAAGTGTGCCCTGTGTGAAAGGTGTTTTGGCCAACAGACAAATCTCGATCGGCACCTGAAGAAGCATGAGGCTGATGCCGCATCGCTGGGCCTAGGCCTAGACGAACGGTTACGTGGTATCAGACGGAATAGCCGTGGTATACCAGAAGAGTCATACTTTGAAGAAATCCGATCGTTTATGGGAAAAGTTACACAACTACCGATACCACTACGAAGTCAACTATCAACTGAATTACATTCACCAAGAAGTTCCTCATCCTCGGAACCGGGATCACCGAAGAGTCTTCAGATACATGAGGATGGTGTTGTTGTCGCTGAGAATACTGTCAATAGTAGCAGCAACCCAGAAGATCATGTTCAAGTTACCTGACCAACTTTTTTAGTTGCCTTCACTAGTAGTTATTTAATTTTTTTCCATTTATTTTTGATTTTATTTTTTTATTTTTTTATTTTTTGTTTGTTCTTCGATATTTATAATACAATAGAAATTTCGAATGTTTTTTTTTTCTCTCCATACTCTCGTGTAAATAGTGTAAGTATTAGTTTTAATTGTATAGATGAATGTTGGTTTAAGTAGTTAAATATTATTTGTGACAGTGTGGTTGTATGAAGGGGAATTTGTCTTTTTGGGAGAGAGATTTTGTACAAGATTATTAAAAATATAAATAAAAAAGTTCCTAACGTTTTCCCCTACAAGACAAATTAATTGGCTAATAAATATTACGAGGTGATCGCCCCTACTACTTTCACTAGACTTTATTATCAAATTTTATTAACTTTATCATATACATCAAAAGAAGTGAATCCTATTTTGTAGCTAAGTACTGCAGACTTCTCCAACTATGATAGAAAACATATTATTTCTAAGAAATCACGCGTGGAAAAGCACGCACTGCCACGCAATGCACTCGTAGGACTCAACTCAAAGAGTTTTTTGTGATTTGTACTCAAACTCGTTGATGAAACGTATCAGATTAGAACTACATACAAAAAACTTTAGAAATTTCATACTATCAACCTTATTTTCTGCAGCACTGCATTATCGACGCTAATCAAAATACTCAAAAAGAATGCCTACAATTTATTCAAATCAATCGCCTTAACAATTGGAGTCCAATGTAGAAAGTTACAAGTGGAAAGGTGATGAATCCTTCAGAATTTGTTTATTCTTCATAAACTTTCAATTATCTATTAAAAAATACAGCAATTCTTATTAAAAATTTGCAACTTAAATAAAAAAGAGACATTTTTGAATCGAATCACACTCTAATCTTGAGAATACCATAAACCATTAAGTCGCATATGCTGTCCCAACTGTCCCAAAAATAATTTGGACAACTTGAAATTTGGTAACTAATTCTAGCTTCACGTGTTTTACACCAATTTTTTTTAGCTGCTCTTAACAAACAACACTCGTAGTCAGACCCGCCATAACGGGGAAAACTGGGACGAATTGCTCCAGGCCCCAGGTCAAAGGGTCCCCAAAAATAAATTAAATCAGAAAAATGTAAAACCCTCAAATGATGACAATAATGATGATCTACGAACGGGTGTTTTGTTTCATTCTACGCCTAATAATAAAATTCGACGGAAAGTATACCTACGCCCTCCTTTAAAAGTTATTTGGCTTGCACCCCAAGTAGGCTCTTTACTACCTCTAAAATATAAGTTCGATTCGTATTTCGTGACAAGTCGTTTAGTTGAAGTTGAGTTTCAGTCGAATTAGGACTTATAGCACAGGGGCCTCGTGTGGAAATGCTAAATTGAGTTTAGGCCCCTATACTAAAAATCGTGATTCGACTGAAATGTCACTTTTTTCGACAAAAACGACTTGTGGTGTCGTGATGACTCGACTTTCAGGACAGGGGCCGGAGTTTTATAGAAAAAGAGAAAACTACAAGGATTTGTGTTCATATACAAAAACTGACAATGTGTGGTGCATTTGAATTTTGGTTTTATGACTGTCAAAAGTTTGTACCAAGTCCCAAGTTTATTTCAGAAGTTTTTTTTTTATCAAAATGGTTTGATTTTCTCGTGGTTTTATCTGACTTTTCTATGTATGAACAAAAAAACTTCTAATCTGCAGTTGGTTGTTGTGTTTCTGTTGTTTTCTGTTCTGTTATTTCGATTTGAAATCTTAACTAAATGAAAACCACATAGTGTAAATACGAGCTCAATGTCGCGGGCAGGTTTGTCCCAAGTTTGTCAGAAAGACTCAACGTGTCATGACTCAACGACGGTACTGCTGTGCCGAATCTTATGCTTTCAATAATGCGAGAACAACCACAAGCCAGACTTTGTCTTTATGATCCTGAGCTTGTATCGAATTTAATCAACAGGCACATGAAACTCATTCTTGATTGTACCCCCGCAAGAATAGTATTGAATTCCACGACTCCATAAGTCTTATCTCTAATAAAACTACGGTTTCGTCTTTCTTGCCATAGTGGATAGTGTGAAACGAAAAGGCGAAGGCGAAAACTTCAACCGAGGAATGATATGGAATGGCCCATTACATCAAATCCAAAAACTAATTGTGTTGTGAGTTTCACCTTTCGGCCCACACGATCAACTTCCCAAATAATAAATGTTCAATATTATGAATGGATAGTATCAGAACTGGTGCCAAAGTAATCCTGAGAGAAGCTTTTTTTATGTAAAAGATTAAGAGCTCAGAGATAGCCCTTTTGTACTGTCAACAATCTATTTTTTTATATAGAGTGCTAGTTCAAATAACAATAATAGTTGTAAATCCACCAGATTTTTCTAGAAATTTGTTTCTCCTAAACTTTAGCAAACATTTTGATAATACGCTACGATCGCCACCACAAAGAAGTCAGCATCATTGTTAGTTTGCGAGATGCAAAATTCTCTTTCAATCCAGGTTTTGTTATAATTTTCGATTCAGGTTTTGTCATGATCTTCTCCAAGGCTTCGTACATTTATTCTTAGATCTGCTTCACATGCACATATTTCTAAGTGATCCATTTTCATTTGCACCGTTTCTCTTTAATTCTAAATCTTCTAGCCGTTCTACCACCCCCCATTTGATTCCTCTTGCTTCTCTGCTGTCTTTCTTCATAATATCGTACAGAAATGAAGAGTAGTGGTGAAAGGAGGCAACCTTGCTTCACTCCAGTTTTCTTTGTAAATTGCCCATTATAAAGGATTCTTTGCTTTGCCTCTCCCTATAGCATCGTGATGATTTAAATTCGTTTAGAAATAGAGCAACTTTAATGTGCAGCAAAACATGTTGATTGCCTCCTCCTACATTAGCATACCAGACTCCTCCTTAACAACCTTCTCCTCTGTTAGAGATTGCATTATGGCGACAATGGCGGACTAGTAGAAAAGAAACGTTATTCCTTAGATTTGTTCTGTTACATAATAAAACATAACGATTTTATAGATTTTTGTACAGAACTCACCCCCAGTTCAACATGTTCAACCGCTAAGCCATCTGTATGTTAGTCAAAGCACACAACCTATATATCTGATTGAAAATTTGAGCCCCATATTACTTTTGGAAAGAACTTCCTTTAATCCGGCTTTTGGGTATTCGAACCAAGGACCTTCCGTTTCTAGGATTATAACATATAACCACCATCAATAGATGTAACAATCACCACGAACCTAAAGTAAAACCTGTACATTTACTCTCCTAGAAAAATACAACAATAACACTACAATTCATTAAAACAAAATTCCTCTTCAATCCCATACAACAACACACAAAAGTCCTATATTAAAAAAAAGAAATTGTTTATGAAACTCAAAAAAAAGTGTAATAAAAAACGCTAACCACCAATGTACAACAACAAAATATTCCTAGTTCGAAAATATAAATATATTTTACTATTTTTAATCTTTTTAAGATTGTGTAAAGCAGATTTTAGATTTTAAGATTTTCTCATCTTTATTTTTTTTTATTTTTCATTTTATTTTATTTTTTGTATAAAAATGTTTTTTGCCCTAAAATTAAAAATCGCTTCTTTTTCATCTTAGAGTAAAAAAATAGCGACAAAAACACAGAATTTTGTAAAAATAAAACAAAAAAACAGAAAAGAGGTTTTAATTTAATAATAAAATAAACTGTTTTTTAACTAGAATTGAAACGAAAATTTTAAACATAAAAATATAAAAATTTTGATAATTTAATGCAGTTTTTACAAATCAAATTTCACAAAATACAAACCCCCCAAAAACACCAACAAAATTTCTGTCGTCGCAAGTTAAAAAAAATACTCCTCATAGCTAGTTACCATTCATAGGAAATAAAAGAAAATTAATTAAATAAAAAAAGGATACGATTTATACCACGAAAAGGTGCTATTTTATAAATTAAGAAGATTTCTGTTTGTTTTATTATAAAAATTTTTTTATTTGCATGTTTCGACCACAATTTTTTATTTTTTGATTAAAGTTCATTTAAAACTTTTTTTTATGTTTGTTGAAGTTTTGTTGTTCAAGAAAAATGAAGAATGTTCAAAATTATTATTTTTTTTTACGAATAAATTTAAAAACAATTTTTTTAATAACTTTAATATATTTAAAAAAAAAGATAATGTGTTTTTATTTTTTGTGCTAGAATGTTTTTGTTACAGGGGTGTTGCAACCGTTGAACTAAAGAGATGAAGGATAAATGAGAAGAATAGCGTTCGATGCTGAGTACCTTTGACAACTTGTACTTTTTAGTACCTATGAGGAGTGACGGTGCGTACTTTTTTTTCGAATGTACTTTCGTGGTGGAGATTTGAGACTCTCACTGCACATGGAAAAAACAAAATTGAGATTCCCAATTGTGTTGGCGCAGGCTGTATCCTTCCTTTAAGATTGGACTAAAATATAAACTTAAACAAACCCAGAATTTCTCTCTTGCAGTCTATCTTGAGCAAGAAAATCTCGCACGAACTTCTCGGTAAATATCTGGAGGTTGCATTTCTCATCATCGAAGCCCAATATTATTATAGGCCATTTTTAAGACAAATTCGGAAGCTGCTGGAGCCTTTCTTGAACTCCAGCAGTTAGAGCCCGCGTCATAAAAGAAGAGAATCTCAAAATCGCTGGTTTCATGCACTTTGAGAGTCTCAAGTGCCCATAAGAGCAACGTCACTCTGTTTGTATACAAACGCAAATTACCGGCTCATTTATATTTTCAACGAACAGCATTTACCATCGAACAGCATTTTAATCCCATTCTCATCTTTTATGGTGCGAGCTCTATTCATAAAAAAATAGGTATTATCCACACAAGTGCTTTGAACCACTTACACAAACATGAATACAAAAGGAAGGTTAATGTACGAGTTCTTCATAAGTTGAACACAAATAACATGAGACCAAATTAACATCTGGTGAATCTGCATCTATGATAGATAAGACGATTCATTCTCAACTCTAATGTGAATGCCATGCAATTGATCGAAAGAATTGAAATTGGTTTAGGATTCATATCACAAATCCCCCTAGGAACGAGGAAACCGTGATGGAGGAGACTGGATCTCCTCCTCAGTGTAGCCTCATAATCGCACAGCAAGTCCACGGCTGTTTTGGGAGCTATTCCGTAGAACTCACGGCTGCAATCGTCTACCCTAATAGCCCTTTTCTGCCATTCTACTTAAATACGTCTGTCTCTGGAGATATGCCTGGCCAGTAGACAAATTGCAGGCATTGGAGCGGATTCGCTGTAAGACCCACTCTAATATGCTTTTCTAAAACATTCTCCGTCGTTTTCAGATGAAATTAAATCGATGGTTGAATAAGTTTTGCTTTCTTGTATGATCTTCTCCCGCTTTGGGAATAAAAACTATTCTGGCCTCTCTCCAATTCGTCAGGATGTGAATCAATATTTATCGCACGAGTTGATTATGAGGGATCCTACAGCCACCAGTAGAAATTATTGGCACTGGAGGCATATCTTTAATCTCCTTCTGATATTCGCATGCTGAGCCTTACGAGATCCTGAATCTCCCTGCCTTCATCAATAACACGCTTTCGCTTATTACATGCATTGCGATACATATGTATATGGGATAAATTGTTCCAGACCAATTTTTTGATATGTTAGTGGATAGGTGATTTGTGGTATTAAGAGTTCGGGTAAAACTGTCGCTCTCCGTCGCTCTAGCAGCATGACCTCGAATCAACTTAGTTATAAAGTTGTCCATCCTTTTAACAGCGTTGTTGATCATAAAGCCAGATTCAGGTGTTGGACATAAGCTTAGGCAAGCCTTTAAACATTCTCCTTCAAGAACCCGAAGAATTATGTTGAACCACACTGGACAACCATAAGTTAAAATCGGTCTGACTAAGGCTTGATACCAACCAGTTCACCTTCACCCGTGGGCTTAGAAGCCTGCTATAGAAAAATGGTGTGAAGGTGCCTCGCTTGCATTGTTAAGAAGATTTTCCAGGTCCTCCGCACATCGCGAGAAATGTTAGAGGAATCCGGAAAAGCATCGATTCGCATTTGCTTAAATTAATTCTCTATAGCGTCCGATGGTCCCGAAGTCATGTTGCAGGAGTGTCTGGATCACTCCGATCTTCTGCCCCGTTCTGTACACAATCAAGGCATCCGCATACGCTAGTTTAAAGCGGAGTGAACTTATTAGGTCGCTCATAACGATAATTAATAAGAGTGCCGAGCTAACTGTACTGTGTTAGAGATCATTTTTAATGTCAAAGACCCTACATGATGTGAAGGTTCCACTTTTGACGACGAACTTCTTCTTTAAAATTATATTGTAAATCATGTATGTATAGCTGAGGTCCGGTCATACCGAGTCCAACCAGTGGGTATTGTATTTACACCGCAGTGCCTGTGACCGTGCACTCCCTTAAGAATTATCTTGTGCTTCCTGGACAAGAACAGCTTTCAGTCAGACTTTGTATATTGCCATCAAATCCGGCTGAAAAGGAATGGCGTAAATAGGCAAACTGGAAGGCTGAAAGTTTCCCCATTCGTGTCTGTCCAGGGTTTGGGTCTAAAGTCAAGCCTGATCCTTTGTCCCAATCGATGTTCTGTTTTTGATACGATCATGTACTTTGTTTTTGTGTCATTTACTCTCAGATTGAACTATAGTCATATCATCTGCGAAGGGTATGTGAATGTTTCTTGTGAAGATGCTTTTTGTTTCATTAAATTCTGTTTTTCTCATTATTACTTCCAAAGTAATTTTAAAGAATATTGGTGAGATCGCATCTTCTTCCAGCAGACCTCATTAATAAGGGAAGCATATTGAATTACATCTTCGAATTCCTACACTCTTCTGCCATCATTTAGCACAGTTATATTTTACCGGAAACCCACAGCTCTCTTTTGTAAAGCAGGTAAAAAGTATTTCTATAGCCTGCAAAAAGAAGATATAGTATAGCAATGCTTATCTGAAAATGAATACCTCTGCTACTGGAATAAGTTGGGCTCAAGCAGAAGCTGGGAACTATAAAAAATCCACTTTTGACGATTATCAACTACAAAAAGGCTATCTCTTTATCTAATTAATATCTTAAAGAAAAAAGGATTTAGTAATAAAAAATGTACATATATTCAAAAGTATGTATTACATCACTTAGAAAGAAAGAAAATGCCCAACATAAATCCATTCCTGCTTTAAATAAAAAATCTCTAATCCAAAACCTGGAATCACGAAACAAACCTCCCCTCAAGCAAGCCAACCACAGCCTCTGAAATCATCGTGACAAGTGATACCATCGCTCGATTATGCACATCCTGCAGATATAATTCAGCAATTTGATTTAATTACTGTCACGACAATCAACGCAACAACATGAATCGACTACTACCCACCCGACGACTACACCACCCTGATTTCATATTAATTGCCGCCTGGTGCAAGGCGCCATCATAACTAAAAACTGTCGCCTTATTTATGAAAAAAGAGATAGGCGGAAACTGAGCTAAACATATTCCGCTGGCTAACAACACACTCAGTTTTGCAACGTTCAAAATGTCCCACCACATAATAATAATTCTCTCAACAACAAAACGAAAATGTCGCCCGAGTTTTGTCTTTCCACATGGCGGAAAATATGCAAATGCTTAGCAGGACACGCCTTAATCAGAAAATCTGGCCGCGGTGAAAATTTTTATTAATTCGTACCTCATACGAGCTAATTACTGCAGTGGTCCAATTGGAGCACGCGATCTACAAATTATCTGATATTATAAATTTATAAACCACAGGTAAAAAAAAAGTGTGTTTTTGCTCCCGGTAATTATTGCCGCGCTGCAAGGCCGATCCTATGTAAGTCACCTTAGTGATAATTAAGGGAGCAGTAATTACGACTGATAACTCACTTAACTACAAGCTTCTGGATTTTGTTTTATCGCCGGCATACATTTAGTGGACTTTCTTTAGTGCTCAAACTGTTATCAACTCCGAAGGAGGAATACATATATGCTCAAGTTCACCTGACCACTCTCAAACAAGGTAAGTTTAATGGTTATGGTGTTTTCTTGCTAGAAATATTATGCGACATAACATTTTCGAACATAAAAATAATGATAGTTTAAAGGAAGCAAATCAATGGCCACGCATCAATAGCTCAAGTAATAATCGCGATGTTAAAGTAGCGATAATCACCGAACGAATTAAAATCTGCCATGAAAGTGTGTGTTCCCAAGGTAGGAATTGAAGTTCCTTACTCTCTCTTTCAGTAGTTTACAATAATCCATCATTATCAGCAGTGGAAGTGTTGCGTTATTTATTATAATTTGCGGTAATTAAATTATAGAAAAGCATTAATGGCTTTCAATCTTAGAAAACGTGTTAATGTGCGATGTTATTTCACACGCATAATCGAACACCTGTTAATGGGAGGTTAGCTCGAAAGAGATTCGAGTTGCGTGAAGTGGTCCTGAAATTGCCGCCATTTTACATAATCCCCCATCAAATTTTGGCAAAGCGATTGTGGAGAGTTGTGGACTGTTGCTGGATTAAGACTGCTTTCTGTTGATTGATGGAGGTAGCGGTTTATGGGCAATAGGTACTTGCTGTCATGCAGTTGAATGAGCTTGATTTGCGCATCTTCATCGTTCTCGAAATACAATTGGTTGTTAAAGCAAAGTATGTCGGGTTTGTCAATCTTCCTACAACAAAACCCTGCTACCGCTTGCCAAAGGCAAATATGTGATATGAAAAACACACGTATCCTACTCGCGTCAGACATCCACCTTTCCGATTCTCCATACATAGCACTAGTTCAGGGGGAAGTATCTAGAAACTAAGCCCACTGGGGGGCGCATATTAAAAGGCGGCACAGAAAGAAGCCGCTTAAAGCAAGAACCCTTTCTGGTTTATGCCACCCGATTTTCCATTTTCCTTTTAAAGCTCTCGTAGGGAATGCCAGTATAGTATTAATTTCTACTTCAGAGTCCCCAAGCTGAACAATCCCGGTGCATATCTGCCTCTACCTTTTCCCTCAAACCTGTTGACTTATTCCTCAATGTCTTGGATCATAGTCCAAGTTACCCATAGGACATAAAAGGATCCAGCCAGTAGTATTCGTCTAGCTATCTCTTGCGTTTCCTCGTTTCTTTCTGAAATTGTACACCCAAAGTCGACTGTTTTTTCGGCTACTTCTAGGTAATGTTCATTGATATTCATATATCTACCCATTCTATATCTTTCAGCTCTGGATTGTTGCATCACCTTTGTTTTCTCTTCGTTTATCTTCAGGCCTATGCCCTTTGCCACCTCTTTAATTTCGACATATGCTTTTCTTGCTGCCAAAAAGGACCCTCTGGATTAACGTTTTCCTCATCACTCAATCTAGAGCCAAGTTTAAAAGTATTAGGGAAGATCCATGCCCTTGTTTAAGTCCTTGTAGTACTTCGAACTTTTCTTTTACCACATTTTGCGTCTATCCTTTCGCCAGTAAGCTATTCGGTGCTCATTTGATAAGTCGTCCCAGCTTTATGGGGACTCCTTGTACCGAAAAAATCTTGTACAGCCTCACTCTGTTTATAGTCATATGCCTGTTCAAAGTCGACAAATATCTGATATATTTCAAGATTCCTTCCGCAGGTTTTCTCCAGAATTTGCTTTATCCGATGCTGACCTGTTTGTCCTAAACCCAATTTAATATTCTCCTGTAAGACATTCTGCTATAGGTTCTGGTTTTTGTTTCAGAAGGACTGTGGTTGGTGATGAGAAGTGAAATGGCTCTGTAGTTTTTACAGGTTAGTTTATCTCCTTTTTTACGGGGTTAGTTTATCTTCGCTTTCTTCCAGTCATCTAGTATAACTTCAGTTCGTATAAGGTTCTTAAGAGTTGCAGTCCTGCTTCCTTTGGCAACTCGATTCCAACGATGCCTGGTGATTTGTTGCTTTTTTGACGTTTTCACAGATTCACGCATCTCATCCAGTGTATGTGGTTCTATCTAACTTACTGGCCCTCAGCAGAGACTCTAAATTAATCTACATCTTAAATTTGTCTAATTTTCTCTCCATTGAAGTCTTCCTTTATCTTTAGCTCGGTTTTTTTTCTTCTATTGTGCTTCTTCAGTCCTAAGGAATGCGAAAACTTAACTCAAAACGTTCGAAGACTTGTTGAGATTATTTAATCCATGTTTGTTGACTATCTGGAAGAACAAATCGAAATAATAATTACAAACCAGTAAAGTTACAAAAAAAAACTTAAAAAAATAATTAATTTATTAGAAAAAATATTTGTTTCACAAAATTTAAAATCTAATGTTAATATCACAAAAAACAGTTTAATTAAAATTTCCAAGGCAGTGGAATAAGTGCAAATTTTTGGGAGCTATCGTCCTGACAGGGCATAGCTTTCACGGATACGTTTTTATGAGTTAAGTCCTCTTCTGCTGTTAAGCACAACTTAAATGCAACATGTTTTATTTGTTGTGTCTAAATGAAAATTTAGTTAGATTCTTTAAAGCATTTTTTTTGAAGATTTCCTTACGTGCATGTCATAGACCCAATGCTGTCTATCGTTGTCATAGCACTGAAATAGACGCACATTGGACGTACTTTTATTGTTTGTTTCTTTCCCATAAGAATCCAGACAAATGTTTTCGTTTGTCATAATCTATAAAACAAGTAATTGGTATTGCAATAATATCTCAACAAAATTAAATACTCACTTGTCCTTCCGGTGTAATAACAAACATGTCTTGGAGTTTGCTATCTGGATTACAATTCCCTACAGTTGCTCCAGATAAAACTGAGCTTCCATACGGGTTATTATCTAAAGTTGATCTCAAGCAAGAATCCTTATCCAAATCTAAAGCATTCAGCAGTATATCAGCATGTTTCTTCAACAATTTAAACAACGACGACCATGATTTGTTCATCAGCTTCCCTGGTATGGTGTACATGTATTTCTCATAACTTTTACTCAGCTTCGTCTTGTCATTCAACCACACTATTTTACCAAAAAATCTATCTTCACCAGGAAAGAAATTATTTGGCCAGATCTCTTTAAGATACCACTCAAACGATTTGCAATTCAGCTTCTTGCGCAGGTTTATTCGTTCTGTGACATTCTAGAAATTTCTTTATTAGCCCAAAAAATACTATTAAATAAGAAAAGTATTTACCAATTGATTTTTAAGCTTAGCATTCACTGGATTGTACATGAAGAAAAAGTCCGACCATTGGTCCATCCAAACTAGTGCAGCTCGGGCTAAATTCGTGCTGAGGATTTCATTTACGCCTCCGGGGAATGTGTATGGTGAACTTTTACGGAATAAGTGTCCTACATGAGAGCAGGGACTTATTTCTACAGAGCCGCCGCATTGCCATATCCTGAAGGACATTTCTACGTTTTCGCCACCCCAGATCTGTGGGAAAAGAGTTTTGGTGTTTTGCGATCAACAAAAATATGTTTTTTGATAATTTATTGGATGATAGAAAAATATTGATTTGAGTCTTGCTAATAAAAAGGGCCCAATTCACTCCGCCGCATGGTCCTTCGCCTTTCTTATTTCACCCACGTGAATAACTTTCCTTCTTCCTACTCGTCCCTCTTTCATCTGTAGCACTGTGGGGATGCCCACTTAGAAAATACATCTTTTTTTTAGTTCGATGCAAAATATCGGGATTGTATATCGATGTTTTCCGATGCATCAGTTAGAAACATGGATGTTTTCTCAAAATCGAGTACTTTTTCTAACATTACATCACTAAGCTGTAGTCAACCCCTGCCGATTTGAATTGCTTTAGAAAATAAACATTCATTTATCACCGATACGGAAAAAGGCGGTGTTGTATGAATATCAGTGCCGATACGGAAATATGTGGACAGACCTTTTCCGTTTTCGACGCACTAGTTCACCGACTCGAAAACTTTCTTAAGAGTGACGCCTGCACACCTCGGGAGTCCTGAAGAAAGATTTTTCTATTGAGAGGAGGTTGGCTTTTGAACATATGTACAATATACCCAAAATGAATGAAATGCTGGCGCAGAGGTAATGCTCAACATCTGAAACTGGACACAAACCGCCAAACTTGGAAAAATGCTCTAGAAGAGGCCAAGGCTCGATTCGAGCTGTAGCACCATTGGAAATCTCTTTCTCTTCCAAATCTCAAGCGGTGGTAGTTTGCAGCGTTGTTTCTGATAATCAACCTAAACCACTTGGAGATCAGGACCAGTCCAATCCAGTGTTCAGTATATTTCGGCAGCCTAAGATCGTGTAGAACCATTTCACCAATTTGGTAGTAGTAGTATCGGTGGTCGGTTCTGGACCAAGAAAACAGTGTCAAATTTCTGCCTGCCCAAAGCAGACGACTTTCCATTGCTCTAGAAGCTTTGACTGACTGGGTCCCATAACCTGACACTACCTGGGTCACCAAGGATCGTTGAAACTCCAATTTGAATTTGAACTTGGTCCTAGGGAACTTTATCACTCTAGTTTTCAGATAGGATAGAGACCGAAACTGAACTTTCTATTAAACCAGAGCCTTTCGCCGTAATTGCCGTACCATACTCATAACAACGTATCTCTAGAAGTCAGCTGTGTACCATACGAGCGCACGGTGTGATATTCCAAGGAATACAGAGGATTGACTTTCTTTCGAAAAAAAGAGGCCTACACATTTCAGCTTGTGAGATCTCTTCCATAATTGGCAGCATTATGGAAGAGATCTAGATCTATAGAACGTCCCCTTGAAAACCATTGTCGAGACTCTTCCGATCGTACATTTTGTTGCATGTGATACTGGGTCCAAAGTTACTGGGGTTATTCCTTTGGCCTATTGTGGGATCAAAATTGACTTTTGAGAAACTTCAGCTCTTTTGCAACAAGCCACTTTCGTGGACCAATGTATGGTTACTAGTTATAATGCGTTCAATTAATGTGAGACCAGAATTCGTGCGGTCTAGAAAATCTACGACCATTATCCGTATTTGACACATTTTCTTGGGAAATTTAGCCGCCTGCGCGCTGCGCACGTAATGAACGCTGACCACCTGATAACACCGATTTTCTTGTCAATCTCTAGACAAGCAAAATTCAGCTACAGACTTCCAGTTACTAAACTCTGCAGTGATGCGGTAGTGATGAGTTTTTGTATTTACCCACACTCCCCTAGAATGGAAACGAATCGTGAATAGAGTTCGAGACCCAGCGGCACCGATAGCCGAGCATCCGTTGCGGGGACGTCCCGCTCAGACCGCCAGCTAACGAATCAGTCAGTGGCTTCTTGGAAAAGGTGAATAAGTCCCTAGCAATCGGCTTTCTCATAGTGCGATAGTTCTTTTGGGAACTGTAGCGGTTGGAGTAGAAGATGAATCGAAATTAGTATCCGTGAGTTGAGCTTCACTTAGTGCAAGAATAGCCGGGGCATAGATGTGGAGGTGGCACATCACATGGAAGAAGTTCGAAAAGAGACTCCTGATATTACAAAAAAAAATTGAGAAATCTTTGTTATAGTTTCGGAGCCTCTCCTGCGCAAGGTGCATGACCTCATTTGTGGCTGACTGCGCCTAACGGAAACAGCTTTATTGCAGTGTTATGCCTGTTTAAACAAGACAATTCCCATCAGCTGGCCGATATATTTTGCAGCGCCGGCGATTTCTAGCTAGGCGTACGTCCGTCCATCAGTTGTTGGTCCTGTGTTGTGATATTCACTTTGGTTTTTATTATTCGCTGCGCTTCGCCTCTTAACTTAATTTGGATGATGATGGCTGATGATTCTGTGACATCAAACTTTCTGAAAAAGAAAGAAACAAAAAACCACTCACCTTCATATTCTCATCATACGATCCCATTTCAAAGAAATAATCCCGATTAATAGAAAATAAACCACCAGCCATCGCAGGAGTTGGAATTGGCTCGGTCACATCCTTATTTCTCTTCTCCAGCTGACTACGTCCAAGAACATACCATCTAAAATTATAAATGACACAATTTCATTCAAGAAAATACCTCATAACACCTACCTAAAATGCAGCTGCCAATTGAAAGCACCCCAATGATTCTCAAAAGTCTTTGTATAGCTAAAATTGTCATCAGATATTATGTCAATAACTGGACAAATCACACTCTTTGGATTCTGCTTGATATGGAATAAAAGTGGCTCCAGCCAGCCTGAAGAGCACTCACAATGTGCGTCTAGAAATGTTAGAATCTGAAAGAGATTTTAAGGAGTTAAAAAGGAATTGTCAAGCTGGTTTATACGTACTTCGCCTGTAGCAGCATTAGCTCCAACAAGTCTTGCAGGAACAAGTCCTTGCCGGTCTTTCAATCTGAAGAGTCTTGTAGGAACTGTGAAGTTTTTTAAGTAGTTGTCTAAATCAAGCTTTAAAAATTCTAGAAAAAAAACTGTTTGTTGAGGTAGAAGATAAGATAAGGATTAAAGTCTTGCCTCTGGTACTTGCGTCATCCACTAAAATAATCTCTTTTAGTAATTTCCTAGGAGACCTATTAATCACACTCCACACAGTCCTAAGTAGAACTGACCATGCCTCGTTATGAAAAACAATAATAACTGAAGTACTTGGAAGATCTTCTGGATATTCCTTTGCCACGCATCTTTACGAGAGTGAAAGTACAAGACTTTATTAGTTAACCCAACAAATTCTGTAGCATATACTCACTGTCTAGTCCTGTAATCTTTAAGAGTACGATTCAAAGGAATCCTGTCGCTAGCTAAAAGATTAAAGCGATTAACTTGAAACATTCGCTGCATTACAAATGTCTCATAGGCGGGAATTGAAACTGGAGACCCCAAAGCACCCTCGGATGCAACAGGTGCAAAATTATTTTTGTTAAAATCATCTAAAATTTAATTTCGAATTTATAATGTAATGGGCTTAAATTAAAGAGCTAAATCTACCAAGATTAAATGAGGAAAATATAAGAACAACCACCACCTATGAGATACAGAAAAGGGCAGAATAAAAATTTAGAGAAAAACCTTTCGACATGTTCCCAAAAATGTTTCCGGTTCCGATGTAATTTCCGACTATGATGTTGTTTTTACTTTTATGCCTTAATGCCCGGTGTGCCTCCAGGTTTCTGCAAGTTCATTTAATAATTATTTATGTTATAATAGGGAAGAAACAAAGGAAAATAAATTACTTTTCTCTCATGTCCGAGACGTGCATGCTTTGTAGGTAAATGTTGATGCTGATCGCAAACAGGAAAAATGACAAACACAGGAAGAACAAATATAAAATCCATAGTTTTTTTAGTTTACGAAATGTAAGGCCCATTTTTCAGTAAATTCTGGTGTGTCCCTGTGCAGTGAAAACTATTATTAAACAATTATTTTCGATTCATCGCCGGATAAAAGTTTATGATTTATTGTACTGACGTAAACAACTTTCACCGTATGACAGTTGGAGAAATCAGCTGTTTATGACTAACGAAATTCAGCTGTAGCTGAATACGATATAAAACAAGTGGGATTCGACGATGTGCAATGGGAAGTGGTTGGCGGCTAAAGTTTTGTTTTTATTAAGTGAAGTGAAAATGTTGCGTTTAGTGTTATGTATTAAGATTAAAACGAAATGCATATGAATTTCAAATTCAGGTAAGAAGGCAAGTTATAACTACATCTTTTAACACCATCACGAAAAACTCACAGGTATAGGCTATACCGTATAGCGTCCACAAGACCGGATTCCGCCAGGATATTCTGCGGACTACAACGACGAGCCTCCCCTTACTCGATTTAAGGATCAGACTTTAAATTATAAACGGGAGGGCTAGAAAAGTAAGCAAGCGTCGAAAGAAAATATGGAAAGCAGTTTAATTTTGAATTTTTAGTTTTAGAGGAAAATGTACAGAATTGAATAAACTGGGAAACTGTTCCGAGCAAGCATGGATGAAGCTTTGGAGACTGGTCGACCTTTCGTTTTTATGCTAAGAATAAGATCTAGGCTGGAGGTGGAGGATAACCAACTAACGACGGTAGTAGCGAGTGTGAGACGCTATATTCTCGCCTACCAGCGAAGCGCTAGCAACTCTTCCTGGCATTAACATTTTGCTATGGAACCTACGGCAGAGCCTCGGACTGGACAGATTTCACGGCCCCACCACTTGGTAAAGGTACCAAAGCTATCGATTTGAACTTATTTTCATGGAATATAAGAACACTATACCAACCCGGTAAGCTAAAAATCCTCCTAGGTATAATTGACGAAATACAGAGTGGACCTAGCGGCCATCCAGGAAATGAGATGGACTGGCCAAGGAATATTTGGAAAAGAAACATAAAGAAAGAGATCACATAATAGGTGCCGCATTAATTCTACGAAAGGAAATTATACTCATCGTCATAGGGTTTGAAGCCGTAACAAAACATGAAGAGGAAACAGAGACTTTTATTTTCTGTGGCAGGATTGAAGAAAGAGCAAACTAGGATTGAATATGAGAACCTACTCAAAGTAAGAATAAATGAAGCTAGTCAAAACACACACAAAGGCGAACAATCAATGGAACGATATAAAAAGAACAATAAAAATAACAGCTGAAAGTGTTCTAGGCTTCGAGGAACAAGGACGAAGGGTAGTGTGGTTTGATGAAGAATGCGGCCAGGCGATAATGGAGAAAAACCGAGCATATCAAGTCATTCTTAATAGACACAGAACAAGAAACTCTGAAAACTAGTATAAGGAAAAAAAGCGAGATGAGAAGAGAATGCAAAAAGCGAAAAAAAAGGCAGTGGGAAGAGCATATGAAAAAATAGAAGAATGGGAACGGAAAGAATTTAAGTCTAAACTGACAATGTGCAAGAATAAAAGTGGGGAGATATAGTAATAAGGACGAAGTATTGGCTAGATGAGAAGAGCATTTCGAGGAACTACTAATAAACCCAGAGCATGGGCGCAGTTCTCACCGGTAAGGCTTATGGGATGCTACAGCGAGGGAGACTCAGCCTTCGCTGGAAGTATGACGTAGACCAGTACGCTCAGAGCTAAGGGATGCCAAACTGGATGACATCGGCTCAGAATCGGGACCAGCGGAGAGAACAGTTGCGAGAGGTATCCGAAATGTTTAGAACATGAATGCGGATGATGAGGATGACAGACAGCACAGCAGCGCCTACCAAAATCGCCTATCCAAAACCTGCATGATGTAACAGTCGAATTCTGGACACGGAAAGAAATACCCGATGAGTGGAACGAGGGCATAGTAGGTCCCTTACACAAAAAAGGAGACCTATCTCGCAGCAACTATAGAGGAATAATGCTATAGAATACAATATACTAAGTTTTTTCAAGTGTACTCTAGTGTCTTCAAGCGGGGCAGTCACAGAGAAAGGACAGTCACAGATGAAAGCTTCCCTACCACTCATCATAATTTTGTTTAAAAGGTCATTCATTTCCTGAATTTTTTAATATGCCAAACATTAAGAAGAAAGCGTGACCTTTTCAAAGGTCATGACCTAAAAATATATAGAAAATCAGAGCATAACCTTCCGAAATTCTTGGATAAAGACCAATATGTTTATCCTTAAGAACTGTTACATAAAATATCGACCTTTTCTCAATATTTTGAATAGAACAATTCTTTTAAGATAAAACAGCTTTTATTAACTATTCACAAAAAAAAGAGCACGAGCACTTGACCATTTCAAGATTGGTAGATAAATGGTGGGAGTTCATCATAGCTTCTTGGCATTTCAAAGGAAGATTTTCGTACTTCCAAGGTCTTCTTTTTATTAGAAGGAACTCCTAGAAGTAGGCAAACTTAATTCTTTGGATACATGCATGTAAGCACAAGAGCTTAATTCAGTTAAAGTGTCGATAATTGGCAATTATTTCTATCTGTTGGATATTTCAATGGATATGTTATGTTATATAAAAAACTACCCTTAATTTAACCCTGCCACTGTCGGGTGAAAGTTTTCATCTAATTAAGAAAGTCAATAAAAGCTCACACATAAGAAGAAATTGAAAGAGAAAAGCTCATGCGCTCCCCCTTCCAGCATTCATTACGGACACAATATAAGTGAAACAATCAACCCTTCTCCCTCCCCTTGCTTTAGTTAGATTGTACTAACAAAAAAAAGAGTGCAAAAGCTCATCTAACACCCCCCACCACTTGGCTGCTGGCTGGAGCTGGAGCCCCATCCTTTTTCTCAAGCTTTCTGTATCTCTATCTCATTCTAACCTTAGATTGCACACACGTTTCTGGACCTTTAGCGAACGCAAATTTCCTTCCAGCCCCACATCCCCACCCCAGAAATTCCGGTTAGCTTAAATGTTTACTGAAGGAAAATCGGAAAAGCGCTTGGAAGAATGCCAGCACCATACCGAAAGCCCATAGTCGAGGCGCACCAGTGTAGCCTTTAAATCGTAGTGACCTAGACGCGCCGTGGAAGTCGATGCTGTGAATGCCGGACGTCATCAACTCGTTTCGCGTTACCTTAATTTTGCACCTCGAGACTCCAGAGTTTCAATCTTAAGTTTGTTTTCGCGCGGATAAATTGGCGCGCCATTACCGGTCGAGATATAGTTGCGTTTCTGATCTGAGATTCTTGTTCGAATTGATCGAAGCCAAGTCGAGTGTCGTACAGGAACACAGTCGTATATACCGAAACTCCGTAGAGTGCTGCTTTAATAGCCCACTTGGAGCCGCTTGATATGAGTGCGTTGTGATTGTGAAGTGCCTCATCCCAGCATAGTACAAAAAATTACGACGTAGAAGAACAATACGAAGAAGAAGACATTAAGAGCTTTCGGGCCCCACTTATGGTAAATACGCGCTTAAAAATCCCCCTCAAGAAGTTATCTTTGGTGGATTGAGCTCTAGCTAAGCTTGACATAACTGAGTATCCCCCTCCCCTTCTCTCCTTGTTGTAATGCGATTACTGAAGCGCTCCGCTCGGCTCCCCCTCGTTCACTTGGTCGTCGTGGCTTGGCTTATTACATTCGATGATTCATTCATGAAACTCAATATCAAAGGCCGGCGGGCGGTATGAGCTGCCACCGCCGCCGCAGGGGTCCGTACTACAGGATGTTGGGGTGGAGGTCGATTTTGCACTCGCATCTTCGTATTTAGCACATGATGTCACATCAGCCCGTCGGACGTACAATGGAATCAGTGAGCTCGTCGCATCAATAATCAAGATAATTGTCCTCATTGTACTCTCGTGATAAGTGTGACTCCGGCCTGTGTCATTGCGTAACCAATTCTGGGGTAACAAAAAGGTCGAGCCTTTCCGAACCGGTCGCAAGTGATCAGCTAGAATCTCATTTTCTTTCGCTAAAAAAACTACAACCCCCATTCTTAAGGTGTTGCATGCCTTTCTTCAGCAATTTCTTCTCTGCACTTTCCCTCGTTGCTGTTGTGTGCCAAGTGATTATCCTCTCTCTTCGCTGGTCTAGAAACAATCCTGGGCTAAGGGCGTTATAATTGGATTAAGCTCAACAGAAGGCACGAAGGCGCTCCTCGGCCTTGGTCTTGCTCTTTGACTTTCACTTTGTTTGATCGGAATCTTAATGGACTGTGACATACCCGCATTTAGAACACCTCTCTGGCTGCTCTTGGCTTGAGTGCTCGCTCGTTCGGGTGCTGCACTGGCGGCGACGACACCACGGCACTGTTCGTCCTCATTTTTGTTGTCTCTGATCTGGGCGATGTTATGAAATGCCAACAAAAATATATTACATATATGAAAGTTGGCACGGGACCTTGCTGCTGCCAGTGGAAGAGGGTGGGTTTTGTTTCTACTACCTCTGTTGTTGTTCTTGTACTCATTCTGGCTCTTGAAGCCTTATTACAACAATGCAAAATGCAAATCGCTGAAGGAGTTATTATTAAGTGTGAATGTGTCATTCTTTAACCTTTTAGTACTTTAGTACGCTTCTTTTCCATAAATTTTTCCCTCTTAATGCGCTAAGGGAGCCAAAAATAGGCCAAGTACGACGATGTAAGGTTGAGCTTACCTTATTAGTGCTGTTGTTGCTTGTTCGGTTTAATCTCACCTACACTTTGGTTAACGTGTGGTTTTATAAAATATTTAATAAACATGAAGACGGGGATTTCTTCCTTCACACTAGTGGTTAGAAGACCCTTCCTCTTTTTCTGGCTGCTATAAAAAAATACAGGTCGACATCTCTCTCTCTATGCAAACTTTATTAAAATGACACGAATTTTGAATGAAGGAAGATGAAATTTCCTAGAATTTTCGTTGCTTTTAAAGAGGAATCCCATCTTGCTTGGTATCAAGGTTTATGTCATTGTGAACCCAATGGGAATTCCCAGTGAGAGGACTGGTTATTTAGGTTCAGTAGAAGAATATGACGTTGATGTTGGATTTGTTGATGTTAGTAAACAGGTGGGCATACCTGGAGTATTCATGCAACCGCGACCTTTGAATTGCATTTATTGTGAAATTATTTCTTATCATGACGTGATTGATGCTGTTTTAGTATAATTGAGAAGGTGTCGTTGTTAATTACAATTTGAGCGCAATACTAAATCAAAAATATTATTACTCAAATTTGCATGTCCTTGAAAGTTGTTTATTTCTAAATTTCAAATTGTTTCTGCTTTTCAAAACTAAACATTTTGGTTATAGCAACAAGAAACGTTATAGCATGTATTTTTTTATACTTAAAAACTAATTTTGTTCAAATTCTTTTAAATAATTTGGTTTTGATCGTATTCTCGTATTTATTGTAGGTCCTTGGGATGTTTCAACTCGAACATGGTGGCTACAAAAATCGCAAAAATTTGTATACACCCCTTTCAATCGCCGTAGAAAAGCACCGTTTTTCAAGACTGAGTTTAGTCAGGTGTTATCCTAGTTGATTCAATTGATGGTGATGCGTTACTGAATCAATTATGGAGATGGTAGTCGACTGTACAAAATAATTTCCTTGAATTCTTAATAAAAAACGAAATCATTACTTTCCAGATTGGTAGAAGTATCAACCAACGCTCATAACTTTATACCCGTGAGACTAACTAGAAAGTAGTATGGTGGTCGTTTTGGACAAAGAAAACAAATTTTATTTGGGCAACACCTGGAAACGTTCCGTGTATTTCCAAAATCCTGTCTGGCCATTACCTTTTCATTGCCTACGTCCTAATAGCCCGAGACCAACATGAGGATACTCGATTGAAAGTAGCCATCGAGCCGAGGATTTGTTTACTCTGATTGGAATTTGCCTATTAAGCCAGCTCTACACGATACGGCGAACGTTTCATTCGAATGCTGGTTTCCAACAATTGAGTCAGGACCTATAGCCGCCCGAACATTGGACGCTTCACATTGGAGCGAAGATTCGAGCGTCGGCCACACGATGCGTCGTACTATCAATCGTCCAACGTTGGAGGGTGTTCATAGCATCGTGTTGAGCCGGCTTCAGATAGTATAAAAAACTGCTTGCTAGCGTACACCCTTCTTCAATATATGTAGAGACGTGCCAAATAAACGTACATATCTACTTAAAAGACAGAAGCCGGGGCTCCCAAGCTGAACGCTCTGCGAAACCCGAGCTCTCATTCAAAATCCTGATACACTTATCGTTGTCTATTATCTTCACTGGATGTGACTCTTTATCTAGATTCAATAAAATTCTTCTTTTCCATGATAAAAAAGCAAAAAATCTCGTAAATGGTAGCTAAAAGGATTTAAGCTCGGAAACAAAATTTGTTTGTTATATTAGCACCGGCATCGAATTTTGCTCGTTCGAGAGTCGATGCGATGCTCTCATTGGACATTGTTCCATATATCTACTGAGATTTTGATAAGACAAGCACCTTTTTGAGTGCCACCAGTTGATCTTGTCGAACCTTTTTGAGTGTCAAGACCCGGTGCGGTGCTCCTATTGGACTTCGGCCTTAAGGCAGGCAAATGTGACTGATTATTCGGGCCTGATTTTTCGACTTAGTTCATTTTTTCAAGCGGCAATAGCAAATCTGTTACCACAATACCCCTTCCAGATAGCTTGTTAGCCTCGAAACCTGACGGACGGTCTGATCTTTCTTGTCCTCTTCTTGGGGTGGATCTATATTGCCGATCTCTGTAGCGGCATGTCTTCCATCGTGTATGCTGGCTACAGCCGCATCCTTCCATATTTTTTTCGGCATGCCTACGGGTCTTTCTCCTTCGATGATGCCAGTGAAGACCTTCTTTGCTGCTCTGTCTTCCTTATAGCTTCCTTCTGGCTGGAAGTTGTACTGCTTCAAAATGTGACATTAGACGCGATATGAATTCATTTGCTGTTTCATCCTCCTTCCATTAGTCTTCGAAAAATTCTCCCGGTAACCGTAAAGATTTCCCATTAACCATCTCAACTATAGACGCATTAAGCTCTTCTTTGAACAAGTAGAATTGTAGGTACCTTGGAAGGTAGCCTTTAAAGTCCGGTGAAACCACTCCACTAACCTGGGGGTGGCACGTACTGTATGCACGTGCGCCCCCCAGGAATCTTGCTAGTTTCAAGAATAGAATTTTGGAATTGTCTGCCCTGGCGCCACTATATTGTTCTTCACGCTGATGTGGGCTATGCATGTGCTAAACTGTCTTATGAAATCAAGCTGCAAGTTTATCCCATATTTGTTGAAACGGAGAAATCAACGGCTTGTGAGGCAATGCCAGTAGTGTTGCGTTTGTTAGACTACTCTTTATTTTATGCCACGTTCCTTTTGTATTTCACGTTTAAGAGGATACCAAAAAAAGCAAAACTTTTCAAAAAACAATATTCATGCAGGCCTGTGGATATCTGAATAAGCTCCGGTGTCCAAAGGCTTTTATTTTTGTTCATCTTTTGTAATTGCCTTTTCCTTTCCAAAAGCTCGAGGTTGATTTTATCAAAGCGGTCCTCTAACTAAGTACTAACCATGTCTAGTGCTGCTGGACCTCCGTAGCGAAAAAGAACTGGTCTATTGAGTATGCTAATATCACTAAGATAATCGCTCATTTCTTAGTCCAATCTGTGAAAACTTCAGTAATGCTCCGTATTTGGCAACGATCAAAATTAATTCCCCTGAGCAGCGTCCCCAATTTAAGTGTTTGTTACGCGAATTTTCTTTTTATTACTCTTCAGGTTTTCAAGATCCAAAGGCAACCATGAATCCTGGCTAAAGCTCTCGTCAAAAAAGAGTTTGAGTTCACAGAAGAAGGAAGCAATAAACCTTATTTTTTAACTTTTGGATTTTGTGCAAGTTAGGAAAAACTATCTGAGGTAGATGGTTTCATAATCGAGTTCTTCTATTCATAAACGAACTTGTTCACCATAGTTTGCGATGGCTGCAGAGTCTGGGAGTGAGTCGAGCGGGCTAATCTTTTATTGCGTAAAAATATTGCTGTAGTAGGAAAGTTTTCACTTTAGTAGAAGTCCTTGTGGTCATATTGATAAAGTTTAAATAAAGCTGCCGACAAAACTTTGCAGATTTTAAAGGGACGAAGTGTAAGCTCTGCACTGGAATTAAACTTGTTTCTTTTTTACTCTTCTCATTTTAAACCTGTGTTCAGTTTGATAGGTTCAGTTCTTTCTCTGTTTTGTAATGATACGGTAACTGTTGGTAGTCCTCTTGACTATAAAGGTATTAAAGGAATCTCCCTTAAGTAATGCCCCCCTTTGAAAAAATAAAATTAATTATTTCACTAAATACTAACAACTACAAAAATTTGCTTATAGAATCTAGATTCTTCTTCTAACCCCATCAAATAATAGGATATAAATTAGTAGAAGTGTGGCATTTACCTGGAATGGGACCAAAAGTAAGTCAAAAAAACGATATTAAAAAAACAAATGAATTTCTTTCAATAAAATTTTTTTAGTATCACTTTTTTTTACTTCAGCTTTGCACTTCAATTCCTTGCTAATGCCGTAGTGTGTTTTTGAAGTTTGAAGTTCTCTTACTTCTTAGTTCTTACTTAATATTAATAATAATAAATTAAAAAGGGTTCAACTTTGTTTGAAATTTATTAAAATTATGAAAAACGAAAAAATCTTTTGGGACTGAATAATTTTGTTAATAAAAAATTAAATCTCATAATCATATACATATACCAGCTTTTTTCCTGGAAAAAGGATTACTCTGTATTATAGTTCATTGGCACTCTCATACATAATTCTTTTTCTTGCTTTTTAGACACACACATGCACACCTAACAGGATTTAGTAAATTCTACAGGTAAAATAGTACACACTTTTATTCGATAATTAAGTTTTCTTATAGACACACACTTACTTGAAATATATGTAACTAGGAGTTTCCAGGTGAAAGCAAATGGCTTGAATAGTCATAATTTGTTACAGAGGGTTGTGGGTGGTTAGTAGTTATGGCGGTTGTTTGCTGGTTAAGTGCTTAAGAAATTTTGGGACATTGTACTATTGCGTGATAGAATGTATGAATAAAATAAATACATAAAACGTTATTTTTTAAACTAGAAAACATCATGACGAAGCGTAACCAAATATTGTACAACAATATTTAATCCACTACCGGACATCTATCCACTCAGCGGGGAATTGAAGCCCTTTTGAACAGATTATGAAGCGCTGAAAAGGAATGCCAACGCGATTCTTATTCATATCCCAATTCCCTTCCTTTTTTTCACACAGGCATGTCATCAGAGCGAAGCGCTTATATTTTGTTGTTGAAGAAGCGTAATCGAAGCAGGAAAATGGAAGCCTTTTGGGAAGCTCTTGAAACTTTTGTTTTCAACAAAAATAGTATTTCACAACAGACGTGATTATTTTAAAAACAACAAATTTCCCAACTAAAGGGAATAAAAGAGAACTTGAGCTAAATAAAGCAAAAAATGGGAGTATAGAGTGCTTGCTTCCAAACAGCTTCCATAACATATGAATTGGAAGCGCTACATTCCTGCTTCTTTTGGCAGCGCTTGATAAATTTCCCGCTGGGCAGTCACTAGTCAACAGTAATCCATGATGTATCAATGAGTATTGCATTGTAATATTGATCATTGCAAACCATCTTAACTTTCAAAGTATTAACGTAGTAGTGGTGCATGTTTCAAAACTAATACAAGGATTACCGTGAAATCTATGTAACATTTAAATTTGTTAACGAATTCTTCCTTTCAAAGTCGTATAGTATTTAAATGTCGAACTAAAACTATAAATGCTCATTCGAACTGGTTGGTCAGGCTTAATAAATGAAGTCAAGAAAGAGTGTTATATATTCATAATGTAAGGAAAGCACTAACTGGTTATAATATTCCTGCGAAATTTCAAAATTAGAAGTAACACTTCCAGATTGGTTGATAAGGAAAAGTATAATAACGTAAAAGTATATTATACTATTAAAGATACATCATATGGCATTAAACGAGTTAAGACCTATTAATGTTGTATAGCAAAAGAATAGCATTTATCAAATTTAGATACTTTTAATCTCAAATGAAACACTTCAACTATATTACTTTTCTCAGAGATAGACTTGATAGCCAAATGGTTAAGGCGTCCGATTACCATCTTAGAGATTATGTTCAAATCCTCACAACAGCACCGTCATTTTATTTTCCACTGCTTCCACCTAAATAGCATTTCTTCTTACTTTGCCATTTCCTGTAGGAATAAGCGGGAAAGCCTTGTCCGGAAGATCTCCTGTTCGATCGTCGAGTTGAATAGAACTAAAATAATGTGTTGGTATTCTTTTGAAGCTTGATGTTCGACATTGGATTTAAAGATAGAATCGTTGGCACTTTGAAAGGATTCTACCTTCAAGCTCTAGTCTTTTCTTATTTTTAAGTGTGTTCTCTGTTTCCATAAAGGATTTTTTTTTCGGGACAGTTCTAGATTTAGATATCAAACTTTTCACTGGAGATATTCATGCACCTTAATAGTTGATTTGTAATCAATATTTTTTGATACTTTTTTTAGCTTAATGGGCCTATTGAGTCTAACTTAGCCCATGGAACTTAATTGTAGGAGGCTGTAGACTCTTAAGTTTTTCAGCTATGCAGATATTCTATTGTATCCTTAAAATTGAAAATAGTGCTCTTGTCAGTTCCTTGTTCGTATTCAATATTGAGGTGCTACCTGCTACCGTATAAATGTGTTACTGTAATTGTTGAAGTTGGCCATTTCTATGTTTCTTCGAAATTGCTTAAATTACCAAGGGGATGTTAGGTTTATCTGATAAATAATTGGAACCCGGTGCGCCTCGCTGCACCCATAAGCCGTATGGCGTGCGTTAAAACAATTGGGAATCTCAGAATCCCTTTTTCCATTGGCAGTGAGAGTCTCAAATCCCACTACGTGCACCCCGTTCTTTTAGAAACCCAAATCATCCGCCCGGCCGAAATATGAACGAAATTCAAAATGGCAACCCAAATATAAATTTGAAAATTGCTAATTGTGTTCCGATTCCAATTAAAATACGCACACACAAACATACCTCTTCTGAAATTTATGGTAAAATGCCTTGAAAAATGGAAATACATTGAAAATTACGATTTCGATTTTCGGACCGATTACAATAACTTTCTTATAAACTGAGAAGTTAATAAAATGGATCTGAGTTCTTTAGCAGTAATTTGAAGAGTACCTCCCACACAAAAGTTTCGTATTTTACCCTATCTTCTTTGCTAGAAGGGTAACTCTATATCGGTTACAGCTACCCGAAGGGTTCGAGATAGAGTAAAATAGACCCCGTAGGAATATGGCGAGTAACTCCCGAAAATCCCTATATACAAAATTTCTTGCCAATCTGATGAGGGGTTTAGGAGTCTATAAAACACTTACACACAGCCAGACAGACCAAACTCACTTTTATATGTAGATGAATTTGGTTAAGGGTGGTCAAGTACGCCTGTTATAAACCTTACCACTAGGGCCTGAGGTTTTTTTATTTATTCATGTGAATTTTGTTGAAGCAGACTATACTATAAATTTGAACTCATAGTCATAAAATTGGTTTACTTTGAGGCCTATCATGGTCGCACATTAGAAAATTTTAGCCTATAAATTATATTCTGAGTAAAAACATTAGATCTGGTCTACTTTATTTGTTCATTACCCACTGATCTCTTCCAGTTGTAGTATGTTTACTAGACTATATATTCAGTCGATTCGAGTACATCAGTATTAGTCGACCCTACTGCTAAATGTTGTGTATGACTCAACTAATAGCCCTAGTCTAGATTATGGAAGACCTACTTTAAGTGGTGCTGAATGTTCATAACTAGTTGTGTTGGAAATAGTCAGATTTAACACAACTGCTCCTTTTGATATTCTTCAGAAAATACATATATGGTGATTGTAAAGTCAAATGGCATCAATTTCGATTGGGTTTATCTTTTACGCCGTTTATGACTAGGCTCAACCCAGTCATAAACGAGGTTGGAGTTGAAACTGGATCCGCTCAACCCAATTCCGCCCTTCTACCAAGGTCGAGTTGATTTATCGCCTAATATACGTGGCTTGAGTTGCAACTGGAATGAACTGACATTTTTTTGTTTGTTTACCATCCGTGAAGTCCGTCTGCGGCGTTAGTCTTGTGCTCGGTGTTTTTGCTTGTACAGGAATACAAAATTATTTCGTTCTGAATTTTTTCGTATCAATAAAAGAGAATTTCACACAAAAATTGGAGGTTATGTTTTCATTTCAGTTCAACTCAATTTTAACCCATAGTTAACTCAAGTCGGCATCGTATTCGGTATTCGAAATTTTAAAACCTTGATTCAACTTTTCAACCTAGTCATAAACGGGGTATTTGTCTTGTGAATGAATCTTTAAGTTTACAAATTGCTTTGTACGAAAGATGGGAAACTGTTAAATCGTGAATCCATGGTTTGAAGATTGTCTATTGTCCTACGAATACTACTTGTTTGAGAGAACTAAAGAATCATTGCCTCTACATATTACTAGTCTATGGAGTGGCATGGTACAATAATACAATTTAGCACAATTCAGGATATTTTAAGGACTTTTTTTTATATGAAAAAACCAAGCTTAGGAGTAACCCTTTATACTACCAGTCCGTCATGTCGTTCAGTTCATGGTGCAATGTCTAGTAGTAAGCTTGGTTTGAAGAATAGAGGAGAATAGGAAAGGTTAGAGGGGGTCTGGAGGGTGTAGAACAAAATGACGATGAACCTCACGTTTGAACTCTAAGGTGATGTACGAGTTCGGAAATACTGACTGCAGGAGATTATTCCACAGTCGAGTTGTTCTATTCATAAAAACGAACGAACTTCTAAACCGTATTGTGCGGGAACGGGGGGGCTGTAGGGTATGGGGGTGAGCCGAGTGGGCTAGTCTTGTGTTGCGGGAAAAGTATTGCCATGCAGGCAGGAGGTCCTGAATTTCAGTGGAACAGTCGCCATGGTAATAGATAGTATGGAGAGGGCTGCTACATTCCTACGGTGGCTTAAGGTATGGAGGCGCGAAAGGGGCCATCACCAAGGAGTTTGAGGGCACGATTTTGCACCTTGTCGAGACAAGCCAAGGTGGTTTTTGGGGCGCCTGCCAAGATATACGTGTTGTATTAGAGGCGCGGCCGAATGTAGGATTTGTGTATTGTAGCTTTCTGGAGGAGGAACTTGCATCTCTTGAGAAATCCAAGACATTGGGAGGCTTGTTTGGCGATTTGGAATATGTGATCATTCCATCGCAGATGCTCCGTTAAAGTTACCCCTAGGATGTTGAGAGTTGAGTCAGCCGTTAGATTCTCTTTATCCACTGAGCTAGGAGGAAGGTCGGTACAATTTTTGTTGGAGATCAGACAGTATTTCGTTTTTATGGCATTGAATTCGACGCGGTTCATTTCGCCCCAATGAAGAATCGATTCGATATCCCGGTTGATCGAAGTGGACATCAGGACTTGACTATTTTTGCCAACTGAATTGAAACTGTAATTCACATTGTTTGCTTGATACGCATTTCATGAATTTTCTTAACCAATTTAAATTATTGACTGCGCATTTTTGTCTTACTCCAATTAAAGGAAACTTCTCATCAAAATTATTTTTAGATAACAAAAAATGAATGATATAAAAACATTACGTTGAAATTGCGCTTCGCTAAAATTAAACCGTATTATACCAAGTACAAACGTATTGATTGACATCGGTTCCCGTCCATCAATTTATATTTTTATTTTAATGAAAAAATCAATTTTATCTTGACTGAAATATTTCAGTTTTTTGTTTTTGTTTTGGGTGTTACACAATCCTCCCCCATTATTATTACATAAACAAGCCTCTAGTAGTATAATAAAAGAACAGTCGCATAAATTCAACAATGTGCTGTGCCTCCAAGTGACATCAGCTCCAAATACCAGCTAATATAACCTGGCTAGAGAATGACTAAAGGCGGAAAAACTGAATTAATGGAATTAATAATAATAAAAAAATAAATAAACAGGAAAAAAATGATAATAAATAAATAAATAAAGAACGAAATGGAAAAGACTCAATTTTCCAAATGGATGTTATTCTTTAATTGAAATATTTTCGTTAGATGATACGATCAGAGAATGTCCAAATTTGTAGGAGATGTAGGACTGGGGATGTTTCACGTTGTTTTATTTCATTTTCTATTGTCGAATTTCGTTTTGTGTATCCTTGTGCTCATTCCACCCCTCCACAATATTTTTCTAGAAATTTCCTTTGAAAGTATTTTAATGTCAACATCTCTATAAGTCAACAGGATCTTTTCAACGGAAAAGAATTTATTCCCTTGAAGAAAACATCTATATTTAGAGCTTGTTAGAAGACGTTTTAAAAGGTATAATTTTATTTGAAAGAAATTTACATTTTTTTTTTGCATTTTAGTTAACCTTATTGGTATAGAAAAAAGGACTTAATACCATGAAAAAGGACAGGACAATTTGTTTTTGTTGTATATTTAGATACCACAAAAGTTCGTGCTAAAATATCTATAGAATTATTGTTCTAAAAATAGATTATTTCTCGTAAAAGACGATACCCAGTATAGCCGTATTGTCTAAGTAGAGAAACAGTATTGATTTCAGTTCCATTAAAAGTTTATCCCTTCCAGTAATCCTTAAATAAATCAAGGCATGGCTCATAAAATGTTTGGTCCATTGGCTAAATGTTTGTTGTTCTTCTTTTTTTATATCCTTCCACTTACAAATGCACAACGCTCGTTTCTTTCGGGCAAAAATCTCATTATTTTCTAGCTTGTCCTCGAACAATACACACACACATGCATAGAATACATCTATGTAGACTTCCGAGTCAGTTTAATTCATTCATGCTTTCCTTCCGTTTCGTCCTTGCACTGTCGTTCTTCTCTATCGACACAGAGATTAAGAAAAGTGTTTATGCCCCAAAAGAACATCTATATGGAACTACAAGGAGAACTAGAAAGAAACTAAAGAATGATTAGTTCATATATGAGCGCCTCCGCACGTCTTGTGATTGTCTCCAGTGTAATACAATAAGTAGACGACAGAAGGATGTTCTCGCCATGCTGATGCGAATCCGGCTGGCTTCTGTGAAAGTCGTAATGCTTTATGTACATAAATTATGCTAGCCTTCCACGCCAGAGCATTCGTCCTTGAGCCTTCCTTGATTTTTCTTCCCTCTGTGTGTTCTTTTGTGTGTATGTTGGATGATCCTCTTTCTGATTCGATTTTTTTTTTCTTCTGTTCCTGTTGTACTGTTTTTGTTATCCCCTCCCCTTCGTCCTTCACCCGTGGTCCCCCAACATCTGCATCCTGTCTGTCCTGAGAAGTAGATACACATTCGCACCCTGTATTTTTTCCCATTCGTTGCCTTCGCAATTTTTTTCGTGTATTCACTGTTACACTGTTGTTTTGTTTCACGTTTATATATTTATATATTTCCGCCCTTTTGAAGACGACTCCACGCCAGCACACACCTCAAGGGCATTGTATTAAAAGTTGTTGAGGAAATATTTAAGGAAATTTTAAGTGGAGACTTTTACTTATTTGTAAACGACCGAAAGAGCCTTCCAAAAAATAAAAAAACAACAACATTTTTTTTGCGTGTAGATGCTTGATTCAGGATATTTTTCTTACGGGGGATGAAAATACCTTTTCAGCTTGATAGGTGCAGAAAAAAAGGATTCATGATTGTGTGGGGAGAACCTTTCCCCATAAATTTGAATATATCGGTTGTGTAAGAAGAAGCGCACCGGTGAGTAGCTGGAAAACCTCTTGAAAGGCTTATTAAGATATTCAAGATAAGGAATCAGGTATATTTGGGGGATGATTATGTAATCCGGGGATGCCCCATGCCAGAAGCGTTCTTATCGTTCTTATGTCAAGTTTAAAGGTCTTCTTTTTTTCCCTTCGGTTTTTTCTTTTCCCACATTTTTTGTTGTTGCTGTTGTTGTTGGTACAACTCTAACAATTTTTACATATAAACTTATCGATTTTTTTCCCTTACAATTTTAATGAAATTCGGGAACTTTGAACTTTTAGAATTTTAATGTTCTCATAAATAAGAATTCTGTTTTTTTGTGTGTGTATTTGTGTGTGTTTTCTTCGTGTGAAGGTAAGACTTTTCTTCTCATTTCAAAATTAGAGATACAAGCTAAACAGAAAAATCCGATTATAAAAGTCAAGTCAATAGGGAGATGATACCTCAGGGTACATGGTACATGGCAACTGAAGCGCATATGGTAAAATATGAAAGATATGAAAGAAATTGTAATTATTACAAAAGTTTTTTTTTTGCTTGTTTAAGAATTTTATGAGTTTATTGACTTTGTTAATATTGAAAGTACAAAAATGAATTAAATTTGTATAATGTGAGATGAGATACTGAACTTTTATTAAACAGCGTGGTATGAAGTATTGGTAGATGGTAGAGAGTGGTTACAGCAGACGTAGAACGATGAGATTTTGTGATGCTTTAATTTTCAATATATTAGGAAAATCCATTCAAAAATTCCAAAATATAAATAGATTTGTAAATTAAGTCAATTAAGATCATGTTTTTTTTATTAGAACTTAGTATAAAATACCATAGAATATATAGTAATTAGAACTTGATCTTAGATAGCGATAATAGTACTTAGTACAGCATGCAACTTCACCAAATAAAACTTTGATAGCCTAGTGCTTAAGACATTCGTAGATCATAGGTTCAAGTCTCATATCATCTATCATCAGTAATCACAGATCAAAGATCGAATCACACATATCCGTGATGGGACGGCGCCGATTATTTCCGTGTCAGTGGCTTCCGTGATGATTTTTTCACTGACTTTTTCGTATCAGTGTTCAATATTTACTGGCATCTATGATTACTTTTTAGTTTTAAAATTTGTTTATTTATTTATTTATTTATTAACAAGCCAAAACAAGGCGCATTTAAACTAATTTACATCATTGTCCTTATCATAATACATGCTTAAATTAAGCTATATTAATTAGTACGCGACTAGGATAACAATAGGGGTTTCAATTTTTTTAAATTACTGTTTAGATACTTGTGTAGGGGAAAAATAGAATTTGTTTGTTCTTATCTTACTCGGTTCGATGTGAATATTCCTTAAGCAATTGCATGTATCTTATCTGTCGGACATCCTCACTGAACTCAATACTGTCTGATAAAAACTGCACTTTGAGATTGCTGTTTAAAACGCCCAAGATAAAGCATGATCAGCAACACCTCCCAGCGGTGCACCCTGGGGTACTTCTTCGGAAGGAGCTAACAGATGATGGGAGAATAGTGAGCTCTTTGCGCTACAAAACAGAGTTTTAAGTCTGTTGGGTTGATCGTTAGCAGCCCACTCCCAAAAAAACACCATTGCTACGAATCGACAAACAATGCCTCGGAACCGGAAGGACAACACTGCGACGACTTTTGCTTTTCGAACCAGGACACGAATCGGATGAACACCTCAACGAGATGAATCGATACAAAATCAAGATCATGGGACTTAGCGACACCAGAATATGGTCGCATGCGGGGGAACATATCTGCCCAAACGGCGAATCCTTCTTGTATTCTGGGAGAAACAAACGAAACTGAAAGTCGTATGAGTGGCGTTGGCGTATTACTCACCAAAGAAGCCAGATCCATCCTCATTAGCTGGTCACTAGTTTCTGAGAGGATTATTACCGTGCGCCTGCGTACCAGACTAAGAAGTACTACGGTAGTTCAATGCTTCGCTCCAACTGAAGACGCAGAAGATGGCATCAAAGAAGAGTTCTATATGCAACTGTGTGAGGTTTTTCGCTCTATTCCAAGGGAAGACATCATTGTATTAATGGGTGTTTTAAACGTACAGATCGGTCGTGAAAACACCGGCCCGAAACACACAATTGGAAATCAAGGTCAACGCCAAATTACCAATAACAAGGGTGAGCTTTTCGTTGACTTTTATAGTGACAACTCATGGTAGGTGGAACTTACTTTCGCCACAAGAAAATACACAAAGATACCTGGGTATTGCCCGATGGTAGAACGAGAAATTAGATAGACCACGTGGCCGTCGCGTAATTTTTTCCTCAAGAAACAGTGTAAAATTGCTAGAAAACTGAGTTAAATTAAGTAAAACATGTTTCTCTACTAAAAACACCCATTCACTTACAGGCCGCCGGCAGGCCATGACCTTTTAGGCCAGGTCGGCAGGCACGGCCCGATGAAGGCCACACAGGCAAAGACGAGAGTTTAGCATAGCAGGCTGTTATTTCAAACGTAAAAATGCTCGTGGCCTCAACGAATACTTTAAAGGCGCAAACAGATTGGTGACTGGAAAACGTTTAAAATACACGGACCACGATATTTGCTAACACAATGGGCAGGCGGTGCTGAAAAAGTGGAAAACGCGGCAAACACAGGCAACAGTAAAATGCTGTATCAAATTACTAAACAGCTCTGAGGAAAGCACTCTACCAAAAAGCATGCCGTTACGAGGACGGATGAAGAAAGAGAGAGATAGAGAGATTACTTCTTCGCCGCCCTGAATGGTTCATTTGCACAGGAACCTCAGGAAAACAGCAACCATGCACAGCCAATAAGAATCATCACCCCTGCTCCATTCAAGACGGAATAGTAATCGCAATTTTTGCAATGCTCAATGGTAAAGTAACTGAAAGAGATGGCATCCCGCTAGAATTGTTGAAAGCCGATACAAGCTTCATAGCAGATGCGCTACAACCAATCAGAGAGGCAGTAGACCGAATGCTTAGAAGACAGCAGGCTGGATTCAGAAAGGGTCGCTCCTGCATAGACCATATTAACACCTTGCGAATCATAGTGGAGCAGTCTACTGAATTACGATCCCCTTTGTACCTTGCTTTCGTAGACTATGAGAAAGTGTTCGACTCGGTGAATAGGAGCTTTATATGGTAGGCGCTACGGCAACATAGACTGCCTGATAAAATAATAGAACTGATAAAAGCCCTATACAACAATTTCAAATGCAGAATTCTCCATAGTAAAAAAATATCCGACAGCTTTGTCAGTTTAGGAGTACGACTAGGATGCCTACTTTCTCCATTACTATTTCTTACAGTAATAAACGACATCTTCCTCGGCTCACTAGTTAGTAAAACAGGCAGCATACAATGGGGTTTGCTAGACTGCCTTAAGGATCTAGACTACGCGGATGATATCTGTTTACTAGCCCACAGATATCAGGATCTCAAAAACATATTAAACAATTTGGCAATAGAAAGTAGTCCATCAGGCTTAAGGCTAAATCCGAATAAAACCCAATAAATGAGGATAAATGCAAAAACCATGGAACGGACAGCGTTTTATTTAGATGGGTAGTCGGTAATTTTTATGTATAGTGTAACCGGTTGGACCTATATGATGAATGAGTGTACACAGTAGTCTCTTGTATGCTATTTACATTATCCCTAGTATTTTATTGCTATCATTCAATGTTTATTACTGACTAGTTCGATAAATTTCACTTAGACAGACTATTCTGTGTCTCTTGTTCCAAAATCTAATCGTAATTTATTGTTAATAGCGTTTTCAAAATGCAGTACTTGATTCAAATAAGTAAGATACAAACTTAAATATCCTTGAATATGATTTATAAAATTCCCAGAATGTAAAACCCAACTTTACAAACCATAATTCCATAAGCAAATTTAAAGCGACAAACTAAAGCGTTATACACGGAATCATTGCCATTGCCGATTACCATTAAAAACAAGCCCAAGGCCCCCCGCTAATTTGTCCCAGAAGGCCCCATATCACATAATAATTTTCCCAACAGGTCTCTTTCAGAATTTCTGTAGCTTCATCACTGAAGGGCTATTTTTAACACATATATGTATATACAAACACAAAGCCTACACAAAGAACAATAGAGTTTCTATTCATACTTTAGATTCAGGCACTTTTGGCCCTATATTTGTAGATATATTTATAAATAGCAAAAATAAAGAAAAGAATAAAGTGTGTGCTCACACGCTGCTGTCCATGGCACTTAAGTACCCTAAAGTTCCCTCAAAGTCGGCAACTGGCCACTTAATTGTAACTTAAGCACATAGGGCTACCGTAGAAGACATGCTAACGTCCCTTTCTCTATGTTCGGTACGTTGCTCCTAGTATAAGCTTCAACGATTTTTGGTATGAGGAATTGAAGTGATTTTTTTGTAAGGTCAGGTATAAACCTCCCACTATAGAAGCTACACCAAAAATATGAACTTTCTTTCTGCAGCATCTAAAAATAATTGTTTGTTACTTTAAGTGAAATCCCAAAGCGAATTCTCTTACGTACACGCCATCAGAAAATATATAACGTGTGGAGCTAAGCACTGGTTACGTATTTCCGTACGTATGACTAGTGGAGCTTAGTTCTCCACCAACAAAGACCACATTCACGCCATATGCACGCTGTCCTGAGTCACTTTATCAAAATAATTAAAATAAAGATAAACAACAAAAAAAAAGTACCCAAAATTAACTTTCTCCGTAGTCCTGCAATCCAAATAGTTTTTTACGTCTGCTAATTTCGAACTCAGAATCTTCCTACGGGCAGCAAAAAGCTCTTCGACTTTCGGGCAAAAGAGCTTTCACTTAACAATAGACTCTCGGCTTGGGAAAATTTAATAAAAGTTTATAGTAGAACCTACCTACACACTAGAACGTGCCAGGAATGCTTAGATTTTATTGTTGCTCAGGATTGGAGGGGATTTGTTTCTGCTTCTTCTTCTCGTTTTAGCCCCCCCCCGTTCCCCTACTCTTATCCTTGAGGCAGGGATCATGCCCAGTTTTACAAACATTTTGGGAATTTCTACACAGAAAAAAAAAATAAAATAAACGGAAACCCCATAACATGCCTTTTGGCGCGACTTTTCAATTGATGATGCGTGTGCGATGGGGTGGGAGGTGAAAAAAGTATTTAGTTTTAAGGGGTGGGGATTTTGGTAGTAAAATTTCAAATAAGTAGTAAAAAACGAAGTAGATTTTTGACATAAAGAAGCAAAAATTTCTTTCTTAGATCTTCCAAATTTCAAAAATATTTAAAAGCCCAATCAACGACAATTTTGTATACGATGTGTATAGAGACTCTGTTTCAACTAGTTATTCAAAATTCTTTAAAAATTAGTTAAGTTTGTTCTTTTTTCTCTTTTTGTCTATTTTTTCCGAAGATTCATGGGACAAGCAATCTACTGCAAATCGGCTCAGGTACTGCCAAAAAGGAATTCGCGAAAACAATATTTTGAGAGGCATACAGTGCGTACTAGGAAATACGTTATTTGGAACTGCATTTCAAAGGTACCCAAAAAAAAAACATTTTAGCTCAACTATTATTTGCAAAAAAATATAATGAAAATGCTTCTTAATGTAATCTATTTTTTTTTGTTCGTTGAGATTTTAGAATAGTTTAGAAAAAAAAAAGAATATATTTTCATTTTTGTGCCTAGTAGTTTTCCGTTTTGGAAAATATTTTGATTTTTGGTTAGGTTGTTGCAACTGTCATTCAATATCTGTGAAAATGTGCCACGCACAGATCATTTATAAGTCTAGCTCAAAACATGGAATGAATCCGACAAAACAAGCTATTGTTAATCATTTGGATTAAGTAAGTGGTATGGCTGGATCATGGTACGATCATTTAGGTGTAGTGCGATCAATAACTAGACTTCTTGAATATTTAGTGAGCCTTCGACATCACATCCTTTGATACTATAGTAAGGGCCTTAAACCAAAAAAAGCGGTTGTAAAAGCTCGCTAACCACCTATAACAGGGCGATCAGACGAGCAAACAGAAATAGCTGGAGGAATATCTGCAAGAGTGTTGAAGACTTTCGAGACCCAGAAAAAATCCACAAAGCTTTATTAAAGGGCTTGTCGGGAGATATCGGATCTATTAGGAGAATCGATGGCTCTTTCACACAATCTAGGGAAGAAACCTTGATAATATTGCTCCAGGTAGGCATTTCTTGAAATAGGGACAGAACTTCTGCTGGGCAGCTAACAGGGCCACTTTCTAAAGTGACCAAAGCTGTCTGGACAAATGCAAACACCGTGCTATTAGGAGGCTATTAGATCGTTCAAACCATACAACTCCCGCGGCGCATACAGGATCTATCCCATTCTCCACAGCTACTCTACTCTCTGCGATACGACCAATGCAAAATATTCAGGAGGAACGTCAATATTACATTTATACCTAAACCAGGGCGTTTGGATTAAACTAGGCCGATAAGTCTATCGTGTTTTGTCTTGAAGACAATGGGGAAAATTGTCGACAGGGCGATAAGGGAAACTTATGTATCTTCAACGCCCACCACTAAGCTCCTATAGGCATGCGTACCAGCCGGGCAAGTCCACTTAGACAGCACGGCACAATCTGGTGCTCAGCCTGGAAGCCAGCACTAAACAAAGGAGTTGCGCTGATGGCCTTTTTCGATATAGAGGGAGCCTTCGACATTACATCATAGGCTAGAGCTTTAAGTAGATGTAGTCTAAATAACACTTTCTGCAACTGGATTGACTCTATACTGAAAACTAGCAAACTAATGGACTCCCATGGTGAGGGTTCTCTGGAGGGCACTATAGCAACATGGACGAGTTTATACCTCCACTTCTCTAATGCTTTTTTCGCCCAAAGCTGTATTGACTAAGTCGTCATCCTAGTTATTGGTAAAACTGCAGGATCCATGTCAAGGCGTCTGCAGGAGGCACTACATCTTGTCTCTAGCTGGTATGCTAGCGTAGGAATAAAAGCCAATCCCGACAAAACGATTCTGTCCATCAGATCAAGCGTACTACTAGACGCTGCATCATGATTTGAACGACATGACGGACTAGTGGTGCAAAGGGTGACTTCTGAGCTTGGTCATACCACTTTAAAAAAATAGCTTTAAGAAGATTATGCTTTAGCCAAACAAGATCCACTGGTGACTTTTTTGTGTGCTAACCCGACCACTTTAATCCAAGTATACATGGCTTTGGACTTTGTCAAATTTATGGCACCCCGGCCTATTGACTGTTGCTGTCTTAAAGAACTGGATTGACAGTTTTGTTTTTTTGCCATTCAATGAAGGTTCTATTAGATGTCCCCCTATACTATCTAAGCCGGTATCTTTCAGGGCTCAGCTCTATCCCTCGCTCACACTTTTCCTAGTTTAAATAAATGATCTCTCTCTCTCAATTCCCTCCAACACACTTAATAGTTACAACTGCACTGACGGTATTCTGCATTATTTCTAGGTTTTCGATACTGTAAGGTAAGCACGTGCAAGACGATCGTGTTGATCGATGATCGCAGCCTTGTTTGGAACCGCAAGAATAGTATTGAATGATAACATCCAAAACTAAGCACCATCTATCCTCCAATAAAATTTCTCCTTTTCTTTTAGTGGTAGGTCTAGATCAAACGATCGAAAATCTCTGGTGGCACGAAGACAATTTGGAAATGTGCATTCAATTAAAATGACTAATATGTTAAATCCATTCACATACAGGCCGCCGGCAGGCCGTGACCTGAAGGTTATTCGCTTTGAGGCCAAGTATAATCACATACTTATCGGCTGCCAACTAGATGGAGCATACAGGCCCGAAAAATCTTTACGTCCAGTGGGTATTTATCGTCAGTCCGGGCCTGAAGATCTGAACTTCTATTCAGTCTGAAAATTTCGTTAAGGTTGTGAAAATTTTAGAACTTAAATTAATTACACGATACGCTAAATCTCGTCGTCTCGTCGAACATAACTGCAAAGCACAACCAAAGAAGTCCCAATCAGCTGCTGTCGTCTAGAAGTAGAACTCTTCATTAAGGCAACAAAATCGAAACCTAAAAAGTGAAAGCTTCTGAAATTGGAGCAAATCAAATCCTTATTTTCCAATCGTGCTAAATCTACTTCGCAAGTATCAAGAAATTCCAATCCACACCAAACAATATCCATCTTGCCCCCCATGCAAGAGGGTTGGGGAGGTTCAGTCTAGTCTACACTCTACACAACCTTCTAGCATGGCTACACCATTTGTTGTTGTTGTTGGTGTTGTTGATAGAAGAAGATTCGTACGGAGTGGAGCAGGAGCTCCGGAATCGCAACTGCTGCTAAGCTTCCAGACACGGGGGAGCTTTAGCCAGAAATTGATGAGGAACACCTACAGTCAAACAAAACGCCACATCGTAGTATAAATATATATATGTATATAGCAGCACTAACACTACCACAGCAGGTACCGACACGGGGGGAGCACTCTAGCTTTTATATTGAAATTCGCCTTCATCCCATGCGAGAACGTGGAATCAAAATCTAGAAGAGAATCAGAATTCAAAGTTTTCCCCCCAGTTGGAGCCCCAGTTCTTAATTGTCTACCGTGCGGTTCGGGGAAGAGCTTTTTCGTTTAGTTAGTTAGTTAGTGGCTAAAAAAAGTGCACGGCTTCTGTTTAGTACAAGATTAAAAACACAGAAAAAAAAATATTCAAAAGTGGATTAAGTTTTTTGCAAGTGGCTCTAGTCAAGTGATTGCAAGAAGGATATTAAGAAGGGATCAAAGGATCTTTTTTTGTAATTTTTTTTTTCTTAGCAGGATAAATAGAGATTTTATAAATTGAAGATGTCGTGGAGATATGCGGTAGGTGGATGATTGTTTTGATGATTTTTTTTTTGTCATTTTATAATTTTGCATCCTTGTGTGAAAACTACTAGAGAAGGTGGGATTGAGTGTTCTAGTAACCCAGTTTCTTGCGGGATTCTGTGTCTGCAAGATTTAATTTTTTTTATTACCCCTGTAGGAGTAATCAAGTTTTTTTATTACCCCGTTGTTAGAGTGTATAAACTGCACTTAAGCACAGCACTTTTTAAGCTCTACATGTGTCATCTCCTTATGGAGCACAAAGTCTTGAGATTACGCTGAGTTTAGGCTTTTTGGTCTTTCAAGTCACGATGATCTCAAGAGTTAATCTAGTCTACCGGAACCGTGGGGAAATTGTGAGAGGGGCTTGTGTCTGCCTCATCTCAATAGTGTGGTCCCATTAATCTCCCAAGATAATCGCGATGTGATGTTATGCTAATTTCATGTTAATTGTCTCTCTATGGATTATATAGAAATCGGATGTAGCGTTTTTTTGTGTTGTTCTTCTATCCATAAAAATGAGGATTCGCCACTTGGGTTATTATGACGAAGAGGGGGTCTCGTCTCTAGATATCCGAGGGTTCTAGTGAGGCTTATAACCCATATAGACTTTACTATCCATAGTGTTGCGCATCTATCGTCAATCGCCGGAAGCTATAAAGTAAATGTCGCGCCACAAAACTTTTTTTTTTGTTTACATTCCGGAATATAGTTTTACGCCGCAAATTTTTGTTGGAGTCTCCATGTTTATTTTTTCTCTCTACCTTATTTTGTGTTTATGGAATTTTAAATTTTCTACGGTTGGTCACTATCGACACAATATTTTTCTACATTTTCTATGGCTTTTGTTAAGCAATTATTCAAGGACTATTAAGCCACTAAAAAAATAAATATGCGTAGACGTTGTTGAATTTGTTGTCATATTATATTGTTTGTTTTTTAAGTTTTACATACATACATGAATTTTTTCTTCAGTCATTTTTCTGCCCATATTTTAATTGGTTGTGTTCAGTGAATTTGTTTATTTCGTAAATATATACAATTATTTATTTCAGTTTTGTGAGGGGGTGGGAATTAATAATAATTTTTATGCTATTTTTGCATTAATTATAAGTGCATTATTATTCAACAACAAAAAAAGCAATAACAACAAGAACCTGTTGGATTATTTAATGCCTTAAGGTATTGAAAGTTTATAAATTTGTTGTTTATTGATATAAATAATTGAAAACACACATCATTTGTGATTTTACAAAGCTCTTTCACCAGTAGAACATTTTATGTTTAAAATACTTCATAATGACTTAAAAGTGGGAAGAAAACGTTTTTACATTTTCTATGACGTCAATCTGAAGACGTAAGGAAAATTCTTTGATGCTTTTAGATCAATTTATTTATTTTAAAATCATCTCCTCGTCATAAATCTCGTCTCGTCATATTCCACTTTAACAGACACACACCGGAATTACATATCTCTAAATTCAATTTCATAATTATTATTAATATATGTAGACATGTCGTGATTATCATGTGAATTAATTAAAATAATAATGAATTATCGAAATATATATATTTGATGCCTATATATTTCGTGTGTGCGCCTCTATTGATATTCAAATTGGGTGTGAGTAATTCGTCGATATCTGATGCTGATGATAACTAATGGTCTAGTCTGAATGGCGTCAAACGTGTGGTGTTAATTTTTCAATAAAAGTTAAAAATAAAAAATTCTTAATATGAGAAAACAGGAACAATTTTTGGTAATTTTCGTATGATTTAGTAGCGTTGTTGTCAATTTGTAAATACTAAGTAGTTTTTACCTTAAAAAATTGCATTGTTTTGATTTATTATAGTATTTCCAAATTGCTTTGATTTGTATACTATGCAGAAGATTTATTTCTGTTCCAAATTTAAATACGTTTTTTATTCTTCCTATTTTTTTTGTTCGTATAATAATCATATATTATTATAAACAATTGGGTTCTGCATTGCAGACAACAAAAAACTAAATTCGTATTTCGACAATTGTAATTATACATATTGTTTGTTTGCTTTTTTTATTTGAATTTTGGATGCATTTCAACGTTACGAATCATTTAGTAAATTGCTGGAATTTCCTTCTTTTTTTTATTATATGAATTGGACAATCGACTATATGTATATATGTCCGAATTGTTGCTGTTGAGAATTGGTTCCTGAAATTGTATCCAAAAGAAGTGATTGATGCATTCATTGTTTTAAACCGGTTTGATTATTGTAATATATGAGCCATGTCTAGATTGTGATTTGAAACAGGATGATCATTTCGTGTGATATATGATATGTTATTAAAAAAACGACTTTTGTTTTGTGATGTAAAAAAAATAATAATAAAATCACGTAGATATTGGAAGTTCGCAATTTTTTGCTTCATTTTATTCACGACATTTATATCGTGATCGTGGATCTCATCATTGAATAGTCTCGGTAATTCTCTGAAGGACTTGCCTTTCGAATATGGCACATAGATATGAGAGCTGGTAAGACAATCGTTTTATACAGCAGCAGTTGTTATAGTTACTTGTTTGGAATTGAAAGAGTCGTTTCCATTCTTGACAATTTTTGGTAACGTCTCGCGCTTCGATAACTGATAATCGTTGATTCTTTAAGTCACCCTCGATATTCTTTAGAAAAGTTTTCTTCGGTGTCGATCGTTGATTTCTCCAGTCTGCCGGACGGTCTCACCAGAGAAGTCTACGTGGCAAGCGGTAATCATTCATTCGGCAAACATATCCAAACCACCGTAGTCGACGCTTATGTATATCTTCTGTGTCTGTTGATCGCATCTTTGTCTAACTGAATCGTTTCGAAGGCGATCGCGGAATGAGACACCAAGAATCTGCCTCAAGCATTGAATTTGGAAGAAGTCGAGCTTGTTGACATCCGGCTTTAGCATTGTACACTTATCCGATCCATAAAGAAAAATCAGAAGGATCAACTTTCTGTAAAGGCATACTTTCGTTTTGATGGCAATATTTGTTCGTTTCCATATGCACGCCTTGAGCAAGGCGAATGTTGCCTGGCCGATGCGGTTGAGAACTTCGGCCGTCGATGCCACTTTCATTTCTTCAACCAATGATCCCAAATATTTGAACATCCAAACCTGTTTGATTTGGGTTCCATCGAAAGAATTTTCCCTTGATTCGCCCGTTGTGAGCACTTTGGTCTTTTCCACTATCGTGGGCAAACATTAAGTCGGTTACGAAGTTGTTGTCCCCGTAACGAATTCCGAGTCGTCAATCGAATGCTTTAAACGTAATTACGTCGATCACAACGTTGAAAAGAAGTGGCGAAGCGACGTCTCCCTGTCGGACACCCATTTGATTCGGGAACTCCTCGGATAAGTCACTTCGAATAAGAACGCTCCTGGTTGAACGATCGTACGACGCTTGGAGAAGTTGGATGATTTTCAATGACACGTGTTCGGTTTCCAAGGCTCTCCGCAAGCTGTTATAATCGATGCAAACGAAAGCGGATTTGAAGTCGATGAAAACGATGACAGTTCTTTTGTCGCAACGAATTCTTTGTTCCATCATTGAAGTCCCCCGCGAGTATTCTTACATAATTCGTTTCTAGGTGTCATATCGAGCGTCTGTTGAAGCTGATCGTAAAATTCGTCCTTGTTCGCGTTCGGGCTGGTCTCGGTTGGCGCATAAACGGACACGATATGGGTCTTGATCGTTCCACTGATGGTTATCACCGCCAAACGCTCGGATATAGGTTGGAATGCGATAACGCTGCTGGCCGCCCGTCGATCGACCATAAACCCAACGCCGGCCTCTCGTCTCTCACCACCGGAACAGTAAAGCAACATCGTTTCGTCGATTGTTGGCGGGATCAATGTCCCGTATCCGGTAAGCCGTAGTTCCGATAGCGCAGCAACTGATATTTTGCATTTCAACAATTCCATTGCTAGGATTTCCACGCGTCGAATTTAAAACCCATTTTCGGTGTGTCTAATTTGGGTGTTCGGCCAGTAACCCACTTCTCACCAGCATCTCTGGTCCCCAGTTCTGGCGCATCGGCTGCCCCAGATGCAGTAGCATTATTCCGTGAATACTTAGTTCGTGTATCCATGCAGTTTCTTGCCTAGTTTCTCTGGTCAATTCGGCAGATTGACCACCCTCCTCCTTTCACACCTGGGCTTGGGACCAGACGAAGGCGGATTTTTAACTGCCTTCATACACTAATTTTTAAACCAAAATTGGCTTATGTGTTATATACTTGGAGAAATTAATGAATGAACTAATTTTTCCCTCTCCTAACCCTGGTAACAAAGAGTTAGCGCTCTTACTACGAAAACACAAATCCCAGTCAGTGCCTTTGAAGAATATGCGAGTTGGTTTCCATTATCAACTATGGTTGTTTTGATTGCCGAATACTGTGCCTATCCCCAAAATTAGGATATTTAGAGACTGGAGTAGCCGGAAGACCCTGCAGGCTTTGACTAGAGAACACTGAGTTTGCGTTTGATGAAAAGGAATTAATTTTCTGAATGTAACGCAGGCACTAATTTATCAACGTCGTACTTTTTAACTAACTAAGCTGAATTTATTTTTAGATCAGCCAAGTTTGTTGTCCGGGCCAAAATTCGAGGAAAGATTATTTAGAAAACGAGCTAAGATAATCTCAAAAACCCTTTTCTTATTTCGATCTGACACTCAACCCCGCAGCACAGCAGAGTATCCTCGATCGACACAATCTAAAAATAATAAATAATCCCGAAAATAAAACAATAAATCCCAATATCCTTTCTTCAATCCAAAATCCTGCAGCTCTCATAACACACCCATACGACAACGAGAACAACAGCACAATTTCGCACACACAATACACCGCACCAACAAACATTTCAAGAAACGTAATTTATCTGGAAAACCCTAATCTTTATGAAATTTCAGGATAATTGACACATTGTTTTTTGTGTAGATTAGAGCGAGCAATTATTTTGCGGGGGGCGGCGGCGAAAGGTTTGGGGGTGAATTTCTATTGAAACACCCCAGCGTTAAGTAGCGAAACGCAACTGAAAGGATATTGTACTAAGCCGTGTGTAAATTGGAATTTACTGCCTCGACCTTCACAGAAGTAATTAATTGGACCCGTCATTTGGCTCCCACGTGGCATGTACTTTTTGGGTTTTGGTGGAGGGGGAAGGATAGGTTATATGTGGGGTTCTCTACTAGAGGTGTATTAAAGTATTGCCTAATTTTTAAAATGCTAAAGTTCATTAGGGTTGATGTGATTTATTTGGACGTTATTTGATGCAATATGACTTAAAGTTGTATTTTTTGTTGGAAATGGTGTTGCTAAGGTAGGATAAACACCTGAAGAAATTTAATGTTATTTAGTTATTGCATAATTTGAAGCAGTTTTGTTTTTAATATATTAAAAACATTCCAAACCATTCGTTATTTATACAAATGACGAAATATATCTATAAAATCTATTTAAAGAAATATTTTTATTTACCCTCATTAAAGTTTATGTACCGTCCAAATACCGCCGATATTTTACTTGCAGTCATATCAAGCGCATGTAGTCATAGTCATATCCAAACTGACAACGAATAGCCAAACTCTTTCAACAAATGACTTCCGAGTTCGGCACCGTTGAAACTAAAAAATCAAATCAATAAGCAATCTCAAATGAAGGTCGTCGTCAATCCGTCGTCAGTCAATAAAACCATTTTACACAACAATCCTTATATTTACAATGTTCTCTCACAACATGCCACATACTCCTCTCTTTATTTGGCAGAAAACACGACGAAAACAAGAAAATTTTTATTCCTTTAAAATATGGAAATTTGCCAAGCCGCAATGGCAGTGAATAGGAAACGCAAATTTTAAATAAAAATATTCTTGCATAATTTGTGACCTTGTTACCGTCAATTTCTTGTTGAATGACTGCCGAACTATTTTCCTGTGTTCAATTTAAATTTTCCAGTTTCGTTCTGAAAATTTGAAAACTTCATGTTCTTGTTCAACACAGTTTTTTTTTTTTCAAACAAAATTCTTTAGTAATGATTAAGTGAAATTTTTAGTTTCGAAGGAATTTTTATAAAATATATTTTTTTGTGGTGGCACGTGTTTTTATTTTGAGGTGAGAAAAAGAAGAAAAAACAATTTGTCGGTGAGAAATATTAAAAATTGTTGATTTTTTGTGCCACAGGCTATATATACATTGAATAAAGTCGATTTTAATTTTTATTTATAACTGTTTGAATGGGAGAAGCAATTTCAGATGATTGTCGATAAAATTCAAGAGAAAGTGCACTTATTGAAGGAGTGCTCATTCAGTAAAGTATCAAAGTGACTCATTCAATAACTTTCAATTGAGAGGGCAATGTCAACAGGCACTTACAAAGCCCTTGATGAATTTCAATTAGTATTGCCGTGAAATCTTTCACTGTTTTTAATAGTTAACATTGTCTATTATACCCCCCCCCCCCCCGCTATTACTTGCGAGCAGTCATAAGTAGAGAATTCCACCCCGACCCTTATTTCCAATCTCGGGATTTCGGGATTATAAACAGAAAAAATTGCAAAAATTATGTAAAAAATGATAAAGCCCCTCCTAGACTATCAATAATATCAATATTGGTTTGCGCAATGTTATTGACGATCTGTGGGTGATATTGAAAGATTGTCTGGTGCAAAAAAAGAAACCGTCAATATTTTGCTCAATATTATTGCCAATATTATTGATAGCCTAGGGGCCTCTTAAGGTTTGAAAATTCGTGATGTTTGTCAAGAGTAACATAATTTTTGCACGATTTTTAAAGAGTGCTCGGATTTTGACAAGTGGCAGCTATCGCACTGTTGAATGTGTCATTTGGAATGGGTTTTATTCCAAGGAGTTTATAAGATATTAGCAAAACCTATCAATTTAAAATGTCCTTGGGCTGGACCGAATGTTATGAAATTTTATCAGAGCATGTTTTGTTAATATTTTTCGATCCGCACCTCAAACAAGTCGATATCGTGTTTGATTCGCAGGTACAAAAATCATTAACGTCGTTTAAAGTGAAAAACGGTTGGACCAAATTTGATGAAAATCTTTTCAGATCATATTTTCTTTAATTCACTTCGAAACACACTTCAACGAAGTCGGTATCATATTTAATTCACGCGATATCGTGCAGGTACAATAATCACTTACCTCGTTTAAATAAGAAAACGGTTCGCCGAATTTTTGAAAAAACTTTTCAGATTATATACTCGTCGTCGATACGCGTCGAACCCTCAACGAAGTTGATATCGTATTTGGTTCGAGCGTTTTGACTAAATTTCGGTAAACAACATAAATTTAGCGCAAAATAAAAAAAAATATTTCATTGAATCGGATTTCTTCATGACAGTTCGTAGCACGATGACGTCGTAGGGTCGTGGCGATACCTGTCCTCGGATGGGAGCCAAAAGATCTTCGCGATTCCCAGAGAAACGTCTCCGACATATCATCGCTCTTGGCATGGAAGGAGCCTGAATACCACAGGCCACAGTAGAAAGACCAGATCTCACCAAAGAGTGAAACGCTGAAGAGTTACTAGGCACATTGGGAGTGGTTGTACATAAAATATAGGGCTTTGAAATTGAAATAGAGATCAAATGATGGGACGTCACATAGGATAGTCGTACCTAGGAGTAAGGTGAAGGATGGTTTCATGATGGAAGATCGGTCATCCAAGGACCAATAAAACCATGAGAAAGTAAGAGAACATTTTTACTGGTTCATATGAAGGACGACGTCGAGAAATGGTGTCCAAAGGCACGATCTGCACGGCAGTCAAAGAGGCGTCGACGAAACCCAGACCGAAAAAGCAGCAGTACAATGTCAGTCTATGAGACGGTCCGGATAAATGTGCAATCTGACAACGGCAGTATAAAGGCTTGTTACGACTTAAGAGCGAAAGTAGCTTTTTTTAAAGAAGGCGATCGAGAAGGAAAAGAAAGAAAGCTATACTACAAAGGAAATGAAAGGGACCCACTACTATAACTCTCTAACTCTAAATTTTTATGTGTATCCAAAATCAATTTTTGTAAATTTGTTGTTTACCCCATTAAATTATCTTTCACTTCAAATACAGACTAAAAATTTAGTGTTAGGTAAGACACGATTTTAAAATGATTTTTTAAGGGATACCTCTTTTTCTACCGAGCCAGTACAATGTCATACTTCAAATGAGGCGAGGTGCCAATACCAATGAAGGGCTTTTTTACGAGTTTGATTCTAATAAGCATTAAACTGTTAGTAAGAAACCTTTGTCCCAACAATGTGTACTTATATTGTACAAACTTACCTCACCTAATTTCACGTTGGATATTTTGCTGCAACAAAAGAAGTGAGATATGTGTCTCCAGTTCGTATTTACAATCACACCTCGCTTCATTCATTTCGATACAGCAGTAGGATATTGTTTTTGAACCAGGATATTTGAAAAAGTTGAGGCCTCAGTACAATTTACCATTTTGTAAAGGACAAATGTTCTGTCTCATGAAAAGGTGTCAATTGACTACAGTTGCCCGCGGGAAAAAATTGAGAAATGTCATTTTAGTGCTGCTTTTGTTGTTTCTACATTAGTGCTAACGTCTCTAGGCGATCTTTTTCTACGGTATTCAAAGCTATCAGTCTCTTTTACATTACCTTGTTTCTGTATACCACATATTTGTATAAAAGCGACAAAGTCTTTCTTATCCAACCATTGAAACAAAATCAAATTTATTTTGAATGTTTTTGAATGCTGACATTTCCAGCTAATTCTTGTCAGATTTAAAAATTTACTGAGATTATTCCTGGAAGTAAAAAATTGAAGTTTGTAGAGCTTCTTAGAATTTCTTATTATTGTGCTTTCTAGCCAGTGGAGCAAACATATTTTCTTATTTTATTAGTTCTACTTGGAAACATCTTTCTTCGATTTTCTGTAATCAGGGGTTCTGGGAACACTCTAAATATTTATTTATTGCACTCTAGTAAAGGTTTTTTTTTCAACAAGACGTTACTTATTAAATTTCGCGCCATTTTTTAACTGTCAACATACAACTTTCAGTTCGATGACATTTAACAAGTAGAAATTAGTAGATTTTCAGATATGGATCGACAAAAATTGTGGATATCACTGCACCGCATTTTGCATGAACTGTCACATCTGGGGCTTCGAAAACCCTAGAGAAATAGTCGAGCACCGTTCCAACCATAACTAGTGACAGTTTGGTATGGTGTTTTTGGACTGTCAGTGTAATAGGGCCATACTTTTCACGTATAGTCTTCGCCAATGCTTAAGCAACGCTATTGGAAAAATGTCATCAAAAAATAACCGTTTGTAAAAAGAGCCGATTCAAACATTTGACAGATATTGTGTTCTATTATTAACCTCAGAGCTTGTACTTTACAATAAAATAAAAATATCATGACTTATTACGAAAATATTGCGCTTTTCTGTTGATTTAAAATGGCACCTCTTGTTGAAAGGACCCTGTAGAATGAATTCAACTTGCTCTGTACAGAAGGACCCCTTCTACCAGAAATTTTAATCGTGAAGCAGTAAACCATTTTCAAAACATAATGACATTCTTAAATTTAATATAAAAAATCCATAATTTTATCCACTATAAAAACTCCCCTTTCCTTTTACGATTTTTATCATCCCATCTCCAACCTATCCGTGCTGAACACAATTCACTAAAAAAACCCGCTCCTTTTTTTAAGTTTAAATTGAATCCTATCAAGCACACACAAAACTCCTTTTATCCTTGAACTAGTCTGGCACGAGATTGGGGAGAGCACTGAGGAATGTCTACAACATCCATAAATCCCGCTATAAAATTCCCATAGTATTGTAGAATGTGGTGGTGACCTTCTAGCTCTCCCACAACGAAAAAATAAACTACAGAGAAACGCAGGAGCATCAAATGCCAAAAATGTGGCTGCTACACTTCGGCTTTGAAGCTTCCACCAATCCTTCACCCCCCTCTCGAATCCTTTCAACAACAAAAGGTTGGAGAATAATTGTGAAGAAATGTGGACAAGCGGAGAGGAGCTTTTGTCCTGCACCTACCGGTGGCCACTTGAACAACTATAACATCCCCCCTCCATTTCACTAGAATCGATTAAAATGATTTGGCGTTGGTGAGAAATTGAACTTTTTTTGTTGGTGAATCGCTTGATGCCAGGAATTGGCTAATCGCCTCGAGAGTCCTTGAGATTGAGTGCTGCTCGCTTGGGGTGGGTTCGGATTTTAATAAAACTCCCAAACAACAAATTTGCGCCGAAATCCTGCGCTTGCAAGGTGGATGCAAAAGAATCCCGGCCGAGAGGTGTAGGATTCTTGTGCTTTTAGGCGAAGAGGGAATTGGTGGGGGCCCGAGGGAAGTGTTGAAGGAATTTAATTAATCTTTTTGCTGCCTTACTTAAGGCTCTCCTCTCATTCCCGGCTGTCTGTGTGTGGGGATTGTCTCACTCCTTCTTCGGTGGTGGTTTGCTTAATGAAATGAGAGTGAAATTTATTTGTGTACTTTATTAGGGGAGAACATTTTTGGCACTTCCTGGCCTGCAGTTGGCAGCTGGGACGTGATTGGATTTTAAAAACAGAAATAAAAACACGGAATGTTGTTGATATTGCCACGTTAAATATCTTGGTGAATTAAAAACTTGTGATAAATTGCTGCTGGGTTATTTTGGGGTTGTTAAAAAAAGCGCTACACTTTTTGTTGGCTTAGTTAAGATGGAAATTTTCACATTGGTTTTGGTGATTGGTGCTTAGCCAGAGTAGATTGTTGCAGGATTTCAGCATGTTGAAGGGCGAAAATTTGCTTGGGGAGACGAAACATTCTTGGTGAGCATGAGGAGACTCGGATGGTAAATGAGTAATCGACTCGTTGGTTTGGGTCTAAGCTAAAAAAAAGGTTGACTCAGTGTAAATCTCAAAAGGGGTCTTTTGGTATGGGCATCTCTTGCAATTTAAATGTTCTCTGGCTTTAGCTTTGCCTATTATTGCAATGAATCTTTTACCTAGATGGGTACCCTGGGTCTTTGTCCAGCTATGTAGAAATGGCCAAAGTCTAAACTTTTGTGGTCAATCGTACTTGGCAGTTGGCTAAACTGCAGATAGCTTCTAGACCAATAAGTGATGAGTTTGCCCCCTAAGCAGGTATGCACGCTCCCGCAACAGGCATGACAATCTAAAAAGGCGTCCGACGTAGGTATGTTCACTCCCCATACAGGTATGAATATCTATAATATCCATCCGCATCGGCATCGACCATTCTAAACCGTAGTGTCGTTTTACGAAACGGTCCCCCAACTTAGTACTAACCACGTTCAATGCTGCTTGACCTACGGAATCGAACGAGAACCGGTCTACAGAGTATTCTAATGGCACTCTTTATGGTATCCAAGATAATAGCCTGTTTTCATCGTCGTATACAATTTCTTAAAGCTCCAATTTGCTTGTTTTAGGCTGCGATCACGCCACACGTTTGTAAGGGTGTAAGCTTATAACTTTCAGGGTTTTTGTACTCGTGCTTGTACGATTGTACAAGGAAAGAAAATATTAAATATGTCAAGGAGGTTGACTCCTTGCTTTTTCTTGAACAACAGATTTTATATTCCAAATATATAAAACATACTAAAAAAAACATCCCTATGAAAGTTTGAAAGATAAAAGGTTAAATCGCCAGTTTACAAATCTACTTCAACTTATCTGGGGGATACACGACTAGACATAGAGGCGCCAAGACTTTGAGACTTCTTTGTCGAATTGGTTTTTACTTCTGTTGCGATTCTGGGTTTACCAATAACTCATCCAATTTCTTTCGTAATGTGAGATATTTTTGCTGGTCTGTTGTTGCAGGACTTTCTAACAACGCAAAAGGAATGTAGTGATGATGACACATTTTGAATTATTCCGATGGTCAGTATCCTGATTCCAATCGTCGATTTTCATTTTTATTGTCGTGGGTGTAATGTTTTTGTAATGTCTTAGTGAGTTTAACCAAAGCTAAAGCATGCATTCAGATTTGCATTAGGATTTATCGATATTAAAGCATATTTGGTGAAAGACTAGCTTTCAGATGAAAGCATGTAGGTATATTAATGAGAGAGTAATTGTGGAATTTGCCTTTAAGATCTTTGAGAGCAGGTATTCTGATTACATTTTAGATCTAAGCTTTACCCTAATTTAATATGGGTGATTTCTAAGCTTGGTTCTTGGGGCCTCGGTAGCCTCGGGAGTAACGGTCTGGCTACCATCACAGAAGTCCCGGGTTCGAATCCCGGCTTCCCCACGGTCCTTCGCCTTTTCCACTTACCCACCTCCATAACCTTCCTTCTTGCTTTCCTCGCTCTACCAAAGCGCATGTCATCGGTTGGTTGATGGTTGATGAGATTCAGCCGATGTCAGAGTCGCGATAGTAGTGGTTGGGAGTGGGTGGAATAAAGGCCCCTGTGCTGAATGTCAAGTCGTGATTTGTGACAAGTTTTTTGAGTTGAAGAAAGTGACGTTTTAATCGAATTACGATTTTCAGCATAGTGCATAGTGCTATGCTGAAAGTCGCAATTCATCTGAAACGCCACTTTCTTCAACTCGAAAAACTTGTCACAAATCACGACTCGACATTCAGCACAGGGGCCAAAGTTGTCACGGTTAGGTTGTGGCAGTTTAAATTTTGGATGGAAGATATATCTAGCAATAGGGTGAGAGCATTTGTGGAAGTTTTTTGTAGATATAAATTTTTGGCTAATAATCTCAGTAAGTACCTACCTACACTCATATCAGCAGTAACTTAAGCTTATTTTCTAATGATACACAAAATTGTAGTTCGAGTCGAGGTTTCAGTAAAATTCAACAATATTTAAGGATTCTCCAATATCTCTACTACTTCTTGTGCTATTTCCTTCTACTTAATCTGCTTCGACAAAAACGCACCCTTCTACTCTTCTGCCCTTAATCTCTGTCGAAACACTCTCCTACAATATAACTGATTTTAAGGAGCTTTTTCAGTCTGCATTCTGTCGCCTTTATGTCAATTATAGTAATTGATTGCCCCAAGGTGGATTACGGAGTTTTATCCCTGAGAAACGATTTGTAAACGTATACAACAACACAGCAACACCATACGCTCCTAATTCCCCCCACTCCTACACCCTACGACGATAACATATACGCGCGCGACATACTACAAATGACAACGTACTTTCTATAGTAAATTACGCTCGAGATTAAGGCAACTTCACTATCGCAATAAAAACAAGGACCGCCTCCTGTCGCCTGCTTCAGCCGAAGGATATTCATGTCTGATGCCACTTTAATATTTTTTTTTGTTTCGATGTTGCCGCCGAAGTCTCTCGGTTTTTGCACGTGATTCAAGGAAATTGGATCCTTGTGATTAGAATCATGCGAAACGAATCGTCATGGATGGATTTTTTTTTTTTCATTCTATATTTTCGGAATTTTTTTTTTGTTGTTTATTACCGATTGTTGGCAAGGATTTCGAGTAGTAAAAGGAGCAACAAAATGATGTTTTGCCGGGACTTTTTCATATTGAATATTTTCTCTGTTAGTGTTTCTCTCACGCAAGGACATAAAAGTTATCCTGTCGCAAATTATTTAAATGTCTTAGAGAAATTGCGCGTTGCTGTAACGTTTTTGGGGGTATGGTTTTGTGTACATTAGTAAAATCCCACAGGACTACTTTTGCCCTACTGTTAAAAGGACTACAAACGTTCTGTATCTTAACTTGCGACAGTTTTTATATAGGTGCAATTTTTCAGGTCAGGTTCATGGATATCTAGGTTATGACGTCATCAATTTCTAAATATAGACCAAACAACAAACAGCCGATGTATACGTCTACATGGAAGAGTATACTCGGTATTTTATGTACTTAGGCAATATATTTTTTTATATGTATATATTTTGTGAATAATTCCGGTCATTATTCAATGATTTATGCAAGGTTTTATGAGATTTATAGGAGTATTTCGTTCCACATGAAACTGAATGTATATGAAATAAGGAAAAAGGACCGTAAGTAATAGGGGCGACTCCTAAGATGAATTGTGTAGTAAGAAACTCTTCTTAAACACACATATATGTACATACATATCAAAAAAACTACATGCAAACTAAAGAAAACATTAAGAATTTTAATTACACAAAATCTAAAAAAAAAAAATTATTATATATGATTTTCTGAAGGACTCGTTTTTTCTTTCAATTAAGGTGTGTTAGCAACAAGAAGAAAACGACTTTCGTGACTCTGTGGTCTAAGGTTAATGTACGGCTATTTCACTGAAAAATTATTTCCGTCAGAAAAAAAAATGTTTTAGTTTTTTCACCATTTGAATATTTTTGCATTTAGGTTGACATGCCAAGGCGTTACACTATGTAAATTCCCCCCCTACTACACCCCCCCCCCCCTACTACACCAACTACCATTTTTCTAATGTAGGCATATTATGATGGAGTGGAGAATACTGTAATTGAAATAAATGATAGATTATAATGTTTTAGCCGCTAGATTATGGAAGAGAAGGCGTGAAAATTGTGGTGTTTTGCGGGGGACTTCTGGGAATTGTAAGGTGTTAGGGATTAACAAGTTTATCGAATCATTTCCGACCGTCAAAGAATTGGGTTAGGTTTTTGGGAAAAGGTGTGCTGTGTGTTTTTGTAGAGTTTGATTATGGGTTTATGCAAGGGTTTATTTCTTATTTAGCGTTTTTTTTTATAATATAGAAAAGGAATTTGAAAGATAGAATCTAAAATTAGTAATATGTGGCAACGACTTCAGTAGTTTAGCAGTTAAGGCGCCCTACTACCATCCCAGAGGTTCGTGCTTCGATTCCACGCAGAGACATAATCGTTCATCTTTGTACTTCTCACCCTTAGATACCAGCCAGCTTCTGTTCAATCACCGTGAGGTCGTCTTGGCATTAGCAGATCTTTCATTCTGATAAAAGGGGGTTAACTTTGTTGATGTATACAATCCGAATTATCTATGCGTAATCCTGGATCAATAGCTCTTCTGGAACCCCAAAAATAAAGATCAACTGACAAGGCGATTACATATCTCCATATCTTTCGTCATTTTGTAAGATGCTGTGATTAAGCTGGCCAAGTTTTATAGGCCGGTCTATCTCGGTATTGCAGCAGAAAAAGGCACCTGTTCGACTGCGACTATGGAACCCCTACTGAACTTCACTTCACTTCACCTAGTACTGAAGATGGAGGGTCTGGTGGGGCCCCCTTGTGGATCACCCATCAATTCTGAAGGGGTTAAACCAGTAGACAATGCTTGCATTGTCCAATATCATTCCTGGCATTCTGGAATTCGACAAGCCGTTTATGACGATTGTCAGAGGTCGGTCTAAATGGCTTGACATTCTTACTTCTTTGGCGAAAGCTTGACTGTTTAACATACAGGTTCCATTGCGGTTTTGTCTGTAGGACTGTCCGTATGTACTTAGTGAAGCCACTAATATTACCTCTTGTAATTCATGGTCTGTCTATTTCCTTCCTCTTGACTCCTTCTGCGCTGGTAACCATGAAATTCGAATGGGGGTCATTTCCTGATTAAATAAGTTGAGAAATTCCTGTAAGTGCACTATCAATGACAAGTTGAAAAGTGACATTCCCATTATCAGAGCTGGCAGTAAAATGTTAATGGGGCCGTATGTGCTCCCATTAAAAATAGTTAAAAACTCTACGGCCATCATATGCCCTTTAAAAAGCCAAGTGGCCGGCGTTCGCCCGTCGTAAGGCTATTTTTTATCTTTACTCGGGCCGTCATCATCTGCTTGATTACCCACCATAATCTTTGACTTCAAACTAGTCTAGCTTTCTACGAATTTGGAATCTTGGAAAAAAAGGTATCATTTGATTATAATAGAGAGTTCAAATATGAATTAACACAGATGGAACTCCCATATAAAAATAAGCTTCTTACGGAGGCTTAAGGTTTAAAAAAACCATAAGAAATGTGATCTCATACAATTGACTCACAAAACAGATTTCCCTCTAATAAACTTAAGTCAATTAAAACTTAATAAACTGTAATTTATTTCCATTAATTAACGTTAAAGTCCATCAATTAAAATCCCACAAAAAACGAAATCCTCAACCCCAACCGTCCAATTACGCTATAACTTCTTTCCAATTCTCATTCTCTTTCTCACCTCTCTTCACTGATTTAATGGAGAGAAAAAAGCGGAGCGCTAGTTTCTTGCAAATTCATCTTCACCCCAAAACAAGAAGATCAAAAAAAACAACCAACGAAATTTATGATGGCATCAACAAACGCAACATGCGAACACAGAACCCAGAAGAAGAGAGCATTGGATCCATAAAATGCCCAACAACATCCGCCTTGATGCTGCCCAATTAAATGGGGCCAATTAAGCAGCACCAAATCTAGCGCGGTCTCCGTATCAATTACCAGGAATTGAATGTTCGTGACACAAGTCTGGAAAAGTAGTAGTAGCAGCAGCATCGTTCCTCTACGGGAACCGTATCCATCCCAAAAGTGGACAAAGCATCGTAAAAGTATCTTTTTAACGCGACCACGTCATATCAATAGAGGAGGCACGTTCCCCGCCCCAATTTGTGCCCCATTCAAGGCGATTACATAAAAGTATAAAAAAATAAATAAAAAAATAAAAATAGTGAATAATTCGCGGCCAATTTGCGCGCCGTGTCGCATAAAGTAGTTGCGAATTATGTAATTAGCCGAGGAGATTAGAAGAGGCTCGGATAAGATCAGCTGAATTAAGTGTGCAATTAAAAGCATTGTCCACGCATTTCCATAGGCGGCCTGAAAGGTCTTCCGTTGGCCGTTGTTGGCGACGATGCATTGTAAACAAGCTTGTCATCGATTTCGCGTTTTTGTTGTGAAGAGACATTGTGTACAGATAGCACGTGCTGCTCCACAGACTACACGATCCACGATCAGTCCTCCACCGATCGTTTGTGGAAATGTGTCTTGCTTTAGTGAACTTGATACATCCATTTTGTCGCCCACGTCAGCTTTATTGAGAGGATTACAATGAGCTAAAGTGGCTATCTTTATTGTCCCAACACGACGACGGCATTGAGTAGGTCTAAGGCCTATTTATAGGCGAGAGTCCCATCGAGTTTTAGAATAGATGCCAAGTGCCTCTACAGTGCCAAGGGGATGTCAGCAGATAAACACACGAGGATCGTCTCCTCAACAGGTAGATTAAACACCCACTGACCTGAGATTGTTTCCTCCCCGCCCCGCTGTCATCGTAAGAAATGGAACACATTTTCACCATTAATCGAGCGTGAGTAAACTTTAGGCCTCCGCTAAGAATAGAACATCATCTGTGTAGAGTGGAGATGCTCCTCCGACAATTTTTGTACAATTCAACTCGCCACAAACCACTATCACAGATCGCGTTCATTCTGCGTGTATCAACTGATCGTCAAGGCATTCTTCGCATTTTTCCGCGGTGAGTGTCGCTCTTCTCGGTGATCGCATATGGAAAATTATCTTAAGTAACTTTTCTATAAATAAGTGGAAAATCGAGTTTTTCTCTCTCGCAAGAAAATGCGCCGACCTTGGACTTTTTTTTAATTTTATGAACGCAAAAGAAGAAATGTTTCGTCAGGCATGATCAGTCCAACATGCGGCGATCTTTTAATGACATGATCAATTTTGGGTGTAGTTTTTGTGGCTGTTGATGCTGTCCCAGAGCCCCATTGATGATATGACAACATGCAAAACACACGAGGCTCCTCATTTCGGGGTTAATTATACTTTGTGAATAGGAAACGCGCAATTTCATCCATCGGGGCTAATTTATAGTTACAAGACTCTTTAATGATCTTTTGCCTAATTTTATCGCTGTAACAAATTGATTAAAATTAAAATTCCTTGTTTGTTTCTCTACCGATGTTTTTTTGGTTTTGGTGGGGTCGCGGTTCTTTTGTTCGATGATTTTATGCGCCTTTTGAAAAAGGTGTTTTCGTTTTTTTTTTGTTCTCTGATGGACAGAAATTAGGATAACCACAATTAGTTAGTCACTTGCCCAAATAGCTTAGTAATGATTTATCGATTGTTTAATTAAAGTCGATCCGATAAGGGGATGGGGACTTGTTTTAGAGTAGAGCAGAGCACTTGTTGTTCGCTTCGTGATTGTATAAAAATAGTAAACATCCAAAAATTTCACAACGTTTTTGCAAACTAGTTGGGTTTTTTCCAACTAATCGTAATTACCATAGGAATGAGTCAGCGCAACACATTGATGAAAGGTTGTATTCAGTGAAAGTCATTTTGCGAGGGATTGTTGTTGATGCTTTTTTAATATAACATTGTGAAATTGTAATAACAATGTGTGAAATAGTAGAAAGTTTTATTTTTAGAATAAAACAAAAACATTGCGGTGGTTTTAGTTTTGTTTTGTTCACATGGTTTCAATACTTCGTCGAGAAGATGTTCTGAGTTCTGAGGAGATCGTTGGATGATAATATAACTAAAATCTGATCAATTATATACAGACTGGTCATAGTCGTATTCCATTTTGTTTCAAATGAAGGAGTGTTTTGACGTTTCTGCGCTGAGTTTTGCAATAAAATATGACGGTTTGATGAATTTGGATGTTGATCGCTGTGATTTGCTAAAGCAGTGGTCTCTAAACTTAATGATACTGCAGCCCCCTGTTACAACAAACCCTTGGGAGGCTCTCCAATAAAATAATGTAAATTTTCAAACTAGATGGGATGCGCCATCTACACCTTCAGCATTTCAACATTCAACTACTGCGTCATTTTTAGCCGATTTTGACATATGAGCAAGATTTATTTAGGATATTCTCTACCATTTAAATGATCATCTCAATTCGATATTGATAAGCAGCTCTTGTTCGGAAATCCGACATAACATTGGCCAGAATTTCGGGCGATATATGTAAGAGCTACTTCGACTCGTATGTTACCATGTTCTGCTTGCTGGCTTAGACTTTACTTTTGCAAGAACTTCATAGGTTCGGCAGACCTTTTCCAAACCTTTTCGGACAGAAAAAATGTGCCAACATATACATCGATAGCATGCGCCGCCGAGGGTTTCTCGCACTTTAAAGAAAAATGGTCCGATGATGGTTTTTTAGCATATTCCAGCACAAATAGTGACTTTCTCATCTAATAGTGGTGTTTCGTGAATGACGTGTAAGTTCTATATTCTCCAAGTTCGACTTCCAGTCGTCTCTACGGCTTGCCAGCTCTCTCCGATTTGTTATACCAAGCTTCCGTATATCTTCTAGTACGTCATCCATCTACCTATTTCTGGATCGTCCTACTCTACTTCTTCCTGATGATCTACCATTAAAATCCTGGCTAGCATTCTATCTTCTGGAGCTTGAACAACGTGTCATCGCAATCTGTTCAATCTTATGTATGTAGCTATCTATATTTATTTCGTCATACATTTCTTGAAGTTCTTCGTTTGTTCTAATTCGTTTTTGTTAAGCCTTATTCTTACATGCTCCTAAATTCTTCGACCTTAGATAACTCAAAATAAAGTTTTAATTCATTTATACGCACGAACTCTTTATAAACTCAAAAAAGCTCCACACATTCCTTGTCACAAATTCCAAATGAGTAGCCACTTTAACGAAGCCAGATGGTGGTTTCAATATGATTTATGATCGGATTCTATCATCAATTCTCTCCACTTCCTTCCCTCGAATAAAAATACGAAATAAAACAAAAAAGTAAATATAAAATAAAAAATAAGGAGAATTTCGTTACGTTATTTTACTTTTCGTGACACGTCCTGGCGTCTCTCTCCTCCGCTGTGTAGTATATGGGCATGGCGCCCATTGGAGGACGACGTCAATGGGCATTAAGTTACATGCTCTGGAATCCCCGTAAACAGCCCCAAACCCCCAAACCCCGAAACTGAAAATGAACTAAAAACGGAAAATTCTTCATTAATCACGATGATGAATGCTCCCGGCTCCTATAAATTACCGTTAAATCAGGATAAGTTCATTTTTGTGTTGAAATTGTAAACGCAAAGGAACAAATTACAAAATTTTCACAAGGATTATGTGGAAAAGGGATTTTGAATGTCCGGTTTTTATTATGATGGTTGAAGGGGATGTGAAGGGGGGATGGTAGCGAGATAAGTTTTCGAATTGGTGGTTGTGTTTTGTGGGTAAGGCGGCAGTGTTCGTATGGTTGATAAGTATTTTTTGGGACTGGTTCTGAATATTTTATAAGGCTAAGATTTTATAGTTAGTAATTTTCAGGAGTATATGATGGCTTACAGTCGTCACGCATTCTGTTCTGGTGGTAAGCTTGGAATTTAAACATAGGTTGAAAGGACTCGATATATTGTAGGTTATGCTTAGAAGTTGCTGTAGGGAGTTATAATTTACTGCGGCTAAAAACAAGACATCGGCCCGATTTGAAGCTCAAAAGTTAATACTTTACACATTGACTTTTCTATTTTTAGGAGCTTTGCACGTTTCGTTTTTATTATAAGTGGAAATGCTACCTTTGGATGTACCTAAAAGACGAAAGTACAAGCTTCCTCTTTTCTTTTATTGAGATATCGGTAAGATGGATCAACGGTGTACAGAACTACATGTGGAGCTCTGCAGGGATCTGTTCTTGGCCCTCTCACAATGTATAATGATGTGTTGGAGCTATGCCTTCCAAAAGGAGCAGGTTGGATCGGGATCGCGGATGACATGGAGCAGTACTTGTAGGCTTCCATGAGAAGGAGTTATGGGCGAACCAAAAGATGTGTAAGATTATAGCGTGTGGCCTGAAAGCCGTAGTGTGACGCCCGCTGAGCACAAAACTGAAGCTGTGCAAACGGAAAAAAACTAGAGTGCGTAGAGTTCAAAAGATGGGAACAAATCATTGAGTCATAACCCGTCCTAATGTACCTTGCAGTGATGATCGACCGCAGGCTAAATTTTAAAGCAAACTTTGAGGGCATATCGGGTAAAGCGTCCGCCATTGTGAAGCACTCCCAGACGTGTGCACCGAAATGACAAGGAAAATGGGACGAGTTGTTAAAGGATGGTGGACCCACAGATGTGGGGAGAACGATTACGAGGTGGCATGGGGAAGTGAATTACGACCTCACGCAGTTCTTGAGTGGATATGGAAGGATATTGAAAACCACGAGCACGATGACTCACCGCTGTGTCCATTATGCTCATTTATCCAGGATAACGCAAAGCTTATCTTCGTTTTTTTTGTGTTCGGCGAATATAAGACGGCGCGGAATTATAAGCAATAGGTTAAGTTAACTCGGCGAAAATATCCCCGTATACTAAAAGTAGTCACAAGTCACAACGCAATCACAAGTGTGTGATTCAACTCAACTTGAAGGCCTATAATGAATGGAAAGTAATGTAGAAGCGAATTAATTAACTTCTGTCAAGAATGACATAGAAACGAAAATAAGAGATTCATAAGAAGTAAGCGCGAGTTGCCAAAGCTTGTGACTTATGACTAATCACAAGTGAGCAATAACGGAAAAATAAAACGTTCATGTCACACACTTTGTTACTCTCAAATTCTGGGTGGGTGAATTTAGCCTCCTGAAATTTCCCAGGATTTATGTAACTTGGATTAGCTTGAACAATTAATTTTAACAACCTCCAAATCAAATAATTGTACCACACCTACAGCAATTTTTACTTGACAACCAAAGGTATCGTTTTTAGGGACCTTTGTCTACAATTAAAGAAACCCACAATTAATAGGAACGTGCTGGTTACCTGGTCCTGTTGCTACCAATCAGATCCTTCCATAAATCCTTCGTGCAGATAAAAATAACAACAATACAATTATTTAACCTTTTATAAACTTAAGAAACGTTTTGTCTTAATGAAATAATTAGCCCCAAGAGAAATCAAACAATGTCCACCAAGTTTTTCAGTTTAAAGAGTTTCAATGGACATTAAAAATTACCAAAGAGAATCTCCAATTAATGCCATCACCACCACCACAACCCCACTTGGAAGAATGTTAAATAACAAAATAATACAACCTCGATACAAAACAAAAGTCACAAACATGGTCTAAATGTATTTAGTCTGAAAAAATCTCCCTTAAGGACCTCCTTTCTTTTTTTTGTCCTTTTTAAAATTCAATTACTCGGAGTCAATTTCAGTTGACTTGAGGAGAGTCAACACACAATGAGCTTGTAAACACAGCATGAGAAAAGCAAGCGTTAAAAATTGCTTCTGTGTGTTTCTTTCGTCCTTTTTTTTATGGAATTCTGCATTAAATCACATGGATTTATCCTTTCAAACACAAAAGGGATAGCAAATAACTCGGTGAAAGCCAATCTCGTTCGTTTTCTTTGCCCTTTGACGAGACGAGCTAACGAACCTAGTAATATGAAATTTTTTTTTCTGTTTTGTTTTTGTTGTTTTTGTAACTAGGCACTCTTTTCTCATAGTCTATATTTTTTTTTGGTCTAATTTTGTTCTTTTTTTTCTTTTTTTTTACAGATGATGGTAAATATCCTTCAAGATGGTTACTGATAGCGCCAGAAGGTTTGATTGCTTCTTAATCCACAGTACAAAGGACTTTTTGGCGACATTCTTTATTTTTTTGGTTTTGGTTCTTTCCAATTCCAAGGAATTCATTATTTATTCATTAAGTTCGGCAATCATAATGTGGCAAGGATTTACCGGGTAGTTGGTAGGGTCATGGATAGTCATTGGCTGGGTGCTTGTATGTATATATATATGTATGTATGTATATGTACAACTAGTAAATTGATTGTCACCGAAATAATATAAAAATAATAGAAGAAAATGACCATCCTCATGCACACATTTGTAATAAGCTTCAAGGATTCTGCTATGTCATTAATTTCTTGTGTAGGGGGGTGCAAAAAGAGGATTGTGAAACAAAAGGACTCAACTGTGTGGAAAGTATTTAATGATGAAAGTAGGCACGCAACTTCTGCATTATCAGGGTCATGAACAGGGCAAGGAATAAAGCTTAAAAAAAACACAGAGAGAGAAAAAGCACCAAAGAAATCCCTCCCCCGCCCGTACAGCCACGAAATCCTTTAAAAGTTTGGACTGTATACAAAGATATGTTCCAAAGTCGCAAGTCACCGACCGTAGTATTGATTTTTTTTTAATATATATTGTTGCTGTGTCTATATGTATGCATAAGTTTGGGGTTTTTAGTGTATATGTGAAAAATAATTTATTATGATAAAGAAGGAGGCTCCGTTTTCTATCCTCGTCCTTTTAAACACACTATATTCTCACTCAAGGATGGCTGAGGGAGGTCTGTCTTCCTTTTATTTATTTTTTGCCTAAAGTACTATAATTAGGTGACTCGAGCCTCCGCCATTATAATAGGATGTGTCTTTATTTGCAGAAAAATATTTTTAGATGTATGTTTTTATTATTATTATTATGTCTAGATGTTGGTGGCGAACGTTGAGGGAGTTTGAATCATGTTCGTGATTAATTGTATACAATTTAAGTTAAATATTAACACAGCATATTAATATGGAATGACATGTGCGATAAATGGATGTTAATGGAAGCGCTTCTGTTGATGTACTAAAGACGTGCCTTAATTAACTTTCTTATATATGATTTTGTTGCTGATGTCTCTTCTTGTAGCAGGCGCAGGGGGCGGTGTGATATGGCGATAATTCTCAAGTTTTATACATTATGTACAAATGTTGGATAATTTAGGGAAGTCTGTACTGTACCTTGGGGTTCATTTAAGTATAAGTTTATTTGAAATTTTGTTGAAAATTTTTGTTATTTAACAAAATATGTCATCTGCATTATTTTGCTTGAGTGATATGACGTCTGGAAAAGTTTTGTTCATTATAAAAGTTTCGTTTTTCTGCAGTTTATCTTTTGTATATTTTACAAAAAATTATGAACAAACTTTTTTTTAAACCTAAATGAGAAAAGTCTGTTCTAAGAAATCCATAATAGATGTACTCGTATAAAACTTCTTAAACCCAAGACTGAAAAATATGACTATAGTGAACTTTGCCTTGAGCGAAAAGTTACTAACTGGTCGACCCAAGCAGACAGTTTTTTTTGTGGTTTTGGGATTATTCTCATACTCTTAATTAAAATTTCATGGTTTTTCAGAGTGCTCTACTCCATCAAACTTTCAAACAAAATAAAACTTTATATGTTTACATCAAGTATGAAATTACCAAACAAAAGAGGTAGCACAGTAAAGCAATTGCAGTTGGTTATTGTCATGCTAAACTGGTGATTATATACCGTGAATTATTCAAGGCCAAAGGTAGGAAAATACAGCTTTTATGGGAATATTTCATTTTTCATCGGTTGTACGTTAATTGAGTTATCAGAAAATTATTTACAGGAAAGACAAAGTATCAAAACGCTGGATCATTAGTTTTCACGATACAAAGTCCGGGGAGTCCGCCACTTTCGCAATATACTTCGATTCGATTCTAAGTCGATTTTTACCATAGTTTCAGTTTCATTGGTACGATGCGAAATAACATTTAACATGATTGACCACGATGATAGTCGCAAGATATCTCTACGGAAAAAGCCGCAAGCTAATAAAATCTGGCGCATATAGAAGCCTTAAGTTATTGCTATATGCCGAATCAGAGTGCTTTATTTAGAACGGCGGTCGGCAATCCCAATGCATTGGCGTGCCACAAAATATAATTAAAACTACTGCACATTAAGCGTGCCACCAAAATGTAATTAAACATTAATGACTACCTTGGGGATCAACTTTGGAAGCATACTTACATACATAGCCTTTCAGACTAGGTCGGCAAGTAGGGTCCGATGAAGGCTACACTTTAAAGTCTCCATTCACTTACAGGCTGCCGGCAGGCCGTAGGCTTTAGCCCAAGTTGGCAGGCACTGCTCGATGAAGGCTATACATTACTCTGTCTGACTGAGGCATTCGTCGGACACGTCGTGGATTGCAGGTGACCTCATGATTCGCTGCATACACTGGCGAAGACGACAGTTTAGCGTAGCATGTTGTTAATTCAAGTGCTAAAATGTCCATAGCCTCAACGAAATTTTCAGCCTGACTTCAGATCTTCAGGCCCGGACTGACGATAAATACCCATAGACATAAAGATTTTTGTCAGTTTTTCAGGACTGCAGGCCCCATCCAGTTGGCGGCCAGATTATACTTGGTCTCGCGGGGAGTAACCTTCAGATCACGGCCTTCTTAACATCCAAGGCACCGAGGATCTGTCATCGACTGACCACATATTTTGAACTGCCAAAAGAAGTATTCCAATATCTTACTTACTATATACAAGCTCCTCCCTCAAGGTGCGATTCCGAACAAGGCGGCAGACTGCAAACCGCAGGCGACATAACTCGTTTGTACAATAAAATCGCAAACAGCAGGCGACACGGTGATTTTATCATACAACCATTAGTGTCACCTGCGGTTTATAGTCTCCCGCCTTTTTCGGAATCGTGCCGTTAGTGAGCAGCTTGGATGAAATCGACCCACGCCCCTTTGAGTTTGTCCGTCGTTTGTCGTCCGAGAATTCGATGGCTTGAATCTTCTCACATCAGGACGAAGACGAGCTTTAGCCGGCTTTACTCGATGGTAGAACGCATTGTGTGACTGTTGCTTGAATTACGAGTGTCCAATGTTAAGCGTCCAACGTTCGTATTTAGACACGTTCGGTATTGACTCAATCGTTGAAGGCAATATTCGAATGAGACCTTCACCGCATCGTGTAGAGCCAGCTTAAAAAGGCTGAGTGATTCAAGAAATTTTCATTGGACGGGAAATATATAGAGTTAGGGACTCCTAGATTCTGATCGTCGACAAGCCTTACTGGTAGAGTTGTATTACTGATCGAATACCTAAAAGGAAGAAGACCAAACCTTACTCTACTGAGTGATGTTGTTCCGTGGCGTGGCCGTATATTTTCCGAAACACAAAAACCATTGAAATTTAAGTTCAATGAAAAGGTCATGCTTTGATATATTATTACCATGTTTATTTAGCTTATGTCGACCTTATGTCTCGATAAAATGAATTCGACCTTATGATTTATATTACAAACATCAAAAATGAACTCAAGTTTAAATTGACTTAACAATTTCAAAAATAGATTTAGAATTCGTATTGGTGGTGTGAACTTTCCAATATAATTCGCCCAGAACATTTTGTGCCTTACCTATAATATATACCACGTGCTTCCAAACTTCTAAAAATTATGCGAGAAAACACACACATCCCTTCCACCTTTCTCAAAGTTTCTTTTACTTTTGAAGAAAAATCATCGACATCTCTCCCATCCTTCGAGAGTCCATAATATCCTTGAAGAGCTAATGCCAAAAGGAGTCCTTGTATCCCTTTTATGAAGCCATTCAATACGGAAATGCAAATACCGAAAATTTCTCCACAAAAATAAAATAAAACATTTTTTTGCTTGCCAAGTTTGTTGTATGTTGACCATAAATCTCAAATTAGCATTTTGGGGAATGTTTACAGGACAGAAAGAGACGGAGAACATCAGCTGCGTGTATGGCATGGAAATGTGATCCCATTTCGGATTAGGATGCCATTAATCGACTCCAAAATCAGAAGAACTTGAACCCATTTTATCCTTGTTGGTTTAAAAGTTTATATCCTTTACGTTTTTTTTTTGTTTTTTGGGTTCTTAAAAGGAAATTGTTTGCGATCAACCTCGAAACTTGGGCGTAGTCTCTCTTTGATCACATTATAAAAGTTTTTACCCCTTTTTTTGTGGGTGTTCGAAAAGACAATGGTGTATAGAGGAGGAGAAACTAAATAGTAAAAAAACTGCTCCTCATTTCGTATTCAGCCCGAAATCTGAGCTCGTGAAAAGCCTCAGAACGTTTCGACTTGAGCACATAACACAAAAGGTAACTTAAAAACGGCTCTGCACTAAAATCGATAAAATCAACCTGGATACACCCCAGGGATATGCTAGCTAACAACATATAAAGGAGCAGATCCTGTTGATACAATAATGAAATTTACGTTCAAGCTAGAATGTATTTTCAGCCATTATGGCTGATGCCATCCAGCCCAACAACATACAAGAAGACTGCCACATAGCAATGACCCACTTGAGTGCCTTGACCTAGTTCGCTGCTGGTGAATTGCTTGCTGTTATGCCTCGAGAATATCCTTGCGTTCAGGATCACTTTACTAAAATTCAGTCCTATTAAATCTGCAGCACCTTACCAACAAAAATCGCTAGTGTATAGTTGTCGCAGCTAAGGAAGGCCCCACCCACATAATGCATACACCAAACACCCAGCCACACCAATTTTCTAGGGAGCTCCTCGGCACGGTTTTATCCTATAGTCCCTGCAGGCGCAAGGATTTGTAATAAGAATCCTTCAAGCCGAGGTATTTACTTGAATATAAGGATGATTCTCGGTCCACTCCTCCTCCACCCCGCACGGCCTCCGTCGCCGCGTCCTCCTCCCGCTTCATGGGACTTGTTCTTCGTTGTCGAGTGCTGTCAACAAGGTGGAATTTAATTTTCAGCTTTTCATGACGCATCCAAGTTGATTATGCAAATATTTACAGGTGAGAAGACCTACTGAAGTGGTTCGCTGGGTTTTAAATTTAGAATCGTTGACGATAATAGGTTTTGTTTAGTTTATCACGGTTGCGGTGACTACTATTGGCGGTTGTGTAAGCAATTTTTAAAATCTATTGAGCCATCGACCATTCTTTTGATGATTGTTTTTTTATGTAAAAAACTTAATCTTCAGTTATAGTCGGGATGAATCATGGAAATATTTAATATTATTATTTTTATAGAAAACTGGATTCAAGAATAGCAAAATCGGTTGAGACATTTTTTTGATAAATATACTGCATTTATCGAACTAATGAAAGTGTACCAGTCTCCTACTTTACGACCATTAATCATTTTATATTTTAGAAGCTTTGGCACGAAACATTTTCATAACTAAATACCAACAAGTTCGACACGAAAATTTGGTTTGAAAAATTACAAATTCCACAAAGTCTAGCTTAGAATTTGGAGCAGATTACTCTGCGCTAGAAATGTGTCAGTTAAAGCATCCTTTTGTTGGATGTTTTAATGTTATTGGGTACGTTGAGCTTTTGAAGTTTGTCCCTCTAAAGGAATTTAGTTGAATCAATAATGTTTGGAATTATAGGTCTGGATGGTAGAGACCTGAATATTGGTGAATTCGGAACTATGGTTGGTGGAAATTTAATCAAGCAAACGGCTTTATACAACCAGAGAACAAATCAAGGTGTACTAATTGATTGTAAGATGTTGTATGAGTTCGAAAAGATGTGGTAAAACAAAGCATTCTTTGTACTACCAGTACTCCTCCTTGTTCATAGTTTGGTACTGCCGCCAGTGTCGTTTTACCAATACGGTCTCCTAACTGAGTACCAATTACGTCAGATGCTGCTTAACCTCTATAATCGAACCAGAACCAGTCTATTAAGTATGCTAATTAATACTCTTCGATGCTTCAGTTCGAGGCCAGTTGAACGAACTGAGTTTTTTTTATATTCAGTTGAATATGTGGAAATTATATGCGAATTGAGATAATCTTAGAATTCAGTTCGCCAATTTGCTCGAACTTGCGTTCATCTTTCGTCATTTGAAATAAGGTTAGACTACTAAGGCCATAATGAAAAACTGATAAGGCTTACCTCACTTTAGTACCGCTGAATTTTTTTAGCCCTGTTCGTGAGCTAGATACAGTCTGTTCGGAAGAAGCTTACGAAAGCGGCCTCGGGTATGCTCCGTGCGCTCCCCAATTCCACTCCAACCCTCCTTGCCTTGACCCTTTAGTGAATCCATAACCTTAGGGTAGAAAGGCGGCGGTGTGGGTCTGCTTGTTGTCCCAGTAGGAGGGTAATTACGATGTCATTCCTAATTTTTTTAAAATCTCTGCTCTCTTGGCGGATGGGACTGGTGCTGCCAAATTTCTGGCTGGTCCAAAATCTTTGGGCAGAGCGATGGCTGCCTAGGTATTACTTGGCAACCTGGATTCCAGATCGCCTTCCTGCTTTTGGTCTGTAGGGAAGGAGTTCACGAAAGCGGGGCTTGGGCGTGTTCCGTGGGGCTCCCCAATTCCACTTCGGCCCTCCTTGCCTTGGCCCTCTCCAGATTATATGGTCCACAAAAGTGCCATGGTAGGAAGAGTAAGGTCCATCCTGACAGCGCCTCCATATCAGAATAAGGCATTATACAACTGGATGCGCCTGGTGCCCAAAGGAGAACGTTAAACGACAGTGCAAAACCTACCCACTACCATGCAACCTTCGACCCGATAACTTTACATGATGGCTTGGTATGCCCGATCATTTTAGACCATCCCTTTCAAAACGGCTTCCAGTGGCCACCACGAGGAGGTTATAATTGCACTTTCCCCAGTCCGAGATAGTTACAGCACGTGCGTATTTTAATATTTACGTACACTGCTCCCCCTACCTCGCTGGCGACTGACTGCCTTCTATCGTGTTAATATTGATAGTAACCCACCGTTGTAAAACGGTAAATTGGCGTTGGTAATTTATTTATTTTCCTATATACTGTTTTCATAATTTGCTTGTTTTTGTTATTTCGGCATTACCATAGCGCCTCGCCTCATTCAAAGTATGACATTGTACTGACTCAGAAGAAAAAAGAGGCACCTCTTACAAGCTTATTTTATTATCGTGTCCTACCCAACACAAATTAAAAGGTTCGTACAAGCCTTTGGTCGGGAACCTCGATATAAACGACACAAAATCTAACAGGCTTTATCCAGCCTGTAACAGTGGTTAATGTAGCTAATGACCACCCATGAGGATTTAGAATGTCCGAACAGCCTACGTACTACAATATTGCGCGCCAATCACGTGGTTCCCTTTGGCAACATTTCCAAAGCTCACGTTGTCTTTCACCTCGATCACGCTCGCTTTCAATCAAAGAACCATTAAAAGCTAGTAAGAAGGAATTCTATTAAATACCACGTGCTGCAAAACTACACTATCGACCAACCACCAAATTTGGTATATGGTATTATAAATTACATGATCATTTTAAACATCTTTATTAACCCAATTTAAAATTTAAATGAAAAACAACCACTTAGCATCAACCCAATAGTGCGCTCTTAGAACTACTCATAGTGTCACATTCGATAACAATAAACGTAACTCATCTCCCACGTTGTTACACCATCCAACATTAGCCAATTGTCGTTATGTAACATAAATAACATTATCGCTTTGGAATTTCAACATCGTAAATACTTTTAATTTTATTGCCAATTGGATTCTTTTCTAGTATATTACAAATGAAATTTCTCAATTGCACCTTCGTTAATGCAAATTTTTTTAGTACGTATTATTTAAATTAGTCTCAGCGTGGCAGACTAACTGGCGGAGGCGTTTTATATGGAAAAAAAATATCATAAATCTATAGAATTTTTTTTCTCAATGAATAACGTCCGAAAAACATCCTGTCTGGAAAAAATACGTTTAAAAGTATAGTAGTCGATAATGCAGTTTGGGATCAAGCCAAAACTCTAAAAATGTCGCTTTCATTTCCGAGTTTTATTTTAAATTAATCCAAGGCTTTTATATAAATGTTTTTTTTTATTTCAATTTTAATTCTCTGCAAATTGTTGGAGAAAGATTTCAAAATTTTCACGGAGAGATTTCTATGCGTAATAAATTTTCAAAAACACACGTTTGTACCCACAAACTCACCCTCTCAGAAAAGTATTTTAATTCTATAATCTTATGCCTCGTTCTCTTCACCCCTTGATACCCGTAATTCACCCTAAAATAACAAA